>OX451736.1:822787772-823987772 GCA_948472305.1 Vicia faba
ATATATAAAGATATATATATCTTTATTATTTACTAAATAAATATTATATATATAAAAATAATAATAATTAATATTTATGAAAAAAAAGTATGTTTTATATAAAAATATTTCAAGAAGGATAAAACAAAATAAAAATAAAAACAAAATGTGTTTACATTATTTTCTCTATTTATTCTAAATAATATATTATTTATTTATTTGTATACAAATACCAATATAATCCAATAAATGTCTAAAAAATATAAAAATGATGCAAAAATATTTTTTTTATGTTTTTAATATGATAGAAATAAATAAATGAGTCAGAATGAAAAAGAAAAAATCAAAAAATCATAGAAATACACAAAATGGGCTTGGGGGGTATGAAAATGGAAATAGGGTGTGAAACGAAAAGACCACACAGGCCCAGCCCATGTGGCTTCTTCTTCAACCTTCAGACAAAAATTGTCCAAAACGCGCGCCTGTTCTTCCTTGTTCAAACATCCTGATTCTTTGATCTTTTGCACAAACTTTCAACACAAAAAATGTTAAGCATGAAATCACGATTCCAAATATATATTAAAGAACACCTCCTAACTCTCAGAAACGAGAGAGAATTTTGACATTCCCAAATCCTGACCTAAGTTTTCTGCCATTTTCAAACCTTAAATTCTCACAGCTCAAGCAAAAGAAATGAAAAGTAAAAGCATGTACAGGTTCAGTGGCATGAGTAGAACATTCCTTATTCACAAACTTAGAGCTAATGATGCCTATACTAAGAGTTAGAAGTTCACCAAAGTACCTGTTCAGTTGAAGTTCTATCTGGCAATGGGGAAGCTTTCAGTGCAAGATAATGGTTGGTATAGCTTCCTTGAGGTGTGGTGATGCTGTTCCAATATTTACTTTGCCTTGAGACACCTTGAATTGAGCTGTAGAACTTCAACTGCAAAATGAAAAAGTGAAAATGGTGGAACTTGTTAGAGGAATTACAGATCGTGTTTCAGGTCTTGGTTGCTTGCACTGATGCTAGGGAATGTGTGTGAACTAGTTTTGGGCAAGAAAGCTTGAGAGGAATGAAAGATGGCACTCAAACTGCAGGCCTTGCCCTGTTCTTGCAGTTTGATGGTGATTCTGGGATTGGGAGTGTATGAGGGATGTTAGGGTCGTGTACTAGCTTGGTTGGGATGTCTTGGATCTGTTTTACAAGTTTGCTTAAGTGTTTGTAAGCTGATATGAGAGTTGTTTCACAAAAATGCCAAGTTACTTACACTTTAAGCAACAAATGCACAAGTTGTGTTCTAGGTCAGTAGAGGCCCCCTAATGTGCTGCATAATCTCTCCTTGATCAGAGTGTTTTGCTCATAATCTTGTGCCAATTAGATTTCATTTGTACCTCTTGGATTTTCAATTGGACATAAAGCTTAACTTTTCAAAAATGGTTATTTTGCTTTTTCCATAAATGGATTAAACTTGTATGTAATGCTTGAACTCAAAGAACAATGCTTTAGCACAATGAACATGCATTAAATTATTGAGTGTTGGATGGTTTAAGGACCTGTAATCAAGGGGCATGCTGGTTTGAGAAGTTTGCACAAATTATGAACATGAAAATAGCCAATTCAAAAGTGAGTTTTTTTGCCATATTATGAAATTCGATTCTCTCAAGTTATGAGGTTGTTTGAGAAGTTCTTGGACATTTTGGAAAGCTTGTAATGTGTACTGCAATCCATCTTTGAAATGAAAATTGAAATTCCAAGTGGAAGTGTATGGAAAATGGCCTTGAAGTTGGGTAGAAAACCTTGTCAAAATAGGTTAAAATTTCACTAAGTTAAGAATGGTTTAGTGCCCTTATTCAAAAATTTGTAACTTGAGATACAAACCTCATTTGGGGAAAACTTTGTGAATCAAAGTTGTAGATTATGCAACAAGCTACAAATTTCATGTTTTGACTTTTGTTTGAATCCAAATAGATCTTTGTGGAAAAGTGGGGCAAATTTGGGAAAAATTAGGGTTTTTCATAACTTAGAAAAATTCTAAGTTATGAAAAATTCCATTTCAAACCCTAATTTGCAAATTTTGATTTCTTGGTGAACAAGTTTCATGATTTAGCATGTTTTGATGAAAAATAAATCTTGACTCTTGATTTTGACCAAAAAGTCAAAGTTTGACTTTTCAGTATACAGTCAAAATTGATCAATTGACTGGGAAATTCAACTGTCAATCTTGTGTACTTGGGATCTTTTGAACTTGTTGAGCATGTCAAGATAATTCCATGGGGTCCTTGAGTCCATATGTGAACTTGGTTTGCCATTGGCTAGGTCAAACAGTCAAAAATTTCCTTTGTGCAGTCAAAACCCTAAAAATGACCATTTTGCCCTTTTGGTGATCTGATCAAATTTCTTGTGGAATTGTGATCCCAACTTGATCAAATGGTTCATAGGAGTTCATAATGTTGATGTGGGTCAATTTTCATGAGATTTGACTGTCAATTGGTCACAGTGGACTTTTTCCCCAATACAGTTGATTTCTAGGTCAACTGTCCAATTGACTGGGCAAAACATGGAATCAAGACTTGAAACTTGACATGGATAAACTTGGGAGTCCAATGTGAAGCAAGAAAGTCATCTTAGGCATTTTAGGTCAAAACATCTTTGTGCAAACACAAACCCTAATTTGGGTCAACAGTGCAAGGAGAAGTCTTGAGCAGATGAAACCCTAACTGGATCTTGATCTCCAAGGGCTTTGATGAGAAATCAATGAGAAAATGGGAGGGCAAATTTTGGGGTACAACAGAAATGTTAAAAGTGATCTTTCAATTCTTTGACCCTCTACATCACTGCTTCACTTTTCCAGGATTACCAGTTAGTGCCTACTATGAAGGAGTTTTATCTGTTACTGGGGGTGCCTATCCTTAACAAGTACCTTTCAATGGTATAGAAAAGAGACCCTAAACCTGAAGATATTGCTAAAGCTCTGTCCTTCCAACGGTCTGACGTAGTAGAAAATTAGGAAACCAAGAGAGGTGTCAAGGGTTTTTTGGCTAAGTTCTTGTTTGAGAAAGCTCATCATTTTTGGGATACCCTGGATTTACAAGCTTTTGAAGAGGTGTTAGCCCTTCTCATCTATGGGTTGGTACTGCTTCCTAATCTGGACCAACTCATAGACGTGAATGCGGTTAAGGTTTTCCTGTCATGCAATTCAGTACCTACTCCGCTTGGAGATATCCTACATTCTCTGCATACTCGCACTATAAAGAAAAGAGTGACCCTTATGTGTAGCACTCCTCTTTTGGCTAGGTGGTTTATTTCGCACCTACCCCGATCCATTTTGAGAATGAACATGGTTTGAGATGGTCTTATAGGCTAATGACTCTTACACATTCAGGTATTCATTGTGTCCTCGATCCTCGAGAATGTTACCATCATTGATCGATGGGGAATTCCCTAATGTCCCTCTCTTAGGCATTAGGGGAGGAATCACTTACAATCCTTGTTTGGCACTGCGACAGTTTGGATATGCGAGAAAGGATGGTCCTAATGATACACTTATCAAAGGAATCGCCTTCAACTACGAGAATGATGCTCATTGTTACCGTAAAAGGTTCATGCGAGCTTGGGGCGTGGTACATAGGGTTGATAGCAAGACACTGGGGCACAAGAATTCCATCCCTCTTGAGCCTTATCTCAAATGGGTACGATCCGGTGGTCAAAGTCTTATGATGCCTTACCCCTCCATCCTACCTATGATTATGGAACTGATTGCTGAAGGAGACACTCCTTATCTTGTTCTTAATCCTGACATGCCAACTGATCATGAGGAGTTACAAAAATCCTGGGTTCAACTTAAGGAGGAGCGGGATACCTTTGAAGCTCAATTCTATGCCAACGAGAAGAAAGTCCTAGAACTCACTAGGCTATCTCATGAAGAGATGAATATAAATGCCTACATTGCACCAAAGAGGATGCGCTTATGGGAAACCTATTTCCTTTTTGCTTTAAGTTTTATTTTGTTTGATTGTAAGCCTAAAGGGCACTCTTTGTAACAATTCGAACTTATTAATACGATTAACGTGTGTTTATTTTGTTTAAGCAAATTTGATTCTTTAAGAATCCTTGAAATCATTGCATACACATATCATCCATGGACATTGCATAAACAAGTTTCATACAGGTTTCTCATCTTCTTCACTGTTTATTTCAGCAATAATGATTTCTAAACAAAGTATCAAGGATCTCTATGGCACAAAATGCCCAATTTCAGCAAACGTTCGTAGATTTGGCTAAAGGGCAGGAAGATCTGAAGGCCCTTATTCTGAAAGATAGAAAGAAGAAGGCGAAGAAGACCGCTGGTGTCCTGAATTTGGGCAGAAGATTCAAGGGACCGTTGAAGCAAACAGTTGATCTGACCTCTTCATCCAAAGAAGGGGAGAACCAAGAGGGTGAGACATGGGAGGAAGACCCTAGTCCAGGGAATCTGATAATGACACTGATTACAATGAAGAGCAGTATCCTCCGGCTGACGAAAGGTACAAACAACTAGAGGATCGTCTAAATGCAATGGAGATCCAAAGAGTACCAGGGCTGGATTTTGAAGAGCTGGGTTTGGTATCTGGGGTTGTCATCCACAGAAGTTCAAGGTTCTGGTATTTGCAAAGTATGATGGGGTTTCTTGTCCCAAGCTTCATCTCTGTTCTTATGTAAGGAAGATTCAGCCTCACACTGCTGATAGGAATTTATGGGTCCATTTCTTTCAAGATAGTCTGTCCGGGACTCAGCTTGAGTGGTTCTATCAGCTGGAGGGAATCAAAGTCCACACCTGGGGAAGATCTGGCTGCTTCTTTTTTTTAAGCAGTATCAATATAATGCTGACCTAGCTCCTACCCATACTCAACTCTAGAGTATGTATATGGGTGCAAACGAAGGTTTTAAGGACTACATTCAGAAGTGGAGAGATTTGGCAGGAAGATTCCAACCCCCTTTGTTTGATAGGGAGTTGGTGGACATGTTTATTGGTACGCTATCTGGCCCATTCTTCAATCACCTGATTGGTAGTTCCTCAGTTGGTTTCACCGAGCTGATATTGATTGGAGAAAGGGTAGAAGCTGGGATCCGAAGTGGCAAGATCCAGAAAGACACCTCTTCAAGTATAGCGAAAAAGCCATTCATGGGTAAGAAGGAAGTCAATGCTATTTACAATCTAAGAAGTCAGAATAGAACTGAGCACCGTCCAACGGTAGGGGCTGTGATGATACCTAGGCTTGTGGCTATTCAACAAAGAAACAATCAGCCAAGGGTAGAAAGACCTCAAAGGAGGATCTCAAGAACCCCAACACCACATCTCCTTGTTACAATCCAAACGCTCGGTGTGCTTACCATTCTGAGAGTCCAGGCCACGATACAAACGACTGTTGGGCTCTGAAGAATAAGATACAGGATCTGATCGAAGCAAAGGAGATTGAGTTTGATGCTCCTGAAATGCCTAATGTCATAACTGCTCCGATGCCCAAGCACAACCGTGGTGTTAATGCCGTTGATACTGATCTATTTGTTACTTCTGTTGATGAAGTTTCCACTCCTCTCATGACCGTCAAGAAGAATTTGTTGCTAGCCAGTTTATTTCCGGTATGTGGTGAAGGTTACCACATGTGTTTATCTATGCCTTCTGTTTGTTATTTGCTGAAAGCAGGTGTTCAACGCCTGATGGATAACAGAGAGATTTTGTTCGAAAAAACTCCGGTTCAAACTGTTCTACATGAAGATGTTGCTATCATAACCATTTCCGCCAATCTTTCCAAGGTCTCCTCCAAAAGAACTGTTAGGATTACATCTTCTCCAAGAATTTCTCCCTTAATAATCACTTTTCCTGGCCCTGTACCATACTCCTTGGACAAAGTTGTTCCTTGGAATTATGGTGCTGACGTTTACTACCATGGCGTCAAGTAAGATTTGTTAACCACTAAAGACAAAAAATCTTAAGAGACTGATCCCGATATCAGTAACATTGTCGGGACCAGCAAAGTTACTCGAAGTGGAAGGGTTTTCTCTCCCGAGGTCTCTCCGAGGACTATTGCTAAGCCTGTTGTTATTCCATCTGTTGTTCCGGCTAGTACTCCCATCCTTACTCTAGTTGTTACCCCTGCCGATGAGTCATCTGGGACTCGGGGCAAAGAAGTTGTAGGTGAGCCTTCCCAGACGGAGGCACCTAGAAAAGTTATTTTGGAATCCTCTAAAAAGAAATGGAGGAGATTTTAAAGATAATCAAGAAGAGCGACTACAATATGGTCGAACAGCTGGGGCAGACCCCTTCGAAAATATCAATGATGGCTCTGCTATTGTGTTCTGAGGCCCATGCAAAGGCTTTGGTTACATTTCTCAAGATTGCGCATGTGCCGCAAGAAACCTCCACTGACCAATTTGAGGACTGTGTGGCCAGTTTGACTGTTGATAATGGGTTGGTTTTTCAGATGCTGATTTGACACCAAAGGGGAGAAAGCATAATGATGCTCTGCATGTCTCGATTGAATGCAGGGGCACTACTATGGCCCATGTGCTAGTGGACACTGGATCATCACTGAATGTTCTTCCCAAGAAGGCTCTTGATAGGATAGATTGTGAAGGTTTGACCTTAAAGCCCAGTAACATTGTGGTGAGGGCTTTCGATGGTTCAAAAAGAATGGTGCATGGGGAAGTGGACATCCCTGTCTGTGATACGGTGGGAGAACTGACTTGAGGGTTTTGTGTTTGATCATAAATGTTGCGGTTAGCAAGAGTCTCCACCGACTTTTCTTTTATCTAAAAGGAAGGGTGAAAAAGCACAGGAAAGACCTTTGAGATTGTTTCTTGAGTTCGGGGGGTAGATTATGAAAAGGGAAGGTATTAGCACCCTTTTCATCCATTATTTTCCATGGGCTCTTAGTTACTTGCTAGATCACTTGCTTTTGTTTGAAAATGTGCTTGGTGTGGTTTTGAAATTATTTTGTAAAGAGGCCATTGTTTAGGCAATCTTTGTAATGATTCTCGTTCGTAAGAATGTATACAAAGATGTTGATCTTTTGAAAATGTTTTCAAGTGTGTAAGATGTTTGAAAGTGTAGGTGCTTGTTTTGAAAATAGCAAGGATGTTTTGTTTTGAATTTGAGCAAGTAATTAGGAGCATTCTACCTACTCAAAAGTCTTTCTTGTTCATTTTTCCTTTCCTTTGATATTGTTATCTTACCATTGTTTTGGTAAGTAACTCTATCTTTGGATGTAAACGGGACGGGCGTGGGTCATCGTATAACCATGATTAGTAATGCTGCAAGATATCTTAGCATTTTTCTTTAGGGACTAAGATCATTTTGAAAGGCAACTTAGATAGCGTCATCGAGGGACTATGATCTTGTATTTTTGCTTATTTTTGCTAAGATACCTCACATACGTAATATGGCCATTTATAAGGCAACCAAGTGGATACCCTAGGGGTGCTTGTGTGCAAATGTATTGTTTTCATGCTTGAGTTAGTCTTGAATTATGGTTTGCTATTTATTGGTTTTAAGTCTTTCCATACAAACCCTAATTACTAGCAATTGTATATAAAGCGATAAATTGCGGAATTTAAAGTTACTACGCTATTACAACATTTCTGGGAGGGGATGTACAAATTACAAATGAGGATTGCAAGAAATTAAAACCCTAATTAGTCTATTACAACCAAATTGAATTTATACAAGAATTGAAACAAATAATGTACAAGATGAATTAAATATGCAAGAAGGTAAATGTGAAGAAAATGGATATTTTGTTTGATGTTTTATGAAAAAGTAAAGAAAATAATTTATTAAGTTTGATATTATTGAGAAAAGATTTTAGATGAAAACCCTAATTCTATTAATTAATCAAAAGAAAAACAAGTTTAAGAAAAGTATTTTTTTAGCATTTTTTATCTTGAAAATAATTATAGAATTATAAAATATTTTTAGTCTTTTTGGTATTAAAATAATATATCTTTAATTGGTGTAAAAGAAAAATAAAAAATATTCTAGTTTTAATTAAATTTACAAAAATAATTAATAAAATAAATAAAGTGTGTTCAAGTATATTTTTGTGAGAAAAAAAAATAAACTAAGTTAAAATATAAATCAACTATTTTTTGTATTTTATGATTTTTTTAGTATTTTAAAAAAAAAATATTTAAGAAAATAAAATGAAAATAAAATGGAAAATAAAATAAATGGGCCAGGGGTGTCAAAAGCCTACAGAGGGTTAGTAAGCAAAAAACAAAACAAAAACTAAGCCCAAAAGGCCCAGCGCCTATTTGCTGAAAAAAAGAAAAAAATGACTAAAAATGTAAAACAAATGCAAAAAGGCAGTACTGAGGTTCGAACCCATGACCTCTACCAATAACGCGCGCTGCATTACCACTGGGGTGGCTGTACATCTGTTAATATAACTGAAACAATAATTACATAACACAAAACGTGCCCTGATTACACTTCATCTTCAACCTCTAGCCAAAGGACCTGTATCTTCTCCATCTCTCAACAAAAATGAAAAATTCAAACATGAAAGTTGTGACATCTTTTCCCACGAATCCAACCATATAAACAACTTAAGCTAATAACCAAAGATGAATGCGAATTTTTCTATCCCTAATTCAAAACCTAGAAATTTCATAAAACTCCAAACCTAAAATTCTCTAAGCTCAGGCCATATAAATGTAAACTATGGATATGTACAACTTCGTGGCAATGGTATCTACATTTTTTTTTCACAAACCAAACTCAAATGATGCCTGTACGAAGAGATAGAACTTTTCAAAATGAAATCTTGAATTTTTGATATCTTGATGAATAAGTTTCATATTTTGACATGTTTTGATGAATTGTGATCTTTGGCACTTGAATTTGACCAAAAAGTCAAAGTTTGACTTTTCAGTATACAGTTGACTTTTGATATGTTGACTGTAAAATTTGTCTGTCAATCCAATGGACATGCAATATTTTGAACCATGTCATTAGGTCAAAATGATGCAATTGGACTCTTGAGATCATGTCTTAAACCAATTTACCATTTGCCAGGTTAAAAATTAGAAATTGCCCTTTCCTAGTCAAAACCCTAATTTTGACCATTTTGCCCTTTTGGAGATTTGATCAAACTTCTTGAGGAATTATGGTCCAAACTTGATAAAATGATACACATGGGTTTAAAATGTTGATATGGATAAAAAATTATGAGGTTTGACTGTAAATTGGCCATGGTTGACTTTTCCCCCAATAAAGCTAATTTTAGGTCGACTGTTCAATTGATTGATCAAAAGTGTGATCTAAGGCTTGAAACTTGACATGAGTAATCTTGGGGGTCCATAATGGTCCATGAAAGTCATATGAAGCGTTTATAGTTCAAAAATCCTTGTGCAAACTCAAACCCTAATTTTGGTCATCAGTGCCTAAGGAGGTGTCTTGAGCTGATCAAACCCTAGTGCGGTCTTGAGCCCAAGGCAAATTCTTGATAAGTGAGAGGGCAAATTTTAGGGTACAACAGCTGCTCCTGTTTAATCTTCTTAAGCCTGAAGAGTTAGATTGCCGAGTTTCACCATTCGTGACTCGAAGGTGGAAGATGATTGGACACTAGAGTGCCCAGAAATTTGCACTCGGTGATGTGATGGTTGAGGTAATAGGCTTAAAGATGCCATTTAGAGAGGTGATAAAAAGTTGTAGGAGATGGGCTTAAATATGCCATCCAGAAGTGATTGTTTGTATTGTAATTTGTAAGCTGAAAGAATGAGTATCAGAATGGAGTCCGTGTCTGTAGCGTATCTGAACTGCATCTGGGAGCTGATTTTGAATGAGTATCAGAATGGTGTACGTGTTTGGAGCATATCTGAACTGTATCTGAAAGTTGAATCTGAATGAGTATCAGAACGGCATCCATGTTTGGAGCGTATCTGAACTATATCTGAGAGTTGAATCTGAATGAGTATCAGAATGGAGTCCGTGTCTGGAGCGTATCTGAACTGTATCTGAGAGTTGAATCTGAATGAGTATCAGAATGGCATCCGTGTCTGGAGCGTATCTGAACTGTATCTGAGAGTTGAATCTGAATGAGTATCAGAATGGCATCCGTGTATGAAGCGTATCTGAACTGTATCTGAGAGTTGAATTTGAATGAGTATCAGAATGGCATCTGTGTCTGAAGCGTATCTGTACTGTATCTATAAACTCTGAACATTGTTAATGGTAGCTGTTAATCTTATCCTGAAAAGGGTAAAATGTTAGCTAAAATGCAAAGTCATGTTGTATGAAATGTATGATATAATGCATTTGTTTTATCAATGTTTATGATATACTGATGCAATGTATGCCTATGTAAGCTAGTCTATTGCGCTGTTTGTTGGATTGGGGAAAATAAATCCCTGAATGTTGCTGAGGATATGTAAGTCTTCATGTCTTAAAGTCAGAGTGTTGATGAATTTCTGTTTAGAGAAATAAACTTTGTTGTAAGGGAAATGCCATGTAATGCTTGAAAAATATGTTTGGGGAATCTGGGGAAATTGGATGATTTCTACCGAGGATTGATAATTGGAAGCTTTGTTCTGCTGGGGATTAAACTGTACACTACGGGGGATTTTTATGGAAAATAACTTAGAGAGATTTCCCTATCTCTTAAAGCCATCAATAATTGTTTTTTATTTTTATTTTTTTTATTTGTAAACAATAATTATGTTCAAATGCATATGTTCAACAATGAATCATTGGACGTTTTTGTAAACAAAACACAAGCGTAACGAAAAACAGATAGTTTTTGCACTTTCAAGGAGATATCTTTGTATTGACATTGAGTAAGTATTTGTACAATGAGACAAACATTCTAGTAAGAGAATGCCGTCGTAAAAAATGAAAATTTTAATACAAAGAAAAGATAGCTATGTGCAATATTCCATGGGGTTCCCATTCTGCTATAGCCTTTGTATCTCTGAGCATCTTGTATATTTGTTGCCTTGTCCGAAGATGATTGAATTGGTCAGAAATGTCGAGTTTGCAAGTTGTCCGTAAGGTGATCCAACGGGACATAGTCATACGCTTTAATTCCCTAACTTTTTCCTGGACCTCCCTTTCGGGTTTTCAGTCCACCGGGATACCCTTTTTTGTCCAAGCCGCCCTTTCGGGTTTTCAACTTATCGGGTGTACATTTTTTTTTTTTATCCCTAATTTTTTCTCGAACCTTTTTGGTTCGCCGGGATGCCCTTGATTTGCCTAGGTGTGTCAACCTAGTGGGTCTCTTATTCATAGTATCTTTTGACTATGTCCGCGTTCACAGGGTGCGGCAGGTCGTCGTCATCCATAGTGGTTAAGATCATTGCTCCACCATAGAATATGCTATTGATCACAAATGGTCCTTCATATATAGGAGTCCATTTGTCCCTGGGATCACCTTGCGGAAGTATGATACACTTGATCACCAGATCCCTGACTTGATAAACTTGGCGTCTGACCTTTTTGTTGAAAGCCTTGACCATCCATTTTTGATACATTTGACCATGGCAGACAGCAGTAAGTCTTTTCTCATCAATTAAGTTCAGTTGATCAAGTCGAGTCTGGATCCAATCGTCTCCATTTAGACCTGCATCCTTCATAATTCTTAGAGAGGGGATCTGAACCTCAATAGGCAAGACAACTTCCATGCCGTATACAAAAGAATAGGGTGTTGCCCCGGTCGATGTGCGATTTGTAGTACGATACCCATGGAGAGCGAATGGTAACATCTCATGTGAGTCTTTGTATGTGACTGTCATTTTCTGTATGATTTTTTTAATGTTCTTATTTGCAGCTTCGACAACACCATTCATCTTTGGCCGTTAAGGGGAAGAATTGTGATGCTGGATCTTGAATTGCTCACACAAGGTGGTGATCATAGTATTATTCAGGTTCGTACCATTGTCGGAGATGATCCTCTCCAAGATACCATACCGGCAGATGAGATTTTGTTTAATGAACCGGGCTACAACATTCTTGGTAACGGGAGCGAAGGAAGCTTCCTCCACCCAATTTGTAAAATAATCAATGGCCACTAAGATGAAGTGGTGTCCATTAGAGGCTGTTGGCTTGATTTCCTCAATCATATAAATCCACCACATAGCAAAGGGCCAAGGAGCTGTCAAGACATTCAGAGGAATCGAAGGTACACGCACCTTATAAGCATAAATCTGAAACTTGTGACAGGTTTAAGAGTGTTGATAGCAATCTGCTTCCATGGTAGACCAGTAATAGCCTTCCCGTAGGATTTTCTTTGCCATTGTATGCCCACTGGAATGGGTGCCAAAGATGCCTTCATGTAACTCAGCCATGATCATTTCAGCTTCAACCTTATCTACGCATCGAAGTAACACAGTCATGGTTGCGTTTGTAAAGAATTCCATTACTAAGGAAGAATTTAGCATAGAATCTCCTTAAGAACTTCTTATCATTGACTGAAGCTCCTTCTGGATACTCTTGAGCCTCGAGATACTTCTTGACTTCGTGAAACCAAGGCTGGTCCACTACTTCTTCAGTATTAATCTCGTGACAGTGTGCTGGTTCATCCATTTGTTCAATGGTGATCTGGGGAGTCTCGTTATCCCATTTAAGTTTAAACATATATGACATTGTGGCTAGTGCGTCTGCTAGCTGATTTTCTTCTCGCGGAAGTGCTCGAAGGTAATCTTCTCAAAATGTGGGAGCAATGTCAAAACATGTTCTTTATAAGGGATAATGTTAGGGTGTGTGATCGGTGGAAATAGAACTGACTGTTTTTTAAGATGGTTCGCGAAATGTCGCGGTAAGCAAGAGTCGCCACCGTCTTTTATGTTCTCCAACAAGGAAAGGACAAAAGCACAGCAAAATTCCTTTTCGAGAATGTTTCTCGGTTCGGGAGGTAGATTTATAGAAAGGGAATGTGTTAGCACCCTTTCTATCCGTGGTTATCCACGGGCTCTTAGGTACTTGCTCACTATGTTTTCAAAATTTGTTTACTTTTCAAGTGTATGTGGGTTTTGAAAAAGTTTAGTTTGAAAAACTTCTAGGTAACTCTTGTATCAGTCCTCAAGAGTGTATGAAGTATTTGTTTGAAAACTTTTTGAAAGTGTAGGTGCGAAAAGATGTTTTTGTTTTTTGAAAGAGCAAGTACCCAGGAGAAATCTACCTACTCTAAGGAATTAGACTGTGTAAGAGTTCTTTAGACAGTGCTATCCCACTATTGAGAAGTAGGTAGCACCGTCGTTGGAGTTGTTCGGGTCAATTCGATTACTAGGGACAATGTGGTCACCAAAGCAATGGTAGGACGCCTTAGCGATAACCCTAATGTCCTAGATCCTTTTTATCCAAGGCAACCGTTTCGAGGCAACTCGATCTTTAGACAGGAGGGCGACCTCTAAGACACCCTATACTTGATGACCACGTCAAGGCAACCAGTGAGGCGTACCCTAGGAGTGGCATGTGCATGTGTGTCCAATTCAGTTAAGATTATCTTGTACATGTTATTTGTAAGCTATGGATTGGTTTTATTTTCATACAAGTTTTGCAGGCATATTAACAGTTAAGAGTGCGGAAAATAAATTGCGGAAAGTTGAATCTACGCTATTACAAGGCGCGGGTCTATACATCGCCAAAAACAAAACCCGTTTGGAAAATAAATGCGAGAAAAGTAAAGAAAGCAGTAAAAGACCTAATTAACTATTACATCCTCGGAAACAGTTACATCAATATAATCAAAAGGAATTAAAGCGCGAAAGAAATTAAATCGGGAACGTCTTAGGGTTTTGACCCTTTTTTGAGAAAAGAAAGTGATTTGTCCTTTTTTGCAATTAAATTAAATATTAAACCTAATTTACTAATTAATTAATTATTTACAAGAAAAAAGTATTTTTGTGGTTTTATGTTTTTAATGAAATAAAATAAAAAGAAATTAAAAGTGTCAAAAGAAAAACCCTAAGTCTAATTCATTTTTATTTATTATGAAAAAAGATTAAAATTAAACCTAATAAAAGACTAAATTAATTAATTTACATTTATTTACAAAAATAATTATTAATAGTGAAAATAATAAATAATAAAAATAAACAATATTTTAAGTTTCTGATTTTTATTATGAAAAATAATTTATGAATTAATTAGATAATAGTAATAATAATTATTAGAAGAAAATAAAAAGAAAGAAAAAAGAAATAGAAAGAAAACCAGGGGGTGCGTTAGACCCATTAGGAGGTGAATTTGCAGATTTCAGGCCCAATTGATGTGCAAGCCTTGTTGACTTCTGGAATTGCCTGCACGCTGCTTTGACTGGGAGTATGGTGTTCTCCACTTTTTGACCATTGGGTTGCTGTTAGTGGCCACTTGGCATGCTGATCATTGAAGGTTCATGGTGGAATATATGGCCAAGGCCTGCATAGGAACATGTTATAAAAAAATAGAAACAATATTTGGGGGACTTGGGAATCGAACCCAGGTCCCAGTGATCAATAGCCAGCGCGCCTAACCACTCCACCATCTGCTTGCTTTTGTAATTATAGTGATTAATGAATATAATATATGAAACAAACACACATGCTGTACACGCACGCGTTTTTTTGAATGAACCAACCAGGCATCCCCACGTCACTGTCTTCTTCCTCGCGCCTGTAAAATAAAAGTCAGATAGCAGGGGTTTTTAACCCCCACAACCTGCATCCACAGAAAATAGCGAATAGGCGTACGTTAAATATAAATTCATCGCGAGGGTTCCATCTTGCTCGTCTTGTTCAGACGGTTTCAACCATGGGCATCTTGAGGCTTAATTTTTCCTAAATAAGAAAGCCCCAATTTTAGAGCTTGGAAAACCTAGAAATCGTTCATGGTGATTTTTGTTTCAGGGCGTTATAGGGCAATTAACCAGTACCAAAAGCTTCATGGGAGTCCTAGCGATGCAATACACACAAAAAATCTCATTAATAATGCATGAATATTGAATTACGATTATGGGAAAAATAACCAAACCGTGTGACTGTTTGTGGAGATTTCTTGAGCTTTGGCGTGTGATTTTGATTGCAAATTGCTCCTTGGAGTTCCTGCAATATATTAGAAACAAAAACAAGTTGTGAACCACGTTAAATTATGGAATTCAGTTTTGAGTTTCTTTGATATTTTTTGGAATTGGTTATGGCTTTTGCAGTAGCTTTTTCACGTGAATAGCATTAGGGTTGGCTTGCTTGCATATATGGGAATAGAATTAGGTTAAGTTTTGGCCCAAAGATCCATTGCATTCATGTTTGTATATTTGATTTTCAATCAAATCTTTTTGCCTCTTTTTGATGGAGAAAACTTGCCAAAATTGGAGATCTTTGTCCCCTTGATGTGCACACGAATTTGCCAGCTCATATTGGTCATATTTGCTTCATAAAAAGATTTGAAAACCATATCTTTGAATTTCCTATATTTTAAATCAATTAAATGAATTAATATTAATAAAAAATCCAATTAATTAATAAAAATAAGAAAATAAACTCAAAGAGGCTTGATGGGTCGTGCATATGCTTTGGGTAAAGATTCAAGAAGGAATTTGAGGCCCATTAGCAAAAACAAGGTGTTTTGAGCAAAGTTGACTTTTGCATATTCATGAAAATTTCCCAACTTCTCCAATGCATATCTTGCTCAATTTTGATCCTATGAACATGTTCTTGGACATTGTGGAAAGGTCGTGAAGTCCTTTAACCAATTCCTTTGGTCCCATGTCATTTGGATTTACCAATCTCAAGTTATGGTCTTTGACTTAAAGTGCCTTTTTGTTGACTTTTGAAATTGACCTATAATGTAGAAATTGATAACTTTTTGTGAGAGCATTTCTTGGACTTGGAATGTGAGGATGAGTTGTAGGAAATGTCATCCCTTTCAAAATGAGCATTGGATGTGATTTTTCTGATGAACCATGAAAAAGTTATGCCTTGGTCAAGTTACAGTTGACTTTTTTGCTGTCCAAAAATAGTAACTTTTGCATCTTGATGATTTTTGAGCCATTCTTATGGAATCATGATCAAGATTTGATCAAATGATGATTGTGAGTTCAAAACAAGATGTTGACCAAATATTCTGACTTTTGCCTGCAAAATGACTATTTTACCCCTGTAGTTGATTGTGAACCAAATAGGGCTTTTGATTGTGCAATTTGATGCTGTGAGACTTGAGACTTGACATATAGATGCTTGGCAATGTATATAGGTCCATGAGACTTGATTGAGCCATTGAAAATCTCAAATTCCATGAAAGAACCAAAACCCTAATTTTGGCTGCCTTAGGAGGTGGTCTGACTGTGCAACCCTTGAGTAGTCTTGAACCATTTGAAGATGACTCTTGACAAATCTTGAAGAATATGGGAGGGAAAATTTTAGGGTACAACAGTTGCCCCTGTTCAATCTTCTTAGACCTTAGGATGTAGATTGGCCTGCGTGCCTTTCGTGATCCGAAGGTGGAAGATGATTGAACACAAAAGTGCCCAGAAATTTGCACTCGCATAGTGGAGTATCAGCAATGCGATGTCGGGAATGGGATTATAGATGCCATTTGGAGATATGATGGATAGGAGGATGGGCTTATAGATGCCATCTGGAGATGTGACAGAACCTTGTCGGGAATGGGCTTATAGATGCCATTTGGAAGTGTAATGGATAGTTGTGCAGATGGGCTTAAAGATGCCATCTGAAGGTGTCGATCGCGTAAAAGATTCCTTAGCGAGATCTTGCGTACTTGAGAAAGAAAGATAATTTCCTGGCCTGTTACAGGGGTTGATCTTCATGCAGATATGCCCTGGCTAGATACAGGTATCGAATCTACAATCAATCGCTCACAGATATGCCCTGGCTAGATACAGGTATCGAATCTGGAACTTGGTCGTCTACAGATATGCCCTGGCTGGATACAGGTATCGAATCTCTAAACTCTTCATGCAGATATGCCCTGGCTGGATACAGGTATCGAATCTACAATCAAACACTCACAGATATGCCCTGGCTAGATACAGGTATCGAATATGGAATTAGTCGTCTACAGATATGCCCTGGCTGGATACAGGTATCGAATCTCTAAACTCTTCATGCAGATATGCCCTGGCTGGATACAGGTATCGAATCTACAATCAATCACTCACAGATATGCCCTGGCTAGATACAGGTATCGAATCTGGAATTAGTCGTCTACAGATATGCCCCGGCTGGATACAGGTATCGAATCTCTAAACTCTTCATGCAGATATGCCCTGGCTGGATACAGGTATCGAATCTACAATCAAACACTCACAGATATGCCCTGGCTACATACAGGTATCGAATCTGGAATTAGTCGTCTACAGATATGCCCTGGCTGGATACAGGTATTGAATCTCTAAACTCTTCATGCAGATATGCCCTGGCTGGATACAGGTATCGAATCTATAATCAAACACTCACAGATATGCCCTGGCTAGATACAGGTATCGAATCTGGAATTAGTCGTCTACAGATATGCCCTGGCTGGATACAGGTATCGAATCTCTAAACTCTTCATGCAGATATGCCCTGGCTGGATACAGGTATCAAATCTACAATCAAACACTTACAGATATGCCCTGGCTAGATACAGGTATCGAATATGGAATTAGTCGTCTACAGATATGCCCTGGCTGGATACAGGTATCGAATCTCTAAACTCTTCATGCAGATATGCCCTGGCTAGATACAGGTATCGAATCTACAATCAAACACTCACAAATATGCCCTGGCTAGATACAGGTATCAAATTTGGAATTAGTCGTCTACAGATATGCCCTGGCTGGATACAGGTATCGAATCTCTAAACTCTTCATGCAGATATGCCCTGGCTGGATATAGGTATCGAATCTACAATCAAACACTCACAGATATGCCCTGGCTAGATACAAGTATCAAATCTGGAATTAGTCATCTACATATATGCCCTAGCTGGATACAGGTATCGAATCTCTAAACTCTTCATGCAGATATGCCCTGGCTGGATACAGGTATCGAATCTACAATCAAACACTCACAGATATGCCCTGGCAAGATACAGGTATCGAATCTGGAAATAGTTGTCTACAAATATGCCCTGGCTGGATACAGGTATCGAATCTCTAAACTCTTCATGCAGATATGCCATGGCTGGATACAGGTATCGAATCTACAATCAAACACTCATAGATATGCCCTGGCTATATACAGGTATCGAATCTGGAATTAGTCGTCTACAGATATGCCCTGGCTGGATACAGGTATCGAATCTCTAAACTCTTCATGCAGACATGCCCTGGCTGGATACAGGTATCGAATCTACAATCAATCACTCACAGATATGCCCTGGCTAGATACAGGTATCGAATCTGGAATTAGTCGTCTACAGATATGCCCTGGCTGGATAGAGGTATCGAATCTCTGAACTCTTCATGCAGACATGCCCTGGCTGGATACAGGTATCGAATCTACAATCAATCACTCACAGATATGCCCTGGCTAGATACAGGTATCGAATCTGGAATTAGTCGTCTACATATATGCCCTGGCTGGATATAGGTATCGAATCTCTAAACTCTTCATGCAGATATGCCCTGGCTGGATACAGGTATCGAATCTACAATCAATCACTCACAGATATGCCCTGGCTAGATACAGGTATCGAATCTGGAATTAGTCGTCTACAGATATGCCCTGGCTGGATACAGGTATCGAATCTCTAAACTCTTCATGCAGATATGCCCTGGCTGGATACAGGTATCGAATCTAGAATCAAACACTTACAGATATGCCCTGGCTATATACAGGTATCGAATCTGGAATTAGTCGTCTACAGATATGCCCTGGCTGGATACAAGTATCGAATCTCTAAACTCTTCATGCAGATATGCCCTGGCTAGATACAGGTATCGAATCTAGAATCAATCACTCACAGATATGCCCTGGCTAGATACAGGTATCGAATCTGGAATTAGTCGTCTACAGATATGCCCTGGCTGGATACAGGTATCGAATCTCTAAACTCTTCATGCAGATATACCCTAGCTGGATACAGGTATCGAATCTACAATCAATCACTCACAGATATGCCCTGGCTAGATACAGGTATCGAATCCGGAATTAGTCGTCTATAGATATGCCCTGGCTGGATACAGGTATCGAATCTCTAAACTCTTCATGCAGATATGCCCTGGCTGGATACAGGTATGGAATCTATAATCAATCACTCACAGATATGCCCTGGCTAGATACATGTATCGAATCTGGAATTAGTCGTCTATAGATATGCCCTGGCTGGATACAGGTATCGAATCTCTAAACTCTTCATGTAGATATGCCCTGGCTGGATACAGGTATCGAATCTACAATCAATCACTCACAGATATACCCTGGCTAGATACAGGTATCGAATCTGGAATTGCGATAGTTGATAGTAATCATCTTTGGATTGACCTTTTTCCTGAAAAGGCAAAACATCAGTTGTATGCAATGTCATGATGTATGAGATGCATGATGTCATGATGTTGTCAAAATGAGATCGTGTCGTATGCACTTTATCATGTATGTAAGCAGGATGTATGAAATGTGAAATGTCTATGAATGTATTTTCGTCTTGGGAAAATAAATCCTTGACGAATGCCGGGAAGTTAGATCCTGGGCTGATGTTGAAGAATAGAGTTCTTCGTTTCCGTTGGGGATGATGATTGCAAGAATAAACCGGTAGGAGAAGATGACTCCGTTGGGGAATACACTTGTTGAAGAGATTACTCTACGGGGGAGTTACTCTGTGGGAGAAGAGATGCTTCGCTGAGATTTGAATGAGAACTCCGCTGGGGATTCCATTGATAAGTTTTGTTGAGGGATTGATGAACTCCGCTGGGGGATAGGAAGAACTTCGCCGAGGACGATCTTTCCATGGTAATTAGCTGAGGATAACCCAGTTATACCCTGGTGGGGAATAACCTTCTGAATAAAGTCGGGGAGAGGCTTTTGCACTCTGCGGGGGATAAGCTTCCAGAATCTACTGGGGATAAGCTTCCAGAATCTACCGGGGAGGATGATTCAACTCTCCTGGGGAAACTTTTGGACTGCACTGGGGAAGTGGCGCCATTGGGGTGTCTGTATTCCGCCGGGGAACAATCTTATATTTCTGTCAAGGAATATTAAGACTGCCGGGGATGCTTGCTTAGGGACATCTGTATACTCCGCTGGGGAATATTGAGATCTTCTGGGGATATCCACCTTCCTTAAGGCTGACAGTAGTCTAACTCTGCTTGGGGAGAGCGTTGCTGACTTGCTAGGGATACTGTGCCTTTTTAGGGCTGCTGGGAGACCAACTCTGCTTGGGGAGAGAGCATGGCTGACTCTTGTCTTACTCTGCGGGGAGTGAAGGTATCTTGGTTATATTCTTCAGCTGAATCTACCTTGGTACCTGGTGGACAGAGCGACTGCACAGTTCGTACAATTCTCATTGCCCCAGTTTCTGCGGGAGAAGAAGGCCTATGAGGTGCTTGATAACTGCCGATTGACAAATCTTCTTCTGGTAGGCAAGTGACGAGATGACGGGACATAATCGTACGCTTTGATCCCTAACTTTTGCCTGGACCGCCCTTTCGGGATTTTAGTCCACCAGGATACCCCTTTTTCCCAAGCCGCCTTTTCAGGTTTTCGACTTGCCGGGTGTACAGATTTTTTTATTTTCATCCCTTATTTTGCCCGAACCCTTTTGGTTCGCCGGGAAGCCCTTATTTTTGCCTAGGTGTGTCAACCTAGCGGGTCTTTGATTATGCGTAGTATTTTTCGACTATGTCCATGCTCTCAGGATGTAGGGAGGTGCCCCTGTCAGTAGTGTTGCATTGCCATACTACCCGAAGATGTTTGATCGTGCAGGATTCGTCGCTGGAATTCATGTCCAATGCCCCAAGTGATTCAGATGGAGATCTTCCCCTGACTGTTTGGCATTTGAGAGATTCTCTGAATCTTGACTTAACTGGCCCAGATGATGGACAATGATCATGTCGGCCTCTTGGTTGGAAGTGCTTTTGTTCACTAGATATTCTTCCTGCGAATTTCTTTGCTGTTCGAACAAAAAGTCATATGCAAACAAAGTTATGTTAAAAATGCAAAGCTTATGTTTGTCTTGAAGTTTTTTTGAAAATGCAGTTTTTTAAGCAAATTTTGTAAAATGTGATGTCAACTCAAGATTTTACGGCGAGCCTTAAGGAGTCAAGATACCTTTGTAACAGTATGCTTTCGAACTAACCCATGCTTCAGCTAGGACTTTTAAGGGTTATAACGTGGCTTGGTTCACGGTTTAAGAAACAAAGGATAAAGGCTCAAATTTATTTGTACCCACCCATTCTTCGTGATGTTCTTCGATCCTAAACTTAGCCAATCGTGTGTTAGACCTTGTTTGAGTCTTTGCTCTGATGTTCCGGTGATGGTTCGGATTTTGACAATTTATTTTGAATAGGCAGTCATTTTTTTGTTAAGGGTTTATAGGACCTTTTTCTTTTGATTTGTGTTATCCCTGTCTTTTTGCCTGAACTGTTTCTCTTGTGATTACAGTCAGCGGGATGCCCCTAGTTTTGTAAGTCTTCTTCATAGGTTTTGACTTATCGGGCTTTTATTTTTGAAAGATAACGACTGCCTATTTTTATGATTATTCGGAACCATCACTATCTTTTGTTTTGTAATGACTCCTTTGATGCCATTCGTTGTGCACTTGGATTAACTGAGAGAACTACCCTGCCCCAGGTTATGATTAAGGGTTTTAATTTTTTGTGAAAAGAAAAACTCCTACTTCTTTGGCTCGAAGGGGTTGACGAGGGATTATCTTCCTTATAACTCCAGTGTTTAGGAATTGAAACAATGTCTGTACCTCATCAGCGGGGTCTGTTCAAAAGCATACTGTAGATTGTGGTATCGTTTTCGTCATCCTCCCTCAAGAGGCTTAGAATTATTAATCGAACGTTGAACATCACAAAAAATGAAATCAGTTTGAATATAGTGAATACAAATATATTGATTCAGAACAGACATATGCAATACATTAATGGAATAAAAGAGTTTGCTATGACATTAATTGTTTGTATAAGCAAAGTAAAATACAACTTGAAAATTCAAATAAACAAAAGCCTTCAATGATTTGGCAAAGGAGCAGTGATTATGTTTGGAGTCTCTGGTGCTTCAAACTGGATTTACTTGGAATCAATCATGTCTTGGACCTTGTTCTTCAGAGCCCAACAGTTGTCCGTAGTATGCCCCGGGCTATCAGAGTGATAAGCGCAACTTTCGTTGGGACGATAGTTAGGAGCGGAAGTGTTTAGATTCCGGAGAGGAGCCCTTAAGGTAATCAGCCCTGCCTTCAACATTTGCTGTAGCGCTTGAGCCAGTGTCATGTTGATCTTAGTGATCTGTCTTTTGGGTGCGACCTCCTTACGTTGCTGCCCTGTCCTTGCTGAGCAGGCATAGGATTGGAGATCTGGGTTGCCCCTACCTGTTGATCATGACGACTCTTTTTACCATGCACAACATTGGACTCCTTTTTCCCATGGTGAGGCTTTTTCTGAGCATCGGAAGGTGTAGCTTCCTGAATCTTCCCGCTTTTGATGCCAGCTTCAATCCTCTCACCAGTTAAGATCAGATCTGTAAACCCAGCAGAAGAATTTCCAATCAGATGGTTGAAGAACGGACCAGACAGGGTCCCTAGGAACATATCCACGAGCTCACAGTCAGTCAAAGTGGCTGCACCCTTCCAGCCAGGTCTCTCCACTTTTACGCATACTCTTTAAATCCTTCACCCGTCCCCAGTGACATACCCTAGAGTTGGGTACGCGTGGGAGCAAGGTCGGAATTGTACTGATACTGCTTGTAGAACGCAGTAGCCAAGTCCTCCCAGTTACGAATACTGGCTCCATCTAGCTGATAGAACCATTCGAGTTGAGTCCCTGAAAGACTGTCCTGGAAGAAATGGATCCATAGATTCTTGTCAGCAGTGTAAGGCTGGATCTTCCTTACGTACGATCTGAGATGCAGCTTAGGACAGGAAGCCCCGTCGTACTTCGCAAAGGCAGGTGCCTTGAACTTGTGTGGGATCACCACCCCAGAGGATAGACCTAGATCTTCGAAGTCCAGGCCGGGCACTTTCTGTATCTCCATAGCACTTAACCGGTCTTCGAGCTGTTTGTACTTGTCCTCAGCAGGAGGTTACTGCTCTTCATTGAAATCCGTCTTGTTGTCGGAGACCACGGGACTAGGAACCCTTCTCTCTTGGGGACTGTCTTTTCCCACAGATGAAGTAGTCAGCTCAGCCTCATTCGGTAATCCATTCCCAGATCTGCGTCTAGTGTTGAACAACACAGTCCTCTTCTTCTTCTTCTTCTTCTTCTCTTTTAGAATCAGAGTCTTCAGATCCTATTGACCCTGGGCTAAGCTCATAACCAACTCTTGGAACTGGGCATTCTGGGCCTGGGGAGCCTTGATAGCTTGTTCAGTGGAAGGTTCAGGATTCATGATGATTGCTGAAATAAACAGCGAAGAAGATAAGTGACCTGTAAAAAGGGGTACCTGTAATGCCATGATATGTATGTATGCATGCAACGTTTTCAAGGATCTCGCGGGGTAAACAAGAAAATTGTTAGCATTTGAATTTTGTAGCTTGATTGAAGGAACTTCATGTTGTTGAGAGTCCTTCTTCAAGAGTCAAAGCTCACCATATCGAGTGGGTCATAGCCCCTGACTTAAATTGTCATGTTTTGATCTCCACACAACCTTGGCTAGAGGAAAATAAATCCCCTTTGCCCCTTGCTAGACATTTGGTTCATCATGACTTGCATCACAAACCCTTGAGATCCTTGAAATGGTTTAGTCCTTATGCAGGATGTATGCAATGGTATGATGGTATGATGTTATGCTATGCGTGGAGTGATGTAAGTAAACCCTGTTATGAGCCCAGATTAAGGACTGTAAACGAAACCTGCAAGGAACTCATGCATCAGATAACAAGAATGCGCAAATAGTTCAAGTTTGAAGGCACCCAAGTCACACAAAAGAGCTTTAAGTTTAGTCCAGCATGAAGTTTAGGTACTACCCTCTTTCAGTTTCGTTGGTTAAGACCTGTCCTAGAAAATAGTAACCGGGTTCTAGAGGATCTCAATATCACTGGCTACCCTCAATCGGTCATAACTCCAGCGTCGCAATCTTTTCTTGCGGCCAGAACCATCGCGAGAGTTTAGCCTCAATGAGTGTAGCATACTGCTACTATTCTATGGCCAAGTTGGGTCAATTTAGGGTTCTAAGGTCGGTTGGTGCTTAATGACTCCTCAGAAGACCCATATTCTCCTCGTTGCAACACAAGGGATATCTGTACAGACCAAGGTGTCACACCAACGTAGCCACTGCTTCACCCGTGTCGGTCTACGCCGGACGGGTCCCTCACAGCTTATGCTACCTAAAGGGTATCCCCCAGATCCGGGTTAGGATCTATGAAACTCCAAGACAGGCCCACAATATTAAAGCAAGCAAATCAAGCAATTGAAAACAAAAGAGTGGTCTAATCCTAAGGTACACCTCAATTTTTAAGTGTCCCCAGCAGAGTCGCCAGTTCTGTGATCGGTGGAAATAGAACTGACTGTTTTTTAAGCTGGTTCGCAAAATGTCGCGGTAAGCAAGAGTCGCCACCGTCTTTTATGTTCTCCAACAAGGAAAGGACAAAAGCACAGCAAAATTCCTTTTCGAGAATGTTTCTCGGTTCGGGAGGTAGATTTATAGAAAGGGAATGTGTTAGCACCCTTTCTATCCGTGGTTATCCACGGGCTCTTAGGTACTTGCTCACTGTTTTCAAAATTTGTTTGCTTTTCAAGTGTATGTGGGTTTTGAAAAAGTTTAGTTTGAAAAACTTCTAGGTAACTCTTGTATCAGTCCTCAAGAGTGTATGAAGTATTTGTTTGAAAACTTTTTGAAAGTGTAGGTGTGAAAAGATGTTTTTGTTTTTTGAAAGAGCAAGTACCCAGGAGAAATCTACCTACTCTAAGGAATTAGGCTGTGTAAGAGTCCTTTAGACAGTGCTATCCCACTATTGAGAAGTAGGTAGCACCGTCGTTGGAGTTGTTCGGGTCAATTCGATTATTAGGGACAATGTGGTCACCAAAGCAATGGTAGGACACCTTAGCGGTAACCCTAATGTCCTAGATCCTTTTCATCCGAGGCAACCGTTTCGAGGCAACTGGATCTTTAGACAGGAGGGCGACCTCTAAGACACCCTATACTTGATGACCACGTCGAGGCAACCAGTGAGGCGTACCCTAGGAGTGGCATGTGCATGTGTGTCCAATTCAGTTAAGATTATCTTGTACATGTTATTTGTAAGATACGGATTGGTTTTATTTTCATACAAGTCTTGCAGGCATATTAACAGTTAAGAGTGCGGAAAATAAATTGCGGAAAGTTGAATCTACGCTATTACAAGGCGCGGGTCTATACATCGCCAAAAACAAAACCCGTTTGGAAAATAAATGCGAGAAAAGTAAAGAAAGCGGTAAAAGACCTAATTAACTATTACATCCTCGGAAACAGTTACATCAATATAATCAAAAGGAATTAAAGCGCGAAAGAAATTAAATCGGGAACGTCTTAGGGTTTTGACTCTTTTTTGAGAAAAGAAAGTGATTTGTCCTTTTTTGCAATTAAATTAAATATTAAACCTAATTTACTAATTAATTAATTATTTACAAGAAAAAAGTATTTTTGTGGTTTTATGTTTTTAATGAAATAAAATAAAAAGAAATTAAAAGTGTCAAAAGAAAAACCCTAAGTCTAATTCATTTTTATTTATTATGAAAAAAGATTAAAATTAAACCTAATAAAATACTAAATTAATTAATTTACATTTATTTTCAAAAATAATTATTAATAGTGAAAATAATAAATAATAAAAATAAACAATATTTTAAGTTTCTGATTTTTATTATGAAAAATAATTTATGAATTAATTAGATAATAGTAATAATAATTATTAGAAGAAAATAAAAAGAAGGAAAAAAGAAATAGAAAGAAAACCAGGGGGGGTGTTGGACCCATTAGGAGGTGAATTTGTAGATTTCAGGCCCAATTGATGTGCAAGCCTTGTTGACTTCTGGAATTGCCTGCACGCTGCTTTGACTGGGAGTATGGTGTTCTCCACTTTTTGACCATTGGATTGCTGTTAGTGGCCACTTGGCATGCTGATCATTGAAGGTTCATGATGGAATATATGGGCAAGGCCTGCATAGGAACATGTTATGAAAAAATAGAAACAATATTTGGGGGACCTGGGAATCGAACCCAGGTCCCAGTGATCAATAGCCAACACGCCTAACCACTCCACCATCTACTTGCTTTTGTAATTATAGTAATTAATGAATATAATATATGAAACAAACACATATGTTGTACACGCGCGCGTTTTTTTGAATGAACCAACCAGGCATCCCCACGTCACTGTCTTCTTCCTCGCGCCTGTAAAATAAAAGTCAGATAGCGGGGGTTTTTAACCCCCACAACCTGCATCCACAGAAAATAGCTAATAGGCGTACGTTAAATATAAATTCATCGCGAGGGTGCCATCTTGCTCGTCTTGTTCAGACGGTTTCAACCATGGGCATCTTGAGGCTTAATTTTTCCTAAATAAGAAAGCCCCAATTTTAGAGCTTGGAAAACCTAGAAATCGTTCATGGTGATTTTTGTTTCAGGGCGTTATAGGGCAATTAACCAGTACCAAAAGCTTCATGGGAGTCCTAGCGATGCAATACACACAAAAAATCTCATTAATAATGCATGAATATTGAATTACGATTATGGAAAAAATAACCAAACCGTGTGACTGTTTGTGGAGATTTCTTGAGCTTTGGCGTGTGATTTTGATTGCAAATTGCTCCTGGGAGTTCCTGCAATATATTAGAAACAAAAACAAGCTGTGAACCACGTTAAATTATGGAATTCAGTTTTGAGTTTCTTTGATATTTTTTGGAATTGGTTATGGCTTTTGCAGCAGCTTTTTCACGTGAATAGCATTAGGGTTGGCTTGCTTGCATATATGGGAATAGAATTAGGTTAAGTTTTGGCCCAAAGATCCATTGCATTCATGTTTGTATATTTGATTTTCAATCAAATCTTTTTGCCTCTTTTTGATGGAGAAAACTTGCCAAAATTGGATATCTTTGTCCCCTTGATGTGCACACGAATTTGCCAGCTCATATTGGTCATATTTGCTTCATAAAAAGATTTGAAAACCATATCTTTGAATTTCCTATATTTTAAATCAATTAAATGAATTAATATTAATAAAAAATCCAATTAATTAATAAAAATAAGAAAATAAACTCAAATAGGCTTGATGGGTCGTGCATATGCTTTGGGTAAAGATTCAAGAAGGAATTTGAGGCCCATTAGCAAAAACAAGGTGTTTTGAGCAAAGTTGACTTTTGCACATTCATGAAAATTTCCCAACTTCTCCAATGCATATCTTGCTCAATTTTGATCCTATGAACATGTTCTTTGACATTTTGGAAAGGTCTTGAAGTCCTTTAAACAATGCCTTTAGTCCCATGTCATTTGGATTTACCAATCTCAAGTTATGGTCTTTGACTTAAAGTGCCTTTTTGTTGACTTTTGAAATTGACCTATAATGTAGAAATTGATAACTTTTTGTGAGAGCATTTCTTGGACTTGAAATGTGAAGATGAGTTGTAGGAAATGTCATCCCTTTCAAAATGAGCATTGGATGGGATTTTTCTAATGAACCATGAAAAAGTTATGCCTTGGTCAAGTTACAGTTGACTTTTCTACTGTCCAAAAATAGTAACTTTTGCATCTTGATGATTTTTGAGCCATGCTTATGGAATCATGATCAAGATTTGATAAAATGATGATTGTGAGTTCAAAACAAGATGTTGACCAAAAAATCTGACTTTTTCCTGCAAAATGACCATTTTACCCCTGCAGTTGATTGTGAACCAAATAGGGCTTTTGATTGTGCAATTTGATGCTGTGAGACTTGAGACTTGACATATAGATGCTTGGCAATGTATATAGGCCCATGAGACTTGATTGAGCCATTGAAAATCTCAAATTCCATGAAAGAACCAAAACCCTAATTTTGGCTGCCTTAGGAGGTGGTCTGACTGTGCAACCCTTGAGTAGTCTTGAACCATTTGAAGATGACTCTTGACAAATCTTGAAGAATATGGGAGGGCAAATTTTGGGTTACAATAGGGTGTTTGGTGTCCCATTCCCCTTTGATCTGGCTAATAACCAAAGCTGAATCTCTAAATACATTCAAAGATTTGATCCCCAAGTCTATGGCAACTTTGAGACCAAAGATGCACGCTTCGTATTCCGCCATGTTATTTGTACATTTGAAGCAGAGTCTTGTTGTAAAAGGAGTATGACATCCTTTAGGAGATATGAGTATAACACCAATACCATTTCCAAGTGCGTTGGATGCCCCATCAAAGAACAGGGTCCATCGGGATCCTTGTTCAGGTTCGTCATATGGCCTGAATTCTTCACAGTAATTTACCATCATGATGTCTTCATCTGGGAATTCAAACTTCATGGACTGGTAATCTTCCACATCTTGGTGAGCAAGGTGATCAGCTAGTACACTGTCCTTTATAGCTTTCTGGGTAGTATATTGTATGTCATATTCTGTCAGGATCATCTGCCATCTCGCTATTCTCCCAGAGAGAGAAGGCTTCTCGAATATGTATTTTATCAGATCCATTTTAGATATCAACAAGGTAGTATGAGTCAGCATGTACTATCTTAGCTAGCGAGCAACCCATGCCAGAGTGCAACAAGTTTTCTCAAGCAGTGAATATCTTGTTTCACAGTCGGTAAACTTTTTGCTCAGGTAATAAATAGCGTGCTCTTTTCGGCCAGACTCGTCATGCTGCCCCAGCACAAACCCCATTGAATTTTCTAAAATAGTTAGATGCATGATCAATGGTCTTCCCTCGACTGGTGGCATTAAAATATGAGGCTCTTGCAGGTATTCTTTGATTTTATCGAAAGCAATTTGGCATTCATCATTCCATTTGACTACTTGATCTTTCTTCAATAGTTTGAAGATTAGCTCACAAGTAGCTGTCAGGTGAGAAATGAATCTGACAATGTAGTTTAAACGTCCCAAGAATCCTCTGAATTCCTTCTCAGTACAAGGAGCAGGCATCTCTTGTATCGCTTTTACCTTGGCAGGATCTACTTCAATACCCTTGTTGCTAACGATAAATCCTAGGAGTTTACCAGACCTTACTCTAAACGTGCATTTATTTGGGTTCAACCTCGGCTTGTACTTCTTTAGCCTCTCAAACAGTTTCTGTAAATGATCAAGATGCTCTTCTTCTGTTTGAGATCTAGCTATCATGTCGTCCATATAAACCTCTATTTCATGATGTATCATGTCGTGAAATAGATCTACCATGGCACGCTGATAGATTTCCCCAACATTCTTCAGTCCGAACGGCATCACCTTGTAGCAGAATGTGCCCCACTGTGTGACAAATTTTGTTTTCTCCATGTCCTCAGGCGCCATTTTGATTTGGTTGTAGCCTGAGAAACCATCCATGAAGGAAAACACTTTGTGTTATGCCGTATTGTCAACTAGGATGTCAATGTGGGGAAGTGGGAAATCATCCTTAAGGCTTTCCCTATTCAAATCTCTGTAGTCCACGCACATTCGTACCTTATCGTCTTTCTTGGGAACGGGAACAACATTGGCAACCCATTATGAATAGGAGGTGACGGCCAAGAATCCAACGTTAAATTGTTTCATGACTTCTGCTTTAATCTTCTCTGACATATCTGGTCGCATTCGACGAACCTTTTGTTTTACTGGTGGACAATCCTCTTTTGTAGGCAGACGATGTACCATAATATTTGCATCAAGTCCCGGCATGTCTTCATACGACTAGGCAAAGACCTCAACATACTCGTGTAGCAGCTGAATAAGACGCTCCTTGACACTCGGTTCTAGATTGGCACCCACCTTGACCTCTCTTTTGTCTTCTTCGGTACCCATGTTGATTGTGTCCTCTGGTTCCTCGCGGGGTTGAATGGTTCTCTCTTCTTATTGTAGTAATCTGGAAAGTTCCCCTGGTACTTCACAATCTTCCTCACCTTCTTCTTCGGCTTGGTATATTAGATTTTCTGAGTCACAAAAAGCCATAGCAGAACCATTATCCATGGGATCCCGAATGGATGTAGACCTGCATTGTGAGTGTGAGTGTGTGTAAGGGTATAGCTATCTTTGAAAGAAATGAAAATGTAAAAAAGCAAAAACAATGAGCACAAAGTTTGTATGCAAAACGTCCATGATTCATTGATGTCATATGGAAATGAGATAATAACCCTTACAAATGGACCATTGTGCCTCGGGTAAGACACAAGGTTTTAAGAGTTTGAATTGTTTTAATATTACAGATCCAACAAAATGTAAAGACAAATTACTGTGGGATAAAAGTGACCGGGACAAAATCCCTAGCCTCCCAATTACTGAGCCCTCCATTGACAATTGGGAAGATCCAATCCTCTAGGTTGCAACCATCTTCATCATCCTCTACCGCGTTGACTTTACGGTTGCTGATCTTCAGGGGTGGTCCTCCAGCACGAGTGTGGCGTACGGCCTTCTGAGCACTTGAAGTGAAACCCAAGCCAAACTTGTCTGACTTGTATGGGATATCCGGGAGTTATCCCCAAATAGTGCACCCACCTTCTTCTATTACTGCCTTGGCATCCTTCAAAGATGACATCCTGAGTGGAGGCCTTGTGATCTTGGGAACCTGAGACACAACCTTAGTTACTGCCACGTCTTGTAGGACTTCTTCAAAGTATTGGAATGGAGTTTCAATAAATTCACCATCTAATTCCACATATCTGAAGGAATTGAGATGGCTGATCATATACTCTTCTTCTCCATGAACGGTGATAATCTTCCCTTGAATTGGATACTTCAGTATTTGGTGCAACGTAGAAGTAACATCGCCAGAATTGTGAATCCATGGTCGGCCTAGCAAGCAGGAGTATGAAGGGCGGATATCCATTACATAAAAAGTCGAATCAAATGTTTGTTTCCCAACCTTTATGGGGATATCCACTTCCCCACGTACCATCCTTTTCGAGTTGTCAAAGGCCCTTACTACTATGTTACTTGGCTTCAATGTCAATCCCTCACAGTCAAGCCTATCAAGAGCTTTTTTAGGAAATACATTCAGAGATGAGCCAGTGTCCACCAAAACATGAGCCAAGGTTGTGCCCCTACATTCAAATGAGACGTGTAATGCCTCATTATGCTTCCTTCCTCTTGGCATTAAATCAACATCCGAAAAACCTAGACCATTATCCGCAGTCAAGCTGGCTACACAGTCTTAGAACTGATCGGCATATGTCTCTTGGGGTACATGGGCAGTTTTTAGGAATTTTACCAAGGCTTTTTCATGCGCCTCGAAACATAGTAGTAAAGCCAGCATGGAAATTTTAGATGGAGTTTGCCCCAATTGTTCAACTACATCGTAGTCGCTTCTTTTTATGATCTTCAGAATTTCCTCCATCTCTTTCCGGGAGGTCTCAGGGATAGCCAATGATTGTGCCTTCGTCTGGACAGGCTCAATCAGAATGCTTTTACCTCAGGTCTCGGTTGACTCGGTAGCATGAATGTCAGTAGGAGTAATAACAAGGGTTGTATCAGCTTTGTCAGTTGGAATATTGGTGGAGATGATTGTAGGACCGAAAATAGCCTTCAGAGGAGCAACAACAACAAGAATGATTACGGGTCCAGAAACTGCTTTTGGAGGAGCAATTTCTGGAGAGAATATCCTTTCGCTCTGGGTAATCTTGCTAGTCCCCACAATATTACTGATATCGGAGTTAACTTTCTCGGAACTTGAATCTTCGGCAGCTGGCCAATCTTGCTTAACACCGTGGTAGTAGACATCCCCTCCATAATTCCATGGTATCGTTTTGTCTGATGAATACAGGACTGGTCGAGGCATTATAATTATCAAAGGAGTTGCTTTCAGAACTAATGTAATTCTAACAGGTCTTTTAGTGGAGACCCTGGAAGAATTGGAGGAAATGGTAATGATAGAAACATCTTTAAAAGGAACAGGTGGAACAGAAGTTTTTTCAAAAAAAATTTCTTTGTTATCTATTAGGCACTGAACGTCTGATTTCAACAAAGGACAGCTGGTTAGTGAGGACAAACAAAAATGACAGCCTTCATCACAACCCTGGAAAACACCGACATTCAACAAGTTTACTTTAATAGTCGGGATTGGGGTCCTAAGTTCATCAACTGAAGTAACAAACATATCTTCTTCAATGGCATTGGTATTATGGCCATGATTGGGCATAAGGGCAGAAATGAAATTTGGCTTTTCGGCCGCATCGAATTCAATCTCTTTGGGTTCAATGAGGTCTTGTACTTTGTTCTTTAGAGCCCAACAGTTATTAGTGTCGTGGCCGGAAATTTCAGAGTGGTATGCACAACGGGCATTGGGATAATAGTGAGGAGATGTTGTGTTAGGGTTCTTTGGAGCTTCTTTCAAAGTCACCAGGTTGGATATTAATAGATGTGGCAATACTTGAGATAGGGTCATGTTAATTCTAGTGAACTGTCTCATTGGTCTTTCCATCCTTGGTTAGTTGTTTCTTTGCTGATCAGGCGCAGGTTTAGGAATCATAATAGCCCCCAACATTGGACGACGTTCGGCCCTATCTTGATTTCTCTAAGGATAAACAAAAACCACTTATTTCTTTCTGATAAATGGCTTTCTTATAGCAGCAGAGGATGTATCCTTTTGAATCTTTCCACTTTTTATCCCAGCTTCTACCCTCTCTCTGGTCAATATCAGTTCTGTAAAACCTGTTGATGAACTCCCAATTAGGTGATTGAAGAAGGGACCATACAAGGTGCCCAAAAACATGTATACTAATTCTCTTTCGGATAGGAGAGGTTGAACTCTTCCATCCAAGTCTCTCCATTTTTGCGCATAGTCCTTGAAACCTTCATTGAAAACCATGGCCATACTCTGGAGTTGAGTACGGGTAGGCGCAAGATCAGCATTGTATTGGTATTGTTTGTAAAAAGCTGCAGCAAGATCTTCCCAGTTATGAATGTTGGCTCTTTCTAACTAATAAAACCAATCAAGTTGAGTTCTAGACAGTCTGTCTTGGAAGAAGTGTACCCATAAGTCTTTGTTAGCGATATGGGGTTGGATTTTCCTCACATAGGACCAGAGATGCATTTTAGGGCATGAAACTCTGTCATATTTGGCAAACCCAGGTGCTTTGAATTTTGGAGGAATGACAATCCCCGATACCAAACCCAATTCCTCAAAGTCCAAACCAGGCACTTTTTGGATTTTCATTGCGCTCAACCGCACCTCGAGATGTTTATACTTGTCATCAGTTGGAGGGTATTGTTCTTCAGAATAGTCTTCTTCTTCCTCTTCCTCTTCTAATTCTGACGGGACAACTCTTTCCTTGTCTTTCCCATCTTGATTGTCTCTCTCACCGGATGTCATTGCAAAGTCTAGGGTCCTTCTTGTCTGCCCATGAAATCTTCTTCCCATGTTTAGGACTCTGGTTACCTTCTTTGTCTTCTTTTTCTTTTCCTTAGCCAACAAAGTCTTCAACTCTTCTTGTCCTTTGGCCAGAGTTAAGTACAACTGTTGAAACTGTACATTCTGAGCTTGGAGATCCTTCACCGTTTGCTCGAGATTCATCTTACTGAAATAAACAGTAGATAGATGAGGATACTTGTTGCAAGAAACCTGCTTATGTTATGATGAATGGTAAATGCGTATGCAATGATTTCAAGGATTTTAAGATTCAAATTCGTTTTAGACAAAAAGGAAACACACGTTATATTAATAGATTAAAGCTTGAGTACAATAATGCCTTCTTGGTCAAAACAAATACAAGAAACTCTAAGATAAAAAGGTAGTGCGTATCCTCTTTGGTGAAATGTAGGCATTCAGAGTCTGCTCCTCATGAAGTAGCCTAGTAAGTTCCAAAACCTTCTTCTCGCTTGCGTAGAATTGGGCTTCGAAGGTATCTCGCTCGCCCTTGAGTTGTATCTAATCCCTTTGTAGGTCTTCAAGAGAGGTAGGCATGTTAGGATGTAGGATAGTGTATGGAACATCTCCTTCCATGACAGGCTCAATTATTATCGGGAGAATGGAGGGGTAAGGCATCATAAGACTCTGAGCACGAGTTCGTACCCATTTGAGGTAAGTCTCAAGAGGGGTGGAATTTTTATGCCCCAAAGTCTTGCTATCTACCTTTTTTAACATCCTCCAAGCTCGAATAAATCTCTGGTGAAGACCTTGATCTTCGTTGTCGTAGTCAAATACCAAACCTTGAATCAACATCTCGTGTGGGCCATCCCTTTGGGCGTAACCAAACTGTCTTAAGGCTAAGAAGGGGTTGTAGGTGATACCTCCCCTAATGCCAAGTAAATGGGCATTAGGAAATTCTCCACAACGGTCGACAGTAGTAACATTTTTTATGGATCCGGAGCACCAATGAATATTTGAGCGTCATCTACCTTTGTGACCATCTTGAACCTTGCTCATTCTTTAATACAGATTGGGGAAGATGTGGAATAAACCATCTTGCCAAGAGAGGAGTGCAACACATAAGGACACCTCTTTTCCTCATTGTGTAAGTGTGAAAAGAGTGTAGGATATCCCCTAGTAATGTAGACACCGGGTTGCGGGATATGAATATTTTGACGGTGTTCACATCTATGAGTTGGTCAGGATTTAGAAACAACACCATCCCATAGATGAGGAGATCCACAATTTCCTCAAAGGCTTGCAGATCCAAAGAATTCCAACAGTTTGGGCTTTCTCAAACAGGAACTTTGCTAGGAAACCTTTGACACCACTCCTTATTTCCCAATTAGTTGTGACATCAGATGAGTGCAAGTGTAGAGCTTGAGCAATCTCTTCTGGCTTTGGGTCTCTTTCCGTACCGTTGAAAGGTAGTTGATTGAGAATGGGAATCCTCAAGAGTCAGGAGAATTCTTCCAAAGTAGGCACAAGCCGATAGTCAAGAAATGTGAAGCAATAGTGTAAAGGATCAAAGAACTGAAAGATCACTTTCATCATGTCATCTTCTGTGTTGGAGGTAACCAAGTTGAGTAGGCGACCATGTCTCTCGGTGAATGGAGAGTTTTCAGGAATCCTTGAAGCTATCTCTCTGAGTTGTGGAGGGATCCTTACAAGATCGACTTGAATAGTTTTCATGTGAAGTGAATCCATATCCTACAAAACAAGAACAAAGATGAATCCCAAAAATTCTTGAAATGGTTAGTGAATGTATATGATGTTCATGATGTTCATGATGTTATGTACAAGTATGTATATAAAAATAAAGCAAACAAATCATTAGGTTTAGGCTTGCATGGATTTTTATAGGTAAGTACCCTCTTGAAGTTTAGTTGCCTCAAACCTGTCCTAATAATAGTAACTGGGTTCTAAGGAGCTCAATATCACTGGTTTGTTTCCTTGATCATTGTTTCAGCACAAGCCTCTTTAATGGAGACCGAAATATCTCGGGCCAGTTGTTTTATTACTAATTGGGCTTCCCAAATTTCCAATGGGCCAGAAAACAAAAAACAAAGATACTTCATTTGTACAGTCTTCAAACAATTGAACATGGACCCTTAAAAGAATGAGCCGTCAAACTTTGATATTCATACACCCCTCTTCTATCACTCCAAATGAAGGTAAATGGATCAATCAAACGAATTGATATGGGTATGCTAATTCAGAAAAGAAGAAGCAATGGGTCCATTTAAGCATACACCCCCTCTTTTATAACTTTGAATGGGCCAAAACTGAAATGAGCCTATAACAACAATGCACCCTTATTTCTTACAAATAGGTCTCAAAACCTTAATGGTCCAACAATTCGAACAAAGAAAATACACCCCTCTCCTGTTACTTTTAAATCACTGCTTCACTTTTCCAGATTACCAGTTAGTGCATACTATGAAGGAGTTTTCTCTGTTACTGGGGGTGCCTATCTTTAACAAGGTACCTTTCAATGGTATAGAAAGAGACCCTAAACTTGAAGATATTGCTAAAGCTCTGTCCTTCCAACGGTCTGACGTAGTAGCAAATTAGGAAACCAAGAGAGGTATCAAGGGTTTTTTGGCTAAGTTCTTGTTTGAGAAAGCTCATCATTTTTGGGATACCTTGGATTTACAAGCTTTTGAAGAGGTGTTAGCCCTTCTCATCTATGGGTTGGTACTGCTTCCTAATCTGGACCATCTCATAGACGTGAATATGGTTAATGTTTTCCTGTCATGCAATTCAGTACCTACTCTGCTTGGAGATATCCTACATTCTCTGCATACTCGCACTATAAAGAAAAGAGTGACCCTTTTGTGTAGCACTCCTCTTTTGGCTAGGTGGTTTATTTCGCACCTACCCCGATCCGTTTTGAAGAATGAACAGGGTTTGAGATGGTCTTATAGGCTAATGACTCTTACACATTCAGGTATTCATTGGTGTCCTCGATCCTCGGAGAATGTTACCATCATTGATCGATGGGGGAATTCCCTAATGTACCTCTCTTAGGCATTAGGGGAGGAATCACTTACAATCCTTGTTTGGCACTGCGACAGTTTGGATATGCGAGAAGGGATGGTCCTCATGATACACTTATCTAAGGAATCGCCTTCAACTACGAGAATGATGCTCATGGTTACCGTAAAAGGTTCATGCGAGCTTGGGGCGTGGTACATAGGGTTGATAGCAAGACACTGGGGCACAAGAATTCCATCCCTCTTGAGCCTTATCTCAAATGGGTACGATCCTGTGGTCAAAGTCTTATGATGCCTTACCCCGCCATCCTACCTATTATTATGGAACCGATTGCTGAAGGAGACACTCCTTATCTTGTTCTTAATCCTGACATGCCAACTGATCATGAGGAGTTACAAAAATCATGGGTTCAACTTAAGGAGGAGCGGGATACCTTTGAAGCTCAATTCTATGCCAACGAGAAGAAAGTCCTAGAACTCACTAGGCTATCTCATGAAGAGATGAATATAAATGCCTACATTGCACCAAAGAGGATGCGCTTATGGGAAACCTAATTTCCTTTTTGCTTTAAGTTTTATTTTGTTTGATTGTAAGCCTAAAGGGCACTCTTTGTAACAATTCGAACTTATTAATATGATTAACGTGTGTTTATTTTGTTTAAGAAAATTTGATTCTTTAAGAATCCTTGAAATCATTGCATACACATATCATCCATGACATTGCATAAACAAGTTTCATAACAGGTTTCTCATCTTCTTCACTATTTATTTCAGCAATAATGATTTCTAAACAAAGTATCAAGGATCTCCAGGCACAAAATGCCCAATTTCAGCAAACGTTCGTAGATTTGGCTAAAGGGCAGGAAGATCTAAAGGCCCTTATTCTGAAAGATAGAAAGAAGAAGGCGAAGAAGACCGCTGGTGTCCTGAATCTGGGCAGAAGATTCAAGGGACCGTTGAAGCAAACAGTTGATCTGACCTCTTCATCCAAAGAAGGGGAGAACCAAGAGGGTGAGACATGGGAGGAAGATCCTAGTCCAGGGGAATCTGATAATGACACTGATTACAATGAAGAGCAGTATCCTCCGGCTGACGAAAGGTACAAACAGCTAGAGGATCGTCTAAATGCAATGGAGATCCAAAGAGTACCAGGGCTGGATTTTGAAGAGCTGGGTTTGGTATCTGGGATTGTCATCCCACAGAAGTTCAAGGTTCTGGTATTTGCAAAGTATGATGGGGTTTCTTGTCCCAAGCTTCATCTCTGTTCTTATGTAAGGAAGATTCAGCCTCACACTGCTGATAGGAATTTATGGGTCCATTTCTTTCAAGATAGTCTGTCCGGGACTCAGCTTGAGTGGTTCTATCAGCTGGAGGGAATCAAAGTCCACACCTGGGAAGATCTGGCTGCTTCTTTTTGTAAGCAGTATCAATATAATGCTGACCTAGCTCCTACCCGTACTCAACTCTAGAGTATGTATATGGGTGCAAACGAAGGTTTTAAGGACTACGCTCAGAAGTGGAGAGATTTGGCAGGAAGATTCCAACCACCTTTGTTTGATAGGGAGTTGGTGGACATGTTTCTTGGTACGCTATCTGGCCCGTTCTTCAATCACCTGATTGGTAGTTCCTCAGCTGGTTTCACTGAGCTGATATTGACTGGAGAAAGGGTAGAAGCTGGGATCCGAAGTGGCAAGATCCAGAAAGACACCTCTTCAAGTACAGCGAAAAAGCCATTCATGGGTAAGAAGGAGGTCAATGCTATTTACAATCTAAGAAGTCAGAATAGAACTGAGCACCGTACAGCAGTAGGGGCTGTGATGATACCTAGGCATGTGGCTATTCAACAACGAAACAATCAGCCAAGGGTAGAAAGACCTCAAAGGAAGTTCACCTGGATCAATATGACATTGTTTGAGGTTTTACCCCATCTGCTAAAATCTAACTTGGCAACCTTAAAGGAGGCTCTCAAGAACCCCAACACCACATCTCCTTGCTACAATCCAAACGCTCGGTGTGCTTACCATTCTGAGAGTCCAGGCCACGATACAAACGACTGTTGGGCTCTGAAGAATAAGATACAGGATCTGATCGAAGCAAGGGAGATTGAGTTTGATGCTCCTAAAATGCCTAATGTCATAACTGCTCCGATGCCCAAGCACAACCGTGGTGTTAATGTCGTTGATACTTATCTATTTGTTACTTCTGTTGATGAAGTTTCCACTCCTCTCATGACCGTCAAGAAGAATTTGTTGCTATCCAGTTTATTTCCGGTATGTGGTGAAGGTTACCACATGTGTTTATCTCTGCCTTCTATTTGTTATTTGCTGAAAGCAGGTGTTCAACGCCTGATGGATAACAGAGAGATTTTGTTCGAAAAAACTCCGGTTCAAACTGTTCTACATGAAGATGTTGCTATCATAACCATTTCCGCCAATCTTTCCAAGGTCTCCTCCATAAGAACTGTTAAGATTACATCTGCTCCAAGAATTTCTCCCTTAATAATCACTTTTCCTGGCCCTGTACCATACTCCTCGGACAAAGTTGTTCCTTGGAATTATGGTGCTGACGTTTACTACCATGGCGTCAAGCAAGATTTGTTAACCACTAAAGACAAAAAAGCTTAAGAGACTGATCCCGATATCAGTAACATTGTCGGGACCAGCAAAGTTACTCGAAGTGGAAGGGTTTTCTCTCCTGAGATCTCTCTGAGGACTATTGCTAAGCTTGTTGTTATTCCATCTGTTGTTCCGGCTAGTACTCCCATCCTTACTCTAGTTGTTACCCCTGCCGATGAGTCATCTAGGACTCGGGGCAAAGAAGTTATAGGTGAGCCTGCCCGGACGGAGGCACCTAGAAAAGTTATTTTGGAATCCTCTAAAAAGAAATGGAGGAGATTTTAAAGATAATCAATAAGAGCGACTACAATATGGTCGAACAGCTGGGGCAGACCCCTTCGAAATTATCAATGCTGGCTCTACTATTGTGTTCTGAGGCCCATGCAAAGGCTTTGGTTACATTTCTTAAGATTGCGCATGTGTCGCAAGAAACCTCCACTGACCAATTCAAGGACTGTGTGGCCAGTTTGACTGTTGATAATGGGTTGGTTTTTCAGATGCTGATTTGACACCAAAGGGGAGAAAGCATAATGATGCTCTACGTGTCTCGATTGAATGCAGGGGCACTATTATGGCCCATGTGCTAGTGGACACTGGATCATCACTGAATGTTCTTCCCAAGAAGGCTCTTGATAGGATAGATTGTGAAGGTTTGACCTTAAAACCCAGTAACATTGTGGTGAGGGCTTTCGATGGTTCAAAAAGAATGGTGCATGGGGAAATGGACATCCCTGTCTGTGATACGGTGGGAGAACTGACTTGAGGGTTTTGCGTTTGATCATAAATGTTGCGGTTAGCAAGAGTCGCCACCGACTTTTCTTTTATCCAAAAGGAAGGGTGAAAAAGCACAGGAAAGACCTTTGAGATTGTTTCTTGAGTTCGGAGGGTAGATTATGAAAAGGGAAGGTATTAGCACCCTTTTCATCCATTATTTTCCATGGGCTCTTAGTTACTTGCTAGATCACTTGCTTTTGTTTGAAAATGTTCTTGGTGTGGTTTTGAAATTATTTTGTAAAGAGGCCATTGTTTAGGTAATCTTTGTAATGATTCTCGTTCGTAAGAATGTATACAAAGATGTTGATCTGTTGAAAATGTTTTCAAGTGTGTAAGATGTTTGAAAGTGTAGGTGCTTGTTTTGAAAATAGCAAGGATGTTTTGTTTTGAATTTGAGCAAGTAATTAGGAGCATTCTACCTACTCAAAAGTCTTTCTTGTTCATTTTTCCTTTCCTTTGATACTGTTATCTTACCATTGATTTGGTAAGTAACTCTATCTTTGGATGTAAATGGGACGGGCGTGGGTCATCGTATAACCATGATTAGTAATGTTGCAAGATATCTTAGCATTTTTCTTTAGGGACTAAGATCATTTTGAAAGGCAACTTAGATAGCGTCATCGAGGGACTATGATCTTGTATTTTTGCTTATTTTTGCTAAGATACCTCACATGCGTAATATGGCCATTTATAAGGCAACCAAGTGGATACCCTAGGGGTGCTTGTGTGCAAATGTATTGTTTTCATGCTTGAGTTAGTCTTGAATTATGGTTTGCTATTTATTGGTTTTAAGTCTTTCCATACAAACCCTAATTACTAGCAATTGTATATAAAGCGATAAATTGCGGAATTTAAAGTTACTACGCTATTACAACATTTCTGGGAGGGGGTGTACAAATTACAAATGAGGATTGCAAGAAATTAAAACCCTAATTAGTCTATTACAACCAAATTGAATTTAAACAAGAATTGAAACAAATAATGTACAAGATGAATTAAATATGCAAGAAGGTAAATGTGAAGAAAATGGATATTTTGTTTGATGTTTTATGAAAAAGTAAAGAAAATAATTTATTAAGTTTGATATTATTGAGAAAAGATTTTAGATGAAAACCCTAATTCTATTAATTAATCAAAAGAAAAACAAGTTTAAGAAAAGTATTTTTTTAGCATTTTTTATCTTGAAAATAATTATAGAATTATAAAATATTTTTAGTCTTTTTGGTATTAAAATAATATATCTTTAATTGGTGTAAAAGAAAAATAAAAAATATTCTAGTTTTAATTAAATTTACAAAAATAATTAATAAAATAAATAAAGTGTGTTCAAGTATATTTTTGTGAGAAAAAAAAAACTAAGTTAAAATATAAATCTATTATTTTTTGTATTTTATGATTTTTTTAGTATTTTAAAAAAAATATATTTAAGAAAATAAAATGAAAATAAAATGGAAAATAAAATAAATGGGCCAGGGGTGTCAAAAGCCTACAGAGGGTTAGTAAGCAAAAAACAAAACAAAAACTAAGCCCAAAAGGCCCAGCGCCTATTTGCTGAAAAAAAGAAAAAAAAGACCAAAAATGTAAAAAAATGCAAAAAGGCAGTACTGAGGTTCAAACCCATGACCTCTACCAATAACGCGCGCTGCATTACCACTGGGGTGGCTGTACATCTGTTAATATAACTGAAACAATAATTACATAACACAAAACGTGCCCTGATTACACTTCATCTTCAACCTCTAGCCAAAGGACCTGTATCTTCTCCATCTCTCAAGAAAAATGAAAAATTCAAACATGAAAGTTGTGGCATCTTTTCCCACGAATCCAACCATATAAACAACTTAAGCTAATAAGCAAAGATGAATGCGAATTTTTCTATCCCTAATTCAAAACCTAGAAATTTCATAAAACTTCAAACCTAAAATTCTCTAAGCTCAGGCCATATAAATGTAAACTATGGATATGTACAACTTCGTGGCAATGGTATCTACATTTTTTTTCCACAAACCAAACTCAAATGATGCCTGTACGAAGAGATAGAACTTTTCAAAATGAAATCTTGAATTTTTGATATCTTGATGAATAAGTTTCATATTTTGACATGTTTTGATGAATTGTGATCTTTGGCACTTGAATTTGACCAAAAAGTCAAAGTTTGACTTTTCAGTATACAATTGACTTTTGATATGTTGATTGTAAAATTTGTCTGTCAATCCAATGGACTTGCAATATTTTGAACCATGTCATTAGGTCAAAATGATGCAATTGGACTCTTGAGATCATGTCTTAAACCAATTTACCATTTGCCAGGTTAAAAATTAGAAATTGCCCTTTCCTAGTCAAAACCCTAATTTTGACCATTTTGCCCTTTTGGAGATTTGATCAAACTTCTTGAGGAATTATAGTCCAAACTTGATAAAATGATACACATGGGTTTAAAATGTTGATGTGGATAAAAAATTATGAGGTTTGACTGTAAATTGGCCATGGTTGACTTTTTCCCCAATACAGCTAATTTTTAGGTCGACTGTTCAATTGATTGATAAAAAGTGTGATCTAAGGCTTGAAACTTGACATGAGTAATCTTGGGGGTCCATAATGGTCCATGAAAGTCATATGAAGCGTTTATAGTTCAAAAATCCTTGTGCAAACTCAAACCCTAATTTTGGTCATCAGTGCCTAAGGAGGTGTCTTGAGCTGATCAAACCCTAGTGCGGTCTTGAGCCCAAGGCAAATTCTTGATAAGTGAGAGGGAAAATTTTAGGGTACAACAGCTGCCCCTATTTAATCTTCTTAAGCCTGAAGAGTTAGATTGCTGAGTTTCGTCATTCGTGACTCGAAGGTGGAAGATGATTGGACACTAGAGTGCCCAGAAATTTGCACTCGGTGATGTGATGGTTGAGGTAATGGGCTTAAAGATGCCATTTAGAGAGGTGATAAAAAGCTGTAGGAGATGGGCTTAAAGATGCCATCCAGAAGTGATTGTTTGTATTGTAATTTGTAAGCTGAAAGAATGAGTATCAGAATGGAGTCCGTGTCTGTAGCGTATCTGAACTGCATCTGGGAGCTGATTTTGAATGAGTATCAGAATGGTGTCCGTGTCTGGAGCGTATCTGAATTGTATCTGAAAGTTGAATTAGAATGAGTATCAGAATGGCATCCATGTTTGGAGCGTATCTGAACTGTATCTAAGAGTTGAATCTGAATGAGTATCAGAATGGCATTCTTGTCTGGAGCGTATCTGAACTGTATCTGAGAGTTGAATCTGAATGAGTATCAGAATGGCATCCGTGTCTGGAGCGTATCTGAACTGTATCTGAGAGTTGAATCTGAATGAGTATCAGAATGGTATCCGTGTCTGGAGCGTATCTGAACTATATCTAAGAGTTAAATCTGAATGAGTATCAGAATGGCATCCGTGTATGAAGCGTATCTGAACTGTATCTGAGAGTTGAATTTGAATGAGTATCAGAATGGCATCTGTGTCTGAAGCGTATCTGTACTGTATCTGCAAACTCTGAACATTGTTAATGGTAGCTGTTAATCTTATCCTGAAAAGGGTAAAATGTTAGCTAAAATGCAAAGTCATGTTGTATGAAATGTATGATATAATGCATTTGTTTTATCAATGTTTATGATATACGGATGCAATGTATGCGTATGTAAGCTAGTCTATTGCGCTGTTTGTTGGATTGGGGAAAATAAATCCATGAATGTTGCTGAGGATATGTAAGTCTTCATGTCTTAAAGTCGGAGTGTTGATGAATTTCTGTTTAGAGAAATAAACTTTGTTGTAAGGGAAATGCCATGTAATGCTTGAAAAATATGTTTGGGGAATCTAGGGAAATTGGATGATTTCTACCGGGGATTGATAATTGGAAGCTTTGTTCTGCTGGGGATTAAACTTTACACTACGGGGGATTTTTATGGAAAATAACTTAGAGAGATTTCCCTATCTCTTAAAGCCATCAGTAATTGTTTTTTATTTTTATTTTGTTTATTTGTAAACAATAATTATGTTCAAATGCATATGTTCAACAATGAATCATTGGACGTTTTTGTAAACAAAACACAAGCGTAACAAAAAGCAGATAGTTTTCACTACGCCAAAAATAAGCTTTAGCAGCACACATACGAAAGCGCTTTTAGGAAAAAGCGCTATTGTAGGTATTAAAAAAAATTCGCTTAAAAAAAGCGCTTTCAAAGGGTTCCTTAAGAAAGCGCTTTTCAAAAGCGCTGCTAAAGGTCACCCTTAGAAAGCGCTTTTTGAGAAGCGCTGCTAAAGGGTGCCTTTCAGAGGGAACCTAAGAAAGCGCTTTTCAAAAGCGCTGCTAAAGGTAAGCCTTAGAAAGCGCTTTTCAAAAGCGCTGCTAAATCTGGCCTTTAGAAAGCGCTTTTAAAAGCGCTGCTATAGGATATGCTACCAAAGCGCTTTTTTATGTAAAAGCGCTGTTATACAGGACCATTAGAAAGCGCTTTTAAAAGCGCTTTCGTAGGTTGTTTTATAATAAATTTTATTGTTTTTGATTAAAGGTGTGTTCATACTGTGGCTGTTGTGTTTCCTTTCTTCCAACCCAACCCCCAAATTCGTTCCTGTTCCTTCTTCGTCCTCTCACGGTAGCTCTTTCCGTTCAATCGCCACCATCGTCAACTCTCATCGCCGCCGCACGACTCGTCCCTCTCTTCACAAGGTTCGTACTGTGGCTGTTATGTATTCTGAAATCAGTTTTGGTTTTTGTTGATTATTATTTTCTTCATCATTCAGTGTATTGGTTGTTGTTGTTGTTTGATGATTTTTGAATGTTTCCTAAAACCCTTTGATGATTTTTTTGTTACCTTTTTTTTGGAGCAATGGACGGTTTAGTGTTAGGTGATTATGTTTTAAAAGTTATTGAGCGTTTATTGAATAATCGGGCACGGAATATATTCTTGGAAGCCATAGTGACATACAAAATTCTTGTTTCATTGATTAGCAAGCACAGTTAGTGTTTCTCACTCACACTAGTTGGACGGCAGGTTATGATTCCCGATTAAGGCTCTCTGTCTTTTGATGTTTGTTTAATGTGTTTTGGAAATTAATCAGTTTCTTTAACTTCTTCAGGACCTTCCGATTCATAGCAATATATCTCACCGGATAACTCAAACGTGTCAAATCGTCAGAAAACAAGAGCCATATATCTCACCGGAGAACGGCTTGCCACAGGAGAACCGTCAGGTGATTGTTTCTTCTTTTCAATCTATACAAAATATTTTGTCCTTTTTGTTTATTACAAAATTTCGTAGCAGAAAACATATCTTAGACTAAAATGAGGCCATGCCATATATAAGAAACAGATGAAGTTTGGTATAGGGTAGCCCTTGAGTTTGATGAAACAAGGGTGTACTAGTATATAAGAAACGGACATGTAGAGGGTTGTGCTAATGATGTTGTGTTGTGTTAGTGAATGGTGGTGGAAATTATGATTCATTAACAAACGGGGTTACTCATTTCACATTACCATTCATTATTATGTATCTATATATCTATATCTATATGTATATTTAATTAGAGATAATGTAAAGTGATTAATTAACTTGTTAATGAGATGGATAAAGAAATAAAAACAACTTTTTAAGGTAACAGAATGCATGCTTATATAAAATTGTGAGAGTTAAGAATTGTGATTAGTGATGTAATCATAAAATGTGATTAGTTGATAGAATAAAATGAATTTAGTGAAAAGTATTGAGTATTGGTTTTGTTATATGGTTGTGCAAGAGCAAGTGCAAGTTTTGAGTATTGGTTTTGTTTTCTAACTTATCATTTAGCTCATATTGACTCAGAAACCGTAAACCATGAATAAGACATGGATGTATTCCAATCGATTGTCGAAAGAGTACGAGAACGAGGTATCGGAATTCGTTAAGTTTGCTGTTGCGCATGCCGAAGACCCCGGTCGAATGACATGTCCTTGTTTGTGTTGCTGTTATGGGAATCGGGTTGACACGGTTCAGTTGGCATCGCATCTAATACGGTATGGAATTGATAGAAGTTATACATGTTGGAATATGCATGGTGAGAAAAGTGACGGGAATGATGAATCGGGGGATAATAGGACCTATGCTTCAAACGACAATGGCACAGATACATACGATTATGATCGAGTTAAAGAGATTGCAGAAGCGCTTGAAGAAGATCTTAATGATTGTCCCAAAATGTTCGAGAGGTTGGTAAGCGATGCAGAGAAACCGTTGTATAATGGTTGTACAAAATTCACAAGATTGTCTGCGGTATTAAAGTTGTACAACTTAAAGGCGGGCAATGGATGGTCGGATAGAAGTTTCACAGAGTTATTAGCCCTTATGAAAGATATGCTACCAGAGGATAATATTCTCCCCAATCGAACGTATGAGGCCAAAAAGATGTTGTACTCTATTGGCATGAGCTATGACAAGATACATGCCTGTCCAAAAGATTGCATTTTGTTTCGAAACGAGTATGCATCGTTAAATGAGTGTCCTAAATGCGGTGCCCCTCGATATAAGAAAAAGTTGTCTCCGGCAAAAGTCTTATGGTATTTTCCTATAATTCCGAGATTTAGACGGATGTATCGTAGTGAAACCGATTCAAGACACTTAACTTGGCATGCAGATGAAAGAATTGTTGATGGAAAGTTTCGACATCCGGCAGATTCACCACAGTGGATGAAAATTGATAATGATTATCCTGAATTTGGAAAAGACGCAAGAAACCTTCGCTTGGCATTGTCTACTGATGGAATGAACCCACACGGTATTCAAAGTATCTCGCATAGCACATGGCCTGTAATTCTTATGATTTATAACCTACCTCCGTGGCTATGTATGAAGCGTAAGTACATGATGTTATCTATGTTAATTTCTGGGCCTAAACAACCAGGAAATGACATAGACGTATATTTGGAACCTTTAATCGAAGATTTGAAGATTTTGTGGGAGAACGGTGTGGAGGTTTATGATGGGTATAGGAAAGAAAGTTTCAACTTGAGGGCGATGTTGTTTGGAACAATTAACGATTTTCCAGCCTACGGAAATCTATTCGGGTATAGCATTAAAGGTGAAAAAGCGTGTCCTATCTTTGAAGATGGAACCGATACGATGCGATTGAAACTTTGTCAGAAGAATGTCTTTCTCGGTCATCGTAGATTCTTAAATTCTAAACATCAATATCGTGGATGGAGAAAAGCGTTCAACGGAGATACCGAACAACGTAGAGCTCCGCCTGGATTGACAGGTGATCAATTATTTGAAAAGGTGAAAGATGTGAGTATTCAATTTGGCAAGCCTTTTGCACATAAAGTTGTTACAGGTGGGTGGAAGAAGAGGTCGATTTTTTTTGAATTGCCATATTGGAAATCTTTGTACGTAAGACATTTTCTTGATGTTATGCATATTGAAAAAAATGTATTTGAAAGTGTTATTGGTACGTTACTCAATATAAAAGGGAAGTCTAAGGATGGTCTTAAAGCAAGGGAGGACATGGTAGAGATGGGAATAAGAACTGAATTGGGACCCGTGAAAAAAGGAACACGAACATATCTACCACCTGCTGTTTACACTCTATCCAGAAAGGAGAAACAAATATTGTGTAAGTTCCTAAGTGAGGTTAAAGTTCCAGAAGGCTACTCATCAGATATTAGAAGACTTGTGTCTATTCAAGACCTCAAGTTAAAGAGTTTAAAGACGCATGATTGCCATGTTATAATGGAACATTTTCTACCGATAGGTATACGTTCTATTCTTCCAGAAAAAGTAAGAAGCGCAATAACTAAACTGTGTTTTTTCTTCAAGTCAATTTGCAGCAAGGTGATCGATCCTGAGATCTTACCAACATTGCAAAAAGAAATAGTTGTTACTTTGTGTGATCTTGAAATGTATTTCCCTCCCTCGTTTTTTGACATAATGGTTCATCTTGTCGTTCATCTTGTCAAAGAGACACAACTGTGCGGACCAGCTTATATGAGATGGATGTACCCTACTGAACGTTATATGAAAATATTAAAAGGGTATGTGAAAAACCGAAGTCGACCAGAGGGTTGTATTGCTGAACGATATATTGTTGAAGAAGCGATTGAGTTTTGTACTGAATATCTGTCAAATGTTCAATCAATTGGACTCCCCAAATCTCACATTGTTGAAAAAAAAGAAGGTAAGAAGCTAATTGGAAATAAAGTTGTGACAGTATCAATGGTCGAACGAGATCAAGTGCATTTTTATGTTCTGCATAATGAGCTTGAAGTTGAGCCGTATGTTGAAATTCACAAGGGTGTTCTTCGAGGTTTAAATCCGAATAGAAATGAGAATTGGATTGTACGAGAGCATAATCGAAGTTTCATACCATGGTTTAAGGAACATATTTATTCAAAGTATCATTCAGATCATGCTTCAGTAACAGAAAGATTGAGATGTTTAGCATACGGTCCAAGTTTAGTTGTGTTTTCTTATAGCGCATATGCAATTAATGGATACACATTTTATACCAAAGAACAGGATGACAAAAGTACTATGCAAAATAGTGGTGTCACCTTGATCGCTGAAGCAATGCATATATCAAGTGTGAAAGACTTAAACCCAAAATTTGCAAACTTGTCATATTTTGGGGTTATCGAGCGCATTTGGATGTTTGATTACGAGAAGTTTCAGATTCCTATATTTGGTTGCAAGTGGGTTGAAAATAATAATGGCATACGAATGGATAAGTCAGGTTTTTTGCAAGTGGATCTTAATAGGGTGGGGTACAAAGATGAGCCTTTCATTCTAGCCTCTCAAGCTAAACAAGTGTTCTATGTCAATGATCCGACAAGTACGAAATGGTCTATAATGCTATTATCTAACAAAGAAATTGATGAAAGCATTGGAGATCAAAGTGATATTGGTGTTGACATTGAATCTTTAACTATAACTGATCAAAATGATAATGAATCATGTATTAGAAACTATCATAATTAGGGTATTTGGATCAATCCAACTGTCTGCGTTGTTAAGAGACGAGTAGAACACATTCCTACCAAGAAAAGAAAGAGACCTTAGTGAAAAGGGTAATAGTATATATAATTTGCCATTTCATTTTTATATTTGTCATTTCATTTTAATTTGCCATTTCATTTTTATTTGTCATTTCATTTTTATATTTGTCATTTCATTTTTATTTGCTATTTCATTTATATTTGTCATTTCATTTTAATTTGCCATTTCATTTTTATTTGTCATTTCATTTTTATATTTGTCATTTCATTTTTATTTGCCATTTCATTTTTATTTTTTTTCATTATTACAGGTTAAATGGCTAGTAATCAAGAAAACTCAAAAGATGCAAATGCTCCTGAAAATACTCAAGAAAATACTTCAGAAAAAGATGTTACACAAGGTATAACTATTATGAGGGGAATCATACGTGATAGAGATAGAGGAGTAACATATAATGTAGAATGGAATGATAATGACCAATTAATTGGGTCTAATGCTTCAAAGTTGACAAGCTACATTGGTACGCTTGTTCGTATACACATTCCGATCACCACTCCTAGATGGAAAAGAGGAGAGTTGGATGAGGCTAAGGAGAAAGTTTGGACTGAGACAAAGGTACATATATGGTTTTTGTTATTTGCTTTATCTTGACGATAATATGTGTTTAAATTTCTTTTACTAACACACTTTATGCGTATGTTTTTTTGTAGAGGTCTTTTAACATTGAAGATACCCGTAAAAAGTATATAATGGGTTTGGCTGGAAAAAGACACAGAGGGTGGAGAACATTTTTAACAAACAAGTATCTTAAAGATGATGAAGGAAATTTTCTTGAAGAGGATCCGGAACGTCCAAAGAAATATGAGAACTTCATTACACCTGAAGAATGGGTTGGTTTTGTAGGCCAAAGAAGAGACGAGAATTTCAAGAAAGTGAGTGCTATAAATCGCGAGAGAGCGTCAAAACCCGCATATCCATACAAAAAAGGGCGTTTGGGATATGCTCGCTTAGAGGAAAAAATTGTAAGTAAATATAAACTCTACGATCTTATTAATTCTCTCAATGTGTTATATAGTTGATGATCTTAAGACTTCCGTCATTGCGTAGTTAGAAGAGACGAAAAGTGACGCAACATCACTACCGGCACATTTGTTGTGGAAGGAAGCCCGTGTGGGCAAGGATCAAGCTGTTAATCCCGATATTCAACATGTGTATGATGAATGTGTAAGTATAAGATTGTGTCTTTAGTTAAATCAATTAATGTTTATTAATATTTAAGTAATTTTTTATCTCCACTAATAATTTTTTATATGTAATTGAATTACAGGAGACCTTGTCCCAATCGGTATCCCCAGGTGAGGATCCTCACGATACCAGGAGTGTACTTAGTCGAGCATTAAATATTGCTGAGTATCCGGGTCGGGTGAGGGGTAAAGGTCATGGTGTGACTCCAACCTCTTTGTATAAGCATCCAAGGAGAAGAAATCCTAGCAATGCAGAAGTGATGCAAACATTGCAGGATTTACAAGCTCAAGTTCGTGAATTGCAGAAGGATAAAGAGAGATATATGGCGGAAAAGAGCAGTTCACAATTGAAAGAAACTAGTGACAAAGCTAGTATCAACTGTCAGCATAAATTTCCCGAGGTAATTTTCAATATATATCCGTTATTACTATAGAATATTTTTAGTCACTTCTAACGGTTATTATTGGTTTAGGGCATTTCATCTTGCCAGCTATACATATCGTCACCGACTTATCGACTAGTTGGCAAGGGAAAAGTCCATAACAGTTCGGGAGATTTACTTCATAATAGACCGCTTCCGGATGGTCACATGAAAGTATCGGTTGACATTGCTTTAGATATGGATGCATTGCTGCCGGTACCTGACATTGTTGCTGAGACCACATTGCTGCGAGATGCAATTGGATCTTTTGTTGCATGGCCATCAGACCTCATTTTCATAGATGATCAGGTATGTTGAAAACAATTATGAATCTTTAAGTCTTCAACTGTCAGTTCTGACCTCAGTTATTTCCACGGTAATTATAGACTCCTACAACACCCGCATCTAAGGGTAAAGGGATTTTGCGGCACGACGAGTCTGACGTATCACCAAAAGAGGTACGTTTAAAGTGTTAATTATATGATCCGAATAAAAAACTGCATAATTTTATAATTTAACCGAGTTTATATGATTTTTAGGTACCTTTTCATGGGTCACAACAAGTGAGCCAGAAAATCGTTGGCGTACCACCCAAGAAAAGGGTGCCTACTAGATTTTTCCCTCGATACCGGCAGTGTCTTGAAACAATAGTGGGAACAACAAATTTGATGGATGGTGGTATTCTTCAAATGGATATGGATCAAGGTATTTTTGGTTTTCCTTGCACCGAAATAATTGGACATGAGGACGTGGAACAGATTTTCCGTCATAAAGAATTGGGCGTCAGTATTATGCACGCATACATCCGGTAACCCCATCTTTATATTATGTAATTAGCTGAAATCTTTTTTAAACATTTTCAATGAATATACTCTAATATTAATTATGTTTTTATTTAAGGCTGTTATATGACAAATTGATGCGCGGGAATCAATTGTCAAACAGATTCCATTTTGTGTCTTCCTCCCGTGTCAGCGGAGCGACAATTGGTAGGGAACCAGATTCAGTAAGAGAGCACTTAGTCGAAAGATTCATGGCAACTGGCAGTACAGAAAGCTTATATCTTTGGGCGTATAATACTATTCCTACAGGGTTAGATTTTCATTCTAAGTTCATTTTAATATTTGTAATTTTTGCGTAGAAAAATTTCTTCTAAACTGTTGTTTTAATTTATAGACGTCACTGGTTATTGGTTGCTATCGATCCTATAAAAGAAGTGGTCTATTATCTGAATTCGGTTGACGGTGATTGGACAAATTATCCGGATATGAAGTTAATGATTGATACGTAAGTGAGATTATTCTAAATATTTGTGTGTATTTATGTATTTAATTATTTCTGTGACATTGTTCTAAATATATTTTTTTATTTTGTTAGAGCAATACAAGTATTCCGGTGTCAAAGAGAAGCTCGGGTACGACGGTCTAAATCAAACAACATTAATTGGATCAAAGTGCAGGTATATTAATTTCCACTATTTTGCTTATAATATTTACGCTATTTGATAAAACAATACAACTATATATTCTTATTTGTTTTTCTATGTAGTGTCCTCAACAGCAAAACGGTATAGATTGCGGATACTTCGTTATGCGGTTTATCAAAGAAATCATTCAACTGAATCAAATAGAGATTCCAGTCACGATATGAATTTATAACTTAGGATTTGTTTTATTATTTCTCGGATATTTCATATAATTTTTTACTTTTAACTAAATCATGCATATTATGTTTTGTTATGTAGTACTTCGATGAGTACAAATGTGCATATTACACGAAACTTCAGTTGGAAGAAACCAAAGAGGAGTTGTGTCAATATTTTATTGAGCAGAGAATAATATAAGGACTGGTTTAGTTGTTGTTAGGGTTGATTTTGTAAGACTGATTTTGAGTTACAATACTGATAACAATGGTTTATATATAATTTGAGATACAAACATAATTTATGATTGATTTTGAGCAATGATAGTTTCTTGTTTATGGTTTCTTGTGTTATACTTGTGTACTAAAGTAGTTGATAGAATAAAATGAATTTAGTGAAAAGTATTGAGTATTGGTTTTGTTATATTGAGTATTGGTTTTGACTCAGAAACCGTAAACCATGGATAAGACATGGATGTATTCCAATCGATTGCCGAAAGAGTACGAGAACGGGGTATCGGAATTACAATGCATTACCGTTATTTATGAATTACAGGTTATGGCAACTGGTTTATATAAATAATATGCTGCAAACAATGCAGGTATATGAATTATATAAATAATACCTCTAAAAAAAACACCCTATGAAAGCGCTTTTTGGAGAAAAACGCTTTCATAGGTAGACCTATGACAACGCTTTTTCACATAAAGCGATGTCTAAGGTAAACATATGACAGCGCTTTTCCAAGAAAAAGCGCTGCTAAAAGACAACCTATGAAAGCTTTTTTCCAAAAAAAGCGCCACCAATGAAAGCGTTTTTTCATAAAAAAGCGTTGCCAAAAGCCTACTTAAGAGAGCGCTTTTTAGAAAAAGCGCTACCAAAAGCCTACTTAAGAGAGCACTTTTTAGAAAAAGCGCTGCCATAAGGGTACTAAAGAGAGCGCTTTATAAAAAAAGCGTTTCCATAAGGGTACTTAAGAGAGCGCTTTTTAGAAAAAGCGTTGTCATAAGTAGACCTACGAAAGCGCTTTTCATTAAACAAAAAGCGCTGCTAAAACCTATAGCAGCGCCACCTTAGAAAGCGCTTTTAAGCGCTTTTAAAGGCCAAAAAAAGCGCTTTCGTAGGTCTTTTTTGGCGTAGTGTTTTGCACTTTCAAGGAGATATCTTTGTATTGACTTTGAGTAAGTATTTGTACAATGAGAAAAACATTCTAGTAAGAGAATGTCGTCGTAAAAAATGAAAATTTTAATACAAAGAAAAGATAGCTATGTGCAATATTCCATGGGGTTCCCATTCTGCTATAGCCTTTGTATCTTTGAGCATCTTGTCTATTTGTTGCCTTGTCCGAAGATGATTGAATTGGTCAGAAATGTCGAGTTTGCAAGTTGTCGGTAAGGTGATCGAACGGGACATAGTCATACGCTTTAATTCCCTAACTTTTTCCTGGACCTCCCTTTCGGGTTTTCAGTCCACCGGGATACCCTTTTTTGCCCAAGCCGCCCTTTCGGGTTTTCAACTTATCGGGTGTACATTTTTTTTTGTTTTTATCCCTAATTTTTCCCCGAACCTTTTTGGTTCGCCGGGATGCCCTTGCTTTGCCTAGGTGTGTCAACCTAGTGGGTCTCTTATGCGTAGTATCTTTTGACTATGTCCGCGTTCACAGGGTGCGGCAGGTCGTCATCATCTATAGTGGTTAAGATCATTGCTCCACCATAGAATATGCTATTGATCACAAATGGTCCTTCATATATAGGAGTCCATTTGTCCCTGGGATCACCTTGCAGAAGTATGATACACTTGATCACCAGATCCCTGACTTGATAAACTTGGCGTCTGACCTTTTTGTTGAAAGCCTTGACCATTCGTTTTTGATACATTTAACCATGGCAGACAGCAGTAAGTCTTTTCTCATCAATTAAGTTCAGTTGATTAAGTCGAGTCTGGATCCAATCGTCTCCATTTAGACCTGCATCCTTCATAATTCTTAGAGAGGGGATCTGAACCTCAATAGGCAAGACAACTTTATGCCGTATACAAAAGAATAGGGTGTTGCCCCGGTCGATGTTCAATTTGTAGTACGATACCCATGGAGAGCGAATGGTAACATCTCATGCCAGTCTTTGTATGTGACTTTCATTTTCTGTATGATTTTTTTAATGTTCTTATTTGCAGCTTCGACAACACCATTCATCTTTGGCCGGTAAGGGGAAGAATTGTGATGCTGGATCTTGAATTGCTCGCACAAGGCGGTGATCATAGTATTATTCAGGTTCGTACCATTTTCGGAGATGATCCTCTCCAGGATACCATACCGGCAGATGAGATTTTGTTTAATGAACCAGGCTACAACATTCTTGGTAACGGGAGCGAAGGAAGCTTCCTCCACCCAATTTGTAAAATAATCAATGGCCACTAAGATGAAGCGGTGTCCATTAGAGGCTGTTGGATTGATTTCCTCAATCATATCAATCCCCCACATAGCAAAGGGCTAAGGAGCTGTCAAGATATTCAGAGGAATCGAAGGTACATGCACCTTATAAGCATAAATCTGAAACTTGTGACAGGTTTAAGAGTGTTGATAGCAATCCGCTTCCATGGTAGACCAGTAATAGCCTTCCCGTAGGATTTTCTTTGCCATTGTATGCCCACTGGAATGGGTTCCAAAGGTGCCTTCATGTAACTTAGCCATGATCATTTCAGCTTCAACCTTATCTACGCATCGAAGTAACACAGAGTCATGGTTGCGTTTGTAAAGAATGCCATTACTAAGGAAGAATTTAGCAGAGAATCTCCTTAAGAACTTCTTATCATTGACTGAAGCTCCTTCTGGATACTCTTGAGCCTCGAGATACTTCTTGACTTCGTGAAACCAAGGCTGGTCCACTACTTCTTCAGTATTAATCTCGTGCCAGTGTGCTGGTTCATCCATTCATTCAATGGTGATCTGGGGAGTCTCGTTATCCCATTTAAGTTTAAACATAGATGACATTGTGGCTAGTGCGTCTGCTAGCTGATTTTCTTCTCGCGGGAAGTGCTTGAAGGTAATCTTCTCAAAATGTGGGAGCAATGTCAAAACATGTTCTTTATAAGGGATAATGTTAGGGTGTTTGGTGTCCCATTCCCCTTTGATCTAGCTAATAACCAAAGCTGAATCTCCGAATACATTCAAAGATTTGATCCCCAAGTCTATGGCAGCTTTGAGACCAAAGATGCACGCTTCGTATTCCGCCATGTTATTTGTACATTTGAAGCAGAGTCTTGCTGTAAAAGGAGTATGACATCCTTCAGGAGATATTAGTATAACACCAATACCATTTCCAAGTGCGTTGGATTCCCCATCAAAGAACAGGGTCCATCGGGATCCTTGTTCAGGTTCGTCATATGGCCTGAATTCTTCACAGTTGTTTACCATCATGATGTCTTCATCTGGGAATTCAAACTTCATGGACTGGTAGTCTTCCACATATTGGTGAGCAAGGTGATCAGCTAGTACACTGTCCTTTATAGCTTTCTGGGTAGTATATTGTATGTCATATTCTGTCAGGATCATCTGCCATCTTGCTATTCTCCCAGAGAGAGCAGGCTTCTCGAAGATGTATTTTATCGAATCCATTTTAGATATCAACAAGGTAGTATGAGTCAGCATGTACTGTCTTAGCCAACGAGCAACCCATGCCAGAGTGCAACAAGTTTTCTCAAACCGTGAATATCTTGTTTCATAGTCGGTAAACTTTTTGCTCAGGTAATAAATAGCGTGCTCTTTTCGGCCAGACTCGTCATGCTGCCCTAGCACAAACCCCATTGAATTTTCTAAAACAGTTAGATGCATGATCAATGGTCTTCCCTCGACTGGTGGCATTAAAACAGGAGGCTCTTGCAGGTATTCTTTGATTTTATCGAAAGTAATTTGGCATTCATCGTTCCATTTGACTACTTGATCTTTCTTCAATAGTTTGAAGATTGGCTCACAAGTAGCTGTCAGGTGAGAAATGAATCTGACAATGTAGTTTAAACGTCCCAAGAATCCTCTGAATTCCTTCTCAGTACGAGGAGCAGGCATCTCTTGTATCGCTTTTACCTTGGCAGGATCTTCTTCAATACCCTTGTTGCTAACGATAAATCCTAGGAGTTTACCAGACCTTACTCTAAACGTGCATTTATTTGGGTTCAACCTCGGCTTGTACTTCTTTATCCTCTCAAACAATTTCTGTAAATGATCAAGATGCTCTTCTTCTGTTTGAGATCTAGCTATCATGTCGTCCACATAAACCTCTATTTCATGATGTATCATGTCGTGAAATAGAGCTACCATGGCACGCTGATAGGTTTCCCCAACATTCTTCAGTCCGAACGACATCACCTTGTAGCAGAATGTGCCCCACTGTGTGACAAATTTTGTTTTCTCCATGTCCTCAGGCGCCATTTTGATTTGGTTGTAGCCTTAGAAACCGTCCATGAAGGAAAACACTTTGTGTTGTGCCGTATTGTCAACTAGGATGTCAATGTGGGGAAGTGGGAAATCATCCTTAAGGCTTGCCCTATTCAAATCTTTGTAGTCCACGCACATTCGTACCATACCATCTTTCTTGGGCACGGGAACAACATTGGCAACCCATTACGGATAGGAGGTGACAGCCAAGAATCCAGCGTTAAATTGTTTCATGACTTCTGCTTTAATCTTCTCTGACATATCTGGTCGCATTCGACGAACCTTTTGTTTTACTGGTGGACAATCCTCTTTTGTAGGCAGACGATGTACCACAATATCTGCATCAAGTCCCGACATGTCTTCATACGACTAGGCAAAGACCTCAACATACTCGTGTAGCAGCTGAATAAGACGCTCCTTGACACTCGGTTCCAGATTGGCACCCACCTTGACCTCTCTTTTGTCTTCTTCGGTACCCAGGTTGATTGTGTCCTCTGGTTCCTCGCGGGGTTGAATGGTTTTCTCTTCTTGTTGTAGTAATCTAGCAAGTTCCCCTGGTACTTCACAATCTTCCTCACCTTCTTCTTCGGCTTGGTATATTAGATTTTCCGAGTCACAAAAAGCCATAGCATAACCGTTATCCATGGGATCCCGAATGGATGTAGACCTGCATTGTGAGTGTGAGTGTGTGTAAGGGTATAACTATCTTTGAAAGAAATGAAAATGTAAAAAAGCAAAAACAATGAGCACAAAGTTTGTATGCAAAACATCCATGATTCATTGATTTCATATGGAAATGAGATAATAACCCTTACAAATGGACCATTGTGCCTCGGGTAAGACACAAGGTTTTAAGAGTTTGAATTGTTTTAATATTACAGATCCAACAAAATGTAAAGACAAATTACTGTGGGATAAAAGTGACCGGGACAAAATCCCTAGCCTCCCAATTGCTGAGCCCTCCATTGACAATTATATTCTCTCCAGAAATTGACCGGGATATCCTTTCTCCAGGCATTATAATTATCAAAGGAGTTGCTTTCGGAACTGATGTAATTCTAACGGGTCTTTTAGTGGAGACCCTGGAAGAATTGGCGGAAATGGTAATGATAGAAATATCTTTAAAAGGAACAGGTGGAACATAACTTTTTTCAAACAAAATTTATTTGTTATCTATTAGGCACTGAACGTCTGCTTTCAACAAAGGACAGCTGGTTAGTGAGGACAAACAGAAATGACAGCCTTCATCACAACCCTGGAAAACACCGACATTCAACAAGTTTACTTTAATAGTCAGGAGTGGGGTCCTAAGTTCATCAACTGAAGTAACAAACATATCTTCTTCAATGGCATTGGTATTATGGCCATGTTTGGGCATAAGGGCAGAAATGAAATTTGGCTTTTCGGGCGCATCGAATTCAATCTCTTTGGCTTCAATGAGGCCTTATACTTTGTTCTTTAGAGCCCAACAGTTATTAGTGTCGTGGCCGGGAATTTCAGAGTGGTATGCACAACGGGCATTGGGATAATAGTGAGGAGATGTTGTGTTAGGGTTCTTTGGAGCTTCTTTCAAAGTCACCAGGTTGGATCTTAATAGATGTGGCAATACTTGAGATAAGGTCATGTTAATTCTGGTGAACTGTCTCACTGGTCTTTCCATCCTTTGTTAGTTTTTTCTTTGCTGATCAGGCGCAGGTTTAGGAATTATAACAACCCCCAACATTGGACGACGTTCGGCCCTATCTTAATTTCTCTAAGGATAAACAAAAACCACTTATTTCTTTCTGATAAATGGCTTTCTTATAGCAGCAGAGGATGTATCCTTTTGAATCTTTCCACTTTTTATCCCGACTTCTACCATCTCTCCGGTCAATATCAGTTCTGTAAAACCTGTTGATGAACTCCCAATTAGGTGATTGAAGAAGGGACCATACAAGGTGCCCAAAAACATGTATGCTAATTCTCTTTCAGATAGGGGAGGTTGAACTCTTCCAGCCAAGTCTCTCCATTTTTGCGCATAGTCCTTGAAACCTTCATTGGAAACCATGGCCATACTCTGGAGTTGAGTACGGGTAGGCGCAAGATCAACATTGTATTGGTATTGTTTGTAAAAAGATACAGCAAGATCTTCCCAGTTATGAATGTTGGCTCTTTCTAACTAATAAAACCAATCAAGTTGAGTTCTAGACAGACTGTCTTGGAAGAAGTGTACCCATAAGTCTTTGTTAGCGATATGGGGTTGGATTTTCCTCACATAGGACCGGAGATGCATTTTAGGGCATGAAAATACGTCATATTTGGCAAACCCAGGTGCTTTGAATTTTGGAGGAATGACAATCCCCGATACCAAACCCAACTCCTCAAAGTCCAAACCAGGCACTTTTTGGATTTTCATTGCGCTCAACTGCTCCTCGAGATGTTTATACTTGTCATCAGTTGGAGGGTATTGTTCTTCAGAATAGTCTTCTTCTTCCTTTTCCTCTTCTGTTTCTGACGGGACAACTCTTTCCTTGTCTTTCCCATCTTGATTGTCTCTCTCACCGGATGTCATTGCAAAGTCTAGGGTCCTTCTTGTCTTCCCATGAAATCTTCTTCCCATGTTTAGGACTCCGGTTACCTTCTTTGTCTTCTTTTTCTTTTCCTCAGCCAACAAAGTCTTCTTGTCCTTTGGCCAGAGTTAAGAACAACTGTTGAAACTGTGCATTATGAGCTTGGAGATCCTTCACCGTTTGCTCGAGATCCATCTTACTGAAATAAACAGTAGAGAGATGAGGAGACTTGTTGCAAGAAACCTGCTTATGTTATGATGAATGGTAAATACGTATGCAATGATTTCAAGGATTTTAAGATTCAAATTCATTTTAGACAAAAAGGAAACACACGTTATATTAATAGATTAAAGCTTGAGTACAATAATGCCTTCTTGGTCAAAACAAATACAAGAAACTCTAAGATAAAAAGGTAGTGCGTATCCTCTTTGGTGAAATGTAGTCATTCAGAGTCTGCTCCTCATGAAGTAGCCTAGTAAGTTCCAAAACCTTCTTCTCGCTTGCGTAGAATTGGGCTTCGAAGGTATCTCGCTCCCCCTTGAGTTGTATCTAATCCCTTTGTAGGTCTTCAAGAGAGGTAGGCATGTTAGGATGTAGGATAGTGTATGGAACATCTCCTTCCATGACAGGCTCAATGATTATCGGGAGAATGGAGGGGTAAGGCATCATAAGACTCTGAGCACGAGTTCGTACCCATTTGAGGTAAGGCTCAAGAGGGGTGGAATTTTTATGCCCCAAAGTCTTGCTATCTATCTTTTTTAACATCCTCCAAGCTCGGATAAATCTCTGGTGAAGACCTTGATCTTCATTGTCGTAGTCAAATACCAAACCTTGAATCAGCATCTCGTGCGGGCCATCCCTTCGGGAGTAACCAAACTGTCTTAAGGCTAAGAAGGGGTTGTAGGTGATACCTCCCCTAATGCCAAGTAAATGGGCATTAGGAAATTCTCCACAACGGTCGACAATAGTAACATTTTTTATGGATCCAGAGCACCAATGAATGTTTGAGCGTCATCTACCTTTGTGACCATCTTGAACCTTGCTCATTCTTTAATACAGATTGGGGAAGATGCGGAATAAACCATCTTGCCAAGAGAGGAGTGCAACACATAAGGACACCTCTTTTCCTCATTGTGCAAGTGGGAAAAGAGTGTAGGATATCCCCTAGTAATGTAGACACCGGGTTGCGGGATATGAATATTTTGACGGTGTTCACATCTATGAGTTGGTCAGGATTTGGAAACAACACCATCCCATAGATGAGGAGATCCACAATTTCCTCAAAGGCTTGCAGATCCAAAGAATTCCAACAGTTTGGGCTTTCTCAAAAAGGAACTTTGCTAGGAAACCTTTGACACCACTCCTTGTTTCCCAATGAGTTGTGACATCAGATGAGTGCAAGTGTAGAGCTTGAGCAATCTCTTCTGGCTTTGGGTCTCTTTCCGTACCGTTGAAAGGTAGTTGATTGAGAATGGGAATCCTCAAGAGTCGGGAGAATTCTTCTAATGTAGGCACAAGCCGATAGTCAAGAAATGTGAAGCAGTAGTGTAAAGGATCAAAGAACTGAAAGATCACTTTCATCATGTCATCTTCTGTGTTGGAGGTGACCAAGTTGAGTAGGCGACCATGTCTCTCGGTTAATGGAGAGTTTTCAGGAATCCTCGAAGTTATCTCTCTGAGTTGTGGAGGGATCCTTACAAGATCGAATCGAATAGTTTTCATGTGAAGTGAATCCATATCCTACAAAACAAGAACAAAGATGAATCCCAAAAATTCTTGAAATGGTTAGTGAATGTATATGATGTTCATGATGTTCATGATGTTATGTACAAGTATGTATATAAAAATAAAGCAAACAAATCATTAGGTTTAGGCTTGCATGGATTTTTATAGGTAAGTACCCTCTTGAAGTTTAGTTGCCTCAAACCTGTCCTAGTAATAGTAACTGGGTTCTAAGGAGCTCAATATCACTGGTTTGTTTCCTTGATCATTGTTTCAGCACAAGCCTCTTTAATGGAGACCGAAATATCTCGGGCCAGTTATTTTATTACTAATTGGGCTTCCCAAATTTCCAATGGGCCAGAAAACAAAAAACAAAGATACTTCATTTGTACAGTCTTCAAACAATTGAACATGGACCCTTAAAAGAATGAGCCGTCAAACTTTGATATTCATACACCCCTCTTCTATCACTCCAAATGAAGGTAAATGGATCAATCAAATGAATTGATATGGGTATGCTAATTCAGAAAAGAAGAAGCAATGGGTCCATTTAAGCATACACCCCCTCTTTTATAACTTTGAATGGGCCAAAACTGAAATGAGCCTATAACAACAATGCACCCTTATTTCTTACAAATAGGTCTCAAAACCTTAATGGTCCAACAATTCGAACAAAGAAAATACACCCCTCTCCTGTTACTTTTAAATCGAGCAAAAACTTTTAATGGGCCATCAGATTTTAATGGTCCATTTTGAAGAAATACACCCTCTTATGAATTTAAACCCCCATTAGAATAAGACCCAAAAATAAGCAAATTGAAACAATATAATTTATAATTTAAAAACCTAGTAATAATATTGAAATCTAAGTAAAATGACCATTGGAATCGATGGGGAAAATTTGGGGTATGACACATAGCATTAGTTCTTGTGATAGGGATCGAAGTTTCTTTTGGATTAGGGTTTTCTTCACCAAGAAGAGAGGATATGATGTTCAAATCAATAGATGATTGAGATCTCACCATCATGACTATTCCCTCGAGGCACAAGGTCTTCTTTCTATACAAGTTCCTTAAAGATCATCAAGAGATCAAATATCATTCCTTGAAGATGGATCACATGCTTTCATCTAACTGGTTTCCCTAATTAAGATTTTGGTCAAAGACAACATGAGGTTGGCTTTTTGACCAAATCTTGAATTCATGGTGCATGACACGATTCAAGATATCCATGTGTGCCTCTTAGAATCTTTCAAGTTGGTTCAAGGCATTACAATTGATAGTTGATGAAGATTTTACCTAATTGGTTGAAAGTCAACAATCAGTCAAAGTCAAAGGTCAAACTATGGAAATTATAGTCAACAAGGACATTTGTCAAGTTATTTGATATGAAACTATGAAGATTGATCAAGAAGAATCAAGAAAATCCTAAAAATTGATGAAATCGAGGTTTTGAGAATTTTCCAAGTGTATAAATTGCCTTACTTTACAAGGGTGTATCTCTTTCCTTTATGGTCTAAATTATGCAAATAAAGGATAGAACTGGAGATCTTGCTCCATACTACATCTTTGTAAAAGGAATCAATATGAAATGGTCCTTAGATCAAGAGTTATAAGTGGGAGAAGTTGATACTCCAAGTTGATGGAAAGATAAACACTTAGAGAATTTTTGAGTGTTTTCAAAGCCAGTCTAAGTGCATGACTTCAAGATTTATTTACATGGTGTTCCAGTCAACTTTTTAAGATTTGTCTAACTACAAAATTGCTTATCTTCCTACAATCTTAATGGAGGTATCAAGAGCTCCTCATTTGAGCAAGTGTGCCAAAAGATATTGAAGGATCAAGTTGACATTTCTTAACTTAGAACCTTCAAGTGTTTAAATCAGTTGAAGTGACATAATTTCAAAGGCATTTTTCATGATGATGCAAGCAGTTTTTATAGTGATGTTCAATACAAGAAATTATCTATGTCATGTGAACTTTCTATGGACACCAAAAGTTCACCATTCGGGTCATTGGTTATCAAGTTAGATGCATCGAGAATCAGGGGTTTGAAGTTGTTCAAATTGACATTTATACTTGGAAAATTATGAAATGTATGAATCAGTTTGACAAGCTGACTTCATAGACATTTTACATGAGGTTCTAAGCCTTGTCTCATTTTTCTTCCAACATGGGAAGTTTTCTATCTCGTGCAAACTTTGATTGGCTACCAAGATCTCACCATGAGGAGGTTTGAGCTTCAAGATACAAGCTTGTGAAGGAAGCCATACGAAGTTGTCTCACGATAGGAATCAACATTGCATTGGTCAGAATTTCGCATGAGGCATTTTGGTGTGAGGCTATAGGCATCATCACCCTACTCCTTATGGCCAAAGAAAGGCTTATGCATTGTTGGAAATCTTGGAATGATGACAACTTGGATTGGGAATTGGAATGATTCATTGACATTAAATGGGCAATTAATGAGCACATGAATGAACTAGTTTGTGAGTGAATTTGAAAGGATTCATTTAAGTCCCACATTGGAGGGAACACAACTTCTAGTAGTGCATAAATACTCCAACTTGGACACTTGGGTTGGGCCCCAAGGGGCACCCCAATTTTGTTAAGGAGTGAGGACACACCACTAAGTCATCTAGACACACACGCGCGCGCGCCGCCGCCGCCGTCCGTCCGTCCGACCGGCCGGCTCGGCTCGGTTCGGTTCGGTTCGGTCTAGATGAATTAATTTTTTGAACCGGATTTTGGTGAAAATTAATTATTAATGATTATTAATAATTAATTAATTCGGTGGAATTAATTAGCATTAACTAATTAAAAATAGTGGAAATTAATTAATATTTAATATTAATTAATTACGGAATTAGTGACGTGTCAATTACTTGCCTTCCAAGAGTCAAAACGCATAACTGTCTGACCAAGCAATAACAGTTACTTTTGACTGGGCCAATTCAACCCTCTCCCACGTTCTTCCTACTTTTTCGAACTGTTTTGTTGAATTAGTGATTTATTTCATTTGCAAATAACTCCAGAATTCACAATCTCGTTTTCACTCTTCTCTCTCTCTATTCTGCTTCATCTCAATTTTTCTTACTCTGCATTTTTCGACTGCTTCTTGGCAGATACTACGAGTGGTTTCTACACCATCAGAAGGTGTTATTCATAGAACGATTTATCACAGTGCAAGTGATAATCGTATTTTATTCGAACGGGCTGTTTTATCCTGGAGACGTCGCCTATTATCGACTGCCTTGCACTTTGTTGGCATCCGGCGAAACGTCTTAAAGAAAGCGTACCGATCCGCGACTCGACCCGATAAATTTCTCAGTGGCTACTCTTTTTTTAACTAATCCGTGAACAACAATTTTAAGACGTTTGCCGTAACTGCCATGGCTACTGAGGAAATTATCGGTAATAATGCGGTCGCTGCTGTCACTGACAAACCGTTTAAGTTTGAGGGTTCTCATTTCAAACGTTGGCAAGCTAAGATGAGATTTTTCTTGACTATCAAGAAGGTTGCCCACGTTCTGACTGAGGATATCCCTGTTGTTCCTTCTGGATCAACCGAACAAACTGATGCTGCAACCATTGTAACTTCTGACATAGCTCCCAGCTCTGCTGAAGCACAAGCTGCTGCGAAAGCCAAAGCCGCAGCAGATGATTTACAGCTTCGAAAAGAAATTGCCATATGGCAAGAGAATGACTACCTATGCAAAAATCACATCCTGAACGGTCTTGCTGATGACCTGTACGATTACTACAGTAATTACAACACTGCCAAAGAAGTGTGGGAAGCCTTGCAGAAGAAATATGATACCGAAGAAGCAGGTGCAAAGAAATATGCTGTCAGCCGCTACTTGAATTACAAGATGGTGGATGAAAAGTCTGTGGAAACTCAAAGCCACGAAATTCAGAAAATTGCTCATGAAATCATAACTGAAGGTATGCCTCTGAATGAACAATTTCAAATTGCTGTTATTATTGACAAACTGCCCCCTGCTTGGAAAGATTTCAAAAATATGCTTCGCCATAAAACCAAAGAGTTTTCCATCGAAAGTTTGATTACTCGCCTCCGAATTGAAGAGGAAGCTCGAAGACAAGATCAGAAAGATGAAGTCTTAGTTGTTTCGAACAACAAAAAGAAATTCGGTGCGGTTCTGAAGCCTACGGGCAAACCATTAAAGAATCAGAACCGCAATGCTATGAACCGAATTAAGAATGGGAATCCCTCTAGGGCCCCAAATGCTCCAATTGCTAGGCAGCAACCACCACCACAGAGAAATGATGCTCCGGTTTTCACTTGCTACAATTGTGGGAAACCGGGTCACATGGCAAAAAGGTGTAAGAGCAGGCCTAAACCTGTTGTTGGCTCAAATGCTCAGGTTAACCTGACTGATGAGCAATTCATTGCTATGATCACTGAAGTCAACATGGTTGGTGGAAGTGATGGTTGGTGGATAGACACTGGCGCCTCTCGTCATGTCTGCTACGATCGTGCTATGTTCAAAACATACATGAATGCTGAAGATAAGAAAGTGTTGTTGGGAGATGCTCACACCACTAAGGTTGCTGGAATTGGGGATGTTGAGCTGAAATTCACCTCAGGAAAGACTTTGATCTTGAAGGACGTCATGCACGTTCCTGAAATTAGGAAGAATCTTGTTTCTGGTTTTCTTTTAAATAAGGCAGGGTTTAGTCAAACTTTAGGGGCAGATTTGTACACCATCACTAAGAATGGTATTTTTGTTGGGAAAGGGTACGCCACTGATGGCATGTTTAAGTTGAATGTTGATTTTAATAAGATTTCTCCTTCTGTTTACTCTTTGTGTGATTTTAATATTTGGCATACTAGACTTTGTCACGTTAATAAGCGAATTATGCATAATGCGAGCAACTTGGGCCTAATCCCTAAATTAAGTATTAATGATACAAATAAATGTGAATATTGTAGTCAAGCAAAAATAATCAAGACTTCGCATAAATCAATTAATAAGGAATCTGATCCCCTAGATCTTATACATTCTGATATATGCGAATTAGATGGAAGTTTAACTAGAAACAATAAACGTTACTTTATCACTTTTATTGATGATTATTCAGATTATACTTATGTATACTTAATGAAGAATAAAAGTGAAGCGCTTGAAATGTTTAAGATATATGTAACTGAAATTGAGAATCAACTTAGTAAGAAGATTAAGAGACTTCGTAGTGATAGGGGGACTGAATATGATTCTGGTTTATTTAATGACTTTTATAAAGAACATGGAATTATACATGAAACGACTGCTCCATATTCTCCTGAAATGAATGGTAAAGCAGAAAGAAAGAATAGGACTCTTACCGAACTTGTTGTTGCAATTATGATAAATTCTGGTGCTGCTCCTCACTGGTGGGGGGAAATTTTATTGACTGTTTGCTACGTCCTGAATAGAATCCCCAAGTCAAAAAGTAAGATCTCACCATATGAGATATTAAAGAAAAGACAACCAAACTTGTCTTATTTGAGAACTTGGGGCTGCCTGGCTTATGTCAGAATTCCGGATCCGAAACGAGTTAAACTCGCTAGTAGAGCATATGAATGTGTATTCATTGGGTATGCAGCAAACAGTAAGGCATATAGGTTCTATGACCTAAATGCAAAAGTAATCATAGAATCAAATGATGTTGAATTCTATGAAGACAAATTTCCTTTCAAACTGAGAAATAGTGGGGGCACCCAATCGAGTCACATTCCTGTGATAAGAAGTACAGAAAACAACAACGAAGTAGAAACAAAACTTCGGAGAAGTAAAAGAGTAAGAGTCGCTAAAGACTATGGGCCTGATTATGCGGCTTATAATATAGAAGAAGATCCAATAAATCTTCAAGCAGCATTGTCATCTCTAGATGCAGATTTATGGCAAGAAGCTATAAATGATGAGATAGAATCCCTAGATTCTAACAAGACATGGCACTTAGTAGACTTGCCTCCTGGTTGCAAACCGATCGGTTGTAAATGGGTTCTGAAAAAGAAACTAAAACCTGATGGAACTATTGATAAATACAAGGCTCGCCTTGTAGCTAAGGGTTTTAGACAAAGAGAAAATATAGATTTCTTCGACACTTTCTCTCCAGTCACAAGAATCACATCCATTAGGGTACTTATTTCAATTGCTGCTATTTATAACTTAATAGTACACCAAATGGATGTTAAAACAGCTTTTTTAAATGGTGACTTAGAGGAAGAAATCTATATGGAACAACCAGAAGGGTTTGTGATCCATGGACAAGAAAACAAGGTTTGTAAGTTAGACAAGTCTCTATATGGACTAAAACAAGCCCCTAAGCAATGGCATGAAAAATTTGATAACTTAATGATATCAAATGGATATAAAGTGAATGAAAGTGACAAATGCGTTTATTACAAATCTGAGAATCGCATTTGCACTATCATATGTCTTTATGTAGATGATCTACTTATATTTGGATCAAACATTCAGACTATTAATGATGTGAAATCTTTGTTGTGCAACAACTTTGATATGAAAGACCTGGGAGAAGCAAATTTAATCCTCGGTATCAAGATCACTAGATCCAAACAAGGAATTTCTTTGGATCAATCACACTATGTGGAAAAGATCTTAAAGAAATATAATTACTTTGATTGTGAACCTGCTAGCACTCCATACGATCCAAGCATGAAACTGTTTAAGAACACTGGTGAAAGTGTTAAACAGACAGAATATGCAAGTATCATTGGAAGTCTTAGATATGCTACTGACTGTACTAGACCTGACATTGCATATGTCGTGGGATTGTTGTGCAGGTTTACTAGTAGACCAAGTAATGAACATTGGCAAGCTATTGAGCGAGTCATGAGATATCTTAAAAAGACTGTGAACCTCGGTTTACATTATCAGAGATTTCCTGCTGTACTTGAAGGATACAGTGATGCTGATTGGAATACTTTGTCAGATGATTCCAAAGCTACTAGTGGCTATATATTTAGTATAGCCGGAGGAGCTGTATCTTGGAAATCAAAGAAACAGACCATTCTGGCTCAGTCCACAATGGAGTCTGAAATGATAGCACTAGCCACAGCTAGTGAAGAAGCAAGTTGGTTAAGATGCTTGCTAGCTGAGATTCCCGTATGGGAAAAACCTATGCCAGCTGTGTTGATCCACTGCGATAGTACCGCGGCTATTGCAAAAATTGAGAACCGTTATTATAATGGTAAAAGACGTCAAATAAGAAGAAAGCACAGCACCATTAGAGACTGTATCTCTAAAGGAGCTGTAAGAGTGGATCATGTACGCACTGATGAAAACTTAGCAGATCCTTTGACGAAAGGATTAGCTAGAGAGAAAGTCTATAACACATCATATAAGATGGGACTAATGCCTATATGAATATGAGTTGCTCACAATGGTAACCCGACCTAAATGACTGGAGATCCCAAGAAATAGGTTCAATGGGTAATAACAAGTTGTGAGTGATATGAGATGATCATGCAAGAGAAGCATGATTCCTGAAGTAATAAGAGGTTGAGATAATAGAAACTCTTAATGAGATCTATACTCTGTATGAGGGAGTACCTAGACTACAGGAGTACTCTTGATAGACTCACCTTGGTGATTGTGGAACTTGGGTCGGTTCCTATGGAATTGCGAGGCAAAATTCCTAGAGCTTTCACTAAACCGGGATACACGTGCAGGGCCATTAAAGCACGGGCTATTAGAATACACCTTAAAGAAAAGGTTGTGTGCGGGTCTGATGTCTGAGATAGAGTTCAAGACAATTGTGTCACTCTTGTTGAATCAGAATCCTACTTGCTACGCAAAGGTTCAAGTCATAGACACCTTTGCTTATGCACAATCTTAGAAACGTCTGACGTTACCTCTAAAATCACCTTTTAAATTCAAGTGGGGGATTGTTGGAAATCTTGGAATGATGACAACTTGGATTGGGAATTGGAATGATTCATTGACATTAAATGGGCAATTAATGAGCACATGAATGAACTAGTTTGTGAGTGAATTTGAAAGGATTCATTTAAGTCCCACATTGGAGGGAACACAACTTCTAGTAGTGCATAAATACTCCAACTTGGACACTTGGGTTGGGCCCCAAGGGGCACCCCAATTTTGTTAAGGAGTGAGGACACACCACTAAGTCATCTAGACACACACGCGCGCGCGCCGCCGCCGCCGTCCGTCCGTCCGACCGGCCGGCTCGGCTCGGTTCGGTTCGGTTCGGTCTAGATGAATTAATTTTTTGAACCGGATTTTGGTGAAAATTAATTATTAATGATTATTAATAATTAATTAATTCGGTGGAATTAATTAGCATTAACTAATTAAAAATAGTGGAAATTAATTAATATTTAATATTAATTAATTACGGAATTAGTGACGTGTCAATTACTTGCCTTCCAAGAGTCAAAACGCATAACTGTCTGACCAAGCAATAACAGTTACTTTTGACTGGGCCAATTCAACCCTCTCCCACGTTCTTCCTACTTTTTCGAACTGTTTTGTTGAATTAGTGATTTATTTCATTTGCAAATAACTCCAGAATTCACAATCTCGTTTTCACTCTTCTCTCTCTCTATTCTGCTTCATCTCAATTTTTCTTACTCTGCATTTTTCGACTGCTTCTTGGCAGATACTACGAGTGGTTTCTACACCATCAGAAGGTGTTATTCATAGAACGATTTATCACAGTGCAAGTGATAATCGTATTTTATTCGAACGGGCTGTTTTATCCTGGAGACGTCGCCTATTATCGACTGCCTTGCACTTTGTTGGCATCCGGCGAAACGTCTTAAAGAAAGCGTACCGATCCGCGACTCGACCCGATAAATTTCTCAGTTGTTCAAATTGACATTTATACTTGGAAAATTATGAAATGTATGAATCAGTTTGACAAGCTGACTTCATAGACATTTTACATGAGGTTCTAAGCCTTGTCTCATTTTTCTTCCAACATGGGAAGTTTTCTATCTCGTGCAAACTTTGATTGGCTACCAAGATCTCACCATGAGGAGGTTTGAGCTTCAAGATACAAGCTTGTGAAGGAAGCCATACGAAGTTGTCTCACGATAGGAATCAACATTGCATTGGTCAGAATTTCGCATGAGGCATTTTGGTGTGAGGCTATAGGCATCATCACCCTACTCCTTATGGCCAAAGAAAGGCTTATGCATGCATGCAATTTTAAAGAAGGCACTAATAATAGAAGATGCTCCTTTGTACAAACGTGTAGGCTAAGCATAAGAGGCCGGCTCAGCATTCTCTATTTTTCTGACTCAAACAACATCTACAACACTACACCAAAAAATCCGAGCTTGGCTCCTTCACTCTCCATTTTTTTTATTAAAACTTAAAACAAGCTTAACTCATGATTCAAGCTTAACCATGCATTAACCTCACCTATATAAGCTCATCTAAATCCCTGAAATCATTCAGTTGCGAGGAGTTACACTCAGTTGTAAAACGATAACAACGAATTTTGAACTCAAATATGAAAATTTCTCTAGATTCTCTCATCTTGCAAGCTTCGAAGCTGCCTCTTTCCTGAAAAAATTTCTGAGCTTTCTTCTCCTTCTTCTTCTACACCAAGAGAAGAAGCCACTGTATGTATCATCGTGGACCTGGAAGCATTGTAGTACTCACTTCATCATCATCTTCTTGGTTAAGCGGTTGAATCCAACTCTGAATATTCGGCATGATCTGAAGTTCTTTGTGCGTTCTCTCATCATCTTCAAAGTTTCAGAAAGAAGATTGCAGAGTTTTCTTAAGAATTTGAGAGCTCAAAGTGGCAACGGACCAAGCTTCCGTTAGATAATCCTCTACAAACTTTTAATCTCCTCATGCTAGGATCTATGTATGTTATAAGCACGTAGTTGCATATGAAGTCCTACATATGGTGGGCAATGTTTGCTGGTAGCTAGGGTTGCATAACTATGTGAATCTTGATGCGTTAGGGTTTTGATTGTGGCTTTTGATTTGCATGATTCAGTGATCTTTTGCCATTTTTGACACTGAATTGATATTCCTCGCGAAAAACACAGTGGGAGAGGTGGGATCTTCACCATTTTTGGGCAGCCATGGCCACCTCCAGTGGTGGCCGATGCCGGAGAAGAATACCGGAGTCCTAGCTCCGGTGACACTCTAATTGGTTTGAATTTCAAACCCTGACGCGTGGCTATGTGATTGGTCCAGCGCAATAGCTCATTTACCACATCATTTTGTTCATTTATTTAATTACATTTGAATTAATAATTGAATAATAAATGTAAAACAATTTTCCTTTTTTTGTTTGGATTGTATTGTGAAACGGATCAAGCTTTAAAAGCACATGGCTAACCACACCCCTGACTTAGGCCCATTGTGGCATTTGAACTAAATGTAGTTCATTTTTGGAAATCTGTTTTACACCCCCTTCCTTTTATTTTCACAGTTTTTTATTAGCCTCAAATCTAATTGTGAATTTGATTTTTTCTGACTTGCAAAAATAAACAAAAGGCAAAATTCGTATTTTGGTCTCTTAACTATACTCTTGTGTTCAGATTGGTTCATTAATTTATTTTTGTGTCACATTGGTCCCTTCTTTCAAAATGTTTCATTTTAGCCCTTTTTGTCTAATTAGCAACAGAAAAATTTTGAAATTGATTACTAAATCTATCGTTAATTAGACAAAAAGGATTAAAATGAAACGTCTTAAAAGTTTAGGGACCAAAGTGACACGGAAATAAATTAAGGGACTAATATGAACCTAAGGGTATATTTTTATTTTATTTTTTCTCAATTAATTGGAATTAACTTGGGGCTATTTTTTCAATATGTCTAATTGGTTGATGCAATCTAAATGTCTTTTGTTTGATACTTGTTTTAACTAATTTTTGGCCAAGTTTTTAGGCACACTTAGACACCTGAATGGTGAATATTCTCATGATGGTTTGTTGCCTATTTGAATTGCATTAGATGCTTTTTAACGTGCATTTTATGAGGCCTCGATTCTTTTCCTATTGAAGCAACTAGGAAAATGAACAATGAAGTCGCCGTCAAATGTTATTTATTCCAAGGAAGAGAAAGGAAAACATTGAGTAAACCTGAGAGAAAACAAGATCTTGCAACCAAGAGAAACGTACATGAGTCGATTACGCAAGGGGGAGGTATTAGAACCCCTCACGTCCGTGGTTCTCTATGGGATCCACTCTTGTTGTTCTAATCAAATGGTGTGCTTAAGTTATGCTAAAGCTTACAAGATAATGGAAATGTATGAAAAAATTATATGCAAAAAGAAAGTTTTTATTAGTTGTGTCCGCCGCGGTTGCGAACATTTGTGCCTACATACCTCCTTTGTGCAATAGAGGATCAGGCCACTCGTAGTTAACCTCAAAAGGTGTTTTTGTTTGTTTGTGTTTTTTATGGGTGTAGTTGTTTAGTTATTGGCATGCATTTTTGGTAAAACCAGGTGTGTGAATGTCATGACTAATGTCATAACATTCTGATTTATTAGGTACTGGTTTATTAGGTACCTTTGCAGAAAAATAGTGGCATACAGGTACTGCTGTTTATGAGTGTGTATCTGAGTATTTTGCAAAATGATCACATTTACCAAAATCAGTAAACAGGAATTCAGATGTCATAACAAATGTTAAGACATCTTGTTCTGATCTAACAGTTATGCAGTTTGGTTAATTCTGAGATTTTTCAGGAAAATGACTCAGTCTTTCCAGAATAGAATCTCTCGTGGACTTTGGGTTAACCTAGCTCAACCCTAACCTGGTTGATAAAGTCTTGTGACCAAGTCTTAAGGTCAAACGGAATTAACCCTAGATTTTTGTGGAAACCCTAACTGAAGAAGCAGCTGCTATATATTCAACAGGACTGCTGTTTGGAATTTATCCTTTTTGATAGAAGATCATTTAGGAGCTGTATAGTTTTAACTATTGTAATCCAAGCAAGTATCATTGTGATAAGTGACTTGGAATAGGTTCTAATTGTAAGGGTTTTGTATCACTCAAAGCTTTGAAGCAAGAGTGTTTTATGTCTCTTGACTAAAGCTTTGAAGCAAAGTCAAGTTAGGTTTATATATCACTCAAAGCTGTGAAGCAAGAGTGTTTGTGTTGCTTGATTAAAAAGCTGTGAAGCATAATCAAGTGTATGTTTTGAAGAGTGTCTTCATCAATTCATTAGTCAATTGTTTTAAGTATCACTGCTGTGATTGAGGGGGAGTGAGTAGGAACTCAGGTTTAAGTTGTACTTAGATTGAAGTTGCATTGGGTAGGTCTTAAGTGAAGGAGATAAACCGTTGGTTTATTCCTGAATTAATATCTCTTATAGTGGATTTCTTCTCTGGCTTGGTAGCCCCCAGAGTAGGTGTTGTTGCACACTGAACTGGGTAAACAATTGACTGTGTTCTTTACTGTTTTTGTATTTACTGTCTTATAGAAAGTCAGATACAGTGTCATAACATTGAACGTGACATTGAGTATCTGCAGCCAGAATTTCAATTGGTATCAGAGCAGGCACCCTGCCTGTATTACTGGGTGAGATCTAGGGATATCACTTTCTGGCACTATGGACAAAGAAGGAGTTTTTGGAAACAGACCACCCATTCTAGATGGATCAAATTATGACTACTGGAAACCTCGTATGATTGCCTTCTTAAAATCACTGGACAAAAAGGCCTGGAGAGCTGCTGACAAAGGATGGAACCATCCCACCATAACTGAGAAAGACGGGACAATCAGTCTGAAGCCTGAGGAAGAATGAAGCAAAGAAGAAGATGAGTTAGCCCTGGGTAATTCCAAAGCTTTAAATGCCTTGTTCAATGGAATTGATAGAAACATATTCAGACTAGTACATCAATATGAACTGGCCAAGGAAGTTTGGGACACACTCAAAACTACCCATGAGGGCACTTCCAAAGTAAAAATGTCAAGGCTTCATATTTTGACTACCAAGTTTGAGAATCTAAAAATGATGGAAGATGAAACCATTCATGAGTTTCACATGAACATCTTGGAGATTGCCAACACCTCAGGAGCATTGGGAGAAAAGATGTCAGAAGAAAAATTGGTGAGAAAGATTCTCAGATCCTTGCCTAAAAGATTTGCAATGAAGGTAACTGCCATAGAGGAAGCCCAGGACATCAGCAAGTTGAAAGTGGATGAACTCATTGGGTCTCTTCAGACTTTTGAGATGGGGATCACTGAAAATGTTGACAAAAAGAACAAGAGCATAGCACTTGTATCCAACACTGAAGTTAAAAACAAGGAGGATGAAGAAGAAAATATTTCAGAAGCTATAGCCATGCTTGGAAGACAATTCAACAAACTCATCAAAAGAATAGATCCAAAGTCAAGGTCTAATGTTCATAACATCCCATCTGACATTGACAGTTCCAGCAGAAGACCAAGGTCAGAAGAGAAGGGAAATCAAGGCAGAGGAATTCAATGCCATGGTTGTGAAGGATATGGGCATATTCGAGCTGAATGCCCTACCTTTCTTAAGAAACAAAAGAAAGGAATGACTGTTACCTGGTCTGGCTGTGATTCAGAAAGTAATTCTGAAGAAGAATCTGCCAAACTAGTTACTGCTCTAACTGGTGTTTGCACCTCTGAAAGTGACACCAGTGATGAGGAAGTGACATTTGAAGAACTGGCTGATACTTATAAGAAATTGTGTATCAGAAGTGCTGAAGTCTGTGTGCAGAATGAGAAACAAACAAAACTCATCATAAAGCTGGAGGCTGAAAAAAGGGCAGATCTTGAAACTATAAGTCATCTAGAAGGGGAAGTTCAAATGTTGAACTCAAAACTGAACCAGATGACCAAATCTGTCAAGATACTGACAAATGGAACAGACAAATTGGAAGAAATCCTTCAGGTTGGACAAACTGTGGGAAACAAGTCTGGTCTAGGATTTGTGGCAGCAAAGAAATCTGGTACAGACAAGAAGATCAGGTCTAATAAACAAATGTCAAAGCAGATGTCTCAACATAACTCTCAACATCAGGAACAGAGACATATGAAGAAAAGGTACCAAAGATGGAGATGTCATCATTGTGGGAGGTATGGCCACATAAATCCTTTCTGCTTCAGATTGCATGGATACCCTAATCAGAACTCAAGTGTCAAACCTAAGTCTAAAAAGGTACCACTTACTCCTAAATGGAAGAAAAAGGCTACTGCCCTGATAGCCCACACTTCCCTGAGGGTCTCTGCAAAGGAAGACTGGTACTTTGACAGTGGGTGTTCTAAGCACATGACTGGAATCAAGAACCTCCTCAATAATGTTAAACCTCACACCACTAGTTTTGTGACCTTTGGAGATGATGCTAAAGGTGAAATCAAAGGAGTTGGTAATTTGGACTGCCCTGGAGTTCCAAACCTGAATGAAGTACTACTGGTAAAAGGCCTGACTGCTAATCTCATTAGTATCAGTCAATTGTGTGATCTAGGATTCAAGGTCAATTTCTCAAAATCTGAATGTCTTGTAATTAATGAAAAACAAGAAGTTGTAATGAAAGGAGTCAGATCTAAAGACAACTGTTACTTGTGGGAGCCTGAGAACACTAATTTCTCCACTATGTGTTCCATTGCCAAAGAAGAAAAAGAGGTGAAACTGTGGCACCAGAAACTTGGCCATCTTCATCTAAGAGGAATGAAAAGGATTATCTCCATGGAGGCAGTCAGAGGGATTCCAAGACTGCAAATTGATGAAGGAAGAGTTTGTGGTGAATGTCAGGTTGGTAAGCAGACTAGGATGTCACATCCAATGTCAAGACATCTGACCACCTCTAAGGTTCTAGAACTTCTTCATATGAATCTGATGGGACCAATTCTAGTGGAAAGACCTGGTGGAAAGGGATATGCCTATGCTATTATGGATGACTATTCCAGATTCTCCTGGACTATCCTCTTTAGGGAAAAATCTGAGGTGTTTGAAGTTTTTAAAAAACTGTGCAAAAGAACTCAAAGAGAAAAAGAAGGCTGTATTGTCAGAATCAGAAGTGATCATGACAAGGAATTTGGAAACAGCAAGTTTGATAAGTTCTGTTTCTCAGAAGGAATTAGTCATGAATTCTCTTCTCCTATAACTCCTCAATAAAATGGAGTTGACAAAAAGAAAAATAGGATCATACAGGAATCTGCCAGAGCTATGATTCATGTCAAAAGAATTCCTTTTCAACTTTGTGCTGAAATAGTTGCAGCTGGTAGTAGCCGTTCTCAAGTTATCTGGACAAAACAGATGCTCACTAAGTATAATGTCTCACAAGATGTTGTGACATTGTACTGTGACAATCTGAGTACAATCAATATTTCCAAGAACCCTATTCAGCATAGCAGGACCAAGCACATTGGCCTTAAAAATTACTTTATCAGAGACCTTGTAGAGGAGAAGACAATTAAGCTACAGCTGGCTGACAATTTTACCAAGGCTCTTGATGCAAATCAACTTGAAAACTTGAGGGGCAAGATGGGTATTTGCCAACAATTATAGCAATTAATTTTGCTCAAAACAAAGGTTGAAGGAGTTATTTTTGTTAAGTCTATTTTAAGTGGGTTAATCATATATTTCCCGAACTCTTTCAAAATTTCTAAGAAGTTGAATAGACACACATTTGCCTCCTTCCACTCTCGACTTTGCAACATCTCTTTTTCTCTCATTCAAAGTTTTCTCCCTAGTTGCTACTGGTTTTCCAAGTTAATCAAAATGTCTCAAACTTCATCCTCATCCAAGACAACCGTTTCACCTTCATCATCTGATCAAGATTCTCGAGCAATCACCACATGCATAGATTCTGAAGTCCTAGAGATTACCCCTCTTAGAGAAATGGCAACTAACCCCTCCAAGGTCAAAAAGCTGAGAACAAGGCATGCAGGAAGGTCTCAAGCTACTGCTTCCGGTAATCCTTCTCATCCTTCATCTTCTGTACCAAATAGGGAAGGATCAGCTCAAGTACATCAAGCAATTGCCAGGCTTGTTACAAGAATACTGAGTGAGAACCACTCTGTACCGGGGATTTCTGTTCCATTAAATCAAGAATCAGCAAGCCCAAATGTTGAAGCAAATCCAGATGTCTCTGAGAATGTTGTGACACCAAATGACAACATTCAGAAATCATCTGAAAACCTTGATGATATTCAGAACCCTTCAGAGAAGACTGATGATCCACCTGTTATTGATGTGGATGAGGAATACTCAGACAATGAACTAATTGCCAATGTAAACCCTAGCATAGCTAGGAGAATGATGAAAAGAAAGGGTAATCAGAATGCTGCAAACTGTATGACCAAAGAGAAACCTGCTGATAATAAAACCAAGTCTGAAGGCAAGACTGGTGTAGAATCTGTAAAGACTGGTCTGTCCAAAGGGAAGGTGAAAGCCCAAGTTCATACTGGGAATCTCTCAAAACCTGCTAGACAACCAATTACAAAGAAGAGAAAAGAACCCGAGTCTTCTGATTCTGATGAGGAATCAGAGTTTGAGATTGATGCTGAAGAAATTCCTATCAGAAGGAAACTCCCTTCCAGCAAAATGGCTAGAGTTCCTGAAGTCCCAACAGACAACATCTCTTTTCACCACCCTGACAATGCAAACAGATGGAAGTATGTTTGCTTGAAGAGAATAGCTTTAGAAAGATAGATAAACAATGGTTCCATGGATTGCAAGGAAATCATGGATCTGATTAAAGCTGCTGGACAACATCTCTCCATAGTTAACTTTACCAAGTGCTATGAAAATCTGGTCAAGGAATTCATAGTTAACTTGTCTGATGAATGTGCTGATGGAAGGTCAGCTGACTTTGAATGTGTTTATGTTAGAGGAAGAAGGGTTAATTTCTCTCCATCAGAAATTAACAAATTTCTTGGAAGATCAAATGAGGATTGCCCTGAACTGGAAGTCACTGACAATGAAGTATGCCAAACCATCACAGCAAGACAAGTCAAGTGCTGGCCCTTGAAAGGCAAGCTAAATGCCAGCAAACTAAGCATGAAATTTGCCATCCTGCACAAGATTGGTGCAGCCAACTGGGTCCCTACAAACCACAAATCAACTATCTCCACAGGATTGGGGAGATTCATTTATGTTGTGGGAACCAAGACTGAATTTGACTATGGCAGGTATATTTTTGAACAAACTTTAAAACATGCTGGTAGCTTTGCTGTCAAAGGCCTTATTGCCTTTCCCTCCCTCCTTTGTGGAATTATCCTTGCACAATACCCTGATATCCTGGTGGCAAGAGATACTGCTTGCAAAAGAGCTCCTGCTCTTGGGTTACACTACAAACTTTTTCAGGGATCTCATGTTCCTGATATTGTCATAACATCAGCTGAGACATCATCTGTAAAGACTCAGTTCAAAACATCTGATGTTATAGCTATATTGAAAGAGACCTACAAAGAGCTGGAGACTAGGAAAAAGACTCTAGAAAACCTAATTGCCAGGTCAGAACAGGAGGAGGCTGAAGGAAACAGAAGGGAAGAGGGTGCTGCTGAAGATCAACTCAATACTGAAGAAAGTAGCTCCTATGAAGGGGACAGTGCTTAAAGGTTGGTGGAGTTGATGCTGGTTCCTGGTGGAGTTTGCAAGTGTGTTCAGATTTTAGTTGTTGTCTTTATTACTTTTTCTGGATGACTGTATAAACATTTAAGTACATGTATCTTTGGCCCATTTGTGGCTAAAGAAGGGGAGATATATCTTGGTAGACATTATTGGACTTTATTTTTCTGCAGTCATATTTATTCTACTGCTATCTATTCTCTGATTGCTTATGGGCTTTAGCCAAAAATCTGCCAAAGGGGGAGTTTGTAGTTGTTTAGTTATTGGCATGCATTTTTGGTAAAACCAGGTGTGTGAATGTCATGACTAATGTCATAACATTCTGATTTATTAGGTACTGGTTTATTAGGTACCTTTGCAGAAAAATAGTGGCATACAGGTACTGCTGTTTATGAGTGTGTATCTGAGCATTTTGCAAAATGATCACATTTACCAAAATCAGTAAACAGGAATTCAGATGTCATAACAAATGTTAAGACATCCTGTTCTGATCTAACAGTTATGCAGTTTGGTTAATTTTGAGATTTTTCAGGAAAATGACTCAGTCTTTCCAGAACAGAATCTCTCGTGGACTTTGGGTTAACCTAGCTCAACCCTAACCTGGTTGATAAAGTCTTGTGACCAAGTCTTAAGGTCAAACGGAATTAACCCTAGCTTTTTGTGGAAACCCTAACTGAAGAAGCAGCTGCTATATATTCAACAGGACTACTGTTTGGAATTTATCCTTTTTGATAGAAGATCATTTAGGAGCTGTATAGTTTTAACTATTGTAATCCAAGCAAGTATCATTGTGATAAGTGACTTGGAATAGGTTCTAATTGTAAGGGTTTTGTATCACTCAAAGCTTTGAAGCAAGAGTGTTTTGTGTCTCTTGACTAAAGCTTTGAAGCAAAGTCAAGTTAGGTTTATGTATCACTCAAAGCTGTGAAGCAAGAGTGTTTGTGTTGCTTGATTAAAAAGCTGTGAAGCATAATCAAGTGTATGTTTTGAAGAGTGTCTTCATCAATTCATTAGTCAATTGTTTTAAGTATCACTGCTGTGATTGAGGGGGAGTGAGTAGGAACTCAGGTTTAAGTTGTACTTAGATTGAAGTTGCATTGGGTAGGTCTTAAGTGAAGGATATAAACTGGTTGGTTTATTCCTGAATTAATATCTCTTATAGTGGATTTCCTCCCTGGCTTGGTAGCCCCCAGAGTAGGTGTTGTTGCACACTGAACTGGGTAAACAATTGACTGTGTTCTTTACTGTTTTTGTATTTACTGTCTTATATAAAGTCAGATACGGTGTCATAACATTGAACGTGACATTGAGTATCTGTAGCCAGAATTTCAATGGGTAATAACCCTTTCTGAAAAAATTTCATAAGAAAAGCCCAAGCAGAAAAAGAATTTGAATTGGTTGAGATTGTTTTACCTTGACAAAGGATTTAATGATTTGAACCACATTAAATAATATAACTGGAAAGAAAGCACAAGGTTCGGGAATGCACCCCCTCATACTCTCCTCAATACTTAAGGCTCGTGACATACGGTTCACCTCTTTATTATTAAGTTTTTTTAGATTTGCTTGAGAAAAAGGTTTTAGTTTTACACACATGCAATGCAAGAACTAAAAATGTAGCTAAGGGAACTCAATCCTATTTGTTGTCATGCAATGGTGGACCTAAGGTTAGGATGCAAGGAATCCTACCTAATATTATCATGCTTGGTTTACAAACCTAGAGTTTACTTAATTCAGACCAGAATTAAATCAAGAGCCCTAAGGTAACATGGCATCTCACAAGCAAAGATAGTATACAAGTAACATAACTAATACTTAAATAAACATTATGAGGGTGAATCGGGACATCACAACAAGTATTCCTAAACATGCAATAGGAAAGTGAATCAGGACATCACAACAATTATTCCTAAACATGCAATAGGAAAGTCAATCAGGACATCACAACAATTATTCCTAAACATGCAATAAGAAAGTGAATTAGGACATAACAACAATTATTCCTAAACATGAAATAGGAAAGTGAATCAGGACATTAAAACAGTTAATCCAAAACATGCAATAAGAAATTTAATCAGGACATCACAATAATTATTCCTAAACATGCAATAGGAAAGTGAATCAAGACATCACAACAATTATTCCTAAACATGCAATAGGAAAGTGAATCAATACATCACATAAAATTTTACCTAAACATGAATTAGGCTGAGTCTTAATTCCTAAGTGTCATGCACTTTGAGGTTTTCTAACCTAGGCTAGCAAATTTCAACAAGTAATGAAGAATCGAACCTCTAAACCTAATTAGGTAAGCAAAACTTAACCTACAAGCAAGGTACAAGAAAAATGAGAAGATTAGCTCTACAAGTCAGTAGCTTATATATGAATGACTATCATAAACAATTCTCACACGAAGAGAAAACATCACAAAAGATTTGGTGCAAAACTGGGTGAAGAAAGAAAATGTATCAACATCTAACCCTAACACCAAGCATTTGATTTGTACATGAAAAAATATTGATCAATATATCAAAAAGAAGTAGAATTCTAGCATGTTTATAACTTAACTAAGAAGTCATCTAAACATCTATCAAAGTCATACAAAATTGCACAAGAAGTAAAGCCGCACTGGGAAAAGGTTTATCAAGATATAAACAATTAGGAGAATGATCATGATTCATTGCATATAAGGCCTATGAATACTTATCCAACCATAAAGTATGCATTTAGAAATGACACTAACTCAATCAAGTTCTATTTGTTCGCATCTAAATAGCATTAAAAGCATTCAACAAGTAAGAACTCCTAACTAGGGGAAAGGGATCATGCATCGACTATTTCAAAGTATGAAAATGAATAATCAATAATATGACCTTAAGATAAACAAGATAAGAGTCATTTGAATTCACAATTATCATGGAAATAAGCTTGCACAATCACATTTCAAGGCATTATGAAAGCCTACAAGGAATCATTCTTAAACTAGGTCAAGAAGTTGACAAATAATCATCAAGTTTGTGATCATAAAAGATTGATCAAATAATGACTTGAAAAATATTAAAGAGGCAAAATAAAATTGTGCATTTTGGGTTAAAGAATCACATATCATGTCTAGATAAGTACTCTAATTTATTTCACTAAGAATATGTGTTGTACCCCAAAATTTTCCCTCCCATTTTTTAAGACAATTGATTCAAGACACCTCTTCATGCTCCTAGGGTTCTCAATTGCTCAAGAATACTTAAGGGTTGACTAGACAAATCCTCCTCCTAAACAGTTGACCTATAACTAGGGTTTAACTTTCCTCAAATAAAATCTAACTTCTAATACCTCAAGTGGATTTCATTGTTCCTCATATACTTCAAGATACCCTCATGACCAGTTTCAAGCCTTGCATCGCAAGTTTGCTCAGTCAATTGCTCAAATGATTGAAAATAAAAAAAAAAGTTAATTATGGTTAACATACAGTCAATCTTCAAGATTTTTGGTCAACATCAAGATTTTGAGGTCACATTCATCATTTAAACATTTTTTTTATCATAAATCATCAAGATTGACTCAAGATTGCTCAAAAGTCAAAAGTTGCTAAATTAGGGTTTTGTGAACTTTTCTTAAGGAGAAGTCAACTGAACTTTAACAAAGCATAAATTTCACATGCTTCATCAAAAAAATCTTAACCAAAGACTACCTTGAAGGAAATTCATTTCTCTACAACTTTGTTTCTCTAAGCTCAAGTCCAAAAATGCTTCATTTGAGATATATGAGCCAAAACATTACAAGTCATTTTGAAAGTCAGCAAAAAGACATTTTTTGTCAAGGAAATTTAGATCAAGTTAAAGACTTCAAATGAAAAAAGAACATCATGAAAGTTGTAGGAGACATCTTTAGGTTTCCAAAAAGTCCAAGATCACCTTCATATGACAAAAATTATGAGAGTTATGGTTGGCACAAGTTGGATAATTTTTTAGAAATGCATGAAACCTCAATTGAGAAATTTTGAATTTTTGGACTAATGGGCCTAACTTTTAAGGATCAAACTTGTTTATGACATGACAGAAGACCTCTAAGTCCATTGGTACATGGTCATATTTTTTATCCTATTTATTTAAATTTTTATTTAATTTTTATAAAAGAATTAAATTAAAAATAACAAATAGTTGGATTAATGTTGGACTATGATCATTTGGACATCTTCTAGAAGGCCCAAGACCTCATAAAAGCTTGCCAAAACCGTGAGAGACATGTTTGAGACAAGGATCTTAAAAAATGGCAAGTTAGAAAACATGTTTCATTGATTTTTGGTAATACCATGATCACTTGATTCTTTCCTTCTTTGGTGACTTAAATACCCTCCTCTATAAATACTCAAGCCCTCACACTACAATGACACATAAATTTTTCCTCAAGAAAATCCTCAAAAATCACAAATTTTCGAAGAAAATGCACCATTGAATCTCAAGTTCCAGTTTAATTCAGTCCAAACCACCACCTCAAATCACTTCCATAACACCTTCAAGGTAAGAATAGGTAACTTTCCATGCATATTTGTACCTAAAAATTGCATACATGCCATATCCGGTTTGCATTATTTTTTATTATTCGTAGTACAAATTATACGTATTGTTAACGGATTCTAACAATTCAGATTGCTTAGCATGATTGTTTAGAACAGGTTTGAAGCCTTACATGCAAGTTTTAACATGAGGAATACGAGATGCCATTGTTAGGGCATAAAATTCTGTTTGTTTCATGGCGCAATGGTAGTGTTCTTGCTTGGCAAAGGAGAGGCCGTGGGTTCGAGCTTGGGCGCTTGCAACCATCTTTTATCTGTTTTCTAATCTTTTCCAATTTCTATTATTTTTACTTATTTTCTTATTTAATTTTTTACTAATCGTTTTAATCCATAAAAAAATTTAAAAAAAAATAGTTTTTTTAATTAATGCATTTTTTAACATAACCTCTTAAGTAAATTAAATAGATTTAGGATGTATTGTTAATTAACTTGTAAATAAATTAGACATTAGGTTTTTTATAAAACCTAAAATAAACCAAAAAATACAAAAAAAAAAACTTATACTCCCTCCGTTCCTTTTTAAGTGTCGTTTTAGAAGAATTTTTGTGTTTCTATTTAAGTGTCATTTTTATAGTTTAATGTTATCATTTGTCAATTATATCCCTATTTTCTAAATAAATCCACTTCACATTTTCCATAAAATTAATTATTTTCTCAATTAGTTATTGGAAAAAGAGAGATGGTGTATGATTGAATTTATTTGGAAAGAGAAAATAAATGAGGATATAATAAGAAAAATAACTCTAATAATCCACTATCTTGGTTGAAGAGCTTTATGCTAAAATGACACTTAAAAAGAAACGGAGGGAGTAATATTTAGACATTTAGGTTTGTAAAAAATTATTTATTAACACTTATTTTCCATTTTGTTTATTATTTCTTTCCTTTTATTATTTAGACGATTGTATAGGTACCACGTCGAATTTGTAATAGTTAGATTTTAATTTTCGCAAGGTTTTAATTATTATGTAACTCTCCCAAGGCCATGTAATAGTGTTAGGTTTTATCTCCCGCACTTTACTTTTCTGCACTTATACTTTATACTTTGTATATATATAATTGTGTAATAACAGGTTTGTATGGCAAGATAAAATTGATCGGTAGATAACCTTAAGCAGTTCCAAGATAACATAACTGTAATTGTATCACTTTGCACACATACACCTATAGGGTAATTCCCTATCTTGCCTTCAGAAAACTTGGTCATGTCTCTCTAAAGTAAGGGTACTTTAGCAAAGACCCTCGATTAAATCATCATAGTCCCTTCGAATAAAGATCATAGTCTCACGAGGTCCCTCGAGTTTCCTGCAAAAAGATGATATAGTCCCTTGTTTCCTACGAATAACATGATGACAGTCCCTTTGAATTGCTAAAGTATTCTTACAAGTTACTTTCTATGACCATTCGACCACCCTTCGCCTGTCCCTTCACATCCAATAGATAGGGCTACCTACCAATGAATGGTACAGATAGCACTATCTCTATAGGAGAAGGAGAAGAATAAGAATGACCTTGAGTGGGTAAGAACTTTTAATCGCTTGCTCACAACTCTTTTCTAAAAAATAAATATTTCACACATCACCTTTTCAAAACAAACATTTTCAAACACTTTGTACGCATTCTTGAGGATCGATACAAGAATCATTACAAAGTTAGTCGTACTTTGGCTTTTCAAAAAAATATTTTCAAATCACACACACAAAGAAAATTTTAAAAAGTGAGCTAGCGATTAAGAGCCCGTAGTTAACTACGGATGAAAAGGGTTCTAACACCTTCCCTTTTCATAACTTACCCCTCGAACTCAAAATCTATCAATGTCTTTCCTGTTCTTTTCACCCTTTCCTTGTTGGATAAAATAAAATTAGGTGACGACTCTTGCTAACCGCAACACTTATGATAAAACGCTAAAAAAGTCAGTTCTCCCACTGTATTACAGAACTGGCGACTCTGTTGGGGAGATAATTAAAAGAGGGGTTACCTTAAGAGTTTAGATCACTTTACTTGCTTAAATTGTATGCTTTATCTGCTTTAACTTTAAGGGCTTGCTTGGGTTTATTTACCTGTAAGATCCTATACCCAAATCTAGGGATGCCTTAGGTAAGTAGCAATAGATCATGAAAATTGTACGACGTAGACCGATATGGTTAAAGTGATGTCTACGGTTAGTGCGACACTTTGGTTTGTACTAATATTCCTTGAGTCAGTCAAGGATAACATTAGGCTTCTGCATGGTGTCAATAGCACGGGCTTACTTTTAGAACCTTAATTGACCCATCTTGGCCATTAGAAGGTAGTGAGTGGCCGGCATTGGTGTAGTCCAAGGTTGGTTAATACTCGATGATACACTCATTGAGATTCGACTCTCACGATGTTTTGATGGCAAGCCAGTTGTCGTGCTAAAATAAAATCTTGTCAGAAAGATCGATGATATGAGATTCCTAGAACTCAGATACTATTTTAGGACAGTTTGAGCCAACTTAACTTCAATAGAAAAGGGTACTTACCTATGGACCTCATGCAAGACTTTAAACCTAAGGCTCTTGTGTGATTTATTTGTGTTTTCTAGTTGTTTAAAGATGAACATAACATCATGACATCATAACATTTTCACTAACCATTTCAAGGACCTAGGAATTTATCTTTGTCCCTTGTTGCAGGTCATGACTTCCGTTCGCAGAAATACTATCTGAATCAAATTTGTAAGGGTATCTTCCAAACATAAGGAGTTAGTCTCAAAGGTTCTCGAAAACTCTCAATTCACCAAAAGGCATGGCTATCTACTCAATTTTGTTACCCCCGGTTTCGAAGAAGACATTATGAGTGTTCTATTCCAGTTCTTTGATCCTAGGCATCACTATTTTACCTTCCCAGATTATCAGTTGGTACCCCAAATGGAAGAGTTCTCTAAGCTAATTGGAGTTCCTATTCTTGATCAGACGCCCTTTACCGGTCTAGAGAAAGTTCCACAACCTGGAGATATTGCAACAGCCTTACATCTGAAGCGGTCATACATTGTATCTAATTGGGAAACAAGAAGTGGAGTTAATGGCCTTCTTGCGAAATTTATGATAGAGAAGGCCCGGTTCTTTCTAGATGCCATGAGTTTTCATACTTTTGAAGATATTTTGGCTTTGGTGATCTATGGTTTGGTACTATTCCCTAATCCGGACCAACACATAAATGTGAACGCCATCAAAATATTTTTTACTCATAATCTTGTGCCTACTTTGCTTGGAGATATTCTGCATTCTCTTCACGCTCGTACTATGAGGAAGCGAGGAACTCTCATGTGTTGCATACCTTTACTTTCCAGGTGGTTTCTTTCGCACCTTCCCTAATCAGTGATGAAGAATGAACAAAGTTTCAGGTGGTCTCAAAGGTTGATGTCACTCGCTCATTCAGATATCTATTGGTGTTCCCGATCTCAAGAGGAAATCAATATTATTGATCGATGTGGGTAATTCCCTAATGTTCCACTCCTTGGCATAAGGGGAGGTATCACTTACAATCCTTCTCTAGCTCTACGTTAGTTTGGTTATGCTCGAAGAGCCGATCCTCGTGATATGTTTATCTAGGGTATTGTATTCAACTACAAGAACGATTTTCAAGGTTACCGTCAAAGGTTTATTCGTGCTTGGGGAATGGTCAATAATATTGATAGAAAGACTTTGGGGCATAAGAACTCAATCCCTTTGGAGCTCTACCTCAGATGGGTGCGGTCTCGTGCTCAAAATCTTATAATGCCATATCCTGATGTCCTACCAGTAATTGTGGAGCCTGTTGTTGAAAGAGATGTTCCTCATACCATTCTTCATCCTGATATGCCTACCGACTTTGAAGAACTACAGAAGTCCTAGATTCAACTCAAGGAAGAAAGGGATACCTTTAAGACTCAGTTCTATGCTAGTGAGAAGAAAGTATTGGAGCTGATGAAACGACTCCATGAAGAGCAGAGCCTTAATTCATATGTCAACATAAAGAGGAAACTTCCATGGGAGATTTCATTCCTTAGGCCTTAGGAGTTTCACAATTTAACTATCTTATTTTCATTGTAAGCCTAAAAGTCGGTTAAAATTTGAACTTACTACTAAGTTTCTTTGTTTCCTTTTGATTAACAAATTTAAATCCCACGAGGTCCTTGAAAACATTGCATATGCATATACATTTACATACCATATCATTAAATAACAAGTGTTCTCAAGATAGGTTTTCTCATCTTCTTGCTGTTTATTTCAGCAAAAATGGATCTTGAACAGACCGTCAACGATCTCCAAACTCAGAATGCCCAATTTCAACAGATGTTCCTGGACTTAGCCAAGGGGCAGGAAGAACTAAAGGCATTCATCACCAAAGAGAAGAAGAAAAAGACAAAGAAACCAACCGGTATTCTTAACACGGGAAGGAGGTTCAGGGGTCCAGTCAAGCGAGTTCAGCATCCCGATACTCCATTAGACGAAGACGACGAATAGGATAAAGACTGTAAGAGTGGTGAAACTGAAAAAAGAAACCCTGGTCTTGTTAAATACTCTAATGAAGAGGAAGAAGATTATTTGAATGAAAAATATCCACCTGCTGATGAAAGATACAAGCAGCTAGAAGATCATCTAAATGATATGGAGAACCAGAAAGTTCCTGGGTTGGATTTTAAGGATTTGAGCTTAGTCTTAGAATTTGTCATTCGTCATAAGTTAAAAGTCCCCACTTTTGCAAAGTATGACGGTGTTTCTTGCCCAAAGCTTCATTTGAGGTCATATGTCTGGAAGATTCAACCACACACTGCTGACAGGATGTTGTGGGTACATTTCTTTGAAGAGAGCCTATTTGGAACATAATTGGAATGGTTCTATCAACTAGAAGGGACCAATAACCATACCTGGGAAGATTTGGTTGCTGCTTTCTATAAGCAATACCAGTATAATATTGATCTTGCACCAACCTGTATGCAACTATAGAGTATGACCATGGGCTCTAACGAAGGATTTTAAGAGTATGCCCAGAAATGGAGAGATCTAGCAAGAAGAGTTCATCCTCCCTTATCTGATAAGGAATTGGTTGACATGTTTATGGGAACTTTGACAGGTCCTTTATTCAATCATCTGATTAGAAGTTCTTCAGTCAGGTTCACCGATTTGATATTAACAGGGGAACATGTTAAAGGTGGATTTAGAAGCAGAAAAATTCAGGTGGTTGCATCTTCAAGTATTGCGAAGAAGTCATTCAATGGGAAGAAAGAAGCTAATGTTGTGTACGGCTAGAAAGGTCGTAGTAAAGATGATCGCCATCAATTTGTGGGGGCAGTAATGATTTCCAATCCCGCACCGACACAACATCAACAACAAGGCAATCAACATAGGCCGGATGCACCCAGGAGACAATTCACCATAATTAATGTGTCGTTGTCTCAAGCATTGTAACACCTGTTGAAGGCAGAGCTAATTACGTTGAGAGATCCTCCTCTGAATCCTAACACTTCCTCTCCCCGGTACAATCCCAATGTAAGATATGCCTATCATTCCAATAGTCCCGGACATGACACAAATGGCTGTTAGGCTCTGAAAAATAAAATCCAAGATATGATTGACTCTAAGGAGATTGAATTTGACCCTCCTGAGACTCCTAATGTAATCACTACACCTATGCATATCCATGACAAATGTGTTAATGTTATTGGTGATATTTCTTATGTTTTTGATGTAAGTGAATTTACTACTCCTCTGATGATTGTTAAGAAGAATCTGTTGCAAGCCAGTTTATTTTCGGGTTGCATTGAAAATTGCTACCATTGTGCGTCCTAATCCAATGGTTGTATGTTGCTGAAGAAAGGTATTTAGCGTTTGATGGATGATCGTGTAATTCTATTCGGGAAGACTCATTCTGTGGAGAACTTATGTGAAAGTGTGTCTCAAGACCTAAGGCTTGAAGAAGTGTCTATGATACAATTTCCAATACTCCTTTAAGGATCACTTCTAAGGGTCCTGTGAAGATTATTGTCGAGCCTAGGGTTTCTCCTATGGTCATTACTGCATCAGGGCCAGTTCCATATTCCTCTCACAAGACTGTCCCTGGGAATTATGGAGATGATTTCTACTACCATGGTGTTAAGAAGGAACTGTTGGTTGTCGAAGGTGGAAATATTGAAGTTACTAATCTCAATGTTGGCAATATTGTTGGGACTAGTAAGGTTACTAGAAGTGGGAGGGTCTTAACTGCAGAGATCTCTCCAAAGGCTTTTATTACACCAGTTCATATCCCTCTTAGTGAGTCAACCACCGAGGCTCGAGGAAAAGAAAAGATGACTGAGCCTGCCCATACGGGGGCGCCAAAAGAAACTACTGAAAATTCCTCCAAGCAAGAAATGGAAGAAATACTGAAAATTATCCTAAAAAGTGACTATAATATTGTTGAATAGTTAGGGCAGACTCCCTTCAAAATATCTATTCTATCTCTGTTGTTGTGCTCTGAAGCCCATGCTCAGGCTTTGGTAAAGTTTCTAAAATCTTCTCATGTACCACAGGAAACCTCTGCTGATCAGTTTGAAAATTGTGTTGCTAGCTTGACAGTTGACAATGGACCAGGCTTTTCTGATGTTGACTTAACTCCCGTAGGAAAGAACCATAACAAGGCTCTGCGTGTCTCTATTGAGTGTAGGCGCACTACCTTAGCTCATGTGTTGGTTGACACATGTTCCTCATTGAATGTCTTATCGAAGGGTTCTCTAGACAGGCTTGACTGTGAAGGGGTTGTGCTGAAATCTAGTGATATTATGGTAAGAGCCTTTGACGGTTCAAAGAGAATGGTGCACGAAGAGGTTGATCTTCCAATCAAAGTGGTCTCTCAGGTATTCAACTCTACCTTCTATGTGATGGACATTAGTCCAGCCTATTTCTGTTTACTTGGACGCCCTTGGATTCATGGGGCAGGCGTGTTACTTCTACTTTACACCAAAAGTTAAAATATCCCATGAAAGGAAAAATTGTTATAGTTTGTGGTGAAAAAGAATAGATGGTGAGCCACCAGACCTTTGAAGTTATTCCTCAGACAACTCATGTTGCTAAAACCGCTCCTGATGTTCCTAAGGTTATCAAGGTTCCACCAAGAATGGCTTCACTAAACAATGCTAGGGCTGTAATAGAAGAAGATGGTTGCACTATTTAGGGTCAGCTTCCTGATATTCCTTACAAGTCCAACAAATTTGGCTTGGGTTTCACCTCAGAGGCTCTAAGGGATGTTCGCCGTGCTCGTGTTGGGAGACTGCCATTCCGCGTCAACACCAATGGAGTTCACAAAGCTCAAGTCAACACTATGGAAGATGCTGATAACAACTACAATATAGACAGTTGCATCTTCCCTACTACCAGCGGTGGACTCAACAATTGGAAGGCTAAAGAATTTATGCCAATCTCCTTTAGTCAGCAGTAAATTCTATTTTCAGTTTTCTTGCTTTCATGTTTTTGGATATGTAATTTAAACAATAAATTTAAGCCTTATGCCTTACTCGGGGCATAACGGTCCATTTGTTAGGGTTATTATCTTTCATCCACATATTTTCATTTAATAAATCATTGGATATTAAAATTTTGCGCTCTTTGTCTTTCTTTTACTTTATTGCTTTCAAAATAGCTATGTGTTATTATACCCATATAACAAATTTCAGATCCACATCCACTCTGGATTCCATTGATAACAATTATGCTATTGCCAATTATGGCTTCAAAAATACAATCTACCAAGCCGAGGACGAAGGTGAGGAAGATTGTGAAGTTCCTAGAGAACTTGCTAGACTATTAGAGCAAGAAGAAAGATCTATACAACTGCATGAAGAGCTAGTCGAGGTTGTGAACTTGGGTACTGAAGAGGACAAGAAAGAAATCAAGATATGTGTCAACCTAGAGGACAATGTCAAAAAGAGATTAATCCATATGTTGAGTGACTATGTTGAGATATTTGCTTGGTCGTATGAAGACATGCCAGGGCTTGATACTGACATTGTGGTTCACTGTCTACCGATGAAGGAGGGTTGTCCTCCTATAAAGCAGAAGGTTCGTCGTATGCATCCCGAGATGTCTGAAAAGATCAAGGCTGAAGTTACGAAACAATTCAATGCAGGTTTCTTAGTTGTTACATCCTATCCGTAGTGGGTTGCAAATATGATGCCAGTACCTAAGAAAGACGGTAAGGTGCGCATGTGTATAGACTACAGAGATCTGAATAGGGAAAACCCTAAAGATGACTTTTCACTTCCACATATTGATGTTCTGGTTGACAACACCGCTCAACACAAAGTATTTTCCTTCATGGATTATTTCTCTGGGTATAATTAAATCAAGATGGCACCTGAAGACATGGAGAAGACTACTTTTGTCACATAGTGGGGCACTTTCTGTTACAAAGTGATGCTTTTTGGTTTGAAGAACGTTGATGCAACGTATCAGCGTGCTATGGTAGCTTTGTTCCATGGTATGATCAATCATGAAATAGAGGTTTACGTTGATGACATGATAGCCAAGTCTCAGATTGAAGAAGATCACCTTGATCACTTGCACAAGCTATTTGAGAGGTTGAATAAGTACAACTTGAGGTTGAATCCAAACAAGTTCACCTCTGGGGTAAGATCCGGTAAACTCCTAGGTTTCATCGTCAGTGGTAAAGGTATTGAAGTTGATCCCGCCAATGTTAAAGCCATTTAATAAATGCCAGCTCCCCGTACTGAGAAAGAAGTCAGATGTTTCTTGGGATGATTGAACTATATTTCTAGATTTATTTCCCATTTGACTGCTACTTGTGAGCCAATCTTCAAGTTACTGAAGAAAGATCAAGTAGTGAAATGGAACGACGATTGTCAGATAGCCTTCAACGAAATCAAAGAATATCTTCAAGAACCTTCAATTCTGATGCCACCGATTGAAGGAAGACCTCTGATCATGTACCTAACAGTGTTAGAGAACTCAATAAGGTGTGTATTGGGGCAACATGACGAGTTTCGTCGAAAAGAGCATGTGATATACTACCTTAGCAAAAATTCTACCGAATGTGAAATAAGACACTCACTGCTCGAGAAAACTTGCTGCGATTTGGCATGGGATGCTCGCCGACTAAGACAATATATGTTAACTCGTACTTGAAGAAGTGAAAAACACAAGAAGGGGGGTTGAATTGTAAAACTTGAAATCAAATGCAGACAACACGTTATTTTTATCCTGGTTCGTTTGATCTCAAACTACTCCAGTCCACCCGTCAAGGTGATTTCGCCTCTCTCCAACGAGGTCTTAATCCACTATATTCAACTGAATATTACAACTGCTTTAACAACTTCTAAAGCCTTCTTGAGTCTAAACCACAGACCGGTTTCTCAAGGAAATTCTTTCTTACAGATAAATGAATACTATGTATGTTGAATGTTTTCTACAAAAACTTTATATCACAACTGTGATAATACACAATTTAAGCTTATGTGAAACTAGGATGCTATTACTATTGAGTAAAAAATTTGAGAGATATAGCAAGCTGTATGAGTGAGGATGAATATGATTTTCTTTAGGCGTGTAAAGAGTTGTTGAGCATTAGCCAATTCATTTCTCACTGACTTGTTTATATAGCCTTGGAAAAGATACGTTGTATTCAATTATTCCATTTCAATGCCCATTACGTTCTTTCCATATTGAGAAGATCTTTGTCTTGGAATACAGCCGTTGGTAATAAAGTGTCTTGAATGCACAGTACCGTTGTCAATTCAGCGTGTTATTGGATTTGGCTTATTCTGACGCTTCTAGGTGCTGATGATATTGTTTTGGTCTTGATCAGAGTTTAGAGTATGTTAAGCGCAGATCTGTTCATCAAGCTTCAGCGTAAGCACATGCTTTGATCTTCTGATGCTGGCATATGATATTTCATCTTCTGATGCTGATGTTTGACATTCTTATGCTGATATCCATCCGAGTTTCTGTAAATGCACAATATAATTTTTAGGTAGCATATATGTCTCATATGAATTATACAATTTATTTAATCTAGCATTTTGTTATCATCAAAACTTTAACTTAGGGTATTAGATTCAAACTTTGTTCTAACAATCTCCCCCTTTTTGATGATGACAAAAACCAGATATTTTCAATTGAAATTTAAGGAAAAATATCAGAGATAACCAAATAATAAATTTGTATCAGCGATAAACAGAAATGTATCAAAGATAAGAAGATAGGGAATAGAAAGGTATCAGGGTTATGATTAGAAAAACTCCCCCCGAGTTTATTACTTCCCTTTTAATTCCATGAGTCCTTTAGCATCAGATCTTTATTGAACTTTCTTTGAGCATCAGATCTTTCCTTTACTAGAGCAGAGCTTCAGTGTGTTAGAGTTCATCAGATTCTTATACCTGTAAGCTTATGCAGAACAAAGAAATATTCAAGTATATCAGAGTGTTAGAATGTTTGAGACTTTTGTCTCAGTAATCTGTTATTGAAAAATATCATTCTTTCTCCCCCTTTTTGTCAGCAATCAAAAAGTGCAAATAATTAAAGTTAAAAACGATCAGTGTAGAAAAACGATTGTATTTAGTTCAGAGCTCAGAAAATATTACAGATAACATGTAAAGAAAACAGTGAAAACATCAAGAATCAAAATCTAAGAATGGGGAGGAAGGCGTGTGAACAAAGCTTCTAGCATGTTCTTAATCTGATCAGTGGTTTCCTTCTGCTGATGCACCATGCTGACTACTGAGTCAATCTTACTATCCTGAACATCCATCCTTTCCTTCATTCGTTGATCATTCTCATCCATTCTCTCCTGCAGTCGAAGATCATTTTGCTTCAGCTCTTCAAGAGTCTGCCTGTCCAATGCAGCTTGAGAGATGTCAGAATCAGGATGCTTCTGAGAGCTTTCTGCAATAACTTCTTCTTGACTTAAATCTTCAGTTGGAATCGCCTGTTCTTCTGCTGGTTGAACTGTTGAAGCTGGACGCTTTTCAGACCAAGGCTCACTTTCCAGAAGAAGAACTTTATCATTCAGCAGACCTTCAATTTCTTTCAGCAGATTGCTGAAGTTCTTTTGAGCCTGTCCATAGCTTTGGTCTTGCAGCTTAAAGGTTTCAGCGCATACCCATCTTCTGAATTGTGTCCAGAGGTGGTCTGAGACAGCAGGATCAATCACTTCCAGACTAGCCTGTTTTAGAGAAGAAATCCACTTCTGCATGTCTGTTTCAAAATTCAAGATGCTAGAACCAACATCTGGTTGTTTGGGTTTGGGAATGGCAGTTTTATTTTTAATGGCAGCAAGGTGTTCAAGGACTGTTAGATCAATGAAGGTCTTGCTGTGGTCATCTGGATTTTGCTTGGGTGAGGGAGTAGGAGAATCAGGAATGATTATTGGACTGGATGGGGTATTAGGTGGAGTAGTTTCTGGTGAGGATGGTAGTTGAGGGATATTAACAGTGGTGCCACCGGGAAATTGAATGGCTAAGGGTTGTGGTTCAGCGGATTCAGATGATTGAGGTTCAGGGGATTGAGCCTCAGAATGTTGAGACTCAGGTTGTGGAGATGATTTGTGTTGAGGTGAAGGTGGATTAAGTTCTGGTTGTGGAGATGGAGGTTGTGGAATTTCTGGTTCTGGTGAGTGTGGATCTTCTGGTATTGGTGAGAGTGTAGTTTCTGGTTGAGGTGAATGAGGAGTTTCTGGTTGTGGTGAATGGGGAGTTTCTGGTTGAGAATTTGGATTTTCTGTATGGGGAGCGGAAGAGTGTTGATCTATTTCTGAAAGAACTTTTTTAAGTTCTGGTTCTGTTGTGGTTGTAGGTTTTGGATTGTGAGGTTTGGCGCGGGATCTTCTGAGGGTTAATGACTCAGAAGGGTCAAACTCAGGTTCAGTATCATCAATGGTTGGAATGGGAATTGGGATTTCAAATGAAGCTGGGGTTGGAATAAATGTTGGAACAACAAATGAATTTAAAACATTAACAAAAGACAGATTACCTCTCTTCTTTGGGGTCTGCTGAGACGATCCTTCTGATACAACCTTTCTCTTCTTAGTCTTCTTTAGAGTAACCTCTGGTGTTTGCTGGTGCATATCTTTAACGCTCAGTTCAGGATCTGTGCCATCAGCTTTACAAGCATCCAAGTATCTGAGAACAATGACTGGTTTAGAGTCAATCTCAGAGAACATAGGAAAGTTATCCAGAGGGACTCTTCTGCTGGTGATTTCAGCATGAGGAGTGACGCTGGGCTCCTTCCTTATGTTCTCTATCAGTTTCATCTTCTTCAGATTCTTGGCATTCAGCTGCTTGCCAACAGACGGTTCTAGAGAGCTTATTTTCTGTGCCTCTGTCAAGTGTTCGATCAGCCTATTCTCCGTTAGAATATCTGATATCAATCTGCCGAAGGGTATCCAATCCCTTTTAGTCCTTTCTTCCTCTCTCGTTTCCTTGACGCTTGTCTTCAGATGATTGAACAGAAGGTGAGCTAGGTTGATCTTGGACTTCTTTGCAATAAAATAAATCAGAAATTGCTGATCTATGTTTATATAGTCAGGAGAGCTTGTAGGCTTCATGTGGTTGAAGCAGCCCAGAATAATCTTTGCCCAAATTCTGTGCTGATCTTTCAAATCTCTTATTTTGCTATAGGGAACCCCATGTGTGAAAATATCTCTTGCAATTAGGGCAGAGTTTGCACATCTATCTGCCATGTCAATACAGCGGATACCACCACCAGTGTATCCAATCAGCCTTGCAATGTGATCTTCAGTAATCACTATCTTCTTTCCCATGATATACGAAGCAACCTGATGAGTTGAGGAAGACGCATGTATCCAGAATTCTTTAACCAAAATGGGAAACGTTGGACCCACCAACCTATCAAAGTACCTTTCCCAACCTTGTGCCTTAATTTCTTCAGACAAATCAAAGCCATTTTCCTTCAAACTGTTGAAATCTACTATCAATTCTGACAGAACTTCCAAGTTCTTGACCGGAGTGAGGAGCGTTCTGAAAGGAATCTGATACTGTTCAGAAGAAGCATCTTGCTGGGAACCTGCAGATGGAGTGCTAGAGGATGCCATGTTCACACAATGGTTTGAGAGAAAAATATTGAAAATGGTTTCTTTGAGAAAAGATGAACACACAAATAAGAACACAGAAAAATGTTGAAGATTGTAAGTGACGGTGAAAATGAATGAGTGATGTTTAAGGCGTTTAAATAGGTTTCAAAAAAATGTTTTGAAAACATAAACGTTTTAAGAGAGAGAATTAAATCATGATTACTCGCATTTAATGTTGGCTGATTTTGGGGGATTTAGAAAGATATTTGGAACGGTTACCCATGACATGTGTCTCAATGCATCCAATCAGCGCTTTGCCTTCTCAGAAGCGTGCACGCGTGTTCTGCCTCAGGAATTAGCTGATGACTGGATTACACTTGTTTGATTTAGTGAACAACACATATATCCTTGAAATGAAACGCTCAGATCTTTATGGATAGAATCTGATACAATCTGCATGTCTAAATTTCTGAAAGAAGATTGATCAGAAGTTCACAGTAAAATAAAACAAATTTTGAAGGTTAATATATAATTAAAACATTTTCACTCTGGGCAGAGCTTCATGCTGAGATGTTTCAGAATGAAGTTGAACCTATCTTCAGAAAGTGGTTTTGTGAAAATATCAGCCCATTGATGGTCTGTATCAATAAATTTTAAGTTTAAAATACCTTTCTGAATATAGTCCCTAATGAAATGATGTTTTATTTCTATATGCTTAGCCCTAGAGTGCAAAATTGGATTTTTACTTAAGCAAATGGCAGAAGTGTTGTCACAGAGTATAGGAATGTTACTCTCAAATATCTGGAAGTCTTCAAGCTGACTTTTCATCCAGAGCATTTGTGTGCTGCATCCTGCTGCTGCTATGTATTCAGCTTCTGCTGTTGATAGCGCAATTGTGGATTGCCTTTTGCTGGACCAAGAGATCAGATTTTCTCCCAGAAACTGGCAGCTTTGAGAAGTACTTTTACGCTCTACTCTGTCTCCAGCAAAGTCAGCATCACAGTAACCTACTAAGCTGTAATCACTAGATTTTCTATAAAATAAACCCAGATTAGTAGTACCTTTCAGATACTTGAAAATTCGCTTAACAACTGTTAAGTGAGATTCTCTAGGATCTGATTGGAATCTTGCACAAATGCATACACTGAATAAAATATCAGGCCTTGAAGCCGTCAGATAAAGAAGAGAACCAATCATACCTCTGTAGACCTTCTGTTCTACCTTTTTGCTTACCTCTTCTTTTTCCAGAATGCACGTGGGATGCATTGGAATCTTTGATGACTTACATTCTGAGAGATCAAATTTCTTCAGAAGTTCTCTGACATACTTGCTCTGATGAATGTAAGTTCCCTCTGGAGTTTGATTGATCTGAATTCCTAGAAAGAATTTCAGTTCCCCCATGAGGCTCATCTCAAATTCTGCCTGCATACACTTAGCAAATTTTCTTCCAAGAGAAGGATTAGTAGATCCAAATATAATATCGTCAACATAAATCTGACACACTAAGATGTCATTCTTAACTGTCTTACAGAATAAGGTTGTGTCCACTTTCCCTCTAGTGAATTCTTTTTCTAACAGAAAGTTACTTAGTCTTTCATACCAAGCTCTGGGAGCTTGTTTCAGACCATACAGTGACTTCTTTAGTTTGAAAACATATTCTGGATTTTTTGTACTTTCAAAACCAGGGGGTTGGTGCACATAAACCTCTTCTTCTATATAGCCATTTAAGAATGCACTCTTGACATCCATCTGATATAGAGTGATGCCTTTATTAACAACAAAAGAAATTAAAAATCTGATAGATTCTAACCTGGCGGCTGGAGCAAAGGTTTCTGTATAGTCTATCCCCTCTTGCTGACTATAACCTTGTGCTACCAGTCATGCCTTGTTTCTGATGACTTCACCTTGTTCGTTCAGTTTGTTTCTGAACACCCATTTTGTTCCAATGACGTTGAATCCTTTTGGTCTGGGAACTAGATCCCACACGTCATTTCTGGTGAATTGATTCAGCTCTTCTTGCATTGCTAGAATCCAGTCGTTGTCCAGAAGTGCTTCATCAATTGAAGAAGGTTCAATCAGAGAAACAAGTCCCATGAGGGATTCTTCAGATTTTCTGAAGCTGGCTCTTGTTCTGATTGGATCTTCCTTTCTTCCTAAGATTGTTTCTTCTGGGTGATCCATGCTGCTTTTGGGTAGTCTTTTCTGAGGTTGATCAACAAATGTTGCTGGATTGCTCGCAGTGCCTCTTTCTGATGTTGAAGGAGTGTCTTTGTTGAGAGCTTCTGATGACTTGTCTTCAGAACCTGTGAATTCAACTTCCATACCTGCAAAGACTTCATTCTGCTTTGACTTTTTAGAGTCAAGCTTATCATCAAAACGAACACTGATTGATTCTTCCACAATCTGTGTTTCTGTATTGTATACTCTGTACCCTCTTGAGCGTTCAGAGTATCCTAACATAATACACTTCTGTACTTTAGAGTCAAACTTGTTCAAATAATTTTTTGTGTTTAACATAAAACAAGTACATCCAAATGGATGAAAATATGAAATGTTGGGCTTTATGTTCTTCCACAATTCATATGGTGTCTTTTCCAGAATAGGTCTTATGGAGATTCTATTCTGAATGTAGCACGCTGTGTTTATTGCCTCTGCCCAGAAGATCTTAGCAACGTTTGTCTCATTGATCATGGTTCTGGCCATTTCTTACAATGTTCTGTTCTTTCGTTCTACAACTCCATTTTGTTGGGGAGTTCTAGGACAAGAGAAATCATGCGGAATGCCTCTGTCATTAAAGAATGACTCAAAATCTTTGTTTTCAAATTCTCCACCATGATCACTTCTGACTTTAACGATTCTAAGATCCTTTTCATTCTGAACTTGGTTACAGAAGGTGACAAACACAGAGTGTGACTCTTCCTTGTGTCTTAAGAACTTTACCCATGTCCATCTCCTATAGTCATCTACGATTATTAACCCGTACTTCTTGCCACTGACTGAAGCAGTTTTAACTGGTCCAAATAAGTCAATATGCAGAAGTTCTAATGGCTTAGAGGTGGAAACAACGTTTTTAGATTTGAAAGCAGGTTTTGCAAACTTGCCTTTCTGACATGCTTCACACAGAGCATCTGAATTGAACTTCAGATTAGGAAGTCCTCTGACCAGATTGAGTTTGTTAATCTGAGATATTCTTCTCATACTAACATGCCCCAATCTTCTGTGCCAGATCCATTGCTCGTTGTTAACAGACAGAAGACACTTTACATTCTGACTTTTCAGTTCAGAAAGTTTGATTTTATAAATGTTGTTTTTCCTCTTTCCATTAAATAGGATAGTCCCATCTTTCTGACTAACAGCTTTACATGATTTTTGATTAAAGATTATATCATAACCGTTATCACTTAATTGACTTATGGATAACAGATTATGCATTAATCCATCTACTAATAGAACATTATTTATAGAGGGAAGATTTCCATTACCTACTGTTCCAGAGCCAATGATCTTTCCCCTCTGATTGCCTCCAAAGCCTACGTGGCCTCCAGGCTTAAGTTCCAGGCTTTGGAACATATGCCTTCTTCCCTTCATATGTCATGAGCAGCCAGCGTCCAGGTACCATGACTGGTGTTTCTGATTTGCTGCTAAAGATATCTGCAACATGTATTATTTTATCCTTAGGTACCCATATTTTCTTGGGTCCTGATTTGTTAGCTTTACCAAAACTCTGGTTGAATTTTGGTTTCACAAAATAATTACTACTAGTATATTTAATTTCATGTGTGTGACCATACACAAAGTGTGAATTCAGAGGAGTGCGTTTAATAATTAGATCCATGGCATTCTTTGGTGTAGGTACCTTACCTTGGTATCCTATTCCCTTTCTGCCGTTTCTGCTAACTCCATAGATCATTGAAGCCATTTTGCTTCTATCTATGCTTTTAGCAAGGAACTTCTGAAAGCTGTGATCATACTCCTTGATGATCTCATCAGCGCTGCTGGGAGTTTCAGAAATTGTTTCCTTCTGAGAGTTTTGTAAAATATTTTCTAATTTTGAAATTTTATTTTTCAACTCAGAATTTTCCAATTTAAGACTCTCAGTTTTATCAGAGTCAGAATCAAGATTCCTTTTCAGGTTTATGAATTTAACTCTGATCTGCTGATATCTTTCCAGAATTTCGTTAAGGCTTTCAGCAAGTTCAGCCTTAGTAAAATTAATTGCAAAGTCAGGGAATACCTCTTCGGTGTCTGATTCAGAGTCTGATTCAGAAGCTTCACTGTCTTATAATATGTTAGCCATGAGAGCTATGTTTGCTCTCTCATCATCTGATTCTGAGTCAGCTTCAGACGAGTCAGAGTCATCCCATGTAGCCATAAGACTCTTCTTCTTTTCCCTTCCAAACTTCTTTTTGGGTTTTTCCCTCTGAAGCTTTGGACAATCACTCTTGTAGTGTCCTTGCTCGTTGCATTCATAGCAGATGATGTCCTTGGTGTTTGGCTTTCTGCTTCCTGAAGAGCCTTCAGATTTTCTGTATCCAGAGGAGGAGTCTGACCTTCTGTATCTGGAGGAGGACTCATTCTGATCGGATCTTCTGGTATTCCTGAACTTTCTTTGCCTCTGCTTCAATAGTTGATTCACTCTTCTGGAGAGGAGGGAAAGTTCGTCTTCTTCTGATGAGGACCCATCAGAAGTTTCTTCAACAGCCTGCAAAACTTTGGAGTCAGATTTTCTGTTAGATTTTAAGGCTAAAGGCTTACCTTGCTTCTGAGGTTCATCAGCTTCTAGCTCTATCTCGTGACTTATGAGGGAGCTGATAAGTTCCTCCAGAGAGATTTTGTTGAGATCTTTAGCTAGCTTCAGTGCTGTAACCATTGGCCTCCACTGTTTTGGCAAGCTTTTGATGATCTTTTTGACATGATCAGCAGTAGAATACCCTTTGTCCAGAACTTTGAGACCAGCCACCAGAATTTGAAATCTTGAGAACATCGTTTCAATTGATTCACTTTCTTCCATTTTGAATGCCTCATACTTCTGAATGAGCGCAAGAGCTTTAGTTTCTTTGACCTGAATGTTGCCTTCATGCGTCATTCTGAGAGAGTCAAACATACTCTTTGGAGTGTCTCTGTTAGATATCTTTTCATATTCAGCGTAAGAGATGGCGCTGAGAAGAATAGTTCTGGCCTTGTGGTGATTTTTGAAGTCACGCTTTTGTTGATCAAACATTGTCTTCCTGTCAATCTTCTAACCACTTGCATTCACTGGGTGCATTTATCCATCTGTCACCATGTCCCACAAATCAGCATCATGTGCCAGAAAGAAGCTTTCTATTCTGTCTTTCCAGTAATCAAAATTCTCTCCATCAAAGACTGGAGGTTTGCCGTTGAATCTGTCTCTATCTTCATTGTTGTCATTGCTGGTGTGTTGATATGTTCCTGCCATTGTGTTTTTCTGATGCTGGATCTTGTACTGACACGGTTAAGTGTTTTAGCTCAGAACCAGGCGCTCTGATACCAATTGAAGAAGTGAAAAACACAAGAAGGGGGGTTGAATTGTAAAACTTGAAATCAAATGCAGACAACACGTTATTTTTATCCTGGTTCGTTTGATCTCAAACTACTCCAGTCCACCCGTCAAGGTGATTTCGCCTCTCTCCAACGAGGTCTTAATCCACTATATTCAACTGAATATTACAACTGCTTTAACAACTGCTAAAGCCTTCTTGAGTCTAAACCACAGACCGGTTTCTCAAGGAAATTCTTTCTTACAGATAAATGAATACTATGTGTGTTAAATGTTTTCTACAAAAACTTTATATCACAACTGTGATAATACACAATTTAAGCTTATGTGAAACTAGGATGCTATTACTATTGAGTAAACAATTTGAGAGATATAGCAAGTTGTATGAGTGAGGATGAAGATGATTTGCTTTAGGCGTGTAAAGAGTTGTAGAGCATTAGCCAATTCATTTCTCACTGACTTGTTTATATAGCCTTGGAAAAGATACGTTGTAGTCAATTATTCCATTTCAATGCCCATTACGTTCTTTCCATATTGAGAAGATCTTTGTCTTGGAATACAGCCGTTGGTAATAAAGTGTCTTGAATGCACAATACCGTTGTCAATTCAGCGTGTTATTGGCTTTGTCTTATTCTGACGCTTCTAGGTGCTGATGATATTGTTTTGGTCTTGATTAGAGTTTAGAGTATGTTAAGCGAAGATCTGTTCATCAAGCTTCAGCGTAAGCACATGCTTTGATCTTCTGATGCTGGCATATGATATTTCATCTTCTGATGCTGATGTTTGACATTCTTATGCTGATATCCATCAGAGTTTCTGTAAATGCATAATATAATTTTTAGGTAGCATATATGTCTCATATGAATTATACAATTTATTTAATCTAGCATTTTGTTATCATCAAAACTTTAACTTAGGGTAGTAGATTCAAACTTTGTTCTAACAGTACTACCTTGTTGATCTCTAAGATGAATCCAATAAAATACATATTCGAGAAACCCACTCTCTTGGGAAGAATAACAAGATGGCAAATGGTCTTGACAGAATACGACATTCAGTACACTACTCAAAGAAATCAAAGGAAGTGTACTAGCAGATCATTTGACTCATCAAGTTGTAGATGACTATCAGTCTATAAATTTTGAGTTTCCAGATGAGAAAAAACCTGGACCGGATGAAGGACCTGAACCGGGATCCCGATGGACTATGGTTTTTTATGGAGCTTCTAACGCACTCGGCAATGGCATTGGTGCTGTAATCTTCATACGCCATTCACCTCCAGATTATGTTTTGACTGTACCAACAACACGACAGAGTACAAAGCATGCATCATGGGTATCAATGCTGCTATCAATATGAGAATTAAATTCCTAAATGTATATGGGAACTCAGCCCTAGTAATAAGTCAGATTAAGGGAGAATGGGATACAAATCATCCAAATCCCATTCCTTATCGAGAGCATGCGTTGACATTAATTCCTTACTTTGAAGAAATTACTTTTGAACATATTCCACGAGAAGAAAATCAATTAGCAGACGTGTTAGCTACCATGTCATCTATGTTCAAAGTTAGATGGGACAATGAAGCTCCTTAGATTACTATCGAGAGACTAGACGAACTGGTGCATTGCTACGAAAATGATACTGATGGAGTAGAGGAAAAGCTTTGGTTCCAAGAAGTGAAAAGATACCTCGAGGCTCAAGAATACCCCGATGGGACATCTATTAATGATAAGAAATTTCTAAGGAGGTTCTCTTCCTAGTTCTTTCTGAGTAACGAAATTGTGTACAAGCGCAACCACGATTCGAATTTGCTTCGTTACATAGACAAGAAGGAAGCTGAGAAGATTATGAAAGACATGCATGAAGGAGTCTTTGGTACTCACTCTAATGGACATATAATGGCTAAGAAAATTCTAAGGGCGGGTTATTTCTAGTCTACCATAGAACTGATTGCCATCATCATTCCAAAACTTGCCACAAGTGCTAGATTTATGCTGACAAAGTACATGTGCCTCTGGTTCCTTTGAATTTCTTGACTTCCCCTTGGCCATTTGCAATATGGGGCATTGATATGATCGGAAATATTAAGCCCACCGCTTCCAATGGGCATCATTTCATCCTTTTCACTATTGATTACTTCACAAAGTGGGTAGAGGCAGCCTCGTTTGCTTCTGTTACCAAGAATGTTATGGCTCGGTTCATCAAGCATAACCTTATCTATTGGTATGGAATCCCTGAAAGAATCATCACATATAATGGTACTAATCTTAACAATACTATGATTACATAACTCTGCATGTAGTTCAAGATTAAGCATCATAATTATTCTCTATACTGACCAAAGATGAATGGCGCAGTGGAAGCCGCCAACAAGAATATCAAGAAGATTTTGCAAAAGGTGACAGTGACGTACAAATATTGGCATGAGATGCTACCATTTTCTCTTCATGGTTATTTCACTTCAGTATGTACATCAAATGGGGCAACCCCGTTCTCTCTCGTCTACAATATCGAGGTTGTCTTACCTGTCGAAGTCCATATTTCTTCCCTAAGTATTATGAAAGACGCATATTTAGATGAAGACGAGTGGATTCACCCTATACTTGACTAGATAAATTTGATTGATGAAAAAAAGGCTTGCGGCCGTTTGTCATGGTCAGATGTATCAGAAGCGCATGATCAGAGCCTTTAACAAGAAAGTTAAACATCAGGTGTACCAGGCTGGCAATTTGGTAATAAAGCACATCATCCTACCTCAAAGTGATCCCATGGGAAAATGGACTCCCACGTGCGAAGGGTCATTTGTAATCAAAAAGATATTTTCTGGCGGTGCTATCATACTTACCACCATGGACGGTGAAGATTTTCAGCATCCTATGAACGCGTACATAGTAAAAAAATACTATGCATAAAAGAGACCCGCTAGGTTGACAAGCCTAGGAAAAAATAAGGGCATCCCTGCGAACCAAAAGGGTTCGAGCAAAAATTAGGGATATATAAAAAAATTGTACATCCAGCAAGTCGAAAACCTAAAAAGGCGGCTCGGGCAAAAAAGGGTATCCCAATGGCTTGAAAACCTGAAAGGGCGGTCCAGGAAAAAGTTAGGGATTAAATCGTATGACTATACCCCGTTGGATCATCTACTTACAACAAGCTTTGTTATCAATGTCAAGATCAAATGGTACAGATCAATCCAGTCATCTTCTGACGGTAAGGGATGAGATGCTTGAAGACATAGAGGCAATAACATAGTTGAAGCTTGATGGGATCGTTTCCACATAGCTATCTTTCTTTGTTTTTTCTTTGTACCCCTCTTCTTTTTACGATGATTTCCTCTTACTAGGATTTCGGTCTCTTTGTATAAAATTACTTGTTGATATGCGAACTTTTAAAATCAATACAACTCATTCTATTTCAAAATTCAAAACTATTTGTTTTTTACTTCCGTTGTTTTGTTTGCGAATACGTACAATGGTTACTTTGAATGAACATATGCATTTGAATATGATCACCATTTATAAATATTTGCATACAAAAAACAGGATTAGCATTTCTCGAAGACTCTATGAGTTGAGATAATGTTTAAGTCATTCATAAAACCCCACAGAGAAATCTCCATGAAATTATCTCTACAGAGCTATCTTCTCAAGCTCATCCCCAACAAATATATATTCCCCAGTGTAATACGGTGGAAGAACTGACTTGGGTGTTTTGCATTTGATCGTAATTGTTGTGGATAGCAAGAGTTGCCACCGACTTTTCTTTTATCCAATAAAGGAAAGGTTAAAAGAACATGAAAGACCTTTTAAGAATTTTTCTTGAGTTCGGGGGGTAGGTTATGAAAATGAAAGGTGTTGGCATCCTTTTGATCCATAGTTATCTATGAGATCTTAGTTGCTAGCTCACTTTAAAAAATGCTTTGTGTGAATGTGTTTGCTTGAAAATACTTTGAAGAGTGTCGTCGTTGGGTGAACTTTGTAATGTTTCTCGTTTCGGAGAAAACGTATACAAAGCGTTGACTTTTGAAAATATTTCATGAAGGTGTTGGTGTGTTTTGGAAAGATGTTTGATTTGAAATGTTTGTGAGAAAGCAACTACGAACGTTCTACCTACTCAAAAGAAAGTCTTTGTTCTTTTCCTCCTCTTTTAGATAGTGTTATCTTACCATTAGTTAGTAAGAAACCTTATCGTTGGATGTGAAGGGCCAGGTGTGGGTCATCATACAGTCATAGAATGCAACATTGTAAAACACTTTAGCAATTTGTCGTAAGGGACTAAGATCGTTTACCGAAGGCAACATCGAAGGGTCATCGAGGGACTACGATCTTGTAATCGAGGGTCTTTGCCAAAGTATCCCATGTTCGAGGAACATGACTATTTTTATCCGAGGAAACAAGTGTGGGTTACCCTAGAGGTGCACGTGTGCAAAGTGTTTTATTTTCATGCATTTGTCTTGAATTAGGATTGTCTATTGTTTGGTTTTAAGTCGTTCCATACAAACCCTAATTACTAGCAATAATATGGAAAGCGATAAATTGTTGAAATTAAAATTCCTACGCTATTACATCACTTGAGGGGATAGGGGATGCAAATTTACAAATGGGGATGACAAGTAAAATTAAACCGTAATTACTATTACAAGGCTTTGACAATTTACATAATTTATAATGCAAAATAGTAAAATGCGCAAGAAAATATAAAGTGAAGGGAAATTATTTTTTAGGTTTTTCGATAGAAAAGGTTTTGTAGTTCATTTAATTGAAGAAAAACCTAGGTCTAAGTTAACTAAAAAAAGAAAACTAATTGTTTAAAAAATGATTTTTTTTATGTTTCATTTCGAAAAAGGTTTTATGGTGTTGGGTCATCTCCAAACAATGAAATATGTCCAAAATAACCTAAAAAATCTCAAAATTAGGAAATTTGGTGCCTGAGCTGACACGGGCCGTATCAGTGGACACGGGCACCCGTGTCAGGACCTGTCCAAGCTTCTCTGCACATTTTTCTGTTCCAGCCAAATTGACATGGGCCGTGTTGTGTGACACGGGCGCCTGTGTCAGCCTCTGTTTTGCCTGGTTTGCACGTGTCTGAACTAGTTGAGTTGATACGGGTCGTGTCGTGTGACACGGGCACCTGTGTCAGGACCTCCCCTGTATTTTTTGTTAAGTTTTCAACCCAGATGAGCTGACACGGGCCATGTCATGTGACACAGGCACCTGTGTCAGCCCTTGGTCTGGCTTTTTGCTAAGTTATTGCTTTGAACTGTCTTGTTGTATCCTTTTGAAAGAAAAAGCAAATGATGTATGGATAAAGATATTACAGTTTGAGAAAATTTACCCCTTGAAGCGAAGAATTTAGAACAGGTACGGATGTTTCCGGGTGCGAACTAGTGATTGATTTATCTCCTTTGAACCTTCTTAAAAGTTGCTCCAATCCTTACTTTGTGCTGAAAGTTGTTGAATCACTCCAACTACGTCAAGTTGCAAGGTACTATTTTTGAGTTTGGAAGATGGTGTAATGATGTTACAGAAGTTGTTCTTGTGTTTGAACAACTTCTATATGATGTATGTGAAGTATTTGGATGATTTTTTTGGGCAAACCTTGCAAGGTTTAAGAGGTTCAAAGATTAGGACTTCACAACTCAAAAAATGGAGGTTTTGTGGACAGTTCTGGTTTTTTGAGAGTATATGAGTTTTAAGGGCTTATTTATCTCCCTTTATTTTTTTTCTTGAAAATCATCTCTCTATTTATAGGCAAGAGGTTTTAATACAATGGTTGATCATATTTTCAAAATCACATGTTGTGGCTAGGCTGGATTGTAAGTGAAAGTTCATGACTTTTCATAGTTCCAAGGTGGGCATGGCCTGTTTGTAGGAGTTCTTTTTAGGTTTTAGATGGTTACTTCTTGCTTTGACATTGTGTATGTGCAGAAGAAACCATTGAGAGGCTCAAGGAGTTGACATAATGATTAAAGCATGCTTTTCAGGAATGGCAATGGTGCCTTTATACCATAAATGAAAAGATCACTTGGATAATGCTTAAATCAAATGGACCATAGCTCTAAAATTTGTGTAAGAATTAAATTATTGTGAGATTTGCAAGTTAGAAGGTCTGCAACACAAGATTATGCAGCATAGCATGTAGATTGTTTTATGTGTTCTTCACCAAAATGACATCTAATTCAAGAATGAATGCACAACTTCATGCCTTTGAATCTCCTAGATCAAGTATGATAAATTCATGCTCTTGGATGTTTTGGAAAGCTTGAAACATTGTCTATAACTTTCATGTTTACCACTTTGGCTAAATCAACTCGGAACTTGATGAAAATTGGCCAAGAAGTTGGGACAAAAACCTGACCAAACCTGTTGAAAATTTTTCTAAGTGTTTATACAAAAATGTCATGACTTCATGAGCCTGTATCTTCAAATCCAAGCATTTTTTGGACATCAACCCTCTAATACTAAGTTGCTGAATTCATCAAAATCTACAACATTCATGTTGAAAGTTTTCTTTGAATCATCTTTCATCTTGGTGAAAAATTGTCATGAAGTAACTAAATTATCAAGGTTAAAAACACTTAGAATTTTCCTAAGTCTTGGAAATCTTGACTTTTATTGTTGACTTTCTTGACTTTCTTGATTCTTGTTGACCAAGTTTGATATTCTTGAATGTTTTGATGAATTTTGACTTTTGAAATTCAATGTTGACCAAAAAGTCAAAGTTTGACTTTTTGTGTTCATCAGTTGATAAAAAATTCAACTATCGATATTTTGATCTTAAGAAATGATTTGAGTCATGAAATTAGGTCAACATGTCGTGTTTGAGTCCTTGAGATTATGTTTCAAACCATTAGATTATGTATTAGGTCAAAAGTCAATGTTCAGTCAACATCAGTCAAAACCCTAATTTAGAGGCTCAGTGTTTTAGAGGTGAGCTTGTCTGGTCAAACCCTTGATAACCCTTGAGCATTTGAGATCTCTAGTGAGAAATATCTTGAGAAAAGAGAGGACAAATTTTGGGGTACAACAACTGCCCCTGTTCAATCTTCTTAAACCTAAATAGTTAGATTGTCTTGTCCGCCATTCGTGACTTGAAGGTGGAAGATGATTGAACACTAAAGTGCCCAGAAATTTGAACTTGCTGGTGCACGAAGTAATGTTGTTGGTTGATTGTATCGGGAATGGGCTTAAAGATGCCATTTGGAGAGGTAATGAAGAGTGGAGATGAGCTTATAGATTCCATCCAAAATGATTGTTGGTAAGTCTAGTGCTTGACTTGATCTTTAAGAGACGTATCTGACAAAGAGCCTACACGCGACTACTACTTTGATAGGTAGTAAAGGAATCTATGACGACTACTACTTCAACTAGTAATGAAGGAATCTATGACGACTACTACTTCGACAGGTAACGAAGGAATTTGTGACGACTACTACTTCGACATGTAATGAAGGAATCTATGACGACTACTACTTCAACTAGTAATGAAGGAATCTATGACGACTACTACTTCAACAGGTAATGAAGGAATCTATAATGACTAGTACTTTAACATGTAATGAAGGAATATATAAAGACTACTACATCAACAGGTAATGAAGGAATCTATGACGACTACTACTTCAACAGGTAATGAAGGAATCTGTGACGACTACTACTTCAATAGGTAATGAAGGAATCTATGAAGACTACTACTTCAACAAGTAATGAAGGAATCTATGACGACTACTACTTCGACGGGCAATGAAGGAATCTATGACGACTACTACTTCAACAAGTTTGAAGGAATCTATGATGACTACTACTTCAACGGGTAATGAAGGAATCTGTGACGACTACTACTTCAACGGGTAATGAAGGAATCTGAGACGACTACTACTTCAACGGGTAATGAAGGAATTTGTGATGACTACTACTTCAACAAGTACCAGAAAGAAATCGTGCTTGATTTCGTTTCGGAGAGATATTCTTCATAATGACTCCCTGGGGAAAGTCTTCGAGGGAAATACTTGTCATATTTTAGTCTCTGAAGGAATTTGTATGGTTATGTAGATAGTTGATGATATTCGTTTGTTCATTAATCTTTCCTGAAAAGTTAAAGAGTTAGTTGTATACAATGCCATGATGTATGAAATACATTGCGTGATGATGTTCTCAAAATAAATGAGACTGTGCTATATGCGTTTCTTATGCATATGCTATTATGTATGAATGTGAAGTGTATCTTTGTCTGGGAAAAGAAATCCCTGACTACTGTTGTAGATGAAGAATATGTGTATCTTCAACTTTGTCTAGAATACTTCTGCAGGGGATTCCTGCTTGCTGTTTTGAGGAAACTCTACAGGGGATGTTGATTTCTGCTTGGGGAGTAGAGTTTAGGAACCTTAGTCGTTCGTTGCTCTACTGGGGAATTTAGTTCTTATATACCCTGACTGGGGATAAAAGAGATGATTAAACTTCTGATTTGTCTGGAGAGAGTAAAGTTAACTGGTATTCTAGTCTGACTCCAGGTTTTATAGAAACTCTCTGGGGATAGTATCAACTCTACTGGAGAAGAGGAGTTCTGTCAGTGATGTGTAGTAGTCTGAGGAATAGACTCAAGCTGGGGAGATTGTAGTCTGTTGGGAAAATGAACCCTGTTGAAGTAGATATTCTTGAGATTTCACTGGGGAAACAAATTCTTCTGTGGAAGAACCTTGCAAGGCTTCTCTTTCAGTTTTGGAAGACCAAACTCGTCTGGGAAAGAGAATTTCCAGGAGATGTATTGATTGGAACTCTGTACATAAATTGTGTATGAATTTACTCTGTGGGGAATAATATCATAGAGGTGGCTCCGGCGACTTTATTGGGGATCTCCTTATGAAAGGGATTATGTGGGGATTTAGGAACAACTTGAGTGTCATCTCAATTCCTAGAGTTCTGAGCAAATGTTCATTCTTGTTCTTATGTATATATTTGTTAACAGTTAATCATGTTCATATGCATATGTTCATTTAATTTTAGTCATTGGATGTTTTTGCAATCAAAAAAGAAAAAACAAAAATTTTGCACTTCAAAGTATATTTGTATTGATAATTTGCCTATAAACAGGCGTTTTTGTACAAAGAGACGGAAGTCCTAGTAAGAGGAAGTCGTCGTGAAATGAAAATAATACAAAAAACAAAAAAAAAACAATATATATATATATATATATATATATATATATATATATATATATATATATATATATATATATATATATATATATATATATATATATATATATATATATATATATATATATATATATATATATATATATATATATATATATATATATATATATATATATATATATATATATAGCCATGTGGAATTGATCTCATTGGGTTCCAACTCTGATATTGCCCATATATCCTCGAACATCATCCCTTGTTGTCGAAAGAAGTTGATTGAACTGATCTTGTACCATTTGAACTTTTGACATTGGTAATAAAACTGGTTGTAGTGATCCAACGGGACATAGTCATACATTTTTAATCCTTAACTTTTGCCTGGACCGCCCTTTCGGATTTTCAGTCCATTAGGATACCTTTTTTTTTGCCCAAGTCGCCCTTGCGGGTTTTCGACTTGCCGGGTGTACAACTTTTTGTATATATCCCTTATTTTTTCCCGAACCCTTTTAGTTCATCGGGATGCCCTTATTTTTTCCTAGGTATGTCAACCTAGTGGGTCATTCTTTATGTGTAGTATTTTTTTACTATGTCTGCAATCACCGGGTGCAGGAAATCCTTGTCTTCCATAGTGGTTAACATCATAGCACCACCATAGAATACTTTCTTGACTACAAATGGCCCTTTGTATGTGGGAGTCCATTTCCCCCTTGGATCGCCTGGTGGTAGAATGATGCGCTTTATTACCAAGTCGCAAGCGTGATATACTCGAAGCTTGATCTTCTTGTTGAATGCCTTGATCATACGCTTCTGGTATATTTGACCATGACAGACAACAGCCAGCCTCTTTTCATCAATCAAATTCAACTGATCCAACCTAGTCTGAATCCAGTCATCCTCGCCTAAGTCTGCTTCTTTAATTATCCTTAAGGAAGGAATCTGAACTTCGATAGGAAGGAAGGCTTCCATGCCATAGACTAAAGATAATGGGGTTGCCCCAGTTGATGTTTGTGCCGAGGTACAGTATCCATGAAGAGCAAACGACAGCATCTCTTGCCAGTCTTTATAGGTCACCACCATCTTTTGCACAATCTTCTTTATGTTCTTGTTGGCAGCTTCCACTGTGCCATTCATGTTAGGTCTATATGGAGAAGAGTTGTGATGCTTGATTTTGAACTGTGTGCAGAGCTCAGTGATCATGGAATTGTTGAGGTTGGTATCATTTTCAGTGATAATCCTTTCGGGGATACCGTACCGACATATGAGGTTGTGCTTGATAAACCGGGCTACAACATTCTTGGTAATTGAGGCAAATGAAGTTGCTCTGACCCATTTGGTGAAGTAGTCAATGGCGACAAGGATGAAATGATGTCTATTAGAGGCAGTGGGCTTGATTTCTCCGATCATCTCAATGCCTCACATTGTGAATAGCCACAGAGCAGTCATGACATTTAAAGGTATTAGAGGCACGAGAACCTTATCGGCATAAATCTGACATTTATGGTAAATCCTCGAGTGGTGGTGGAAATCAGTTTCCATAGTCTATCAATAGTAACCAGCCCTCATAATCTTCTTGGCCATGGTGTGCTCACTAGAGTGAGTTCCAAAGATACCTTGATGCATGTCCTCCATGATCTTCTCTGCTTCCTTCTTGTCCACACAGCAGAGCAGAGTTGAATCATGGTTGCGCTTGTACAGAATCCCATTGCTTAGGAAGAACTTGTCTGAGAACCTCGGCAGGAATTTCTTGTCGTTGGCTGAGGCTCCCTCAGGATATTCTTATGCTTCAACGTACTTTTTTACCTCGTGGATATGCTCAAAGGTGACCTCTTTAAAGTATAAGATCAGGGTTAACACAAGCTTTTTGTAAAGGATCAGATTTGGATGTTTGGTATCCCACTCTCCTTTAACATGACAGATTACCAAGGCCGAATCTCCGTATACGCTTAAGAATTTGATTCTTAGGTCAATGGCAGCCTTAAGACCCAAGATGCATGCTTCATACTCATCCAGGGTGTTGGTACAGTCGAAGAAAAGTATGGCAGTGAAAGGCGTATGGGAACCTTTGGGAGAGATGATCGCAACACCAATTCGGTTACCCAATGAGTTGAAAGCTCCATCAAAGACCATGGTCCATCGAGATCCTTGTTCAGGTCCTTCATACGGTCCAGGCTTTTCACAGTCAGTTATCAGCATAATATTCTCGTTCGGGAATTCAAAGTTCATGGATTGGTAATCATCAACAGCTTGATGTGCCAAATGATCCGCCAATATACTTCCTTTGATTTCCTTTTATGTAGTGTACTGGATGTCATATTCAGTCAAAATCGTTTGCCATCTGGCTATTTGTCCGGAGTGAGATGGCTTCTCGAAGATATACTTCATGGGATCCATTTTAGAAATCAATAGAGTAGTATGAGTCAACATATACTGTCTTAGTCGGCGAGCAGCCCATGCCAAAGCGCAGAAAGTTTTCTCGAGAAGTGAATATCTCGTTTCACAGTCGGTAAACTTTTTACTAAGGTAGTATATCACATGCTCTTTTTGACCAGACTCGTCATGTTGGCCCATCACACGCCTCATTGAATTCTCTAACACAGTCAGGTACATGATCAGAGTTCTTCCTTCAACTGGAGGCATCAGGATTGAAGGTTCTTGTAAATACTCCTTGATTTTGTCGAAAGCTGTTTGGCAGTCGTCGTTCAATCTGACTACTTGATCTTTCTTCAGCACTTTGAAGATTGGCTCACAAGTAGCAGTTAAGTGAGAGATGAATCAGGAAAAAGTTGAGTCGACCTAAGAAACCCCTGACCTCCTTCTCAGTATAGGGAGCTGGCATCTCTTGTATGGATTTGACTTTTGCAGGATCGACTTTGATACCTTTTCCACTGCCGACAAGCCTAGGAGTTTTCCAGACCTCACCCCAAATGTGAATTTGTTTGGATTAAACCTCAACTTGTATTTTTTTCAACCTTTCAAATAGCTTATGCAAGTGATCAAGGTGTTCTTCCTCAGTTTGTGATCTTGCAATCATGTCATCAACATAGATTTCTATCTCATGATGAATAATATCATGAAATAGAGCTACCATAGCCCATTGATAAGTTGCCCCTGCATTCTTCAAACCGAAAGGCATGACCTTATAATAGAAGGTTCCCCACTGTGTGACAAAAGTGGTTTTCTCCATGTCTTCAGGTTCCATTTTGATTTAGTTGTATTCGGAGAAGCCATCCATGAAGGAAAACACCTTATGTTGAGCAGTATTATCAACCAATACATCAATGCGTGGTAGGGGAAATCATCTTTGGGGATTTCCCTATTTAAATCCTTGTAGTCTACGCACATATGGACTTTACCGTCTTTCTTCGGCACTGGGACCACATTTGCAACCCATTGGGGATATGATGTCACTGCCAGGAAACCTGCATTGAATTGTTTCATTACCTCAGCCTTTGTTTTCTCAGACATATCTGGCCGCATGCAAATAACCTTTTGCTTGATCGAAGGACAATCTTCTTTCATTGGTAGACGATGAACTACGATATTAGTATCAAGCCCGGACATATCTTTGTATGACCAAGAAAACACCTCAACATAGTCGTGCAATATCTGAACCAATCTTCTCTTGACATTGCCTTCCAGGTTGGCGCCAATCTTGACTTCTTTCTTATCTGCCTCAGTACCCAGGTTTATCACTTCAAATGGTTCTTCGTGCAGTTGAATGGCCTTTTCCTCTTGTATCAGGAGTCTGGCCAGATCCCCAGCTATTTCACAATCTTCTTCACCTTCGTCTTCGACTTGATAGATTGGATTTTCAAAGTCATAGATGGCAATAGAAGAATCATTGTCAATGAGATCCGGAGTGGATGTGGATCTGCAAATGTGTGTGTGTATGTAAGGTCACATGGCTATTTGAAAATGCAGTAAAGTGAAAGAAAGACAAAGAGCGTATAATTTGAATGCAAAATAATCCAATGTTTTTCATTAAAATGAGCATATGGCATATGAAAATGACAGACCCTTAACAAATGGACCATTATGCCCCGGGCAAGACACGTGGTTTAAAGTCATTGTTTTAAAGGAAACTACAGACAAATTTCTCAAAGTAATAAAAACAAGAAATGGAAAATACTCCTGGATGAAAGAGATTGAGATGAAGTCCTTGGTATGACAATGATTGAGTCCTTTTGATATGTGAACACCATGGATTCAAAAATGGTACCTTGGAAATGAAGTTTCACTTGCAGTCAGATTACAATCTCCATAATGTGATACCAAATCTTCTAACTCAAATTACTGGAATGGTTTATGATGTTCACTGATGCTTGCTATTAACTCAATTTTGGTGAAACAATGCATTTGATACATCTGTTTTTGATTTCAAATTTTTTAAAACATCTCTGGTTTTTTCCAAATCGAGTAAGTTGTGTTTTATATAAATTTGGCACGAGGATATGGTTGTGATGTCTTGAAGAGACGCGTCTGGTGATACCACTATGAGCTTCTAAATTTACAGATTTAAGAATCATGGTTTTGCCCCATTTATAGGGGAATGGAGGTTGAAGACGACCTACGTGTCGTTCTTTAACCAATGACACTCAGCCAATTGTTTTATTTTGATTGGTTGGACTTTCTTGTGTTACATACACGCGCATTGACTTGGATTCATGATGCTCCCTCACTTGAGATCCGTCAGATCTGCCAGCGTGTATAAGTGAGCTAGATCCAACGCGTGTGGTTTTTTCTGATTTATTTTATTTTACAAAATTATTTTTAAAATTCCTTTATCTTTAAAAATTCACAACTCTCTTACTTTTTATTGAAAAATTATGAAAAAATATACAAAAATACTTTGAATTATTTCTGACTTTGTGAATATTTTTTAATATTTTTATTTTGATGTTTGATATTTTTCATAATTTTTGTTTTGTTTGCTTTATTTTAATTGTTTTAAAAATACTTTCTTATTTTTTTTAATTCTAAAAAAATTATGGAAGGATCCAATGATCACTTGACAAATATTGGTGACCTCATTTTATTTTTATTTCTGATTTTACTATTTTTTCACAAAATTTGGTTTATTTTTCCTATATTCTTCAAATTTTAAAAATAGTTTCTGACTTTAAAAATTTCTGAAAATTTTTGTCAACTATTATTGATTCATGTTTGATCTTTGATTATTTTTTAGGATTTTTATTTGCTATTTTAATATATTTTACGTATTTTACCAATTATTTTCCTTTTTATTAACCATTTTAATTTTGTTTTATTAAATATTATTTTATTATTTTTATTTTGGTCCTGACTTGGATTTCATTTGGTGACAAATTCCTCAACCTCATTAGATCTTAGGTGTTGATAGGTTGAAAAACCAAATCTACCAAAATGGATAAATGATGTTGATGATATTTGAAACCCTAATTTCATCTAATACATCCCCTCCCTCTTCATCTCATCTCCTTCTTACTTGTGCTACATATTGTTAGAGGATGATCTATATATCATTTCTCCAAACATATGGTACATAGATTGCTATTGACCAGCCTCAAAATAGGTGCGACTTCTACATAAGTCCACTTACGATTGCTTAACATAGAGCTAAATTTTGTCCCGATTCGAGAAAAGATCATTCGTGGCCCAAACCTATGTTTGCAAGCCCAAGTATGTTTAATTTAAAACCTTTGATCCAATAACCTTGAGGTTCATTGTTAGGAGGCTTTGGTCTTATCAATCCTCTAATTAACCTTCATAAAATTTGGTCTTATTGAATCATTTAAACATCGTTGATCATTTATTGTTGTCTCGAGAATTTGAAATGAATGATATACTTGACAAAAACAAATGAAACTTGTTGTTGAGAGGATTTGATTTTATCAATCTTCTAATAATTTTTCAAATGCAATATTCAATATGGTCATTCAAATAACCTCTAATTTCTAACCCATTAACAATTGACTTTTATTTTATGCTTTTACTTTACGCCTTTACTTTTAAGCACCATTTATTTTAGCATTTACATTTCATGCTATTTTAATCTTTGCTCACTTGAGCATTTATCTTTATGTCATTTTGTTTTGATCACTTGAGCTTTCATTTTATTTTTGAAGATACCTAATAACCAACTTGAAGAATAAAAAGCTTTAAGGTTACTTGGACTATTTGGTTACTATCCTTGGCAGTATGGAGTTATGGACCTCTTGGACTTAGGAGTAGAGATCTTGACTACCCTTGAGACCTTGGTGACTTCTATTGTTATTTTGTCTGGAGTTCTTTGGGTTTACCCCAAGACATTGGGTTGTTTTTCTTTGTGTACAGGTTATTATGATTATGTGCTTTGTTTGTGATTGGGAATTCATCTGTATACAGTCGTTACTCTGCCCAATTTTTGTGAAGACTTAATGCATTTGAAGTTTGGTATTCTTAAGAGGTTTCACATCTTTGCTTGTTTGGTTTCAATCCAAAGGATGGGAATTCTATATTGGCTCATTGTGTCAAGTGTTGACTTCTTGTTGGTTAGACGGTTCTTTTCCCTAGATTTTACCTTATGCTTTAGGATAGTCCCTTCATCTCCTCCCATCTTCTTTAATTTCAAAAATCTTCTCCCTCCTTTCCAAAACTATTCTTGTTTTCTAAACTTGAATCGCTTTCATAATAAACTTGGACTTACATCCATGCATATTCAAAACCATTTTCTTAATCAAACTTTAACGAACTTAATAATACCTTGACATTTTTGTGAGAAGACTAAAATCCAATCAATCTCATTCAAATCATTTTGCCACTTTGGCTTTTTATTTTAAAGTTTTCTCAAAATATTAGACTCTTGTCAATCCTTGTAGTGATGTGAGCTACTATACTTCTATGATATGTAGTGAAGTGAGATAATTTCCACTTGGGTGTTGAGCTAGGCTTTTTTGATTTTAAAATCTAAGCTATATCCTCCATTTTAATATGATGCAAATTCTCCTTTCTCATAATCGTGGGTAGTAAGTATATTCTTCCACTAGGATATGACGATGATGTCTTGTCTCTTAAAATTAACCAACACACTTGTGCTTTAAAATTTTTAAAGGTGAACTATGAGTACCCTAATCCCCTATTGCATAGAAGGTGGTACGTAGGCACTAAAGGTTCGCAACCGCGGTGGGTGCAAAAATTATTAAAAAACATATTTCTTTCCTCATCTCCACCATTTATTTTTTTGTATACAACACTTATAGCTAAAATACAAAAAATTTCAAAGAGATTCCTGCGGATTACCGTGGATGTTTAGGGTGCTAATACATTCCCTTTGCATTACCAAACCACCTTACTTAGATTCTCTCCCCCTTTTTTTGGGTTATTCGCTCTTTTCCCATTCCTCTGGAAACAATAAAGCGCAGTGGCGATATTTTTATTTGGTCTGTGTGAGTCAAGTCAATCCAATGACTTAGTCTTAACATTTATACCGCTACAGAAAAAATGGTAACTCTGTTGGGGAAAGTCGACTAAATGTTGGTCCATCTCTAAGTGGGTTGAGCCTATCTTTGTTTATTTGTGTATGTATTATTATTTGTTGTATATTATGTGTTGTATATATGTTTGTCTGGTTTTTTTTCCTGGTTTTCAGGGTACTTGGTGATTTCTCATAAGTCCTCTACTCGGACTTGGGCAAACTTAAGATAGGGTGGGCGGTATAGTCATGTTAACTTTGAGGGAGTAATCCCAAAAAAGGAGACGTGTGATCCTCTACTCAGTGGAGGCCCCTTTAACTATAGTGTCATTTACCGAGTAATCGGGAAGACGTGTTGCTTTCGACCTGGGAGCCTACTGAAGCTGAGGATCGTATAACCCTTAACCCATCTTGGCCTTTTAGGTGTAGTGCGGAAACTATGAAGGAGTAATCCGGAAGTGGTTGTCACACGATACTGCACTCATACGAGTTTTTCCTGATAATATTACTAATACCGAGTCAACTGGAACGTTGGTAATATCCGAAGGAAGGATGTAGACTCTGAGAATCTCTTAGAACCTTGTTTGGTATGTGATATTAGTCCATACCTTATGGGTAGTACCTTTGATCTCATGCTTGTGACGTCGAACCTATGAACCCCCATGTTTGTGGTCTTGTGTGTGATTGTTACATCATGCATTCATGCACCTATGAGCATCCTTTAAAAATTTGTTTCAAGGGACTTAAAGTTGACCTTTTGTGAATATCTCAGGTACTGTTTGGCCATGGATTCTAGAAAGAGAAAGACTCGGAAGTACAGTTTCAAGGATCCTAAGATAGTTGAATTGATGAGTCTAACTTCCGAGATCGAGAGTTCTATGGATTTTCAGAAGAAGTATGGATCAATCGTGTCTCTCATGAAGCTTAGGATGAAGGAGGGTATTATTTCTACTTTGGTCCAATTCTATGATTCGATGTATCGATGTTTTAATTTCCCTGATTACCAGTTGATGCCTACATTAGAGAATTATTCTTACCTACTGGGTTTACCTATTACTGATCGTGTTCTTTTCACTGGCTTGGAGGGAGAGCCCGATTCTCATGAAATTGCTTCCAGGATTCAGTTTTATTGGAGAAAGCTTGCTACTTTGCTAGGATGAAGAGTACGCTTGCTTTTGAGGCCATTTTTTCTCTACTTGCCTATGCGTTGTTCTTATTTCCTAACATCAACAAATTTGTGGATGTCAATGCCATCAGGATCTTTTTTGTTGGGAATCTAGTTCCTACATTATTAGGAGATGCTTATTATTCCATTCATCTTTGGTATTCTTATCATGGAGGAATGATCATTTGTTGCACGCCTTTGTTATATCAATGGTTTATTTCTCACTTACCTTGGTCTGATGCTTTCTGGGATATCAAGAAGGAACCTCGTTGGGCTTCAAAGATTATGGCTCTCACTCATTCTGACATTGTTTGGTATCATCAGGCTTACTATGATGTGGAGATTGTCGATAGTTGTGGTAGTTTCCCCAATGTACCTCTTCTCGGTACAAAGGGAGAAATTAACTACAATACCGTTCTTGCACGATGTCAACTCGGATATCCAATGAGAGACAAGCCGATTAGTATTCATCTGAGTGGTTTCTTTCTCAATGAGGGAGAGTATCATAAGGAAGCTAAGGAGGAGATTGCAAAGGCTTGGCGCCATTTCTCATTTGACTGCTACTTGTGAGTCAATCTTCAAGTTGTTGAAAAAAGATCAGGTAGTGAAATGGAATGACGACTGTCAGATAGCATTTGACATGATCAAAGAGTACTTACAAGAGCCTCTATTTCTAATGCCATCATTTTAAGAAAGACCTCCAATCATGTACATGACAGTGTTAGATAACTCAATGGGGTGTGTACTGGGATAGCATGACGAGTTTGGTCAAAAAGAGCATGCAATATACTACCTTAGCAAAAAGTTTACTGACTATGAAACAAGATACTCATTGCTCGAGAAAACTTGTAGTGCTTTGGCATGGGATGCTTGCCGACTAAGACAATATATGTTGACCCATACTACTTTATTGATCTCTAAAATGAATCCCATCAAATATATATTTGAGAAGCCAGCTCTCTCCGGAAGAATATCCCGATGGAAAATGGTCTTGACAGAATACGATATTCAGTACACCACTCAAATAAATCAAAGGAAAAGATCATTTGGATCATCAATCTATAGACGACTACCAGTCTATGAATTTTGAGTTCCCGAACGAGAATATTATGCTAGTAACAGATTATGAAGAACCTGGACCGTATGAAGGACCCGAGTCAGGATCCCGATGGACTATGGTTTTCGATGGAGCTTCTAACTCACTTGGAAATAGAATTGGTGATATAATTATCTCTCCTCAGGGTTTCTATACACTCTTCACCGCCTGATTATGCTTTGACTGTACCAACAACATGGATGAATACAAAGCATGCATCATGGGTATTAAAGCTGCTATTGACCTAAGAATCAAGTTCTTGAACGTATACGGGGACTCATCTCTAGTAATCATCTAGATTAAGGGAGAATGGGATTCGAAGCAACCGGTTCTCATTCCTTATAGAGAACATGTGCTTACCTTAATCCCGTACTTCGAGGAGATCTTTTGAGCACATCCCACGAGAAGAAAACCAGTTGACAGATGCATTAGAAACCATGTCGTCTATGTTTAAAGTTGTTGCACCCCAAAATTTACCCTATTATTTTAGGCTTATGTTTCATCATATGCATTCCATACATCGTGACAAGATCAAGGTTATTTTGTTTCTTGAGTTCTCTACATGCTATGGATTTTGGTGGTATTGCCAATAAGTCCCAGATAGATCTCATTTCCTTATTATTTTGATCATTCAGGCTACCAAGGCTTCTCAAAGCCTCAGGACATCTCATTTGATTCTTTGTGTCATCAAAGAATTAAGAATTACAAGTGTTGAATCTGGAATTAAATTTTCTCTCATCCTTTGGCTTCTGTGCAAGGGTTTGATCACTGAAGTATGTGACGTTTCTCCTGTCAGAATTCTTAAAACATTGGCATCATGAGTTATATCTCAGTACACCTTTAATCATCAGTTGAGTTTCTGTGTGGGTTTTCATTAAGAATGGATTTTATCTAGCTTCTGAGATCAAGTGAACATTTGGTTACTTGTTGATTCAATTTTTGAGTTCAAACTGTGCAGTGTGGAATTATGGTTGTGATCCATGGTTGATGTGGATTCCTTATTCATCAAGCTACAAGGGCTATCCTCCACCAAAACCCACCAAGGTCTTGGGTTATGGTTTATTTCCCTATCCATGTGGTGACTCAAAGGACTCCATCCAGTATTGTTATTACAAGTTATTAATCGTGATCTAAGGTGTACATAACAAGACAAGGCTTTTTCACATGGCTCAAGGCTTTCACTATTTATGAGGGATGTGGTCTCAACCAAGTATCTCATTGAATTCGCATTGAGATACACTTCTTATTCTTGAATTTACCAGTTGGGTTATGGTTTGTCCTGATATTTACTTTCAGCAGGTTTTTAGTAGTACGCCCTAATCACCTTGCTTTGGGTCGAGTTTTGAGTTTTGTCTCCTCACGTGTGCATGAAATCCAGTTTTCGTTCTAGTACTCATCTAGTTTAGTTTTGTCTAACTATTTATAATGATAATTATTGTATCCTTACGGAGTCAAGTCTCCTTAACAATGGCAACTTTCTAGTTTCATTTGCATGCAATCTTTCTTTATTATTTTCGAAAGTCATTTTTTAGTAAGTCATAAAAAATAAAAATAAAAATAATAATTAGGATTAGTTTCTTTTTAAAATGATTAATTAATTAATTAATTATTGTAATGTTATTTTATCAATTTAAAATCAAATTAGACTGTTTCATTTTAATTCAAGTTATTTTCTTAATAAAAATTACAAAAAATATTAGAATTAGGATTCATTCCATTCAACTTTTATTTTCTTAATTAAAAATAAATTTAGAATTAATCATTCTCTTAGAAAAAACCAAAAAAAAGATTTTCTTGTTTTTTTTTATTTACTAGGTTTTTAGACGTTTCTTTATTTCGCGCGCTTATATTTTTATGTATCTGCTTATGGTTTATAATTTTATCGCGCGCGCATTTTATTTTATGATTATGTATCTGTCTATGGATTGTAATAACCCTAATTAGGATTTTCATTTTCCGCACTTTACATTTTAGTCAGATATAATTGTAACTGTCCCGAAGCCCTGTAATAGCTGTAGGATTTTATTTCTCACTTTATATTTCTTATATTCCTGTATATAAATTGTTAGTAACTTAGGCGTGCATGTCAAGATTAAATCAAATAATCATAAGATCACTAATCTCAAGACAAATATCTGAAAAAAGCACCATTGCACACTTGCACCCTTAGGGTACTCCTCACTTGGTTGCCTCGGAAAACAATGGTCATGACCCTCGAACGTAGGGATATCTTAGCAAAGACCCTCGGTATAAAATTCATCATAAAGATCATGGTCCCTTAATATCCCTCGAGTTTCCTACGAGAAATGATCTTGTCCCTCAATGTTGCTTGATGACAGTCCCTTCAAAATGCTAAGGTATCCTTACATGTTGCCTTCGATGACTATAACGTCCCTTTCGATAGTCCCTCCACATCCAACGATAGGGCTACCTACTCACTAATAGTAGGATAGCACTATCTAAAGGAGAGGAGGAAAAGAACGTCCTTTTTTGAGTAGGTAGATGACTCTTAAGTACTTGCTCAAACCTAAGTTTTCACACTTACATACTTTTCAAAAACTATTTTCAAAAACGCTTTATCATACTCTTGAGGACGGATACAAGAGTTACCATAAAGCAAACAAAAATCTTTTAAAACATACAAACACAAATTTTTTCCGAAAATGAGCAAGTACCTAAGAGCCCATGGAAAACCACAAATGGAAAGGGTTCTAATACCTTCCCTTTCCATAATCTACCCCCTTACTCGGAAAATCTCGAAAAAGGTCTTTTTCTGTTCTTTTCACCCTTTCCTTTGTTGGATAAAAGAAAAGTCGGTGGCGACTCTTTCTTACCACGACATTTGCAAACAAAAAACGCAAACTAGTATTAACAGTCAGTTCTGCCATCGTATCACAGAACTGGTGACTCTGTTGGGGAATTATCATAAAGTGGGGTTTACCTTAGGGTCTAGATCATTTTAAACTTGCTTCTTTGTCTGTTTGTTTGCTTTACTTTTAAGGGTATTGTTTGGGTTATTATAGATCCTACACCCGGATCTGGGGAAACCTTTTAGGTAAGTAGTAATAGATCGTGGAAACTGTGCGGGGTATACCGACACGGTTGAAGCAATGGCTACGTTGATGCTACACTTTGGTTGGTATCGGTAGCCCTTGAGTTAATCAAGGAGAATACGGGGCCGCTCCATGGTGTCATAAAGCGTCATCTAACCTTAGAACCTATAATTGAACAACTTGGCCAGTAGGACGTAGTGAGATGGTCGTCTTTAGTGTATTCTCAAAGTCGGCAGATACTCGATGCTACACTCATTGAGGTTTGACTCCTAAGTTTTGTTTGGTCGTGAGTCAGTCGCCTATCGGAACAAAACTTGTGGGAAAGATCAGTGATATTGAGATCCCTTAGAACCCGGTTACTATTTATAGGACAGGTTGAACCAATCCAAGCTTCAAGAGGGTATTGCCTTAAAACCCATGCAAGTCTTAAACCTAAGGTCTTTGTGTGATTTGCTTGTGCTTTCTATATCTGTGATTTCTTAGCATAATCATGACATCATAACATGGCATATCATACTAACCATTTCAAGGATTTTCTAGGGCTTATCTTTGTCTTGTTTTGTAGGACATGACATCCGCTCACAGGAACACTATCCAAATCAACCTTATGAAAGTACCTCCTAAACTCAAGGACTTAACATCAAGGATTCCTGAAATCTCTCCCTTCACTGGAAAACATGGTCGACTTCTCAACTTGGTCACCTCAAACCCTGACGAAGAAATGTTAAAGGTGCTCTTTCACTTCTCTGACCCATTGCACCACTGCTTCACTTTTCCTGATTACCACTTAGTGCCTACTATGGAGGAGTTTACTCAATTATTGGGGGTACCTATCCTTAATCAGCTACCATCCAACGGTACAGAAAGAGATCCAAAGCCTGAAGAGATGGCTCAAGTTCTATCTTTACAACGGTCTGATGTAGTGGCAAATTGGGAAACCAGAAGAAGTGTCCAAGGATTTCCAGCTAAGTTTCTGTTTGAGAAAGCTCACTATTTTTGGGATAGCCTGGATTTACAAGATTTTGAAGAAGTGTTGGCCTTTCTCATCTATGGGATGGTACTAATCCCTAACACGGACCAACTCATAGATGTGAATGCGGCTAAGGTTTTTCTGTCGCATAATCCAGTGCCTACTTTACTTGGGGATATTCTACATTCTCTGTATACTCGCACTCTAAAGAGAAGAGGGACCCTTATATGTTGCACTCCTCTATTGGCTAGGTGGTTTACTTTGCACCTACCCCAGTCTATTTTGAAGAATGAGCAGGGTATGAGATGATCTCATAGGTTTATGTCCCTTACACATTCAGATATTCATTGGTGTTCCCGGTCCTTAGAGAGTATCACTATCATTGATCGTTGTGGGGAATTCTCTAATGTCCCTCTCTTAGTCATTAGGGGAGGAATCACTTATAATCCTCGCATGGCGTTGCGACAGTTTGGTTATACCATAAGGGATGGTCCTCACAACACACTCGTCCAAGGAATTACATTTGACTATGAGAATGATATTCAGGGTTATCGTAAGAGGTTCATTCGAGCTTGGGGCATGATGAACAGAGTTGACAGCAAGACACTGGGGCATAAAAATTCCATCCCTCTTGAGCCTTACCTCAAATGGGTGCGAGCTCAGGATCAATGTCTTATGATGCCATACCCCGCCATCTTAACCGTGACTATGGAGCCAATTGCTGAGGGAGACACTCCTTATGTTGATCTTCATCCTGACATGCCAACTGATATTGAGGAGCTACGGAAGTCCTGGATTCAACTCAAAGAAGAACGAGATACTTTCGAGACCCAATTCTACGCCAATGAGAAGAAGGTTCTAGAGCTCACCCGGTTACTTCACGAGGAGAGGAGCGTAAATGCCTACATTTCACCAAAGATGATGCGCCTGTGGGAAGCTTGAAGTCTTCCTTTTGCTTGGAAAATTACATTGTTGCTTTGTTCCCTTTGTGAGCCCAAGAGGTATCGTTGTGATCGAAAAAATTTCTTAATACAATTAGCGTTTGTTCTATTTCAGTTTAAGAAAATTTGAGCCTTAGAAATCCTTGAAAACATTGCATACATATATCATACATATCATTGCATAAGCAGGTTTCAAAGCAGGTTTCTCATCCTCTGCACTATTTATTTCAGCAATGGCTCTAAAACAAACAGTGAAGGATCTTCAGACCCAGAATGCACAGTTTCAACAGATGATCATGGCTCTGGCCAAGGGGAAAGAAGAACTGAAAGCCCTGATTGTTAAAGAAAAGAAGAATCCAAAGAAACCAGCTGGTGTGGTGAACTTGGGAAGAAGGATCAGAGGAATAGTGTGGCGAGCCTCTGAACTGGTAACTTCATCAAAGGAAGGAGACAATCAAAAGGAGGAAACAAGAGAGGAAGACTCCAGTACAAAAGAATCCGATGATGAGTCTGGCTATGATGAGGAACAGTACCCTCATGCTGATGAAAAATACAAATAGTTGGAGGATCGTTTAAATGCAATGGAGGTCCAGAAGGTACCAGGTCTGGATTTTGAAGAACTGGGTTTGGTTTCCGGAGTTGTCATCCCGCAAAAGTTCAAGGTTCCGGTGTTCGCCAAATATGATGGGGTTTCATGTCCCAAAATGCACCTTTGATCTTATGTAAGGAAGATTCAGCCTCACACTGCTGACAAGGACTTACGGGTCCACTTCTTTCAAGATAGTCTATCCGGAACTCAATTAGAGTGGTTCTACCAGCTGGAAAGGACCAACATTCGTAATTAGGAAGACCTGGCTGCAGCTTTCTACAAGCAGTATCAGTACAATGCAGACCTCTCTCCCACCCGTACACAACTCCAAAGTATGTATATAGGTTCGAGCGAGGGATTTAAAGACTATGCTCAAAAGTGGATGGACTTAGCAAGAAGAGTCGAACCTCCCCTGTCTGATAGGGAGATAGTGTATATGTTTCTGGGTATCCTGTCTGGTCCATTTTTCAATCATCTGATTGGAAGTTCCTCAGCCGGCTTCACTGAATTGATTTTGACAGGAGAAAGAGTGGAAGCTGGAATTAGGAGTGGGAAGATTCAAAAGGATGCATCCTCCAGTGCAGTAAGGAAGGCATTTTCCGAGAAGAAAGAGGTTAGTGTTTTGAACAATCAAAGGAATCAGAACAGAACTGAACACCGTCTAGCAGTAGGGGCTGTTATGATCTCTAAACTTGCACCTACTCAACAAAGGAACAATCAGCCTAGGGAAGAAAGACCTGTAAGACAATTTACCTGAATAAATATGACTCTGTCTCGAATTTTTCCATAATTATTGAAGTCCAATCTGGTATCTTTGAAAGAAGCCCCTAAGAATCCCAACACCGCGTCTCCTTGCTACAATCCAAATGCTTGATGCGCCAACCATTCTGAGACTCTAGGGCATGACACGAACGACTGATGGGCTTTGATGAACAAGGTGCATGATCTGATTGATGCAAAGGAGATTGAATTCGATCCCCCTGAGACTCCCAACATCATAACTGCACCCATGTCCAAGCACGGCTTGGGAATCAATGCTATTGATGTTTTCTCCGCCATGGAAGATGCTGACAATGAGTATGACGTGGATAGCTGGATCTTCCCTACTACCAACGGTGGACCCACTAACTGGACGACAAAATACTTTGTACCAATTACTTTTATTCAGAAGTAATTTTCTTTCTTGTTTTTTGGATATGTAATAAACAATATAAACTTTATGACCATGTGTCTTACCCGGGGCACAATGGTTTATTGGTGAGGGTAATCATGTTTCAATTTCATATGGCATTAATAAAGCATTGGGCGTTTATGCATACAAATTTTGCGCTCTCTGTTTTTCTTTTCTGCTTTTTACTTTGTCTATACAGCTATGCTCTTACACACACTCACGTATCAAACTGTAGATCCATATCCACTCTACATCCCATTGATAATAGTTCAGCTATTGTCGGTTATAACTTTGAAAATTCGATCAACCAAGCTGAGGATGAAGGTGAGGAAGATTGTGAGGTACCCGGAGAACTTGCTAGGATGTTACATTAGGAAGAAAGGGCTATACAGCCTCATGAAGAGCCAATTGAGACAATAAATTTGGGCAAAGAAGAGACAGAAAAGAAGTCAAGATCGGTGTGAATCTGGATCTTGGTGTCAAACAGCGGTTGATATAAATGTTGCATGATTATGTCGAGATCTTTGCCTGGTCGTATGAAGACATGCCGGGACTAGACATGGGTATTGTGGTTCATCGTCTGCAAACTAAAGAAGAGTACCATCCAGTAAAGCAAAAGGTTTGTCGTATGCGCCCTGAAATGTCGGAGAAGATCAAAGAAGAAGTTATGAAACAATTCAATACTGGGTTCTTAGTTGTCACCTCTTATCCACAATGGGTTGCTAACGTAGTTCCGGTGCCTAAGAAGGACGACAAGGTACGAATGTGTGTGGACTACAAAGATTTTAACAGGGAAAGCCCCAAGGATGACTTTCCGCTTCCCCACATTGATGTTCTGGTTGATAACACCACACATCACAAGATCTTCTCCTTCATGGACTATTTCTCTGGTTACAATCAGATCAAGATGGCACCCGAAGACATGAGGAAGACAGCCTTCATCTTGCAATGGGGCACTTCCTGCTACAAAGTGATGTCTGTAACGCCCGTAATTTAATTAATCATTTAATTAAATTATTTTTGGAATATTTGAGAAGTTGTGTTGTGATTAATAGGATTTAATTATTTTATTAAGTGGTGATATTAGAAGTATAATATTAATTAATGTGGGCTTGTTTTAAAGTAATAGAAGTAATAAGGGGGTGTATTAGTTTTAATCTCAATAAGGAATAAAGAATAATAGGTTATTTTATTATTGTTAGAAAGAATAGAAAGAAGAGGCAGTAGAAGAATAAGGATTAAGAAGAAGAACGTGAAGCTGCTGGAAAAAGAGGAAAAACGGAAGAACGAGAATTCAACCGGAGATTTTAGAGCGACCTTCAATCCAAGGTAAGGGTGGGGTTCTGACACTATAATTGGGTTCATGATAATTGGTATGTGGGGTTAGAGGTGATTGTTATCTTGTCCATGAATTGAATGTATATGATGTGGTATGATGAAATTGATGAATTATAGATGAATGATGATGTTCCGATGATGTGTAATTGATGTAGAATTATAGGATGACTGTAAGTGATGATTATCCATGATTAGATTGAATTTTTAGGGCTTAAAGTATGGAACCTGTAGTGAAAATGCAAAGAAAATCGCAGAAATTATGCAGGACAGAGCAGTATGCGTCGATCCCAAACATGATGTGTCGATACAAGAAGGTTTAGAGACTCAGGATGAGTCAACACGAAGAGGTTTTGCTTCGATACATGAGGACTTTTAGACTCAGGAAGAGTCGATACGTAGGAGCATGTGTCGATACATGCTGTGTGTTAGACTCAGTATGAGTCGATCCAAGAAAGGATGCATCGACTCATGTTGCAAGTTCAGTGCAGTACGTGTCGATCCAAGGAGTTATGCATCGACCCATGTTGTCTGTTCTTTTTGGCAGAATCGTTTGAAGATGCTGTAACTTGAGTTTTCGAACTCCGTTTGAGGTGCCGTTCGAAGCGTTGAATAGCTAACACGGTGAGATTTATTCTTGAGGATTAAAATTAAGAATAGGAAGTGTAATCCTAGTAGCCAATTTAGGATTTAGAGTTAGTTCCCGTGTTGATCGTTATGTTGGTTTTTGTGAAGAAGAACGAAGATGAGATGCTTAGAGGCTGCTGTTTGATTTGTAACAGTAGGATTAATAATAATAACAATGAAATATTACAGAATAGTAGTATGTAGAGATTTAGTGATTTAGAAGTAAGCCTTAGTTGGTTAATTAATTATAGGCAATGTTTTGTTGTAGGCCTATGGCCAACGTTGTGAAATTGATGAGTTACTGTTGTATTACTGTACAGCTGAGTTGTTGATGAGATGATTATTAATGAGATTTATGATGATAATTTATGATGATAAATGATGATGATAAATAATGATGTTTATGAAGAGATGTTGAGATGCTTTTAAGATGTAGGCCTTTAGCTAATGACGGTGTTGTATTAAGATGTTATCAATTATGGTGTTGTTATTACATTCATGATTGTGTCGCATACATTGCATTTTGAGATGGAGCTTATGCTCGTTGAGATGGCCTGTATTAGCGAATATTGAGATGAAGGCTTATGCCTTGTTGATGCCTCCATTAATTGGCAAATTTTTTAGATGAGAGTTCTGCTCCAATGGTACCACATGCATTTGCATAGTATTTAGTCGCATTATATGATTGCATAAAGAAGTGTGTTTTGATGTGGTGAATGTGTATTATTGTTGTGATTATTGTTGATTATGAGATGAGAAGTGGTGATGCTATGTGATCTAATTTAATATATTAATTATCATGCGCTTTATTATATTGTTAGATATCTTACCCCTTTTGTTTGAATGTTGCCCTTATGTTGGTAACGTGCATGTAATCAAGAGTGAAGGCTGTATACCTTCAGTAGTTCGAGTCGGTGTCATTGCTTTGATATGTAACACTCGGGGGGATGAACGCTTGTTGCTTTTGATTGTTGAATTATTTAATTAAATATGTTATGATGATGGTTCATCCGATATTTTAAAGGTGTTGTGTATCCACGATGAATGCAATGAATTTTGATAGAAGAATTTGTGACATCCATTCGTTTGCATGAATGATTTTTATAACTCTGATTTATTTATATAATTTCCGGGGTAGAATTGGGGTGTTACAAAGTTGGTATCAGAGCAAAAGGTTAGTCCGACCTTGTCGTTGAGTCGTAGTTGTCTAACAATCGAGTATTGTTAATTTGAGTTCTAACCATTACTTATGTTGTAGTGAGAAGTTGAGATGGCTGGAAGGAATGATGCTGCACTTGCTGTTGCTTTAGAAGCAATGTCTCATGCGATGGAGAATCATCCGAATGTTGACGGGAATGCTGGATCTCATAGCTTGACGACTTTCTAGAGAGAGAATCCACCTATGTTCAAGGGAGAGTATGATCCTGACGGAGCATTGGAGTTGTTGAAAGAGATTGAGAGAATATTCCGTGTGATGGACTGCACTCCAGTGCAGAAGGATCGTTATGGTACTTATATGCTAGCAGTCGAGGCTGATGACTGGTGGCTAGAGACTCGTAAGAAGTTGGAAACTGCAGGTGAGAATGTCACTCAGGCTGTGTTCCGTAGGGATTTTTTGAAGAAGTACTTTCCTGAAGATGTTCGTGGTAAGAAGGAGATTGAGTTTCTTAAGCTGAAGCAAGGGAATATGTCGGTTGTTGAGTATGCTTCCAAGTTTGCTAAGTCAGCTAAGTTTTATCTGCACTACGCTGAGGCAGATGTTGAGTTTTTAAAGTGTATCAAGTTTGAGAACGGGTTAGCCCAGAGATCAAGAAAGCAGTTGGATACTAGAAGATCCGTGTCTTTGCTGATTTGATTGATAGTTGCAGGATTTATGAGGAGGATAATAATGCGCATTACAATATTATCAGTGAGAAGAGGGGTAAGCACCAACAGAATCGTGGTAAGCCTTATGATACCCCAGCTGGTAAAGGTAAACAGAAAGATTCTCAGGGTCAGAGTACTAGTGGGGGAGATGCTTCTGCTGGTGTGGTTTGTTTTAAGTGTGGAAAATTTGGGCACAATAGTAATGTTTGTACTACTGAGGTGAAGAGGTGTTTCTGTTGTGGTAAGATCAGACTTGTTGTATCTGAGTGTGAACATAAGGATGTGATTTGTTTCAACTGTAGAGAAGAAGGGCACATTGGTAGTCAGTGTCAGAAACCAAAGAGGGCTCATACAAGTGGTAAAGTGTTCGCTTTGGTGGAGGATCAGGCAGCTGTTGAGGACAGACTTATCAGAGGTACATGTTTCGTTAATAGTACTCCTTTAATTACTATTATTGATACCGGTGCTACTCATTGTTTTATTGCTGCTGATTGTGTTGAAAGATTGGCTCTTATGTTATCTTCTTTGAATGGAGAAATGGTCGTCGATACTCCAGCCAAGGGGTCGGTGACTACTTCTTTTGTTTGTTTGAAGTGTCCCTTGTCGATCTTCAACAGAGACTTTGCTTTTGATTTGGTTTGTTTATCGTTAAGAGGTTTGGATGTGATTTTTGGTATGAACTGGTTAGAGCATAATTGTGTTCATATTAACTGTTATGACAAGTCTGTGAGGTTTTCTACTCCTGAAGAAGAGGGAGATGGTCTGTTGTCTACTAGACAGTTAAGGAAGTTGATACAAGAGGAAGCACAGATGTTCTCGTTGATGGCGTCGCTATCTGTAAAGACTCAAGCTGTAATTGAGGAATTGAAGGTGGTGTGTGAATTTCTTGAAGTTTTCCCTGATGAGATTCTTGATGTACCGCCGGAGAGGGAAGATGAATTTTCTATTGATCTTGTACCTGGTACTAGACCTGTGTCTATGGCAACACATGATGTCTGCATCTGAATTGTCGGATTTAAAGAAGCAATTGGAAGAGTTACTTGAGAAGAAGTTTGTAAGACCAATTGTATCATCGTGGGGAGCTCCAGTGTTGTTAGTAAAGAAGAAAGATGGAAGTATGAGGCTTTGTGTTGATTATAGACAGTTGAATAAAGTGACGATTAAGAACAAGTATCCGCTTCCGAGAATAGATGACTTGATGGATCAATTGGTGGATGCTCGTGTGTTTAGTAAGATTGATTTGAGGTCGGGTTACCATCAGATTAAAGTGAAAGATGAAGATATCCAGAAGACGGCTTCCAGAACGCGTTATGGACATTATGAGTATTCGGTGATGCCTTTTGGTGTTACTAATGCTCCAGGAGTATTCATGGAGTATATGAATTATATCTTTCTTATTTATTTGAATCGGTTTGTGGTGGTGTTCATTGATGATATTTTGATTTACTCTAAGTCAGAAGAAGAGCATGCTGAACACTTAAGAGTAGTGTTGCAAGTTTTGAAAGAGAAGGAGTTGTATGCAAAGTTGTCCAAGTTTGAATTTTGGCTAAAGGAGGTCAGTTTTCTTGGTCATGTGATTTCAGGTAATGGCATTGCTGTAGATCCATTGAAGGTTGACATTGTGTTGCAATGGGAAACTCCAAAGTCAGCTATTGAGATTAGAGGCTTTTTGGGATTAGCTGGTTATTATAGAAGGTTTATCGAAGGGTTTTCTAAGTTGGCACTTCCGTTGACTAAGTTGACTTGTAAAGGTAGAGCTTTTGTATGGGATGTTCAGTGCGAAGAAAGTTTTACGAAATTGAAGAAGAGGTTGACGTCGGCTCCGATTTGATGTTTCCTAATCCAAGAGAGCCTTTTGTGGTGTATTGTGATGCGTCTAAGATGGGTTTAGGAGGTGTGCTTATGCAGAATGGTAAGGTAGTTGCTTATGTGTCAAGGAAATTAAGGACTCATGAGAAGAACTATCCTACGCATGATTTGGAGCTTGCTGCAGTTGTTTTTGTGTTGAAGATTTGGAGGAACTATCTTTATGGTTCTAGATTTAAAGTGTTTAGTGATTATAAGAGCTTAAAGTATTTATTTGATCAGAAAGAGTTGAATATGAGGCAAGATAGATGGTTGGAATTGTTAAAGGATTATGATTTTGGTTTGAATTATCATCCAGGAAAAGCGAATGTGGTAGTTGATGCGTTGAGTCGAAAGACTTTACATATGTTGGCAATGATGGTTAAAGAGTTGGAATTGATTGAATAGTTTAGAGATATGAGCTTAGTTTGCAAGGTTACGCCGTTGAGTGTTATGTTGGGTATGTTAAAGATTAATAATGAATTTCTAGACAGTATCAGAGAAGCTCAGAAGTTGGATGTGAAACTGGTAGATTTGATGGTTGGGATTGATCAGTCTGGGAATAGTGATTTTAAGATGGATGCGCAAGGTGTGTTGAGATTTCGTAACCGGATTTGTATTCCTGATGATGATGAGATGAAGAAAGTGATACTAGAGGAAAGTCATAGAAGTAAGTTGAGTATTCATCCAGGAGCTACGAAGATGTATCAAGATTTGAAAGGTTTGTTTTGGTGGCCTGGGATGAAGAGTGATGTGGCTCGATTTGTGTATGCATGTTTGACTTGTCAGAAGTCGAAAGTTGAACATCAGAAGCCTGCAGGATTGATGCAACAGTTGGAAGTTCCAGGGGATAGAATTTCAATGGACTTTGTGACGGGGTTACCTAATAATTTAAGAGGGCATGATTCGATTTGGGTGATTGTTGATAGGCTTACGAAGTCAGCTCATTTTATTCCTATCAACATCAGTTTTCCAGTGTCGAAGTTGGCTGAGATTTACACTAGTGTGATTGTGAAGTTGCATGGTGTTCCTTTGTGCATTGTGTCAGATAGAGATCCAAGACTTACTTCTGATTTTTGGAAGGGTTTGCAAGAAGCGTTGGGTTCTAAGTTGAGGTTGAGTTTAGTGTATCATCCTCAGATAGATGGTCAGACCGAATGGACGATTCAATCGTTGGAAGATTTGATGAGGGCATGTGTTCTTGAGCAGGGAGGTTCATGGGATACTTATCTTCCGTTGATAGAGTTCACCTATAATAACAGTTACCATTCTAGTATTGGGATGGCACCTTTTGAGGCATTGTATGGTCGAAGATGTAGAACTCCTTTATGTTGGCATGAATCTGGTGAGAGTGTGGTACTCGGAACTGAACTTGTTCGTGAAACTACTGAGAAGGTGAAGTTGATTCGAGAAAAGATGAAAGCTTCACAACATAGACATAAGAGTTATCATGACAAGCGAAGGAAAGATTTAGAATTTCAAGCTGGTGACCATGTGTTTTTAAGAGTTACGCCTGTGACTGGTGTTGGGAGAGCGTTGAAGTCTAAAAAGCTCACTTCTTGTTTTATTGGACCATATCAGATTTTAGAGAGAGTGTGGAATGTTGCTTATAGAGTGGCTTTACCACCTAATCTTTCGAATTTGCATGATGTGTTTCATGTGTCGCAACTTTGAAAGTATATTTCAGATCCATCTCATGTGATTCATATAAATGATGTGCAAGTACGGGATAATCTAACGGTGGAGACGATGCCTGTACGGATCACGGATCGTGAAACTAAGACTCTGAGGGGCAAGGAGATTGTTTTGGTTAAAGTGGTTTGGCTAGGAGCTGCGGGAGAAAGCATGACTTGGGAGTTGGAGAGAAATATGCGAGACTCCTACCCTGAGTTGTTTGATTGAGGTAAATTTTCGAGGACGATAATATTCTAAGTGGGGGAGAGTTGTAATGCCTGTAATTTAATTAATCATTTAATTAAATTATTTTTGGAATATTTGAGAAGTTGTGTTATGATTAATCGGATTTAATTATTTTATTAAGCGGTGAAATAGTATTAGAAGTATAATATTAATTGATGTGGGCTTGTTTTAAAGGAATAGAAGTAATAAGGGGGTGTACTAGTTTTAAGCCCAATAAGGAATAAAGAATAATAGGTTATTTTATTATTGTTAGAAAGAATAGAAAGAAGAGGCAGTAGAAGAATAAGGATTGAGAAGAAGAACGTGAAGTTGCTGGAAAAAGAGGAAAAACGACAGAACAAGAATTCAATCGGAGATTTTAGAGCGACCTTCAATCCAAGGTAAGGGTGGGGTTTTGACTCTATAATTGGGTTCATGATAATTGGTATGTGGGGTTAGAGGTGATTGTTGTCTTGTTCATGAATTGAATGTATATGATGTGGTATGATGAAATTGATGAATTATAGATGAATGATGACGTTCCGATGTTGTGTAATTGATGTAGAATTATAGGATGACTGTAAGTGATGATTATCCATGATTAGATTGATTTTTTAGGGCTTAAAGTATGGAACCCGTAGTGAAAACGCAGAGAAAATTGCAGAAATTATGCAGGACAGAGCAGTATGCGTCGACCCCAAACATGATGTGTCGATACAAGAAGGTTTAGAGACTCGGGATGAGTCGACACAAAGAGGTTTTGCATCGATACATGAGGACTTTTAGACTCAGGATGAGTTGATATATAGGAGAATGTGTCGATACATTCTATGTGTTAGACTCTGTATGAGTCGATCCAAGAAAGGATGCGTCGACTCATGTTGTGAGTTCAATGCAGTACGCGTTGATCCAAGGAGTTATGCATCGACCCATGTTGTTTGTTTTTTTTGGCAGAATCGTTTGAAGATGTTGTAACTTGAGTTTTCAGACTCCGTTTGAGGTGACGTTCGAAGCGTTGAATAGATAACACGATGAGCTTTATTCTTGAGGATTAAAATGAAGAATAGGAAGTGTAATCCTAGTATCCAATTTAGGATTTATAGTTAGTTCCCGTGTTGATCGTTATGTTGGTTTTTGTGATGAAGAACGAAGATGAGATGCTTAGAGGCTGCTATTTGATTTATAACAATAGGATTAATAATAATAACGATGTAATATTATAGAATAGTAGTATGTAGAGATTTAGTGATTTAGAAGTAAGCCTTAGTTGGTTAATTAATTATAGGAAATGTCTTGTTGTAGGCCTATGGCCAAGGTTGTGAAATTAATGAGTTACTGTCGTATTACTGTACAACTGAGTTGTTGATGAGATGATATTAATGAGATTGTGGTGGATAATTTATGATGATAATTTATGATGATAAATGATGATGATAAATGAATGATCTTGATGAAGAGATGTTGAGATGCTTTTAAGATGTAGGCCTTTGGCTAACGACGGTGTTGTATTGAGATGTTGTCAATTATGGTGTTGTTATTACATTCATGATTGTGTCGCACACATTGCATTTTGAGATAGAGCTTATGCTCGTTGAGATGGCATGTATTGGCGAATATTGAGATGAAGGCTTATGCCTTGTTGATGCTTCTATTAATTGGCAAATTTTTGAGATGGGAGTTCTGCTCCAATGGTACTACATGCATTTGCATAGTGTTGAGTCGCATTATATGATTACCTAAAGAAGTGTGTTTTGATGTGGTGAATGTGTATTATTGTTGTGATTATTGTTGATTATGAGATGAGAAGTGGTGATGCTATGTGATCTAATTTAATATATTAATTATCACGCGCTTTATTATATTGTTAGATATCTCACCCCTTCTGTTTGAATGTTGCCCTTATGTTGGTAATGTGCAGGTAATCGAGAGTGAAGGTTGTATACCTTCAGTAGTTTGAGTCGGTGTCATTGCTCTGATATGTAAAACTCGGGGGGATGAACGCTTGTTGCTTTTGATTGTTGAATTATTTCATTAAAGATGTTATGATGATGGTTCATCCGATGTTTTAAAGGTGTTATGTATCCACGATGAATGCAATGAATTTTGATAGAAGAATTTGTGGCATCCCGATTCGTTTGCATGAATGATTTTTATAACTTTGATTTATTTATATAATTACCAGGGCAGAATTGGGGTGTTACAATGTCGTTTGGGCTGAAGAACGCCGGGGCAACCTATCAGCGAGTTATGGTAGCTCTATTTCATGACATGATTCACCATGAGATAGAGGTCTATGTTGATTACATGATAGTCAGGTCTCAAACTGAGGAAGAGCACCTTGATAATCTACAAAAGTTGTTTGATAGGTTGAAGATGTACAAGATGAGGTTAAATCCGAACAAGTGCACCTTTGGGGTAAGTTCTGGTAAACTCCTAGGTTTCATTGTCAATGACAAGGGTATTCAGGTAGACCCTGCAAAGGTGAAGGCCATACAAGAGATGTCGGCTCCTTGCACTGAGAAAGAGGTTAGAGGTTTCTTAGGGCACCTGAATTACATTGCCAGATTCATTTCACATTTAACTGCTACTTGAGATCCAATCTTCAAACTCCTGAAGAAAGATCAAGTGGTCAAATGGAATGACGAATGCTAGACTGCCTTCAAAAGAATCAAAGAATACCTTCAAGAGCCTCCAATTTTGATGCCTCCAATTGAAGGAAGACCTTTGATTATGTACGTAACAATATTAGATAATTTAATGGGGTGTGTGCTGGGGCAGCATGACGAGTCTAGTCGAAAAAGTTTACCGACTGTGAAACAAGATACTCACTGCTCGAGAAAACTTGTTGCGCTTTGGCATGGGCTGCTCGCCGACTAAGACAGTATATGTTGACCCACACTACTTTGTTGATATCTAAAATGGATCCTATCAAGTACATCTTTGAGAAGCCTGCTCTCTCCAGAAGAATAGCAAGATGGAAAATGATCTTGACCGAATACGATATCTAATACACGACCCAGAAAGCAATCAAGGGAAGTGTATTAGTTGATCATTTGGCTCATCAGGTTGTGGATGACTACCAATCCGTGAACTTTGAATTCCCGGATGAGAATATTATGTTAGTGATTGACTGTGAATAACCTGGATCGGATGAAGGACCTGAGGAAGGATCCCGATGGACTATGGTTTTTTATAGAGCCTCAAACACAATCGGCAATGGCATCGGTGTTGTAATCATATCTCCTGAAGGCTGTCATGCTCCCTTCATCGCCCGATTATGTTTCAATTGTACCAACAATATGGCGGAGTATGAAGCATGCATCATGGGTCTCAAAGTTTCTATTGAATTATGGATCAAGTTCTTGATCGTTTTCGGGAATTCAGCCTTGGTAATAAGCCAAATCAAAGGCGAGTGGGACATGAAGCACCCGAATCTCATCTCTTACAAAGAACATGTGCTGACATTGCTTCCACACTTTGAAGAGGTCACCTTTGAACATTTTCCACGAGACGAGAATAAGTTAGCGGACGCGCTAGCTACTATGTCATCTATGTTCAAGGTCAAGTGGGACAACGAGGCTCCTTGCTATGAGATTGACACTGAAGAAGTAGCCGACAAACCTTGGTTCCATGAATTAAAAAGGTGTCTCGAGGCTTAAGAATATCCTGAGGGGGCGTCTGTTAATGATAAGAAGTTTCTGAGAAGGTTTTCCGTAAAGTTCTTCCTCAGTAATGGAATCCTCTACAAGCGCAACCATGACTCTACTTTACTGCGGTGTGTAGACAAGAGTGAAGCAGAGAGGATTATGATATATTTACACGAAGGTACCTTTGGCACTCACTCTATTCGGCACACCATGGCTAAAAATATCCTACGGGCAGGATACTATTGGTCCAATATGGAAGCAGATTGTTATCAGCATTCCCAAACTTGTCACAAATTCCAGATCTATGCTGATAAAGTACATGTACCTCCAGTTCCCTTGAACGTCTTGACGACTTCCTGGCTCTTTTTAATGTGGGGCATTGACATGATCGGAGAAATTAGACCTACCGCTTCCAATGGGCATCGCTTCATCCTAGTGGCCATTGATTACTTCACGAAGTGGGTTGAGGCTGCCTCTTTTGCTACTGTTACCAAGAATGTTATGGCGTGGTTCATCAAGCATAACCTAATTTGTTGGTATGGTGTGCCATATAGAATCATTACAGACAATGGTACAAATCTCAACAATACAATGATCACCGAACTCTGTAAATAATTCAAGATCAAGCATCATAATTCTTCCCCTTATCGGCCGAAGATGAATGGTGTTATGGAGGCTGCTAACAAGAATATTAAGAAAATCATACAGGAGATGATGGTGACATACAAAGACTAGCATGTGATGCTACCATTCACTCTTCATGGTTACCGCACCTCAGCACGTACGTCAACAGGGGCAACACCTTATTCTCTGGTATATGGTATGGAAGTGGTTCTACCTATTGAAGTCCAGATCCCTTATTTGAGGATAATGAAGGATGCGGGCTTGAACAAAGAAGATTAGATCCAGACTCGACTTGATCAACTGAATCTGATTGATGAGAAAAGGCTTACTGCTGTCTGTCATGGTCAAACGTATCAAAAACGGATGATCAAGGCTTTCAACAAAAGAGTCACACGTCAAGTATATCAAGTGGGTGATCTAGTAATCAAGCGCATCATACTGCCACAAGGTGATCCCAGGGGAAAATGGACTCCCACATACGAAGGGCCATTTGTGATCAAAAGCATATTTTTGAGTGGAGCCATGATTCTGACCACCATGGATGGTGACGACCTTCCTCATCCTGTTAACACGGACATAGTGAAAAAATACTACGCATGAATAAAGACTCGCTAGGTTGACTGACCTAGGGAAAAATAAGGGCATCCCGGCGAACCAAAAGAGTTCGAGAAAAAAATTAGGGATAAATACAAAAAAAATTGTACACCCGGCGAGCCGAAAACCTGAAATGGTGGCTTGGGCAAAAAAGGGTATCCCGGTGGACTGAAAACCCGAAAGGGCGGTCCAGGAAGAATTCAGGGATTTGAAGCATATCACTATGTCCCATTGGATCACCTCGCGACCAGACTTCAGTATCAACTACCAAGCTCAAACGGTATCGATCAATCCAGTCAGCTTTGGACAAGTAGCAAAGTGATGAGACACTCAAAGACATAGAGGCAATAGCAGAATTGAAACTCAATGGGATTATTACACATATATGTTTTCTATTTGTACACTATTTTGTATAGTTATCATTTTCACGACGGTGTTCTCCTACTAGAACGTCAGTATCTTTGTACAAAATGCCTGTCATAGGCAAACATCAAAAATCAATACAAATCATTTCTTTGAAAGTACAAAACTATTTTTTTTCTTTTTCTGTTTTGTTTTGCAAAAACTTCCAATGATTATTTTGACATATGCATTTAAATATGATTACTGTTCACAAATACTTACATAAGAAATAGAAAGACAGTTGCTAATGACTTTAAGAAATGGGGCAAAGTCTAAAAAACAAGTTGTAGTCCCGTCAGTCACTCTTTCCAGCATGGTACAGGGGCAGAGACAATTTGAGACGAAGTCACAGCTACATACGACCCTGTGACGTCTATGTTACCCACAGAGTAGAAACAACCAATGTTTTGATATCTTCTTCCCCAAGCAGGAATTACTTCCTCCAGTCAAGAGCTAAAATCTGTGTTCCCCAGCCGAGCTTTATAATCTTAAATAGTTTATGAAACCTCCTCCCGGGTAGAGTTTATTTCTCCAACTGCGGAAGCTCGTTCCCCAACATAGTTTATTTCTCTACATCAGCAAAATCTTCCAACAAAGCATCCTCCCTCCATAGAGTTATTCTCAGGCGGAAGTTAAGAGTCCCCGATAGAATATCCTTAGACAGAAAGAGGAAATACCCGGCAAATCATATTCATTCATCATCCCCAGCGGAAATGAAAGTATTCAGTTTCCCAATACCCTTCAGCAGCAGTAGGTATTTATTTTCCCAAATTGGAAAATATCGCAATAGCATCCCATTTTCATACATCATGGCATGTGCATACACATCGCATACAGCACAATCTCATTTATTTTGAGAACATCATCACAATGCATTTCATACATCATGACATTGCATATGACTAACTCTTTACCATTTTCAGCGAAAGATCAAATCAACAAACACCGCTGACTACTTATGTGACATGGTAGTCTTCTCAAAAGCTACGTCTGATGAAGGGCTATTTCAGCAATTTCCTCAGAAAGATGTTCTTAAAAGACCTTCTCTGGTTCAGTCAGATTGACACTAAGATCTCTCCGATTTCTATTCCGGTTGAATATATTCCAAGACTTTTGTCTGGTTCAGTTGAATAGATACTAAGATTCTTCTGATTTCCATTCCAGTCAAAGTTAATTAACGACCTTCTCTGGTTCAGTCAGATCGACACTAAGATCTCTCTGATTCCTATTCTAGTTGAAGATATTCCAAGACTTTTTTCTGGTTCAGCTGAATCGATCCTAAGATTTTTCTGATTTCCATTCCAGTCAAAGTTAATTAAAGACCTTCTCTGGTTTAGTCAGATCGACACTAAGATCTCTTTGATTCCTATTCCAGTTGAAGATGACCCAAGACCTTTGTCTGGTTCAGTTGAATCGATCCTAAGATTCTTCTGATTTCCATTCCAGTCAAAGTTAATTAAAGACCTTCTTTGGTTCAGTCAGATCGACACTAAGATCTCTCTGATTCCTATTCTAGTTGAAGATATTCCAAGACTTTTTTCTAGTTTAGTTAAATCGACACTAAGATTTTTCTGATTCTTATCCAGTCAAAGTTAATTCAAGACCTTCTCTGGTTCAGTTAAATCGACACTAAGATCTCTCTGATTTCTATTCCAGTTGAAGATATTCCAAGATTTTTTTCTGGTTCAGTTGAATCGATACTAAGACTCTTCTGATTTCCATTCCAGTCAAAGCTAGTTCAAGATTTTCGTCTGGTTCTGTTAGATCGATACCAAGATCTCTCTGATTCCTATTCCAGTTAAAGATAATCCAAGACCTATTTCTGATTCAGTTAAATCGACACTAAGATTTTTCTGATTCTTATCCGGTCAAATATAAATCAAGACCTCTACTGGTTCAGTTCGAATCGACCATTGATTTATTACTGATTCTTTTCCGATAGATCCTTTCTCTGGTTCAGTTAAATCGACACTAAGGTTTTTCTGATTTCTATTCCAGTTAAAGAAACTGCAAAGCCTGGGGTACAACCAGATAACAGATTAATCTCATTTCCCCAGTAAGTCACTGTGAAGCCTGGAATACAACCAGATAGCAGTTGGCCTTATTATCCTCAGCAAATCATTATGAAGCCAGGATCCTGACCAGATAGTAGTTCACTTCCATCTCTTCAGTCAAGAGATGACTCCCCAATAGAGTGATGGACAACTGAAGCTCCTAAGCTCTATTTCCCAAGACAAAGACCAACATTCCTCAGCGAAGTCCTCCTCAACAAAAGGAGTAGGGATTCCTACAAAGGAATATCTCATGAAGTCATATTCTCTGGATGGAATCTTTAAGCCCATCTCCGACGACCCTCCGTCATGTTCTCTGGATGGCATCTTTAAGCCCATCTCCGATGACCCTCCGTCATGTTCTTTGGATGGCATATCTAAGCCCATCTCCGGCGACTCTTTCGTCATCTTCTCCAAATGGAATCTGTAAGCCCATTCCCGATATTATCCACCAACAGTCTCACTTCGGGCGAGTGCAAATTTCTGGGCACCCTAGTGTTCAATCATCTTCCACCTTCAGATCACGAAAAGCAAACAAGCCAATCAAAATCTTCAGGTTTAAGAAGATTGAACAGGGGCAGCTGTTGTACCCCAAAATTTTCCCTCCCATTTTCACACAAGACATACTCCTAGAGGTTCTCAATTGCTCAAGGTTGACCAAGAATTGACCAGACAATTCTCCTCCTAAGGCAATGAACCCCCAACTAGGGTTTCAATTTTCATCAAGATGGTTGAGCTCCAATGGTCTCAAATGCTTCCCATGGTCCTAATATCTCTTCAGGATTATCCATGCCAAATTTCATGCCTTGCATAATAAGTTTACTCAGTCAATTGCTCAAATGCTTGAAACTCAACGATGCTAGGTCAAAAGTCAATTGTGGCCCATGTACAGTCAAACTTCAAGATTTTTGGTCAACATCAATATTTTGAAGTGATATCCATCATTTTATCAAGGGTTGATCATGATTCCTCAAGAAATGCTCCTAACTCATCAAAAGTCAAAAATAGCAAATTACGGTTTCTATAGGAAAAGTCAACCAAACTTTGACCAAGCATAACTTTCACATACTTCATCCATTTTTCCCCAACCAATGGTCATTGTGAAGAGAATCCAATTCCCTACAACTTATCTTCAGACCCTAAGATCAAGAAATGCACCATTTGAAAGATATGAGCTCAAACATTACAGGTCATTTTCAAAATGTCAACAAAATCCACTTTTTGCCAAGACATTTGACATCAAGATAACATCTTCAAATGCAAAATTGATCAAAAGAGGGATTGATGTATACATCTTGGAATTTCCAAAAAGTATAAGATCATCATCATGAGATAAAAATTGAGCAAGTTATGGCTTTCCCAATTTGGGAAAATTTTGGAAATTTCAAGAATGGTGCATTGAGCAAATTTGAATTTTTGGGTCAATGGCCTAACTTTTTAAGGTTCAAATATCTTCCTAAGGTCATATAGGACATCTAATATTATTTTTACCTGGCCTTGCATTTTCTACCTATTTTTTACATATTTATTTTAATTTATTTCAAATAAATATAAAATAAATGGTACAAGATAATTGGAAATGGGCTTAGGCATTTGGGCTGTTGTTTTGACTTGTCTTGAAGCCCAAGATTTCGTCCACAAGTGACCAGGTTCATTCAAGCAAGGGTAAGGCATGGTTTGGCAAATTTGGAAGGCTTTGAATTTGTTGGATTTTTGTTGGAAAACATGGGTTATGGCCATGATCTTTTCCATTAAATGGTGTCTCCTCCATCTACACTATAAGAACAACACTCTAGCCATCCAAATGGACGCACAAAAAGCCTAGAGAATTTCTGCCCATTTCACCCAAAAACTCAAAATTGTCAAACCTGAATTTCAAATTGCAGCTGGTTTTAATCCCAAACAAAGGCTCAAACATATTCTTGGAAGCCTCATGGATCGTTCCCAACCATTACCATGTCCTAAAACAGTCTGAAGCGTGTTTTAACCACCCCATGGTTTGCGTTTTTTTCTTGACTTTGATTTCCTTGATTTATATGATATAAATGTATTTTAATCATGCATTATTAACCACTCTTGTGTTTGCAAGCTTTATGTATGGTTATATTTGAGTTTTGATGTAGGAATCAAATACCACCATTGTTAGGTTTTGGACCTTAGAATTGGGACTTCCATTGTTAGGAAAAATTAGGTTTGGCTATTGATACCATCATGTTCAGGGAGACGAGACCAGTTGATTCATGGTCTCACAATTTATTTTTGTTGCGTATTCTGTTTGTTTCAAATGCAGGGGTTACAGTGACGGACAAAAAACCGTCACTATAGACCTTGTTGTCTAATACGACAGACAGAGGTGGAAGCCAATGTGTGGCAGCCTATAATTGGCCTGTTTGAATCAGCGCGCGTGTTTTTTTTCCAATATTGACATTTTTTTGTATATTATATTATTAATTGAATTTATGTAAGGAATGGCATGATAGTTCAGTTGGCAGTGAAGCGTGTGTATAAGGGAGAGGACCTGGGTTCGAGCCCCAGGTCCAGCATATTACTTTTCTAATATTTGTTAACTGCAGATCCAGTATGTGTTAGCTACGCCAGTCCATCATGTGCCTCCAGATCACCATCACTGGATCTTGATTGATCTAGATCAAAGGGTTCCCACATGCAGGTGCACCATGAGCCATCAAAAACCCTCCTCACTAAATCTCAGTACAGTCTGGGTTCTCTATTTGGGCCCAACGTTTTTTCCAAAAAACACCCCCCATTTGGTTTTTGATGCCAGGTGTTGTACCCCAAAATTTGCCCTCCAATTTCCCCAGCATTTTCTCATCACAAGACCTTTGAAGATCAAGATACAGTTAGGGTTTCCTCTGCTCAAGGCTTCTCCTTGCACTGTGGACTCAAATTAGGGTTTGTGTTTGCCCAAGGATGTTTTGACCTAAAATTCCTAAGATGACTTTCATGCTTCATGTTGGACTCCCAAGTTTACCCATACCAAGTTTCAAGTCTTGATTCCAAGTTTTGCCCAGTCAATTAGACAGTTGACCTAGAAATCAACTGTATTGGGGAAAAAGTCAACTGTGGCCAATTGACAGTCAAACCTCATGAAATTTGATCCACATCAACATTATAAACTCATATAGACCATTTGATCAAGTATGGATCACAATTCCCCAAGAAATTTGATCAGATCACCAAAAGGGCAAAATGGTCATTTTTAGGGTTTTGACTGCACAAAGGCAATTTTTGACTGTTTGACCTAACCAATGGCAAGCCAAGTTCACATATGGCCTCAAGGACTCAATGGAATTATCTTGACATGTTCATCAAGCTCAAAAGATCCCAAGTACACAAGATTGACAGTTGAATTTCCCAGTCAATTGATCAATTTTGACTGTACACTGAAAAGTCAAACTTTGACTTTTTGGTCAAAATCAAGAGTCAAGATTCATTTTTCATCAAAACATTCCAAACCATGAAACTTGTTCACCAAGAAATCACAAAATGCAAATTAGGGTTAGAAAATGGAATTTTTCATAACTTAGAATTTTTCTAAGTTATGGAAAACCCTAATTTTTTCCCAACTTTACCCCATCTTTTCACCATGATCCATTTGGATTCAAACAAAAGTCAAAACATGAAAGTTGTAGCTTGTTGCATAGTCTACAACTTTGATTCACAAAGTTTTCTCATTTGAAGCCTGTATCTCAAGTTATAATTTTTTGAATAAGGGCACTAAACCATCTTTTAACTTAGTGAAATTTGACCTATTTTGACAAGGTTTTCTACCCTACTTCAAGGCCACTTTTCATACCCTTCCACTTGGAATTTTGATTTGCATTTCAAAGATGGATTGTAGTACACATTCCAAGCTTTCCAAAATGTCCAAGAACTCATCAAACAACCTCATAACTTGAGAGATTCGAATTTCACAAGTTGGCAAAAATTCACTTTTGTTCTTCATCAAAGCATGTTCATAAACTTGGCAAATTTGAACTCAGCATAGTTTGTGCTACTTTACAGGTCCTAAAACCAAATTACACTCCTTAATTTAATGCAAAACCAATGAATCAAGTTGTTATTCTAAGCCTTTGGTCATTACACAAGGAATTAAGCCTAAACTAGAAAAAGCATTATTTCCATTCTTGAAAAGCTTGCTTTATGTCAATTAGAAATCCAAGCAAGTACAAGCAAGATCTTCTTGGCACAAGTTTGTGAGCAAATTGCACTGATCAAGGCAAGGGATAGCAGCATAGTTAGAGGGCCTGTACTGACCTAGAAAGCAAGGTGGCATTTTGTAGCTTAAGTGTGAAGAAAAGTCCATAACTTATGCTAACTCTCATCTCAGCTTAGAAACAGAAGAACAAAGTTATCAAACATTTTTCATAGACCAAATCCAAGCTAACACACGAGCCTTTGCCATCTGAGGCACCCTCCATCTCAAAATCACCTCAAAACTGCACAAACAGGGGAGCCCCTGCAGTTTGAGTGCAAACTCCCAATCCCTTCAAGCATTTTGATTCAAACCTTTTCCTTTACCTTCCCTACAATATATGCAAGCTAACCATGTCCTAAAATCAGACCTGTAACACCTCCAAGCCACTTCACCATTTTCAATTTTCTGTTTTGCAGTTGGAGTTCACTAGCTCGATTCAGGGAGTTTCAAGACAAAGTAGGAATTGGAAAAGCATCCTTACACTTCAAGGAAGCTGTACAAGTCATCATTTCACTCTGAAACATCCTCCATTGCCCAGCTCGATTCCAACTGAACAGGTATATTCATGGAGTTCTATCTCTCTTATTAGGCATTGTTAGCTTTAGGTTTTTGAAGAAAACATGTCACAATCATAGCCCTGAACATGCTCATATGATTAGATTTCATTTATGTTTCGTGTGCTTAGAGAATTTCATGTCTGAACATTGATGAAAAGTTAGGTCAGAAAAGAGGGGGAGAGAAATTCTCCCTCATCTTAGAGAGATAGGTCAAGTTATTTATATGGTTGAAACCGTCTCTTCATGCTGAACATTTCTTGTGTTATGAGTTTTTGCTGAAAAGCCAAGAATCAGGAGTTAGACATTGAAGCAAGAAGCGCGCATTTTTTCAAACGTTTGAAGCTGGAGGTTGAAGAAGGAGTGAAGTGGGTTGGGCCTGTGTAATTTTGATTTCCACACCATCTTTCTTGATTCACACCCCCCTGAGCCCATTTGTTTATTTTTTAACATTTTTGACTTTTTCTTTTTTGGCTGACTTTGTTTATTTTTTCTCATGACATTAGAAAATTAAAAATATTTTTTTTATCATTTTTTGCATTTATTGCATATTTATTTGTTTGTTTTCTTTATTTGTACATAAATACATATATATGATTATTAGAATAAAATGTAAAAATAATGTAAATACACTTTTTATTTTCATTTACTTTCTGAAAATATTTCACACAAAAAATACCTTTTTTTATTTTATTTATTAAAATATTAAATAAATGTTTATTTTGTATATAATACATATTTAGGGTTTAATACATATATATATGTGATTATTAATATATTTAAGACAAAAATATGAAAATACTTGATTTTTCACTTTTATTAATATTTGATATAAAAATACTTTTTTTTTTCATAATATACTTCATTTTATTTTATTTTTATAAATAATAAATAGATAATAATACATTTTCTTTCAAATTAGGGTTTTTGCCCTAAATTCAAAATACTCAAAAAATAATACATTTTTATTTTCTTTTCCCTTTTACATAAATAATATTTTCTCATACACATAAAAACTTTCTTTTTGCATTTCACATATTTATTTAATTTACATTTAATTATGCATTATTTAAATTGCAAATATTCAAAATGATGTAATAATTTAGATTTAAATTCTTGTCAATATCCCCCATTTGAACATTTGTACCCCCCTTCTAATAATAACATGTTAGAATTAGGGTTTGTATGCGAAAAACGATAAAAAATAGTTTGACCTAATACAAGATAAACAAGCATGAAAATGGACACACAAATCACACTTGCACCCCCTAGGGTATTCCACTTGTTGCCTTCAAATAAATGGGCCATGTTGCATGTTAAACTTCTTTAGGCAAAACAAACAATTTGAATGATCATAGTCCCTCGACAAAACTTTTCAAAAACAAACAAAAACAAATGATCAAGTCCCTTAGAGAAATTGCCCAAAGACATTTAACGCCGTTGCAATTATGGTCAAAACGATGACCCGCGCCTGTCCCTCTCACATCCTAACACAAACTTGCCCACCAAATACAATGGTGGAGCAAACTTGTTAAAAGGGTTAAGATATAGCAATAATCTTTGAGAAATTTAGGAGTAGATAACCTCTTAGTTACTTGAATCAACTTGCAAAACAAAACACTTGTCTAAATTCAAAATCACACATCACAACACTTTCAAAACAAAACTTTCAAAAACAAAATGAAAACTTTTTCAAAAGACATACATCTTTGTATACATCCCCACATGGATCATTACAAAGGTTGCCACCACATTGGCCTCTTTTCAAAAACATTTTCAAAACCCACACACTCAAGCACCATTTAAAACAATTGAAAACAAAAGGCAAGTGATCTAAGCAAGTAACTAAGAGCCCATGGATAACCATGGATAGAAAGGGTGCTAATACCTTCCCTTTCTATAATCTACTCCCCGAACCCAAGAAAACATCTCAAAAGGTTTTTTGCTGTGCTTTTTAACCTTTCCTTAGGATAAAATAAAAAGTCGGTGGCGACTCTTGCTAACCGCAACATTTGCGAATACAAACGCAAAACCTCAAGTCAGTTCTCCCACCGTATCACAGAACTGGCGACTCTGCTGGGGAATTACTAAAAGTGGAGTAACCTTAGGGTTTAGATCACCTTTGTTTTCAAATTGTTTGCTTTGTTTGCTTTTACATTTGTGGGCTTTGTATCGGAGTTTCATAGATCCTAACCCGGATCTGGGAAAAACCCTTTTTAGGTAGCATAATCTGTGAGGGACCTGTCCGGCGTAGACCGACATGGGTGAAGCAGTGGCTACGTTGGTGTGGCATCTTAGTCTGTACCTATATCCCTTGTGTTGTAACGGGGAGAATATAGGTCTTCTAAGGGGTCATTAAACACCAACCGACCTTAGAACCCTAAATTGACCAACTTGGCTATTAGGACAGTAGCAGTATGCTACACTCATTGAGGCTAAACTCTCGAGATGGTTCTGGCCGCGAGAAAAGATTGCGATGCTGGAGTTATGACCGATTGAGGGTAGCCAATGATTTGAGATCCTCTAGAACCCGGTTACTTTTGATAGGACAGGTTTTAACCAACAAAACCAAAAGAGGGTAATACCTGAAACTCATGCTGGCCTGAAACCTAAGGGTGTCTTGTGTGACTTGTGTGCCTTATTTGCCTATGTGAATACTTGTGGTGTGTTTCATCATAGCATCATACCATCATACCATTGCATGCATCCTGTATAAAAGGCTAACCCATTTCAAAGACAAAAAGGTTTCATCTTTGCTCTGTTTTGTAGGACATTATGATGCCCGTGCGTAGAAATACTGTCCGGCTCAACTTTGTTCAAACACCAGTTTTACTCAAGGATCTGGTTGAAAGGATTCCAAACACTACCTCCTTCATCAACAGACATGGTTCTCTCCTTGGCTTGATCACTGCAAAATGGGACCAACAACTGATAAGTGTTCTGACCCAGTTTTATGACCCTCTGCATCACTGTTTCACCTTCCAAGACTTCCAGCTGGTTCCTACCCTGGAAGAATTTTCTTATTTGCTTGGGATCCCTGTCTTGGAACAAACTCCATTCACTAGTTTGGAAAAGACTCCTAGGCCTGAAGAGATTGCTGCAATTCTCCCCTTGACCAAAGAAGAGGTGTTGTCCAACTGGGAAACTAGAAATGGGGTCAAGGGCTTTTTGGTCAAATTTCTGGTTGGCAAGGCTAATGATTTCTGGAATGACTTGGACTTCAAGGCATATGAGGATGTTCTAGCTCTTTTGATCTATGGTCTGGTGCTGTTTCCCAACCCTGACACCTTTATCAGTATCCATGCCATAAGGATCTTCATGTCTCGGAATCCGGTACCCACTCTTTTGGGTGATATTCTACAACAACTCTATGCTCGTACTGCTCGAAAACGGGGAACTCCGTGGTGTTGTGCTCCTTTGCTAGTAAGGTGGTTTATTTCGCACCTTCCTAAGTTCGCGCTGAAGAATGATGAAGGGAAAGGCTGGGCTCGGAGGTTAATGTCTCTCACAGATAAGGATATCACTTGGACTCTCAGAGGTTTGGATGAGGTAGCTGTTATCGACCGTTGCGGAGAATACCCTAATGTCCCGTTGATTGGTATCCAAGGAGGAATCTCTTACAATCCGTGTTTAGCTCTCCGTCAGTTTGGAAGAGCCAGAGGAGATGGGCCTCATGAGATGCTGGTTCCTCACTTCCATTTTGAGTTTCAGGCAGGCAGTGACAAACTACGCCAGGGATTCATTAAAGCTTGGGACAGAATCCACAAAGCTGACCCACATGAGTTAGGACCAAAGACTTCTCTGCCATTGGAACCCTATTGCAAATGGGTCCGCATCCGTGCTCAGAAGTTGGGTATGCCATACGAAGCCGTCAGACCAATCATCCTGGAATCTCCCAATGAAGATGGGGTTCCTCCAACTGTCCTCCCTCCTCAGATACCCACTGATTTTGATACAATGAAGAGATCTTGGGCACAACTAAAGGAAGAACGGGATTTCTATCGGGAGAAGTTCAACGAGCAGGAAAGGAAGATCCAAAGGCTAACTAAGCAATTGGAGGAAGAACGGGTCCTGAACAACTACATCAGTACTGAAAAGAGGAGGCCATGGGAGCATTGAGGAGCTTTGGATGTTTCCTTTTATAGTTTATTTCCTTTCCAGTATTTTTCATTCCTGTAATGCCTAAGGGCAAGTTGTTGAACAATTGAAAATTTTAATCTAATGAAGTGTGTTTCCCTTTTTGTCTACAAAGTTGAATCTTGTTTGTCTTTGAAAACATAAAACATACGCATTCCATTACACCATATGCATAGCAGGTACCCTATTTCACAGGTTGTTTAATCTCCTTCGCTGTTTATTTTGAACAGTCATCATGAATCCAGACTCCTCCAGTGAGCAAGCAATCAAGGCCCTTCAGGCCCAAAGTGCACAGTTTCAAGAAATGGTCCTAAGCCTAGCCCAAGGTCAGCAAGAGTTGAAGACTCTACTCCTAAAGAAGAAGAAGAAAAAGAGGACTGCATTGTTCAACACCGGACGCAGATTTGGGAACACACTCCACAATGAAGCTGATCCAACCACTTATTCTGCTGAGAAAAATAGTCCCCAAGGGGGAGGAGCTCCTAGTCCCGCAGTCTCCGACAACGAGACGGACTATAACGATGAACAATACCCACCTGCTGCTGACAGATACAAACAATTGGAGGACCGCTTGAGCGCCATGGAGATTCAGAATGTGCCGGGACTGGATTTCGGAGATTTGGGGTTATCTTCTGGGGTAGTCATTCCACACAAGTTTAAGGCGCCTGCCTTCGCCAAATATGATGGGGTCTCCTGCCCAAAGCTACATCTAAGGTCGTACGTAAGGAAAATCCAACCTTACACGGCAGATAAGAACCTCTGGATTCACTTCTTCCAAGATAGCCTTTCGGGGTCACAACTCGAATGGTTCTACCAATTGGATGGAGCTAGCATCCGACACTGGGAAGATTTGGCAACCGCATTCTACAGACAATACCAATACAATTCTGATCTCGCTCCTACGCGTACCCAACTTCAGGGTATGTCTCTAGGGACGGGTGAAGGGTTCAAAGAGTACGCTCAAAAATGGAGAGATTTGGCTGGCAGGGTGCAGCCTCCGTTAACTGATCGAGAGCTGGTTGATATGTTTCTAGGGACGTTGTCTGGTCCGTTTTTCAATCATTTGGTTGGTAACTCCTCCGCTGGATTTACAGATTTGATATTAACGGGAGAAAGAATTGAAGCTGGCATCAGGTCAGGCAAGATACAGAAGGCTGCCTCTACAAGTGCTGAGAAGAGGCCGTTTAAGAAAGAAGCAAGTGCCGTCTATGGTCCTAGAAGACAAGTCAAGCCCGAAAGTCGCCAAGCCGTCAATGCTTTGGTCATCTCCAAACCTGTTGCTGCTCCTCAGCAGTACAATCAACAAAGAAGCGAAAGGCCCAAGAGGCAGTATACCCGACTAAGTATGACATTATCTCAAATTTTACCCCAACTGTTATCCACCAACCTGGTGACCCACAAAGAAGCTCCTAAAGTCGTCAACACTGCGTCTCCTAAATATAACCCAAATGCCCGGTGTGCTTATCATTCTGATAGTCCCGGGCACACTACTGATGATTGCTGGGCCTTGAGAAACAAAGTGCAAGATCTGATCGACGCAAAGGAAATTCAGTTTGAAGCGCCGGAAAGACCAAATGTTGTAACGGCTCCTATGCCCCAGCATAGGGTAAATGCCATTAAGGAAGAAGTGTACGCTGTTTCGGTAAATGAAGTTGTTACCCCTTTGAAGACTGTTAAGAAGAACCTACTGCGGGCCGGTTTATTTCCGGGTTGCAGCGAGGGTTGCCCATTCTGTGCTATTTCCCTATCTGATTGTCCCCTGCTAAGGTTAGGCATCCAAGGCCTAATGGATAGCAAGGAGATTCTATTCAAAAAGACTGCTGTTCAATTGGTTCCAATGAAAGAAGTTTCCGTGATTACCATCTTCAAAAATCCAATCAAGGCTCCCCCAAAGAAGCCTACTCAAATCATGACAGTTGCGCCTGTGATCATTACTGTTCCAGGGCCCCTCTCTTACGTGTCTGATAAAGCTGTCCCCTGGCATTATGGGGCAGACGTGTATGTAAATGGAATCAAACAAGAATTTGACGCTAGTGCCAGTATCTGCGATATCACCGGTCCAGCTAAAGTCACCCGCAGTGGCAGGCTCTTCTCGCCTGACATTGCGCCGCCCGCTATTCGAAAACCCCTCCTCATAAAACCTGCAAGTTTACCTAGTCCTGTTGCTGATCAAATTGTGTCCCCCTGCTGCCGAGTCATCAAATGCTCGGGGCAAAGGGATTGAAGAAGAGCCTGCCCGGATGGAGGCACCAATACCCGTAAATGCTGAGGCCTCCCGACAAGAAATGGAGGAGATTCTGAAAATAATAAAGAAGAGTGATTTTAATGTTGTCGAGCAGTTGGGGCATACACCCTCCAAGATCTCCCTGCTCTCCCTATTGCTATGCTCCGAGGCCCATGCTAAGGCCTTGATCTCATTTCTCAAGACGGCCCATGTGCCGCAGGAGACGTCTGCAGTTCAGTTCACTGACTGCATAGCGAATCTGACGGCGGACAACAGCTTGGGTTTTTCAGATGCTGACCTGACCGCAAAAGGGAGAGACCACAATGATGCCCTGCATGTCTCTATTGAATGCAGGGGCACCACTCTGGCACATGTATTAGTGGATACTGGTTCTTCCTTGAATGTTCTTCCGAAAAAGGCTTTAGATCGTCTGGATTATGAGGGCCTGGAGTTGAAACCCAGCAATATCATCGTCAGAGCCTTTGACGGTTCCAAAAGGATGGTTCATGGAGAGGTTAACATCCCTATTCGTGTGGGCTCTCAAGTGTTTGACTCTACCTTTTACGTGATGGATATACGTCCGTCGTACTCTTGTCTGTTGGGTCGACCTTGGATCCATAAAGCTGGGGCAGTGACCTCCACCTTGCACCAAAAGCTGAAGTATCCCGTTAGGGGGAAGATCGTCACTGTACAAGGAGAAGAGGATTATATGGTGAGCCATTTGAATTCCTTCAGGTACATCGAGATGGACGGAAAGTTCATTGAAACCCCCTTCCAGCATTTCGAGGAGGTGCATCCAATTTCAGCAGCTGCAGAGACAATGACCGAAGAGAATGATTCCTTGAAGATGGCTTCCCTAAGGGATGCCCGGGCTGTGGTTCAGAAAGGCAATTGTGCACACTGGGGTCAGCTTCCTGACTTCACTCAGAAGAACGACAAGTTTGGGCTAGGCTTTACTGCAGAGGCTCAGAAGGCGGTGCGCAAAGAGAAGATCGGAAAGGCTCCGGTGTTTATTTCCAGCTCAAGGGTGAATGCTATCGAGGAGGATGTGGAGGAAGTTGAGTTTGACAGTTGGATCTACCCGACTACCAGCAACGGACCTAGCAACTGGACGGCAAAGGATTTTACCCCTATCACATTTGTCACGCAGTAATTGATTTCTTTTGATTTCCAAATTTGTAACAAACAATATGTTAAAACTTTGTTGGCTCGGTGTCCTGCCCGGGGCATCGTAGCTCCATTTGTGAGGGCTTTTTGTATGACATTTTCATATATCATCAATCAAAACATTGGACGTTTGTTGCATTTCAAATCTTGTGCTCTTTTTCTTTCTGTGTTATACATATTGCAAAACAGCTATATTTACACACACTCACTTATACAGGCTTCAATCCACTCTGGATCTCACTGGTAACAGCTCTGCTACCGCCAGTTATGACTTCGAAAATCCGATCAACTTGGCCGAAGACGAAGGTGAAGATGATTGCGAAGTGCCTGGTGAACTTGCGAGACTGCTACTTCAGGAAGAGAGGGCTATTCAACCACATGAAGAGCCTGTGGAGACAATTAACCTGGGTACTGAGACAGATAGGAAAGAGGTCAAGATTGGTGCCAATCTAGAGCTCAGCGTGAAGCAACGATTGATCCAGATGCTACAAGACTACATGGAGATTTTTGCTTGGTCCTATGAAGATATGCCTGGTTTGGACGCCGACATTGTAGTTCACCATTTGCCAACCAAGGAAGATTGCCCTCCGGTAAAGCAAAAAGTTCGACGGATGCGTCCAGAGATGTCTGAAAAGATCAAGGCCGAGGTTATGAAACAGTTTGATGCCGGGTTCCTTGCAGTGACTTCTTACCCTCAATGGGTTGCCAATGTGGTGCCAGTACCGAAGAAGGACGGTAAAGTCAGAATGTGTGTCGACTACAGGGATCTGAACAGGGCCAGCCCCAAGGATGACTTCCCCCTACCTCACATCGATGTCCTTGTTGACAATACAGCTCAACACAAGGTGTTCTCCTTCATGGATGGTTTTTCAGGGTATAATCAGATTAAGATGGCTCCAGAGGATATGGAGAAGACTACCTTCGTGACTCAGTGGGGCACCTTCTGTTATAAGGTCATGCCCTTCGGATTGAAAAATGCTGGGGCAACCTATCAACGTGCCATGGTTGCTTTATTTCATGATATGATCCATCATGAGATTGAAGTATACGTTGATGACATGATAGCGAGGTCTCAAACTGAGGAGGAGCACCTTGACCATCTGAGGAAGTTGTTTGATCGACTCAAGTTATACAAGCTGAGGTTGAATCCCAACAAATGCACCTTTGGGGTAAGATCCGGAAAGTTGCTAGGTTTCATTGTGAGTGATAAAGGTATTCAGGTGGATCCTGCCAAGGTAAAAGCCATACAAGAGATGCCGACTCCAAAAACAGAGAAAGAAGTCAGAGGTTTCCTAGGACGACTGAATTACATTGCCCGATTCATCTCACATCTAACCGCTACTTGTGAGCCAATCTTCAAATTACTGAAGAAAGATCAAGTGGTACGCTGGAATGATGAATGTCAGGCCGCCTTTGAAAGGATAAAGGAATATCTCCAAGAGCCACCCATTCTTATGCCACCGGTGGAAGGAAGACCTCTGATACTATACTTGACGGTACTTGATAATTCAATGGGGTGTGTGCTGGGGCAGCATGACGAGTCTGGCCGAAAAGAGCACGCTATTTATTACTTGAGCAAAAAGTTTACCGACTGTGAGTCTCGTTACTCACTGCTTGAGAAAACTTGCTGCGCTCTTGTATGGGCTGCTCGCCGGCTGAGACAGTATATGCTGACTCACACTACCTTATTGATCTCAAAGATGGATCCCATCAAGTATATATTTGAAAAGCCCGCTCTGTCTGGGAGAATAGCGAGATGGCAAATGATCTTAACATAATATGATATCCAGTATACAACTCAGAAAGCAATTAAGGGAAGTGTACTGGCTGATCATTTGGCACACCAACCTGTGGACGATTACCAATCATTGAACTTTGATTTTCCGGACGAAGACATCATGGTGGTAACTGACTGTGAAGTACCTGGACCGGATGAAGGACCTGAGGAAGGATCCCGATGGTCTATGCATTTTGATGGAGCCTCCAATGCTTTGGGTAACGGCGTCGGCGCTGTAATCATATCTCCCAAGGGAACTCATACTCCCCTCACCGCCCGATTATGTTTCAGCTGCACCAACAACATGGCAGAATATGAGGCATGTATCATGGGTTTACAAGCTGCAATCGACTTAAGGATCAAATTTCTAAGTGTCTTCGGAGATTCCGCTCTCGTGATCAATCAGATCAAAGGCGAGTGGGATACGAAACACCCAAATCTTATTCCTTACAAGGAGTACGTGTTGACCTTGCTCCCCCACTTTGAAGAAATAACTTTCGAACACTTCCCTAGAGAGGAGAATCAGCTAGCAGACGCACTAGCCACGATGTCTTCAATGTTCAAAGTTAAATGGGACAATGAGGCTCCCCGAATCATTATCTGGAAGTTGGATGAACCGGCGTACTGCTGTGAGCTGGAGGCTGAGAAGGTGACTGAAAAACCCTGGTATCATGAGGTGAAGAGGTACTTGGAAGCTCAGGAATACCCTGAAGGCGCATCTGTCAATGATAAGAAGTTCATGAGGAGGTTTGCTGCAAAATTCTTCCTCAGCAACGGCATTCTCTACAAACGGAATCATGATTCAACCCTGCTACGTTGTGTGGATAAGGCTGAAGCGGAGAAAATCATGATGGAACTGCATGAAGGTACATTCGGAACGCACTCCAGTGGACACACCATGGCTAAGAAAATCCTTCGGGCAGGATATTTCTGGTCCACAATGGAAGCCGATTGTTACCAACACTCCCGAGCCTGTCATAAGTGCCAGATCTATGCTGACAAGGTGCATATCCCTCCAGTTCCTTTGAATGTCCTAACGGCACCTTGGCCTTTCGCAATGTGGGGCATCGATATGATCGGTGAGATCCGACCGACGGCATCCAATGGGCATCGCTTCATCTTGGTGGCGATCGATTATTTCACGAAGTGGGTTGAGGCAGCTTCCTATGCCACAGTAACCAAGAGCGTCGTGGCACGTTTCATCCGGCATAATCTGATCTGTCGGTACGGCGTCCCAGAAAGAATCATTACGGACAATGGTACCAATCTCAACAACAAGATGATCACTGAACTCTGTGAACAATTCAAGATACAGCACCACAATTCTTCTCCCTACCGGCCGAAGATGAATGGGGCTGTAGAGGCAGCCAATAAAAATATCAAGAAAATTGTGCAGAAGATGACAGTGACCTATAAAGATTGGCACGAGATGTTACCGTTCGCTCTTCATGGGTACCGCACCTCAGCAAGGACATCAACCGGGGCAACTCCTTTCTCCTTGGTCTATGGCATGGAGGCAGTCTTGCCGATTGAAATCCAGATACCCTCCCTCCGGATAATGAAGGATGCAGACTTGAATGAAGATGATTGGATCCAGACTCGACTTGATCAATTAAATCTGATTGACGAAAAGAGGCTCACTGCTATCTGTCATGGTCAGACGTATCAAAAACGGATGATCAGGGCATTTAACAAGAAAGTCAGACCGCAAGAGTATCAAGTTGGGGACCTGGTAATCAAACGCATCATCCTTCCTCAAAGTGATCCCCGGGGCAAATGGACCCCTACTTACGAAGGGCCATTTGTGGTTAAGTGTGTGTTCTCAGGAGGAGCCATGATCCTAACCACCATGGACGGTGACGACCTTCCTCACCCCGCCAATGCAGACATAGTGAAAAAATACTACGCATAAATAAAAGACCCGCTAGGTTGACATACCTAGGCAAAAACAAGGGCTTCCCGGCAAACCAAAAGGGTTCGGGCAAAAATAAGGGATGAAGTGAAAAAAAATCTGTACACCCGGCAAGTCGAAAACCTGAAAGGGAGGCTTGGGCAAAAAAGGGTATCCCGGTGGACTGAAAACCCGAAAGGGCGGTCCAGGAAAAAGTTAGGGATAAAAGCGTAACACTATGTCTCATTGGATCACTTCGCATCCGGAATTCGGCATCAACTATCTGGCTCCAGATTTCGGCATTGACCAATCGGCTTCATCTTCAACTAAGCAGCAAAGCGATGAGACGTTCGAAGACATAAAGGCAATAGCAGAGTTGGAACCCAGTGGGATTGTTCACATAGCTGTTTTGTTTTCTTTTTCAAAATGTAAACTCTATACTATTTGGCGATGTCCTCTTACTAGGATGTCAGTCTCTTGTACAAAAAAGACGCCCATTCACAGGCAAAGTTTAAATCAATACAAATTCACTTGTCCATACAAATTACCATTGTTTTCCCTTTTTTCTGTTTTGTCTTGCGAAGAACGTCCAATGTTCATTTTTGATATATGCATTTGACATTAAATTGCTGATTCATAAATATTTGCATATAAAACAAGAGATTAATTACAGGTGACATCAAAGACAGGGGCAATGTGGAGTTGTCTAATGCAGTCTAGTTGTTTTGTCCGCCAAGGCACCAAGGTAGGTTCAACTGAAAAATATGGCCAAATCATCTTAACTCCCCGCAGAGTAAAACAAGGTTCAGCAATACTTTCCCCAAGAGAAGTTGATCCCCCGTCGATCCTGAAGAAGCCCAACATTCCCGGGCAGGTCTTAAAGCTCATCCCCAGTAGATTCTGGAAGCTTATCCCCTGCAAAGTACGGACGTCTCGCCCGAGTTTTATTTTGAGTTATTTCCTCACAAGGACTTATAACTGGGTTATCCTCAGCTAAAAGCCACGGAAGATCGCTCTCGGCAAAGTTCCTTCAGTCCCCAGCGGAGTCTATCTTTGGTATTCCCAAGCAGAGTTTATCTTCGGAGTTCCCCAGCGGAGTTTATCACCATCATCCTCAGCGGAATCCATCATTAAAGTCCTCAGCAGGCCTCTCATCAAAACTTCGGCCAAGTATCTCTTCCGCAGAGCAGCTTCCCGGCCGTTCGTCAAGGATTTATTTTCCTAAGATGAAATTACACTCATAAACATTTCACATTTTCATACATCTTGCTTACATACATGATGAAACGCATACAACATCAAATGTTGAACATCATGACATCATGCATATCATACATCATGACATTGCATACAACTTACGTCTTTGCCTTTTCAGGAAAAAGACAATCTCAAAAACGACTACCTTCAACTGTCACAATTCCAGATTCGATACCTGTATCTAGCCAGGGCACATCTGAGAGTGATCAGTTTCCAGACTCGATTCCTGTATCTAGCCAGGGCACGTCCGCAGAGTTCAAAGATTCGATTCCTGTATCCAGCCAGGGCACATCTATCAACTGCTACATTTCCAGACTCGATTCCTGTATCTAGCCAGGGCACGTCTGAAGAGTTCAAAGATTCGATTCCTGTATCCAGCCAGGGCACATCTATTGACGACTATTTCCAAATTCGACTCCTGTATCCAGCCAGGGCACATCTGTGAGCAACCAATTGTAGATTCGATACCTGTATCCAGCCAGGGCATATCTGCATCAGGAGACTGAGGATCAAACACCTGTAACAAGCCAGGAAGACATCCTCCTTCCTCAAAAACACAAGTTTCTCGCAAAGGAATCTCTTCTGCGACCGACACTTCCAAATGGCATCTATAAGCCCATTCCCGACAAGGTTCCGTCACTTCTCCAGATGGCATCTATAAGCCCATCTCCCTATCCACCATCTCTCCAAATGGAATCTATAAGTCCATTCCCGACACCACATTGTTGAGACTCCAGCATGAGAGTGCAAATTTCCGGGCACTCTAGTGTCCAATCTCCTTTTACCCTCGAGTCACGAAAGGCAAGCTTGCCAATCTAACTCTTCAGGTCCAAGAAGATTGAACAGGGGCAACTGTTGTACCCCAAAATTTGCCCTCCCATTTCCCCAGCATTTTCTCATCACAAGACCTTTGAAGATCAAGATACAGTTAGGGATTCCTCTGCTCAAGGCTTCTCCTTGCACTGTGGACTCAAATTAGGGTTTGTGTTTGCCCAAGGATGTTTTGACCTAAAATGCCTAAGATGACTTTCATGCTTCATGTTGGACTCCCAAGTTTACCCATACCAAGTTTCAAGTCTTGATTCCAAGTTTTGCCCAGTCAATTAGACAGTTGACCTAGAAATCAACTGTATTGGGGAAAAAGTCAACTGTGGCCAATTGACAGTCAAACCTCATGAAATTTGATCCACATCAACATTATAAACTCATATAGACCATTTGATCAAGTATGGATCACAATTCCCCAAGAAATTTGATCAGATCACCAAAAGGGCAAAATGGTCATTTTTAGGGTTTTGACTGCACAAAGGCAATTTTTGACTGTTTGACCTAACCAATGGCAAGCCAAGTTCACATATGGCCTCAAGGACTCAATGGAATTATCTTGACATGTTCATCAAGCTCAAAAGATCCCAAGTACACAAGATTGACAGTTGAATTTCCCAGTCAATTGATCAATTTTGACTGTACACTGAAAAGTCAAACTTTGACTTTTTGGTCAAAATCAAGAGTCAAGATTCATTTTTCATCAAAACATTCCAAACCATGAAACTTGTTCACCAAGAAATCACAAAATGCAAATTAGGGTTAGAAAATGGAATTTTTCATAACTTAGAATTTTTCTAAGTTATGGAAAACCCTAATTTTTTCCCAACTTTACCCCATCTTTTCACCATGATCCATTTGGATTCAAACAAAAGTCAAAACATGAAAGTTGTAGCTTGTTGCATAGTCTACAACTTTGATTCACAAAGTTTTCTCATTTGAAGCCTGTATCTCAAGTTATAATTTTTTGAATAAGGGCACTAAACCATCTTTTAACTTAGTGAAATTTGACCTATTTTGACAAGGTTTTCTACCCTACTTCAAGGCCACTTTTCATACCCTTCCACTTGGAATTTTGATTTGCATTTCAAAGATGGATTGTAGTACACATTCCAAGCTTTCCAAAATGTCCAAGAACTCATCAAACAACCTCATAACTTGAGAGATTCGAATTTCACAAGTTGGCAAAAATTCACTTTTGTTCTTCATCAAAGCATGTTCATAAACTTGGCAAATTTGAACTCAGCATAGTTTGTGCTACTTTACAGGTCCTAAAACCAAATTACACTCCTTAATTTAATGCAAAACCAATGAATCAAGTTGTTATTCTAAGCCTTTGGTCATTACACAAGGAATTAAGCCTAAACTAGAAAAAGCATTATTTCCATTCTTGAAAAGCTTGCTTTATGTCAATTAGAAATCCAAGCAAGTACAAGCAAGATCTTCTTGGCACAAGTTTGTGAGCAAATTGCACTGATCAAGGCAAGGGATAGCAGCATAGTTAGAGGGCCTGTACTGACCTAGAAAGCAAGGTGGCATTTTGTAGCTTAAGTGTGAAGAAAAGTCCATAACTTATGCTAACTCTCATCTCAGCTTAGAAACAGAAGAACAAAGTTATCAAACATTTTTCATAGACCAAATCCAAGCTAACACACGAGCCTTTGCCATCTGAGGCACCCTCCATCTCAAAATCACCTCAAAACTGCACAAACAGGGGAGCCCCTGCAGTTTGAGTGCAAACTCCCAATCCCTTCAAGCATTTTGATTCAAACCTTTTCCTTTACCTTCCCTACAATATATGCAAGCTAACCATGTCCTAAAATCAGACCTGTAACACCTCCAAGCCACTTCACCATTTTCAATTTTCTGTTTTGCAGTTGGAGTTCACTAGCTCGATTCAGGGAGTTTCAAGACAAAGTAGGAATTGGAAAAGCATCCTTACACTTCAAGGAAGCTGTACAAGTCATCATTTCACTCTGAAACATCCTCCATTGCCCAGCTCGATTCCAACTGAACAGGTATATTCATGGAGTTCTATCTCTCTTATTAGGCATTGTTAGCTTTAGGTTTTTGAAGAAAACATGTCACAATCATAGCCCTGAACATGCTCATATGATTAGATTTCATTTATGTTTCGTGTGCTTAGAGAATTTCATGTCTGAACATTGATGAAAAGTTAGGTCAGAAAAGAGGGGGAGAGAAATTCTCCCTCATCTTAGAGAGATAGGTCAAGTTATTTATATGGTTGAAACCGTCTCTTCATGCTGAACATTTCTTGTGTTATGAGTTTTTGCTGAAAAGCCAAGAATCAGGAGTTAGACATTGAAGCAAGAAGCGCGCGTTTTTTCAAACGTTTGAAGCTGGAGGTTGAAGAAGGAGTGAAGTGGGTTGGGCCTGTGTAATTTTGATTTCCACACCATCTTTCTTGATTCACACCCCCCTGAGCCCATTTGTTTATTTTTTAACATTTTTGACTTTTTCTTTTTTGGCTGACTTTGTTTATTTTTTCTCATGACATTAGAAAATTAAAAATATTTTTTTTATCATTTTTTGCATTTATTGCATATTTATTTGTTTGTTTTCTTTATTTGTACATAAATACATATATATGATTATTAGAATAAAATGTAAAAATAATGTAAATACACTTTTTATTTTCATTTACTTTCTGAAAATATTTCACACAAAAAATACCTTTTTTTATTTTATTTATTAAAATATTAAATAAATGTTTATTTTGTATATAATACATATTTAGGGTTTAATACATATATATATGTGATTATTAATATATTTAAGACAAAAATATGAAAATACTTGATTTTTCACTTTTATTAATATTTGATATAAAAATACTTTTTTTTCCTAATATACTTCATTTTATTTTATTTTTATAAATAATAAATAGATAATAATACATTTTCTTTCAAATTAGGGTTTTTGCCCTAAATTCAAAATACTCAAAAAATAATACATTTTTATTTTCTTTTCCCTTTTACATAAATAATATTTTCTCATACACATAAAAACTTTCTTTTTGCATTTCACATATTTATTTAATTTACATTTAATTATGCATTATTTAAATTGCAAATATTCAAAATGATGTAATAATTTAGATTTAAATTCTTGTCAATATCCCCCATTTGAACATTTGTACCCCCCTTCCCATATTTGGTTTTGTAATAGCTTAGTAATTTTTAATTTCGCACTTTATTGCTTTCTAATAATAACATGTTAGAATTAGGGTTTGTATGCGAAAAACGATAAAAAATAGTTTGACCTAATACAAGATAAACAAGCATGAAAATGGACACACAAATCACACTTGCACCCCCTAGGGTATTCCACTTGTTGCCTTCAAATAAATGGGCCATGTTGCATGTTAAACTTCTTTGGGCAAAACAAACAATTTGAATGATCATAGTCCCTCGACAAAACTTTTCAAAAACAAACAAAAACAAATGATCAAGTCCCTTAGAGAAATTGCCCAAAGACATTTAACGCCGTTGCAATTATGGTCAAAACGATGACCCGCGCCTGTCCCTCTCACATCCTAACACAAACTTGCCCACCAAATACAATGGTGGAGCAAACTTGTTAAAAGGGTTAAGATATAGCAATAATCTTTGAGAAATTTAGGAGTAGCTAACCTCTTAGTTACTTGAATCAACTTGCAAAACAAAACACTTGTCTAAATTCAAAATCACACATCACAACACTTTCAAAACAAAACTTTCAAAAACAAAATGAAAACTTTTTCAAAAGACATACATCTTTGTATACATCCCCACATGGATCATTACAAAGGTTGCCACCACATTGGCCTCTTTTCAAAAACATTTTCAAAACCCACACACTCAAGCACCATTTAAAACAATTGAAAACAAAAGGCAAGTGATCTAAGCAAGTAACTAAGAGCCCATGGATAACCATGGATAGAAAGGGTGCTAATACCTTCCCTTTCTATAATCTACTCCCCGAACCCAAGAAAACATCTCAAAAGGTTTTTTACTGTGCTTTTTAACCTTTCCTTAGGATAAAATAAAAAGTCGGTGGCGACTCTTGCTAACCGCAACATTTGCGAATACAAACGCAAAACCTCAAGTCAGTTCTCCCACCGTATCACACCAGGCCCATTGTTTTATTTGTTTTCTAATTTCATTTTATTTTTGTTTATTATTTTCAAAAGTCATTTTTTAATAAGTCATAAAAAATAAAAATAAAATAATAATTAGGATTAGTTTCTTTCTAAAATTATTAATTAATTAATTATTTTAATGTTACTTTATCAATTTAAAATCAAATTAGTCTTAGTTTCATTTTAATTCAAGTTATTTTCTTAATAAAAATTACAAAAAATATTAGAATTAAGATTCATTTCATTCAACTTTTATTTTCTTAATTAAAAATAAATTTAGAATTACTTATTCTCTTAGAAAAAACAAAAAAAAAATATTTTCTTGTTGTTGTTTATTATTTACTAGGTTTTTAGACGTTTCTTTATTTCGCGCGCTTATATTATTATGTATCTGCTTATGGTTTGTAATTTTATCGCGCGCGCATTTTATTTCATGATTATGTATCTGCCTATGGATTGTAATAGCCCTAATTAGGATTTTCATTTTCCGCACTTTACATTTTAGTCAGATATAACTATAACTGTCTCGAAGACCTGTAATAGCTGTAGGATTTTATTTCTCGCTTTATATTTCTTATATGTCTGTATATAAATTGTTAGTAACTTAGGCGTGCGTGTCAAGATTAAATCAAATAATCATTAGATCACTAATCTCAAGACAAATATCTGAAAAAAGCACCATTGCACACTTGCACCCTTAGGGTACTCCTCACTTGGTTGCCTCGGAAAACAATGGTCATGTCTCTCGAACGTAGGGATATCTTAGCAAAGACCCTCGGTATAAAAGCCATCATAAAGATCATGGTCCCTTAATGTCCCTAAAGTTTCCTATGAGAAATAATCTTGTCCCTCGATGTTTCCTATATGATGACAGTCCCTTCGAAATGCTAAGGTATCCTTACTTGTTGCCTTCGATGACTATAACGTCCATTTCGATAGTCCATCAACATCCAACGATAGGGCTACCTTCTCACTAATAGTAGGATATCACTATGTAAAGGAAAGGAGGAAAAGAACGTCCTTTTTCGAGTAGGTAGATGACTCTTAAGTACTTGCTCAAACCTAAGTTTTCACACTTACACACTTTTCAAAAACTATTTTCATAAACGCTTTATCACACTCTTGAGGACTGATACAAGAGTTACCATAAAGAAAACAAAAATCTTTCAAAAACACAAACACAAACAGTTTTCAAAAATGAGCAAGTTCCTAAGAGCCCGTGGAAAACCATAGATGGAAAGGGTGTTAATACCTTCCCTTTCCATAATCTACCCCCCTTACTCAAAAAATATCGAAAAAGGTATTTTCTGTTCTTTTCATCCTTTCCTTTGTTGGATAAAATAAAAGTTGGTGGCGACTCTTGCTTACCGCGACATTTGCGAACAAAAAACACAAACTAGTATTAACAGTCGGTTCTGCCACCGTATCACACTATGGTTTTTGACGGAGCTTCTAACGCTCTTAGCAATGGCATCAGCATTGTGATAATATCTCCTGAAGGCTGTCATACTCCTTTCACTACTGGATTATGTTTATATTGTACCAACAACATGGATGAATATGAAGCATGCATTATGGGTCTCAAAGCTGCTATTGAATTGAGGATAAAATTATTGAGTGTATTTGGAGATTCGGCCTTAGTAATCAGTCAAATCAAAGGAGAATGGGACACGAAGCATCCTAATCTCATCCCTTACAAAGAGCATGTGTTGACACTAATTCCATACTTTCAAGAACTTACCTTTGATCATTTTCCACGAGAGGAAAATCAACTAGAGGATACGCTAGCTACTATGTCATCCATGTTTAAGGTCAGGTGGGATAACAAAGCTCCTCAGATCACTATTGAGAGAATGGATGAACCCGCATACTGTCGCGAGATTGGTACTGAAGAAGTAGTGGACAAACCTTGGTTCCATGAAGTCAAAAGATATATCGAAGTCCAAGAGTATCCTGAGGGAGCTTCAGTCAATGATAAGAAATTCCTAAGAAGGTTCTCTGCCAAGTTCTTCCTCAGTAACGAGATCCTCTACAAGCGTAACCACGACTCTACCTTGCTTCGGTGTGTAGACAATAGTGAAGCAGAGAAGATTATGGCTAATTTACATGAAGGTACCTTTGGTACCCATTCTAGTGAGCACACAATGGCTAAAAAGATCCTACGGGAAGAATACTATTGGTCCATTATGGAAGCATACTGTTATCAGCATTCACGAAGTTGCCACGGATGCCAGATCTATGCTGATAAAGCACATGTGCCTCCAGTTCCTTTAAACGTCTAGACTGCTCCCTGACCATTCGCAATGCGGGGCATCGATATGATTGGAGAGATTAGACATATAGCTTCAAATGGGAACCGCTTCATCCCGGTTGCCATTGATTACTTCACGAAGTGGGTTGAGGAAACTTCATTTACTTCTGTTACTAAGAATGTTGTGGCCCGGTTCATCAGACATAACCTTTTCTGTCAGTATGGTATTCCAGAGAGAATGATTACGAATAATGGTACCAATCTCAATAATACCATGATCATCAAGCTTTGCATGCAATTCAAGATCTAGCATCATAACTCTTCTCCTTACCGGTCGAAGATGAATGGCGCTATAGAAGCTTCTAATAAAACATCAAGAATATCATACAGAAGACGATGGTGAGATATAAAGATTGGCATGAGATGTAACCATTTGCTCTCCATGGTTACTGTACCACGGTGCGCACATCAACAGGGGCAACCACTTTCTCTTTGGTATACGGTATGAAGGTTGTCCTACCCATTGAAGTCCAGATCCCTTCTTTGAGAATCATGAAGGATGCAGGTTTGAATGAAGACGAATGGGTTCAGACTCAACTTGACCAATTAAACCTGATTGACGAGAAGAGGCTCGCGGTTGTCTATCATGGTCAGATGTACTAAGAACGTATGGTTAAAGCTTTTAACAAGAAGGTCATACGTCAGGTATATCAGCCTGGTGACCTAGTAATCAAGCGCATTATCCTGCCGCAAGGTGATCCCAGGGGTAAATGGACTCCCACATATGAAGGGCCATTTTTTATCAAGAACATATTTTTTTGCGGAGCCATGATTTTAACCACTATCGACGGTGACGACCTTCTGCACCCTGTAAACGCGGACATAGTTAAAAGATACTACGCATGAACAAGGACCCACTAGGTTGACTAGCCTAGGAAAAAATAAGGGAATCTCGGCGAACCAAAGGGGTCCGGGCAAAAATTAGGGATATACATGAAAAACATTTGTACACCCGGCAAGTCAAAAACCTGAATAGGCGGCTTAGGCAAAAAAGGGTATCCCGGTGGACCGAAAACCCGAAAGGGCGGTCCAGGAAAAAGTTAGGGATTTAAAGCGTATAACTATGTCCCGTTGGATCACCTTACAGCCAATATTTAGTATCAACTATCAAGCTCAAGTGGTACTAATCAATCCAGTCAGCTTCGGACAAGCAGCAAAGAGATGAGACACCCAAAGGCATAAAGGCAATAGCAGAATGGGAATCCAATAGGATTATTTCACATAGTTGTATTTCTTTGTATGCTATTTTGTAAAGTTTTCATTCTTACGACGACATTCTCTAACTAGAATGTCCGCCTCCTTGTACAAAACGCCTATTATAGGCACAAATTCTTCAAGTTAATACAAAGTTATTCCTTTGAAAGTGAAAAACTATTTGTTTTTATTTTTCTGTTTTGTTTGCGAAAACGTCCAATGATTATTTTTGAACATATGCATTTGAATGTGATTACTACATACAAACATACGCCTAAAAAAACAGAAAGACAGTTACTAATGGCTTTATGAAATGGGACAATATCTAAGGGCCATCCACAAAATCCCCCCAGATATTTTCTCTAGCAGATACCTTCTCCAGCAAGTACAGAGACAGGGGCATCCTTCTACAAGGTCACCGCCATATTCTCAGCATGCAGCCTAATGGTGTCAGGTATTCTCATATCCCTAACAGAGCAAGAATCTCCAAATTACTGCTCCAAAAATTCCCCAGTGAAGTCACCAAAGCTTCTCAGGATTCCCCAACAGGATTTCACAAAATCCCCAAACAGTGCACAAAGTTTCCCTTCCCCAACAGAGTTTATTTCTTGAATAACAAAAATCTGTCTCCCAGCATTTCAACTTCAAACAAAATTTGAAGAATCACATTATGCATCCCCAGCTACAATCAGGGATTTATTTTACCTAATTCAATAACACTGCAATATAACAACTGACATGTTCATACATTGCATTCATGCATCATTCTACAAACGTCATAGCATATGCAACACAAATGCATATATCACAATCTCGTTTATCTTGAGAGCATCATACAAATCATACATCATGACATCACATGAAACTGACTTTACCTTTTCAGATTGAATTCACAAATAGACAAATACTATCAATTTATGCACAGCGGGTCAAAGATTAAAGCCCGAAACCAGACGGGGAAACTATCTACACAACCAAGTGGTGTAAACTCTCGAAGCAAGACGGGTTTACCAACAAGTATAGTAGATCAAAGATTAATGCCCGAAAATAGACGGGAATTTATCTATGTGACCAACATTGCCAAGTTCCAGATTAATACCTATAACAAGCCAGGACAACTATATGTGGACGACCGATTGTAGATTAATACCTGAAACAAGCCAGGACAACTATTTGTGGACAACTATATCAACGACCGACAATTTTCAAGTTCCATATTAATACCTGAAACAAGACAGGTCAACTATCTGTGAACGACCGACTATAGATTAATACCTATAACAAGAAAGGAAAACTATCTACATGAACAGATTGAAGATTAATAACTGTAACAAGCCAGAAAAACTATCTTTCTTTCTAAGGTCAGAGATTAATACCTGAAATTATCCAGGACAACTATCTCAAGAACCGACAATTTTCAAGTTCCAGATTAATACCTGAAACAAGCCAGGACAACTATCTGTGGACGACCGACTGTAGGTTAATACCTGTAACAAGCCAAGAAAACCATCTACATGAGGAGATTGAAGATTAACACCTGAAACCAGACAAAAAAAATTATCTTTCTTTCTCAGGTCAAAGATTAATACTTGAAACTAGATAGGACAACTATCTCAACGACAAAAACAAGTTCCATATTAATACCTGAAACAAGACAGTAAAACTATCTACACAACCGGATAAAGAAATCTTACACGGGTTCTTTCTTTCCAGATGCAGTCTAACACGGACTCATCCTGAAGAAATCTTACACGGGTTTCTTCTCATGATCTCTAGATGCATTCGAACATGGACTCATCCTGAAGCAATCTTACACGGGTTCCTTCTCATCATCCAAATGCAGTCTAACATGGACTCATCCTAAAACAGCCATGCACATGCTCTCTTTTGCATTTTCAGATAACGGTTAATTCCATTATCCCCAGCAAGTCACTGTGAAGCCTGGATTTCAACCAGAAAGCAACAAACTCTCATCTCTCCAATACAGAGATAACTCTTCAGTAGAGCCTTGGACAACTAAAGTTCCTAGATTTTATTCCCTCACAGATTTTTCCTCAAGCAAGAGAACAACAAAAATTAACCTTCCTCAATGGACTCCTCCTCAGACAGCAGGAATAGGAATCCCCCACAAAGAGACCTCTTATGAAGTTGGCATCTACTTTGGATGGCATATTTAAGCCCATCTCCGACGACTCTCTGTCATCTTCTCCAGATGGCATCTTTAAGCCCATCTCCGACAACTCTCTATTATCTTCTCCATACGGCATCTTTATGCCCATCTCTGATGACACTCTGTCATCTTCTCCAAATGGCATCTTTAATCCCATTCCCAACATCATCAACCATTGGTGTTACTTCATGTGAGTGCAAATTTCTAGGCACTCTAGTGTTCAATCATCTTCCACCTTCAGATTATGAAAGGCAGACAAGCCAATCTAAATCCTCAGGTTTAAGAAGATTGAACAGGGGCGGCTGTTGTACCCCAAAATTATCCCTCCCATTTTTACTCAAGACATGCTCATTGAGGTTCCCAATTGCTCAAGGATGACCAAGAGTTGATCAGACAAATTCTCCTCCTAAGCAATGAACCTCTAATTATGGTTTCACTTTTCATCAAGATGTGTGAGCTCCAAAGGTCTAAAATGTTTTCCATTGTCCTAATATGTCTTCAAGATTGTCCATGACAAATTTCATGCCGTACATTACAAGTTTGCTCAGTCAATTGCTCAAATGCCTGAAAACCAACTCTGTTAGGTCAAAAGTCAATTGTGGCCAATGTACAGTCAACTTTCAAGATTTTTTGGTCAACATCAACATCTTGAAGTGATATCCATAATTTTATCAAGGTTTGATCATTATTCCTCAAGAAATGCTCCTAATCTATCAAAAGTCAAGAATTCCTAAATTAGGGTTTCTATAGGAAAAGTCAACTGATCTTTGATCAGGCATAAATTTCACATAATTCATCCATTTCCCCCCCAACAAAAGATCATTTTGAAGAGAATCCAATTCCCTACAACTTATCTTTTTCCCTTAATTCCAATAAATGCACCATTTGAAAGATACAAGCTCATACATTACAGGTCATTTTCAGAAAGTCAACAAAAGACACTTTTTTTTCCAAGACCTTTTACATCAAGATAAAATCTTCAAATGTAAAATTGATCAAAATAGGGATTGAATTAGACATCTTGGGCTTTCTAAAAAGTCTAATATCATCATCATGAGATAAAAATTGAGCAAGTTATGGCTTTTCCAAGTTAGGAAAATTTGAGAAATTTCAAGAATCGTGCATTGGACAAACTTGAACTTTTAGGTCAATGGCCTAACTTCTTGGACTTCAAATGTCTTCCTAACCTTTTAGGGACATCTAATCTCATTTTTACATTTCCTTACCATTTTTATCTATTTTATTCATATTTATTTTGATTTATTTCAAATAAATACAAAGTAAATTGTATAAAATATTTAGAGATGGGCTTTGGCATTTGGGCTAATGTTTTGTTTTGTCTTAAGGCCCAAGAATTCATGACAAGATGTCCAGGTACATTCAAGGATGGAAATGGCATGGAATCTTCATTTTTGGCATTTTTTTCAAATTATAATCATGGCTTTAAACAACATGGTTATGGCTTGGATTCTTTCCATATATCCTTCCTATCTCCATCTCCTCTATAAATACAGCCTTCCTGCAAGTATTACATACGCACATATTTCCTTAAGAAAGCACCCCAACATTCTCAAAATTTTTACAAAGTTGTCAAACTCGAAAAAACAAGTTCCATCCATACTCAGTCCATTCCAGGCGTTCCATCATCACCCTAAGGTTCCCAGAAGCTTATTCCAACCCTCGATCAGGTCAAGTCATGCCCAGGATCTCTCCCCTGAGTGTCACCAGTTTGGTATACTTCCTTGAACTCAAAACTTTCTATTATGCAATATAAATGATTTATATGTGCATATTCATGTTTATACTGATGATTATGTGTGTTCAGAGCCATCGCATGGATAGTTTAACGCAGGGACGAAGCTTTTCCATTGTTAGGGCAAAGCTTCATCCAAGCTTCGTATCTCAAAATACAAGCCTCTATAGGACAAACCAGATGCGCCATCGTGTTCGCAAGCGTCCATTTAGTCTTATAGGATTATTAGTTTACTTGTTTTCATTGATTTATGTAGGATTCGATTTATTGGGCCATCGGAGAATATGACGGAATTTTGACTCCGGCCAAGCCAACTAGTTTGAATCTGGCGCCCAGCTGTCTCCTTCCCACTAGTGCATTCAGTCAGCGCGTATTTTTCTGATTTGAATAATTATTGTTTTATTTTTTGCATATAACATTATGGTTTTGTTTGTGTTAATGAATAATAGGTTGGTTGAGATGGTAAGACGTATGAGTGCGATGAGAGAGGACCTGGGTTCGTACCCAGGTCTGAGGTTTTATTTTTTTTCTAACATTCACAAATGCATATCTCATACATACAGTTGTCAGACGTGCACCGTGTACCATCAACTCGCCATCACCTGATCAAGATCCAACGCATCTAAACGTTCAAACTACCATGCGCCCCCAAAATCTCTCAACATTGGATCCACACATGACCTTGGGCTAGCTACAATATGGGCCTAATGAGATCACAAATGCACCCCACTTTTTCACTTCAGCACCTGGCCCATTTTACTTTTTTTTACTTTTAGTTTATTAATTTCAAAAATCATTTTTTTTTCTAAAATAATATAAAATCAGAAAAATAATAATAATAGAATTTAGGATTTTTCTGTTTAATTTTAATTTTCCAAATTAATTAAATTAATTATTTTGACCTTATTTTATTATTTAAAAGTGATTAGAACTAGGTTCATTTTAACTCAAATTTTTTCTCAATAAAAATGCCAAAAAATGTTAGTTGGTTAGAATTAACTTTAATCATTTTCTTTTATTTAATTAATTAGGATTAGATTTAGTTTTTCTTATTTAATTTAATTTAAGTATTTTCTTAAAATAAACAAAAATAAACAAAAAAGATTTTCTTATTTTTTACTTAGAATTTATTTAGGGTTTAGACGTTCCTTTCGACTCGCGCGTGCTATTATTTTTTATATTTTTATTTTTCTAAATTATTGTAACTGGTCATAGTATGTAATAGCTTAACTAGGACTTTTTCTTTACTGCTTTTATTTCCCCCATTTTTGGACATGTAAATCCCCCTCCCCAAAGCATTGTAATAGCGTAGATTTAAATTACTGCACTTTAAATTCCTGTACATATTAACTGCTAGACTAACAGGATTGTATGGCAAGAATAAAATTAAACGTTAGAAAACTTAAAAATCAAAGACAAAAATAACTGAAAACCAATACACTTGCACATATACACTTCTAGGGTACGCCCACTTCGGTTGCCTTCAGAAATAGTCACAACTCTCGAAACGTGAGAGATTTTAGTGGCTATCCTCTGGTTCAAAAGATCATAAGTCCCTCAATGACCTCTCGAAATTGCCTCGGTAAAATTATGATCTTATAACCCTATGGTAGTTACTAAAACTTCTTTCCCAGTTGCCTTTTGTAACTATAAAATCGTCCCTTCGAATGTCCCTCAAACATCTAACGATAGGGCTACCTACTCACTAATAGTAGGATAGCTTTGTCTAAAGGATAGGAGGAAAATAACAAACCTTTCGAGTATAAGTAGATAGTTCTTAGATGCTTGCTCAAAAACAATTTTTCACACTTACACAAAAACATTTCAAAACACTTTCAAAAAACGCTTTATCAGCACTCTTGAGGACTGATACAAGAGTTATCATAAAGTGAATCGCCGCACTAAGGCATTTTCAAATACTTTTCAAAAAACACAAAGCACAAGGTATTTTTCAAATGAGCTAATCATCTAAGATCCCATAGATAACTACGAATGAAAAGGATGCTAACACCTTCCCTTTCCATAATTTACCCTCCTTACTCAGAAAACTCTCGAAAGGTCTTTTTCTATTCTTTTCACCCTTTCCTTTGTTGGATAAAAAAAAGTCGGTGGTGACTCTTGCTTACCGCAACATTTGCGAATACAAATGCAAAACCAATATAACAGTCAGTTCTCCCACCATATCACACCAGGCAGTATCAACTCCCAAAACAGGACGGGTTTACCGACAAAAAATAGGTCTCATATTAATTCCCGAAACAGAATGGGGTAACTATTTATATGACTAGGCGGTATGAATTTCCAAAATAGGACACGTTTACCAACAAAAAAATAGATTGTGGATCAATTCCCGAAACAGGACGGGGCGACTATCTTCATGACCAAATGATTTCCTTCAGAGATTGAATTCTGACGAGCATCTCCTTCAGAGATTCATTCTGAAAAGCATTTCATTCAGATAAAATCGAGACATAGATTTCATTCTGATACTCCCCAACGCATATGCTAATTACTTTGGATGCCGTCTATAAGCCCATCTCTGATGACACTCTATCAACTTTCTGAATGCCATCTTTAAAGCTCATTCAAGCAATACTATCAACCAACAATGTAACTTTGTACACTGACGAGTGCAAATTTCTGGGCACTTAAGTATTCAATCCTCTTCCACCTTCAAATCACGAATGGCAGACATGCCAATCTAACTCTTCAGGTTTAAGAAGATTGAACAGGGGCAACTGTTGTACCCCAAAAATTTTCCTCCCATTTTTTAATAAAATTGATTCAAGACACCTCATCTTACTCTTAGGGTTCTCAATTGCTCAAGAATACTCAAGGGTTTGAGCATACAAGCACCTTTCTTAAGTAATTGACCTACAACTAGGGTTTTGTGTTTATCAATGAAAATTGAGCTTCTAATGCCTCAAGTGGATTACATGATTCCTCATATGCTTCAAGGTACCCTCGTGACAAGTTTCAAGCCTTGCATCACCAGTTTGCTCAGTCAATTGCTCAGATGATTGAAAATCAATTGTATTAGATAAAAAGTTAACTGTGGTCAACATATAGACAAACTTCAAGATTTTTGGTCAACATCAAGATTTTGAGGTCACATTCATCATTTGGTCAAGGTTTTATCATGATTCATCAAGAAAACTCAAGATCCATCAAAAGTCAAAAGTTACTAAATTAGGGTTTTCTTTAGGAGAACTCAACTGAAACTTTGACCAGGCATAACTTTCACATACTTCATCAAGAATTCCTTAACCAAAGCCAATTTTTAAGGAAATTCAGTTCTCTACAACTTTGTCTCTCTAAGCTCAATGCCAAAAATGCTTCATTTGAGAGATATGGATCAAAATATTACAGGTCATTTTAAAAGTTAACAAAAAGATATTTTTTGTCAAGGCAATTTACATCAAGTTAAAGACTTCAAATGAAAAAATGACCAACATGAAAGTTGTAGAAGACATCTTTAGGTTCCCAAAAAGTCCAATATCACCTTCATATGACAAATTGTGAGAGTTATGGTTGGCACAATTTGGACAATTTTTGAGAAATGCATGAAACCTCAATTGAGCAATTTTGAATTTCTGGACTAATGGGCCTAAAATTTGAGGATTAAACATGTTTATGACATGATAGAAGACCTCTAAGTCCATTGGTACATGGTCATATTTATTATCCTAGTATTTAAATTTTTATTTAATTTTTGTAAAGAATTAAATTAAAAATAACAAATAGTTGGATTAATGTTGGACTATGATCATTTGGACATCTTCTAGAAGGCCCAAGACCTCATAAAAGATTTCCAAAACTGTGAGAGACATGTTTGAGACAAGGATCTTCAAAAATGGCAAGTTAGAAAACATGTTCCATTTATTTTTGGTAACACCATGATCACTTGATTCTTTCCTTCTTTGGTGACTTAAATCTCCTCTTCTATAAATATTCAAGTCCTCACACTACAATGACAAAAAAAAGTTTTGCCTCAAGAAAAGTCTCAAAAATCACACATTTTCAAAGAAAGTGCACCATTGAATCTCAAGTTCCAGTTTGATTCAGTCCAAACCACCACTTCTGGAACATATCCAAGGTAAGAATAGGTAACTTTTCATGCCTATTTGTACCTAAAACTTGCATACATTCCATGTCCGGTTTGCATTATTTTTTATTATTCGTATTATAAAGTATACGCATTGTTAACTGATTCTAACAATTCAGATCGCTTAGCATGGTTGTTTAGAATAAGTTTGAAGCCTTACATGCAAGTTTTAACATGAGGAATACGAGATGACATTGTTAGGGCATAAAATTCTGTTTTTTTTCATGGCGCAATGGTAGTGTTCTTGCTTAGCAAAGGAGAGGGCGTGGGTTCAAGCCTAGGCACTTGCAACCATCTTTTATCTGTTTTCTAATCTTTTCCACTTTCCATTATTTTTACTTTTTTTCTTATTTAATTTTCTACTAATCGTTTTAATCCATAAAAAAATAAAAAATAAAAATAGTCTTAGGGTTTTTATTAATTAATCGAATTTTGGACATAGTTTTAATTCAATTTTATTAGACTTAGTTTTTTTTAATTAATTAACCTTTGTAATTAATTTAGAATTAGATAACTAATTATTTTCTAAATGCTTAAAATTAACCCAAAATGCAAAATATAAAATGTGACATTTTAGACATTTAGGTTTTTTTTTAAGAAAATAATTTTTAACATGTATTTTTATTTATTTGCTATTTATTTTTAGACAAGTGTATAGGTTGTATAAAAATTGTAATAGCTTAGTGTTTAATTTCTCGCAAGGTTTTATTATTGTAATTGCCCCGAAGCCATGTAATACTCCTTGGGATTTACTTTCTGCACTTATATTTTATATACATGTACATAAACTGTTAGATGTATGGTAATAGGGTTTATATGGAAAGATCAAAAACAAGATGTTAGAAAACCTTAATTCTCAAGATAAATATAACTGAACTGAACTCACTTTGCACACATACACCTCTAGGGTAATTCCCTGTTGCCTTCGGAAAATAATGGTCATGTCCCTCGAAAGTAAGGGTACTTTAGCAAAGACCCTCGATTAAATCATCATAGTCCCTTCAAATAAAGATCACAGTCCTGCGATGTCCCTCGAGTTACCTATGAAAAATAATCTAGTCCCTTGTTGCCTACGAATAATATGATGACAGTCCCTTCGAATTACTAAAGTATCCTTATAAGTTGCCTTCTATGACCATACGACGACCCTACGCATGTCCCTTCACATCCAATATATAGAGCTACCTACCAACTAATGGTATGGGTAGCATTGTCTCTAACGGAGAAGGAAAAGAATAAGAATGGCCTTTAGTAGGTAAGGAACTTTTAATCGCTTTCTCCCAACCTTTTTCACAAACAAAACATATTTACACATCACACTTTTTCAAACAAAATATTTTCAACACTTTGTACGCATTCTTGAGGACTGATGCAAGAATCATTACAAAGTTAGCTTTTCAAAATATTTTCAAACAAATCACACACGCAAAGAAAAATTCAAAAAGTGAGCTAGAAATTAAGAGACCGTAGATAACTACGGATGAAAAGGGTGCTAACACCATCCCTTTTCATAACTTACCCCCCAAACTCAAAATCTATCAAGGTCTTTCATGTTCTTTTCAGCCTTTTCTTATATTAGATAAAAGAAAAGTCGGTGGAGACTCTAGCTATCCGCACACTTTGGATAAAAAACAAAAAAGTTAGTTCTCCCACCATATTACACTATGCAAAGTGAAAGGGAGCATCTCATGCCAATCCTTATAGGTAACAACCATCTTCTGGATGATCTTTTTAATGTTTTTGTTAGCAGCATTAACAACCTCATTCATCTTAGGCCTGTAAGCAGACGAGTTGTGATGGACAATCTTGAATTCTTCACAAAGTTCTGTCATTATCTTGTTGTTCAAAGTTGAGCCATTGTCAGTGATAATCCTGCTTGGCACACCATACTAACATATAAGGTTGTTCTTGATAAAGCGTATTACCACCTGCTTGGTGACATTAGCATAAGAAGCTTCTTTCACCCATTTGATGAAGTAGTTAATTGCCACTAAGATGAAACAATGTCCATTCGACGCCTTGGGTTCAATTATTCCAATCATATCAATATCCCATATAGAAAAAGGCCACGGGGAAGAAATAACATTGAGAAGCATCGAGGCACATGAATCTTGTCAGCATAAATTTGACACTTATGGCACTTCTTTGCAAATTTGTAACAGTCAGATTCCATTATCATCCAATAGTAACATGCCCTAAGCATCTTCTTTCCTATCGAATGTTCATTGGCATGAGTACCAAAGGAACCTTCATGGATTTCATGCATCAACCTGTCTGCCTCGTGTCTATCCACACATTTGAACAAGATCATGTCATAATTTCTTTTGTATAGCATATCTTAATTGAGGAAAAAGCTACATGTCAATCTTCCCAATGTCTTTCTATCTTTGTCTAATGCACCAATTAGGTATTCTTGAGTCTGGAGAAAGTGTTTGATATCATAATACCAATGTTTTTGTCTTACGTTCCCTCCGTTGCAAACACATAAGCTTATTTATCCAGACGTCGAATTCTGATCTGAGGTACATCCTTTCGAGCATTTACTTGGTACATAGAATTCAAAGTGGCTAGAGCATCTGTCATATGATTCTCATCTCTGGGAATATGATGGAATTCAACCTTATTAAAGAAAGGTAATAATATTCTTGCATAATATTTGTAGGGACTCAAACCAACGTGGCGAGTATCCCATTCTCCTTTAATATGATTTATTACAAAAGCTGAATCGCCATATACATCTAGAATTTTGATTCTGCAATCTATAGCCTCTTCAAGACCCACGATACAAGATTCATACTAAGCCATATTATTGGTACAATAAAATGCCAACCTTGCAGCAAAAGGGATATGTGACCCATGGGGAGTGATAATCATGGAACCAATTCCTTTCCCATAAGCATTTACAGCTCCATAAAACACCATATGTAACACCTCAATTCTACCCGACTGTAGCGGTAGAAATGCTCAAGACCAAGCCATTGGATTGACTAGACTTTATACAAATCAAAATAAAATCGCCACCACGCTTTCTTGTTTCCAAAGGAATGGGAAAAGAGCGAATAACCCAAAAAGAGGGGGGAAAGATTCAAGGTAAGGGGGTTGGTTATGCAAAGGGAAGGTATTAACACCCTAAACATCTACGGTACTTCGCAGGAGCCTCTTTGTAAAATCTGTATATTTTGGCTATAAAAAATTATTGTATATAAAATGGATGGTAGAGGTGAGAAAAGAAATACTTTTATTAATTTTGCACCTGCCGCGGTTGCGAACATTTAGTGCCTACGTACCACGTTTCATGGAATAGGGGATCAGGGTACACGTAGTTCCTCTTTTAAAAATTTGAAACACAAATGTGTTGGTTAATTTTATGAGATAAAACATCATCGTCATTGTCCGTGTGGAAAACATACCTACTACCCACAATCATGAGAAAGGAGAATTCTCATCATCTCAAAGTGGAGGATATGGCTTGGATTTTAAAATCAACAATGCCTCACTCAACACCTAAGTGGAAAATATCTCTCTTCACTATATATTTAAGAAGTATAGTTGTTTGCATCACTACAAGGATTGACAAGAGTTTAATCTTTTGAGAAAAGTTTAAAGTAAAAGCCAAAGTGGCAAAATGGTTTGAATGAGATTAATTGACTTTTAGTCTTCTCACAAAAAATCTCAAGGTATTATTAAATTGATTGGAATTTATTTATGAAAATGTTTTGAAAATACATGGACATAAGTCCAAGTTTATTATGAAAATGGTTCAAGTTTCAAAAGAAGAAGAATTTTCAAAAGGAGGAAGAAGATTTTTGAAATTAAAGAAGAGGGGAGGAGAACAAGAGGCTATCCTAAAGCATAAGGTAAAAGTTAGGGATAAGAACCATCTAACCAACAAGAAGCCAAAACTTGACTTTATGAGCCAAGACAGAATTCTCATCCCTTGGATTGAAATCAATCAAGAAAAGAAATACTAGACCTCTTGAGAGAACTAAACTTTAAGTGTATTAAGTCTTCACAAAAATTGGACAGAGTAACGGCTGTATACGGGTGAATTCCATATCACAAACAGAGGATGTAATCACAAAAACCTGCACACAAAACAAACAAGCAACCCAATTTCTTGAGGTAAACCTCAAGAACTCTAGACAAAATAATCAGATAAGATCTCCAAGATAGGTCAAGGTTTCTAATCCTATGTCCAAGAAAAGTCCCATGCTCCATAATGCCAAGGATAGTAACCAAATAGTCCAAGTACCATTAAAGATTTTTTAGGGTTTATGTTGATTATTAAGTATCTTAAGAAAGGAAAAGAAAAAAGCTCAAGTGAGCAAAGTAAAAATTGCAAGAAAATAAATTCTCAAATGAGCAAAGATGAAAATGACATGAAAGGTAAATGCTAAAAATAAAAAGTGCATAAAGCATAAAAAAGAATAAAAGCATAAGGTAAAACAAGTCAATAATTAGTGGTTAGTTGGATGACCATCTTGAAACTTGCATTTGGAACTTATTAGAGGATTGGTAGAATGAAAGCCTCCACACAACAAGTTGCATTTTATTTTTGTCAAGTATATCATCCATTTGGAATTCTCACAAGTATCATTTAATGATCAACGATGTTTAAGTGATCCGTGTTGACCAAAGGTGTTGTAGATCCATTAGAGGATTGGTAGAACCAAAGCCTCCACACAATGAATATCAAGGTTATTGGATCAAAGAGATTAAATTAACATACTTGGGCTTGCAATCATAAGTTTGGGCCACGAATGATCATTTATTCGAATCGGGACAAAATTTAGCGCTATGTTAAGCAATCGTAAGTGGACTTATATAGAAGTCGCGCCTATTTTGAGGTCGGTCAATAGCAATTTATGCACCATTTGTTTTGAGACATGATATAGAGATCATGCTCCAACAACATTTAGTGCAATAAGGAGGGGATGGGATGAAGAGGGATATGAAAAAAAATACAAACCACATTTGAATTAAATTTTAATCAAACTATTATTAAAATCATTCATCCATTTTTGTGGAGTTAAACTCAACACCATGGATCCAATGATGTTCATAAAGTTCATGATCCAAAACCTAACCCAAGATTAGTCAGAAAATAATCACAAAATAATATCACATTTAATATATACATTAAAAGGGTTTAAAAAATATTTAAAAATCAAAATGGAGGAGAAAAATATCAACTATTTCCAAATTAATCAAGAAAGAAAAAGTAAGGCCAAAGAAAAATCATAAATGGATCATAATATTTTTATAAAATATTTGGTAATTTTTAAAAGTCAGAAACTATTTTTAAACTATTTAAAATTTCTCAAACAAACACAAAATAGGTCAAAAATAGTAAACCTCAAAATAAAATTCCATAAAATTTTCAGAAAGTCAAAAATATGCAAAATAATATTTATGAATTTTTCAGAATTAAAAAATGTCAGAAAGTATTTTTTTGGTTATTAAAAGAAAGCAAATAATACAAAAAATACCAAATGTCAAAATAAAAATGTGAAAAAATAGTCATGAGATCAGAAATAATTCAAAGTATTTTTGTGAATTTTTTTATAATTTTTGGATAAAAAATAAAAGAGTTATGAATTTTTGATAATTTAATCAATAAAAATATAAAATAAGAAAATAAAATAAAACCAAAAAGATGTGGACCATCAGATCATAGTCAAAATGCATTAGTAAGCTAATCTAGTGGACCAGACACGCTGTGCTTGATATGGACCTTAGTGAGATACGCATGGGATCAGAAAAAGGGCAACCAATGAAATTAAAACGTTTGGCACGTTATCATTGGCTGAGACGAGACATGTCATCGTCTTCAACCTCCATACACCCTGCAATGGGGATTTTGTGAGATCCTTCAAATGGAAAAATTAGGATCCCAAGCTAGCATCATTGAACTCGTCTCTTCAAGACGATTCTAACACAACCATCGCGCCAAATTTATATATGGTATGGAGAGAGATATGAATCAAAAACCCAGAAAATAGCGAGCACCTTCAATTTGAGATTTCTCTCTCAATTCTCAATGGATTTAAAAATTGTAAGCAGCATTAGAATCAGGAGAAGGAGTAGAATAGATTAGTTCTTGATTTGGACCCAAATGGTGGAGAATTCTACCTTTTCGAAGTTCAAGGAAGAAGCTCTGAAACTGGACTTCTCTAGCTTGAATTATGGCTCGTTTTGATTGGTTTAAGTGCTTGAGAGTTTATATGATGCTTAAGGGTGATGAATGTGCAAAGAATTTTGGAAAATGGAGCTTAAATCTCAAAAACTGAATTCAAAAAAGATGGGTTCGTGTGAAGTTTTGGTAGGGTGTTTTTGGCTCTCAAAGCTTGAAGAAATGAATGGGGATGACCCTCTATTTATAGGGAAGTGAATGGGAATGAAAATTTGAAGAAACAAGGAAGTTTGGAGGGAAATTGAGTGAAGGTCGAGCACGAGTGAAGTGTGACTTCATTTCCATCAAAACTCAATCAAATCTTGCGTTTTGGGGTGCTAATCACTTCTGGCAAGTTTGCTAATCAAGTTTAAATCAAAAAAACGCATAAATCTTGTGTTTAGAAGTCACATTATGGATTTCAAAATTCTGACATTGTGAAAAAATCAGTTTCGAGTTACCAAATTCAAATTCATGGCATTTCCAACTCAAGGGGTCTTAGGGCATGATTCTTGATGCTTTAAAAAGATGGGATTACAAGCTTTGCAATGTAAAAAGAATTGGATCAAATGGATGCTTTAGTTGAAAGTTACATTGACTCAAAGTTGAAGAAAAAGGGTTGACTTTTCATACTTTGAAGTATTTCAAATTCTTCTTCAAAAATGACTTTCCATACTTTCCAAACATGGCCTTCTACTTGGAATTTGCTCTTGACCAAGAAAGATGGAATGAAGTATATCTCTTAAATGACATTTTGAAACTTCAACCACTCAAAATATCCAAAAATTGAGCAAGTTATGACTTGTTGAAGTTGGCCAAAACATCATGAAATGACCTATAATCTTTTGCATATTTAAGGAAACTTCCATCCATTTTCTCACTTTGCACATAAAAGAAGGAGTAAAGTACACATATTCAAGATCATTATGGAAAAATAATGGACTCAAGGTGATAAAAATTGACCAAGTTATGACCATTTGAAGTCACATATGGAAAATTGTGGATTCATCTGGATGACTTGTAATCTTTCTTCTTCACCAAGTTCCTTCCACATGAAAACTCCTTGGAACTTTTGAAGTGATTTATTGATAACCCTTTTAAGAGAAGGATGTCTTTGGAATCACTGAAAAATACCAAAAGGTGAGCAAGATATGCTCCTTTGAAGTTCAAAACCCTAGCTTTTAGATCAAGAGAATGCCTTGGAGAACTTTGACAAGTTTGAACAAACTTCTTGTACCAATATTCTTGCTTTGTGAATAGAAGTTGTTGAGGATGATGATGAGGACTCATAGCCACCAAAAATACTTCCATATCTTGAAATTTGAGAGAAATATGCTCTTGTGACCAATAGGAACAAGGCCTTGTCCAAACATGACAACTTCTCCAATCAACCCCTTGTACTTTTGAGTCAAATCTAATAACCTTGAAATGTGATGAACCAAAGCAACCTTGACATGCCAATTCTTTCAAAACCAATCCATTGGTGAGGTTTTAACTTCTTAAGCTATATTGACTAGGGCATGAAAATAAACTCATGAACCCATGGAGTAACTTGTTATATCTCATTGTCCTTACCTACATGGATAACAAGCAAGACAAGCCAACATTGTATTTTATTAGTTAAGTGTAGAAATCAAAACAATATTCATGATCACAAAAGGAACATAAGTCAAGGTGCTTGGTAATCCCTGAAAAGCAGCAAAACTCAAAGTAGGGAGGGGAACCAAGGATCCTAATGTGATCTTGTTGTGAATAAATCAACATGGTATGATGAAGGGATCTTAGGGGCAAAAATTGGGGTACAACAGCTGCCCTTATTTAAGTTTCTTCTATCTGGAGATACGAAGGTTAAAAATCTTCGTGTCGACGCGATTGAAGATACTTAAATATAAAACAAACCCTATTTTTGGCCCTAAGATGCCATGCAAATGCTTATGCATATGAATGCATATGAACAGTACCAAAGAGACGCAAAGTACCACTGGGGATGCAACAATAATAAAGAAACAAAGGAGCATTCCCACCAGGAAAATAAATCACTGGTGGACCAAAAGAACTAAATCAGAGAGGATGGTAGGATTGTCAAAGGACACACCAACTTCTACTGAAGGCGAAGCTACCAACGTTTATTGAAGGCAGAGAGAAAGATAACAAACATCGACGTTCACTGTCGATGGTCTACCAACCTTCACTGAAGGTAGAAAGAGAATATATCATATCACCACCGTTCACAGACGATGAACTACCAACATTCACTGAGGGTAGCAAAAAGATAACAAACACCGACGTTCACTGCCGATGGTCTACCAACTTTCACTGAAGGTAGAAAGAGAATATCATATCACTGCCGTTCACTGACGATGAACTACCAACATTCACTGAAGATAGCAAAAAGATTAAAAAAAACGATGTTCACTACCGATGGTCTACCAACTTTCACTGAAGGTAGAAAGAGAATATCATAGCATCGCCGTTCACTCATGATGAACTACCAACGTTCACTGAAGATAGCAAAAAGATAACAAACATTGACGTTCACTGCCGATGGTCTACCAACTTTCATTGAAGGTAGAAAGAGAATATCATATCACCGTCGTTCAGTGACGATGAACTACCAACGTTCACTGATGGTAGAAAAAAGATAACAAACACTGACGTTCACTGCTGATGGTCTACCAACTTTCACTGAAGGTAGAAAGAGAATATCATATCACCGTCGTTCATTGATGATGAACTACCAATGTTCACTGAGGGTAGCAAAAAGATAACAAACACTGACGTTCACTGCCGATGGTCTACCAATTTTCACTGAAGGTAGAAAGAGAATATATCATATCACCTCCATTTATTGGCGATGAACTACCAACGTTCACTGAGGGTAGCAAAAAGATAACAAACACCGATGTTCACTGCCGATGGTCTACCAACTTTCATTGAAGGTAGAAAGAGAATATATCATATCACCGCTGTTCACTGACAATGAACTACAAACGTTCACTGAGGGTAGCAAAAGGATAACAAACACCGACGTTCACTGCCGATGGTCTACCAACTTTCACTGAAGGTAGAAAGAGAAATAATCATAGCATCGCTGTTCACTGACGATGAACTACCAACATTCACTGAGGGTAGAAAAAAGATAACAAACACCGACGTTCACTGTCGATGGTCTACCAACTTTCACTGAATGTAGAAACAGAATATATCATATCACCTCCATTCACTGACGATGAACTACCAACGTTCATTGAGGGTAGAAAAAAGATAACAAACACTGACGTTCACTGCCGATGGTCTACCAACTTTACTGAAGGTAGAACGAGAATATATCATATCACTGCTGTTCACTGATGATGAACTACCAACGTTCACTGAGGGTAGCAAAAAGATAACAAGTTTCCCCAAAATTCTGGTGTTTCGCCTAGAACAGGTCTCAACTTCTTCTTTAACCAAGGAAGTCCGCCTGGAAAGGATCAAACATAAGTTGTCTCAAATAAAGAGACTTGCTATTTGTGGTCACGAAGGATTGTAAAAGGAAATTACCCCTTTTTTTTAGGGGCAAGAGGTATGACTTCCTGGGGGGATTCCATGATGTTCTTGCTAAGGGGATGAAGTTTTCTCGTGCAAAATAAATGCACCAACCAAAGCTTGGAGTTTTTCAGAATTCCAAAGTGAATAGCATTGCCGGAGAGCCACAGATCCAAACCAGAAATAAACTGGAATGAAATAGTCAACCTGAATTCGTCCTTTGAGAAATAAACTCAAGAGGGAAAACCAAATTTATCGAAACAAGGAGCTATACCATAAGGTTTAAAGCAAAAATCTTCTATGAGGGACAACTCAGTAGGGAAATTGAAAGAATATACGTTTTCTGCTTAAGACCAATGCTCTAATGACAAAAGGGTAACTTATCTCTGCAAAACAGGGTAATATGTCAACAAAAATATTAAAAAATGTCAATGAACAATGATTTATCAATTTTAGCTATGCATGATGTATATATGAATGTATGAGTGCCATTGTGCGTATGTTGACAAAACAGATACACAATCATTGGGAACAAACAAGCAAAAACCGCCTCAGGCACTAACAACACTCGGCTAAGCTTCAACCAGGATGATCATTCCAAGAAAGTAAAAGGCCAGCTGCAGAAACCAAACTTACTGCCTGCTTTAACTTTACTGAGGAGAAATATAATCCAGAGGTAGACAAATCAAAGTGATGAAATAATACGGATACCGGGATAGAACATCCTTCTTCCGGCTTCACCAGGGAAACCAGTGTTTTCCAAAAGTAACATGCCTACTGGAGATTGCAAGATCAGTCTCAAATAGAGCAGACTGACACCGAAACTATCAAACTCCACTGGGGAATTCAAGCCCACTTCCTTGGAGAAAAATGCAGATTGAAACTTTACATCATGAAAACTCAGAAAAGAGTAGAAATGAGTCCAAACTTGACCGAGGATACCAGAACCATAAACCCAATACGGCGAAAACAACCCGAGTAGACCTTCTCGAGGGGAACAAAACTTCTCAAAACAACCGGAGTTTGTCCATTCCTGGGATCACCATTTTTGTTGTCATTGTTTCATCACAAATCTCAAAGTAAAAGTAAATTGTAAAAATCTTTTTTTTTTAAAAATCAATTTTTTTATTTAATCTTTTTGCTTTGAAAGTTATTATCAGTAATAAATGGAGTCTTTGCAAGATAAATAAAATAATAAACTCAAAGAATTGGGTAAAAGCTCGAATTTCATTAATAGAATGGTAGTCTGTGAATGGCGAGACTCCATAGATGATTACAAAGTTTGGGAAATGGTAATACATAATGGAAAAGATACATTGAGATACAATGACCACTATCCCCCCTAACAACTTTTGAAATCCTGAGCAGTAGCTTTTGTTGAAGTATGGTGAGGATCCGAGAAGATTGTTGCTTCAACGATCAAGTCTTGTCTGACGTAGTTACTTGCTAAGAAAATCCCTAACTTTTTCCTAAGCTGCCCTTGCGGGTTTTCAACTTAGCAGGAAATTTATTCTGTTTATGTCTCTAACTTTTGCCTAGATCTCCCTTTTGGATTTTCGGCCTACCGAGACGCTCCTTTTTGTCTAAGCCGCCCTTTCGGGTTTTCAACTTAGCGAGTTGTTCTTTTGTTTCTTTAGGCAAAGTATTTCTTGACGGCATCAGCATTCATGGGACATGGGAACTCCTCGCCATCCATAGTTTCAAGAATTAACGAACCGCCAGAGAAGACTTTCTTGACAATATATGGGCCTTCAAATTGGGAGTCCACTTGCCCCTAGAGTCGGTGTTGAAAGACATGATCTTCCTGAGCACGAGGTCGCCATCTCTGAATTCACGAGGTTTGACCTTCTTATCAAACTCTTTCTTCATTCTCTTCTGATATAACTGCCTATGACACAAAGTTGTCATTCTCTTCTCTTCAATCAAATTCAATTTGTCAAACCTGTTTTAGACCCATTCAGCCTCTGACAACTTGGTTTCCATTATCACACGCAATGAGGGAATCTCTACCTCGACTGGGAGTACAACTTCCATTCCATACACCAGGGAGAACGGGGTTGCTCCTGTTGAAGTGCGTACAGATGTTTGATATCCATGCAGAGCAAAAGGGAGCATTTCATGCCAATCCTTATAAGTAATTACCATCTTCTGGATAATTCTCTTGATATTCTTATTAGCGGCTTCAACAACCCCATTTATCTTTGGCCTGTATGGAGATGAATTGTGATGGACAATCTTGAATTCTTTACACAGTTATGTCATCATCTTGTTATTTAAATTCGAGCCGTTGTCAGTGATGATTCTGCTCGGCACACCATACCGGCATATAAGATTATTTTTGATGAAACGCACAACCACCTGTTTGGTAACATTGGCATATGAAGTAGCCTCCACCCATTTGGTGAAGTAGTCAATTGCTACCAAGATAAAATGGTGCCCATTCGAAGCTTTGGGTTCTATCATCCCAATCTTGTCAATACCCCACATAGAGAAAGGCCATGGGGAGGAAATCACATTGAGAAGTGTCGGAGGCACATGGACCTTGTCTGCATAAATCTGGCATTTATGGCACTTCTTTGCAAATTTGTAACAGTCAGATTCCATTGTCAGCCAATAATAACCTGCCCTTAGCATCTTTTTAGCCATCGATTGTCCATTGGCATGAGTGCCAAATGAACCTTCATGAATCTCATACATCAACATGTATTCTTTGTGTCTATCCACGCATCTGAGCAAGACCATGTCATAATTTCTCTTGTATAACACATTTTCACTGAGGAAGAAATTGCCTGCCAATCTTCTTAATGTCTTTCTATCTTTCCTCGACGCACCAATCGGGTATTCCTGAGTCTGAAGAAAATGCTTGATATCATAATACCAGGGTTTTTCATCTGCTACCTCCTCTGCTGTAAACACATGAGCGGGCATATCCAACCGTCGAACCGTAATTCGGGGTATATCATTCCAAGTATTCACTTGGTACATGGAAGCCAGAGTTGCCAGAGCATCCGCCATTTGAGTTTCATCTCTAGGGATGTGATGGAATTCAACTTTATTGAAGAATGGTAATAATCTTCTAGCATAATCTTTGTAAGAGATCAAGCCAGGGTGACGAGTGTCTCATTCTCCTTTAATATTATTTATTACCAAAGTTGAATCACCATACACATCTAGAATTTTGATTCTGAGATCAATAGCTTCCTCGAGACCCATGATGCAAGCCTCATATTCTTCCATATTAATAGTGCAATCAAATATTAACCTTGCAGTAAAAGGAATGTGTGATCCATGAGGAGCGACAATCATAGCACCAATTCCTTTACCATAAGCATTCACAGCTCCATTAAATATCATACTCCAACGAGATTCGGGGTCAGGGCCTTCCTCAGGCAACGGCTCATCACAATCTTTCACTTTGAGGAACATCACATCCTCGTCGGGGAATTCATATTCTGCAGACTGGTGATCCGCCACTGGTTGGTGAGCAAGATAATCCGCCCACACACTACTTTTAATGGCCTTTTGAGTGCGGTATTAGATATCATATTCAGATAGCAACACCTGCCAGCGGGCAATTCTCCCAGTAAGAGCAGGCTTTTCGAAAATGTACTTGATTGGATCCATTTTGGAGATCAACCAAGTGGTATGATTCAACATATACTGCCACAAACGCTTTGCCGCCCAGGCCAAAACACAACATGTTTTTTCCAGCATGGAATACCACGACTCACAATCAGTGAATTTTTTACTAAGATAGTAAATGGTGAACTCCTTCTTCCCTATTTCATCCTGTTATCCCAGAATACAACCCATGGATTTATCTAACACTGTCAGATACATAATCAACGGTCTTCCTTCTACGGGAGGGAGCAAGATAGGAGGTTCAAGCAAATATTCTTTAATACTCTCAAATGACCTTTGGCAGTCATCCGTCCACACAATACCTTGATCTTTCTTTAACAACTTAAAGATCGGTTCACATGTTGCAGTCATGTGGGAAATGAATCTGGAAATATAATTCAAACGCCCGAGGAAACCTCTGACTTGTTTTTCTGTTCTAGGTGATGGCATTTCTTGAATTGCTTTGACTTTATCAGGGTCAACTTCGATTCCTTTCTGGATAACAATGAAACCCAACAACTTCCCCGATCGAACACCGAAGGTGCATTTATTTGGATTCAAGCGGAGACGATACTTCCTCAATCGCTGAAACAAATTCAACAAATCTTCTATTTGCCCTTCTTCAGTCTGAGATTTGGAAATCATATCATCAACATATACTTCGATTTCCTTGTGCATCATATCATGGAATAGGGTTGTCATAGCCCTCTGGTACGTTGCACCAGCGTTCTTCAACCCGAAAGGCATCACTCTGTAACAGAATGTTCCCCAGGGTGTGATAAACGTTGTTTTTTCCATGTCCTTTGGAGCCATTCTTATTTGATTATACCCGGAAAATCCGTCCATGAACGAGAATACTTTGAATTTTGTTATGCTATCCACTAACAAGTCGATGTGAGGCAATGGAAAATCATCTTTTGGACTAGCTTTATTTAGATCTCTGTAATCCACGCACATGCGGACTTTTCTGTCTTTTTTCGGTACTGGAACAATATTGGCAATCCATTGAGGATACACTGACGTCACAATAAAACCAACATTAATCTGCTTTAGAACCTCCTCTTTGATCTTTACTGCCATATCTGGGTGAGTTCTTCTCAACTTTTGTTTAATTGGCGGACACTCTGGCTTCAACGGCAAACGGTGCTCGACAATATCTGTATCTAGACCAGGCATATCTTGGTAAGACCAAGCAAAAATATCCACATACTCTTCCAACAACTCAATCAACCTTCTCTTCACATCGGGATGTAACGATGCTCCAATCTTGACTTCCTTCGGATCTTCTTTTGAACCCAAATTGATCACTTCCAAAGGCTCTTTATATGGATGAATGGTATTTTCCTCGTGCTCAAGCAATCGTGAGACCTCTTCTGGAATCTCGTCATAATCTTCTTCTTCATCCCCAAACACAGGACATTCAAAGTTGGGAGATGGTGCAGGGTCATTGTATTCAACAGGTTTTTTAATTAATCTGCACATATGATTTATGATTGCTTTTAGAAACCGACACATATAACAAGTGATCAGGCAGATTGAATTTTAGTTATTATTTACTTTGAAAGGGTTTTTTTTATTACCATTTTCCAAGAAAAAGCAGGAAATAAAAACATAATTCGGGAAACAAAGACAACTTTTATTATTGATCTTAACAGTCACAGCAAATAGATAAGCCCTACAACATTAATACTTCCACCTTGGACAGAGTGAAAGCTTTTCAAAAGAAAGATTAATCAAATCAAATTACTTTGACACATGTATGCAAGAGGGAACATCAATGGTGACCCAGTTGTGAACCCTGACTCCATGTGTCACATAATTCGGCATTTCCTGCTCTGCTTCATCCTCTTCAACAACATTAATTCCAGAATCAGTTGGATGGAGGTAACCTCCGCTGCGGAAAACATCATGATAGCTGCTCATAGTAGACTTTGACTTCAAACTTTCGCATTTGCCATTCTTCGAAGAGAAACCCAAACCAGTTTTGTTCTTGTTCACAGGTGGATCCACAATTCGTCCCCAAGCTACATTACGACCAAGGCGCACAACCTGCTGCACGTCCTTCAGCGAAACCACAGAATTCTCATTTCTCCTTATGTTGTCAATGGATAGGGCTTGTAACTGGATTCCAACAGCAGCCTCGTCCGCTTATACAATACTGAAAGAGGATAAATGAGATATCAACAACGCCTGCTCCCCATTTATGATCACAACCTTTCCTTCATGCATAAATTTTAGCTTCTGATGTAAAGTTGAAGTGACAGCCCCTGCTTTATGTATCCATGGCCGTCCTAGCAAACAACTATATGCGAGAATAATGTCCATGACCTGGAAGGTTATCTGGAACAAATGTGGTCCTATATGGATGGGTAAGTCCACTTCACCGATGACGGATTTCCTCGACCCATCAAACGTTTTCACAATGATGCCACTCGGGAGCATAGGTGTTCCTTGGTATTTCAACTTCATGAGGGTACTCCTCGGTATAACATTCAACACGGATCCATTATCAATTAACACATTGGATAGCGAATCATTCTTGCAGTTCATAGATATGTGGAGGGCCAGGTTGTGATTCCTCCCTTCATCTGGTAATTCATCATCGCAGAAACTCAAATTATTACATGACGTAAAGTTTCCAATTACGTTGTTGAATTGATTTATTGGCATATCACTCTCCACAAATGCTTGGTCTAGTACCCTCATCAAGGATTCTCTATGAGCAGAGGAATTTATTAATAAAGTTAAGATAGATATATTTGAAGGAGTCTGTAGTAGCTGATCTACAATTTTGTAGTCGCTCAACTTAATTATCTTCAAAATATCATCCACTTCTTTCTCTAGTGCAACTCCACTAGTCTCACCTGTAGCCTTATTAGGTTCATCATTCTCAACAATTTTCTTTCCAGCAGCAACATCTCTCCGAACAACCGGGTCAAACACACGACCGCTACGGGTCACCCTGCTATTTTCGGCTATATTTCCAACATCGGGCATTGGCTGGATGGGAATTTCCACCCCCATCTTCTAAGATTGTAGTGTTGTATTTGTAAGGCACAACCTTATCTGATTTGTAGGGGATAGGACCTGGAAAACTAATTACCAATGGGGTAACAACTGGCTTGCTATGGTACTCCACTTCAAAATGGGAGGGTGCACCAAAACAAGGCATAATGACGTTTACCCCTTCTTCAACACAATCAGTCATCAAAAAGTCATTTCTGGAAAACAAATTTTATCTGAAGAGAAATACTCATCCGCGGAGGCATACTCTTCCTCTAACTCTTCTTCTGTTAAACAAACCTCAACCATGTCAACCTCATGATAATCATCCCTCTGACATGTGATCTTGATAGTTCCATTGTCTAATAGCAACTGAACACCCTCCCTCACGAATGAACATCCTCGGGGGTTTCAACAACAAACTAGGCAAGATCCATATTGGTGTTCCACCTGACCAGCCGTATGGCAGAAGGTAGCATGCAACTGCACGAGATCCTCATTCAAATATTCCACATCAAAAAATTTGAATTCACCAGGACATCCAGAAACCATATTCACTTCCTCTTCATACTCTGCCCTAGGCCTGATTATGTGGATGAGGCCCTCATCCATCATCTCCTGTAAATCAACCTTTATCTTATCACAACCTTGTATATCTATACTGCAAGTAGCACAACCGGCATGGTCATGCGTATAGTAGCTGAATTCACAGAGGTCTGCATGCATTTTCACCAAATCTCCTCTAACTAGATTAATGTCAAAAATCTGGAAGTCGTCGGGAGAACCGGCCACCATATTTACAGCATTTACTCCCCCGTGCTTGGGTAGAGGGTTATCTTTCACATTAGGTCCCGTGTCCTTGAAAGATAGAATTCCATACTTCACCCACTTCTGCACCTCAGTCTTCAAAGGATAACAATTCTCAACACTATGCCCCGGTGCTCCCTGATGAAAAGCACGTGTTTGGTTTGCTTTGTAATACCAAGGCAATGGTGATGGTACGGCGGGAGGTGGTCGTGTCTGGACCAACTTTTTATGAATCAATGCTGGAAGTAGCTCTATATAGCTCATGGGAATAGGGTCATAGCTCTCTCTTCTCTGATTATACCCTTGATTCCCCTGCTGGGACGGTCTCTGATAAGAAACGGTAGTTAGAGCGGCATTCATAACAGGAGTAACTGAGGCGACTTGCTGATGATGTTGATAATTCCTTCTAGGAGCGTTTACCCTCCTCTCTTGTATAACAACATTTGTATCTCCCTCTTTCTTCTTGGTAAACCCATACGATGGCTTCTTTATACCTCCGGATACTTCACTCTTCATCAAACGGCCTTCTCTTACAGCCTCTTCCAGGAGGATACCCATTCCTACCATCTCAATAAAGTCACTTGGTGCGCTTGCTACCATCCTCTCATAGTAGAAAGCACCCAGCGTCTTCAAGAAAATTTTAGTCATCTCCTTCTCTTCCATGGGAGGAATCACTTGGGTGGCTACCTCGCGCCATCTCTGTGCATACTCTTTGAATGATTCCCTGTTTTTCTGAACCATGGCCCTAAGTTGGTCACGGTCAGGCGCCATGTCTATATTGTACTTGTATTGTTTGATGAATGCTTTTCCCAAATCATTAAAAGTATGGATATTGGCACTGTACAAACTCATATACCACTTCAACACAGCACCGGTCAAACTATCCTGAAAAGAGTGAATCAGCAGACGCTGATCATTAGTATGGGTAGACATTCTTCGCACGTACATCACCAGGTGAGCAAGAGGGCAAGTGTTTCCCTTATACTTCTCAAATTCCGGGACCTTGAACTTAGCAGGTATCTTAACATTTGGTACCAAGCATAGCTCATTTACATTCTGTCCAAATAGCTCTTTTCCCCTAAGGGCCTTCATCTCTCTTTGCATCTTGTCAAACTGCTCTTGAAAATCATCCATTCTGTCATAAAGACCCAAGTCTTCACTCGGTGGAGGGAAAGGACGACACACATCATCATTAACAAAAGGAATCAAATTCACCGAAGGAGGTGCAGCAGGAACAGCATGCACCACAGGAGGTGCCGGAGTAACAATAGTCTGAACCACCGGAGTATCTTGAGGACCAAGATTGAAACCTTCAGGTGCGAAATTCTCTGGCATTCCCCACGGATAACCTTGAGGCATGTGATTCTGAATAACATCCGGAGTAGCAGATACGGGAACAGTCGGAACTTCAGTATTTTCCCTTGTTGGTTGAGGTTGAACACTCGGTGGCTGATTCTGAGAAGCCACCAGAGCTTCCATCGGAGTAGTCAGATTGGCCATGCCGGCCTTCAAAGCAGAAACTTCCTCGCGCAGCTCGCGATTCTTCTGTTCTAAGTTGTCCATCTTCTTTTTGAAATTAGTCGAGTATTATAGTGATGAGTCAGCTTGCTGAACAAAGTAAAGAAGTTGGGTAAGACACTTGGATATGCATAATAAATGCAAGAAATATGTGCAATATGATGCGTGACATGCAATGCATATGATTATTTTTGCTTCATTATTTAATATTTCAAGGGATTTAAGATTTATAGACAAATTGCAAACATCAAAGTAATAAAGCTTTTGAAATACTGAAAAATTATTATAATAACTCCAAAATGGATTACAAGTTTCAATGATCTCAAGTACAAGATGAAAATACAATCTAAAATCCTGAGAAAAAGAACTGATGGAGATCAATATGTACGTTGGCGCTTCCCTGTGATCCTGGAAATCTGAACCTTCAACCTCTGGTTTTCTTCCGTATATCTAGTGGCAACCTCATTCCAATCATCTGAATCAGGAAGTAAGTGATCAACACCATATTGAGGCCTAGGAGAAAATAAATCCCCTTGCCTCTCCATGGACTCTACCGCTCGACTCTCAAGAATCTCAATCAAGTCATCTTTCTCCTTCAGGTCTACTCTGTAGGAACTCTCTAAAGTTTGGAACTTGTTCTTCCAAGCATCCTTTTCCTATTGCATCCTAACCAAAGCAAGTTGCAGCTCTTCTAGATCATTTAATAAGGGAGGAGTGGTATTCACAAATAGATCAGGCATGGGTGTCTCTCGGGTATACAACATCTTTAACTGAATGGCTCTCGATCGGATCCATTGAAGATATGGCTCCAAAGAAACAGCACCTCTAGATCCCAAATCCTTTCTACTCTTCTTTTGAATGTGACGCCAGGCCTTCGCAATCTTCTCCCTTGATTTCCTATGGTCTTCCCCCTCCTTCAGAAAGAAACTACTCAAATGAATACTATTTGGTTTATCCCTCATCGGATAAACAAGTTACCGCCGTGCAAGAACAGGGTTATAGTTAATTCCTCCCTTTGTACCAAGAAGAGGTACATTGGGGAAACTACCACAACTGTCAATAATCTATACATCCTGGTAAGCTCGATGATACCAATCAATATCTGAGTGAGTAAGTGCCATGATCTTAGGAGCCCAACGGGGTTCCTTCTTGACATCCCAGAAAGCATCAGACTGAGGCATATGAGAGATGAACCACCGGTACAATAGAGGCGTGCAACAGATAATCATTCCCCCGTGATAAGAATTCCGAAGATGAATAGAGTAATAAGCATCACCCAAAAGTGTAGGAGCTGGGTTTCCAATCATGAAAATCCTGATAGCGTTAATGTCAACAAACTTGTCCACATTAGGAAATAAGAACAATCCGTAAGCAAACAGAGCAAAGATGGCCTCAAAAGCAACTGTACTCTTCATTCTAGCAAAGTAACGAGCTTTCTCCAATAAGAACTGAGTTGGTAATCCTCTAATCCCTCCTTTAGTAGTCATGCGGGCTTCAACCTCATACTTCCCCAGGTGAATGAAAGCAGCAATCTCATGTGGTTTTGGCTCACCCTCCAAACCAGTAAAAGGAACACGATCGATAACAGGTAAGTCCAATAGATAAGAATACTCCTCCAGTGTGGGCATCAACTGATAGTCGGTAAAAGTAAAGCAGTGATACATCAGATCATAGAACTGGACCAAGGTCGAGAGAATACCCTCCTTCATATTTAGCTTCATGAGAGGAATAATGGATCCATACTTCTTCTGAAAGTCTACAGAACACTCGATCTCTAGAATTAGACTGATCAACTCATCTATCTTGGGATCCTTGAAACTGTATTTCCCAGTCTTTCTCTTTCCAGAATCCATGGTTAAAAGTACCTGAGATATTCACAAATAGTCAATCTTTAAATCACTTGAAATATGGTTTTTTTCAAAAGATGCTTATGAGTGCATGGATGCATGATGCAACAATCACACACAAGATCACACATATAGGGTTCATAGGTTCAACGTCACGAGAAAGAGGTCGAAGGTACTACCCATAAGGTGTTGGTCTAAAAAGTTATCACCTATCGAACAAGGTTCTAGAGGTTCCCAAAGTCTATATCCTTCCTTCGGATATTACCAACTTCCCGATTAACTCAGTAATTAGTAATATTCTTAAGAAAGACTCGTCCGAGCGTAGTATCGCGTGACAACTATTTCCAGATCACTCCGTCATAGCTTCCGCACTACACCTAAAAGTCTAAGATGGGTTAGGTATTCTACGGTCCTCAGTTTCAGCAGGCTCCCAGCTCGAAAGTAGTACGTCTTCCCGATTACACGGTAAACGACACTACAGTCAAAGGGGCCTCCACTAAGTGGGGGATCTCATGCCTCCTTTTTTGGGATTACTCCCTCAAAGTTAAGATGACTATACCTCCTATCCTATCTTAAAGTTTACCCAAGTCTGGGTATAGGACTTATGAGTAATCACCAAGCACCCTGAAAACCAGGAAAATCCAGACAAACATATATACAACATATAATCACAAAAACAGTAATAACACATATATAGATATAAACAAAGATAGGCTTAAACCACTTAGGGATGGACCAGCAAGAGGTCAATCTGTCCCCAGTGAAGTCGCCATTTTTCTGTAGCGGTAGAAATGCTCAAGACTAAGCCATTGGATTGACTAGACTTTATACAAATCAAAATAAAAATCGCCACCGCGCTTTAATGTTTCCAAAGGAATGGGCAAAGAGCCAATAACCCAAAAAGAGGGGGGAAAGATTCAAGGTAAGGGGGTTGGTTATGCAAAGGGAATGTATTAGCACCCTAAACATCTCCGGTACTCCACAGGAGCCTCTTTGTAAAATCGGTATATTTTGGCTATAAAAAACAGTTGTATATAAAATGGATGGTGGAGGTGAGAAAAGAAATATTTTTTATGATTTTTACATCCGTCGCGGTTGCGAACCTTTAGTGCCTACGTACCACCTTTCATGAAATAGGGGATCAGGGTACACGTAGTTCCTCTTTTAAAAATTTGAAACAAAAATGTGTTGGTTAATTTTATGAGATAAAAGATCATTGTCATTGTCCGTGTGGAAAACATACCTACTACCCACAATCATGAGAAAGGAGAACTTGCATCATCTCAAAGTGGAGGATATGGCTTGGATTTTAAAATCAACAATGCCTCACTTAACACCTAAGTGGAAAATATCTCTCCACTATATATTGTAGAAGTATAGTTGTTTGCATCACTACAAGGACTGACAAGAGTTTAATCTTTTGAGAAAAGTTTAAAGTAAAAGCCAAAGTGGAAAAATGGTTTGAATGAGATTGATTGACTTTTAGTCTTCTCACAAAAAATGTCAAGGTATTATTAAATTGATTGGAATTTATTTATGAAAATGTTTTGAAAATACATGGACATAAGTCCAAGTTTATTATGAAAATGGTTCAAGTTTCAAAACAAGAAGAGTTTTCAAAAGGAGGAAGAAGATTTTTGAAATTAAAGAAGAGGGGAGGAGGAGAAGAGGCTATCCTAAAGCATAAGGTAAAAGTTAGGGATAAGAACCATCTAACCAACAAGAAGCCAAAACTTGACATTATGAGCCAAGATAGAATTCCCATTCCTTAGATTGAAACCAATCAAGCAAAGAAATACTAGACCTCTTGAGAGAACTAAACTTTAAGTGTATTAAGTCTTCATAAAAATTAGGCAGAGTAACAGTTGTATACGGGTGAATTCCAGATCACAAACAGAGGATGTAATCACAAAAACCTGCACACAAAACAAACAAGCAACCCAATATCTTGAGGTAAACCTCAAGAACTCCAGACAAAATAATCAGATAAGATCTCCAAGATAGGTCAAGGTTTCTAATCCTAAGTCCAAGAAAAGTCCCATGCTCCATAATGCCAAGGATAGTAACCAAATAGTCCAAGTACCATTAAAGATTTTTTAGGGTTTATGTTGATTATTAAGTATCTTAAGAAAGGAAAAGAAAAAAGCTCAAGTGAGCAAAGTAAAAATGGCAAGAAAATAAATGCTCAAATGAGCAAAGATGAAAATGACATGAAAGGTAAATGCTAAAAATAAATAGTGCATAATTCATAAAAAGGAATAAAAGCATAACGTAAAACAAGTCAATAATTAGTGGTTAGTTGGATGACCATCTTAAAACTTGCATTTGGAACTCATTAGAGGTTTTGTAGAACCAAAGCCTCCACACAACAAGTTGCATTTGATTTTTGTCAAGTATATCATCCATTTGGAATTCTCACAAGTATCATTTAATGATCAACAATGTTTAAGTGATCCGCGTTGACCAAAGGTGTTGTAGATCCACTAGAGGATTGGTAGAACCAAAGCTTTCACACAATGAATCTCAAGGTTATTGGATCAAAGAGATCAAATTAACATACTTGGGCTTGCAATCATAAGTTTGGGCCACGAATGATCATATATTCGAATCGGGACAAAATTTAGCGCTATGTTAAGCAATCGTAAGTGGACTTATATAGAAGTCGCACCTATTTTGATGTCGTTCAATAGCAATTTATGCACTATTTGTTTTGAGACATGATATAGAGACCATGCTCCAACAACATTTAGTGCAATAAGAAGAGGATGAGATGAAGAGGGATAGGAAAAAAATACAAACCATATTTGAGTTAAATTTTAATCAAACTATTATTAAAATCATTCATCCATTTTTGTGGAGTTAAACTCAACACCATGGATCCAATGATGTTAATAAAGTTCATAATCCAAAACCTAACCCAAGATTAGCCAGAAAATAATCACAAAATAATATCACATTTAATATATACATTAAAAGGGTTTAAAAAATGTTTAAAAATCAAAATGGAGGAGAAAAATATCAATTATGTTCAAATTAATCAAGAAAGAAAAAGTAAGGCCATAGAAAAATCAGAAATGGATCCAAATATTTTTATAAAATTTTTGGTAATTTTTAAAAGTCAGAAACTATTTTTAAACTATTTAAAATTTCTCAAACAAACACAAAATAGGTCAAAAATAGTAAACCTCAAAATAAAATTCCATAAAATTTTCAGAAAGTCAAAAATATGCAAAATAATATTTATGAATTTTTTCAGAATTAAAAAATGTAAGAAAGTATATTTTTTGGTAATTAAAAGAAAGCAAATAATACAAAAAATACCAAATGTCAAAATAAAAATGTGAAAAAATAGTCATGAGATCAGAAATAGTTCAAAGTGTTTTTGTGAATTTTTTCATAATTTTTGGATAAAAAATAAAAGAGTTATGAATTTTTGAAAATTTAATCAATAAAAATATAAAATCAGAAAATAAAATAAAACCAAAAAGATGTGGACCATCAGATCATAGTCAAAACGCATTAGTAAGCTAATCTAGTGGACCAGACGCGTTGTGCTTGATATGGTCCTTAGTGAGATACGCATAGGATCAGAAAAAGGGCAACCAATGAAATTAAAACGTTTGGCACGTTATCATTGGCTGAGACGAGACATGTCATCGTCTTCAACCTCCAGACACCCTGCAATAGGGATTTTGTGAGATCCTTCAAATGGAAAAATTAGGATCCCAGGCTAGCATCATTGAGCTCATATCTTCGAGACGATTCTAACACAACCATCGCGCCAAATTTATATATGGTATGGAGAGAGATATGAATCAAAAACCCAGAAAATAGCGAGCACCTTCAATTTGAGATTTCTCTCTCAATTCTCAATGGATTTAAAAATTGTAAGCAGCATTAGAATCAGGAGAAGGAGTAGAATAGATTAGTGCTTAATTTGGATCCAAATGGTGGAGAATTCTACCTTTTCGAAGTTCAAGGAAGAAGCTCTGAAACTGGACTTCTGTAGCTTGAATTATAGCTCGTTTTAATTGGTTTAAGTGCTGGAGAGTTTATATGATGTTTAAGGATGATGAATGCGCAAAGAATTTTTGAAAATGGAGCTTAAATCTCAGAAACTGAATTCAAAAAAGATGGGTTCGTGTGAAGTTTTGGCAGGGTGTTTTTGGCTCTCAAAGCTTGAAGAAATGAATGGGGGATGACCCTCTATTTATAGGGAATTGAATGGGAATGAAAATTTGAAGAAACAAGGAAGTTTGGAGGGAAATTGAGTGAAGGTCGAGCACGAGTGAAGTGTGACTTCATTTCTATCTAAACTCAACCAAATCTTGCGTTTTAGGGTTCTAATCACTTCTGGAAAGCTTTCTAATCAAGTTTAAATCAAAAACGCGCATAAATCTTGTGTTTAGAAGTCACATTATGGATTTCAAAATTCTGACCTTGTGAAAAAATCAGTTTCAAGTTACCAAATTCAAATCCATGGCATTTCCAACTCAAGGGGTCTTAGGGCATGATTCTTGATGCTTTAGATAGATGAGATTACAAGCTTTGCAATGGAAAAAGAATGGGATCAAATGGATGCTTGAGCTGAAAGTTACATAGAGTCAAAGTTGAAGAAAAAGGGTTGACTTTCCATACTTAGAAATATTTCAAATTCTTCTTCAAAAATGACCTATAATCTTTTGCATCCAAACATGGACTTACACTTGGAATTTACTCTTGACCAAAAAATATGGAATGAATTAGATCTTTTGAGTGACATTTTGAAACTTCAACCACTCAAAATCTCTAAAAATTGAGCAAGTTATGACTTGTTGAAGTTGGCCAAAAATCATGAAATGACCTATAATCTTTTGCATATTTAAGGCAACTTCCATCCATTCTCTCACTTTGCACATAAAAGAAGGAATAAAGTACACATCTTCAAGATCATTATGGAAAAATAATGGACTCAAGGTAATAAAAATTGACCAAGTTATGACCATTTGAAGTCACATATGGAAAATTGTGGATTCATCTAGATGACTTGTAATCTTTCTTCTTCACCAAGTTTCTTCCACGTGAAAACTCCTTGGAAATTTTGAAGTGATTTGTTGATAACCCTTTGAAGAGAGGGATGTCTTTGGAATCACTCAAAAATACCAAAAGGTGAGCAAGATATGCTCCTTTGAAGTTCAAAAACCTAGCTTCTAGGTAAAGAGAATGCCTTGGAGAACTTTGACAAGTTTGAACAAACTTCTTGTACCAATATTCTTGCTTTGTGAATAGAAGTTATTGAGGATGATGATGAGGACTCATAGCCACCAAAACCATTTCCATATCTTGAAATTTGAGAGAAATATGCTATTGTGACCAATAGGAACAAGGCCTTGTCCAAACATAACAACTTCTCCAATCAACCCCTTGTACTTTTGAGTCAAATCTAATAACCTTGAAATGTGATGAACCAAAGCAACCTTGCCATGCCAATTCTTCCAAAACTAATCCATTGGTGAGGTTTTAACTTCTCAAGCTATATTTACTAGGGCATGGAAATAAACTCATGAACCCATGGAGTAACTTATTATATCTCATTACCCTTACCTACATGGATAACAAGCAAGACAAGGCAACATTGTATTTTATTAGTTAAGTGAAGAAATCAAAACAATATTCATGATCACAAAAGGAACATAAGTCAAGGTGCTTGGTAATCCCTCAAAAGGAGCAAAACTCAAAGTAGGGAGGGGAACCAAGGATCCTAGTGTGATCTTGTTGTGAATAAATCAACATGGTATGATGAAGGGATCTTAGGGGCAAAAATTGGGGTACAACACTGACAATTATGAATGTAAATCAGAGTTATAAAATTCATGCAACTGAATTAGGATGCCACAAATTCAACTTTAAAAACACATTGCATTCAACGTGGATACATAACGCTTTAAACTTCGGATGAACCAACAACAAAATAATCTAACCTCTTCATTCAACAACTTGAACAACTACGCAGCGGAATCATAATAACATCTTTGCCCAACAATTACAACAACTTCAAAATAATGCATACTTAGCAACAAACGAATTAAAGTTCAACAACTGAAATAATCAATAACTAAAAGCAACAAGCGTTCATCCCCCCGAGTGTTACGTATCAGAGCAATGACACTAACTCGAACTACTGAAGGTAAACCACCTTCACTTTGGATTACCTACACATTACCAACATAAGGGTAACATTAAAACTGAAGGGGTGATATATCTAACAATATAATAAAACGTATGATAAATAATATATTAAATTAAATCACATAACATCACCACTTCTCATCTTATAAGTAACAATAATCGCCACGAAATACCAACAATATACACATTTACCGCATCAATACACAACTTCTTTATGCAATCATATAATGCGACTCAATACTATGCAAATGCATGTGGTACCATTAGAGTAGAACCCCCATCTCAAATAATTTCCAATAAATAGAGGCATCAATAAGGCATAAGCCTTCATCTTAATATTCGCCAATACAGGCCATCTTAACGAGCATCAGCTCCATCTTGAAATTCAATGTATGCGACACAATCATGAATGTAATAACAACAACCATAATTAACAACATCTCAACACAACACCATCGTTGGTCAGAAGCCTACATCTTAATAGCTGCCAATTATTAGAGGCATCTCAACATCATTCATCAACATCATTCATCAACATAATTCATCAACATAATTCATCGCATAATTCATCAACATAATGTCATCAAATTAATTCATCAACATAATTTTACAGCAACTCATCCATAACAATAATACAACGATAGATCGACAATCCCTCAATGTTGGCCATAGGCCTACAACATGATATTGCCTATAATTAATTAATCATCTAAGGATCACCTATAGTTAATAAACCTCTACATATTATTAATTCTGTAATACTACATCATTATCATCATTGATCTTACTGTTATGAACCAAGCAATAATCTATAATCATCATATCCTCATCATACTTTGCAAAATCATCATAGCGATTAACACGGGAAGCTAACTCTAGTCCTAAATTGGGTTACTAGGATTATTCTTCTTATCCTTTATTTTAATTCTTAATAATTAAGTTCATTACGTTAGCTATCCAACGCTTCAAATGGCACCTCAAATGGAGTCCGGAAACTCAAGTTACAGCCTTTGAAAATGAATATGCCAAAAATCAGACTACATGAGTCGACGCATAATGTTTTGAGTCGACGCGTGCTGGGTAAAAATCCTGCATGAGTCGATGTGTAATCCCTTCGTATTGACTCATACTGAGTCTGCAACACTGCATGCATCGACGCATGCTCCTTCATATCGACTCATCCTGAGTCTAAAAGCCTTCATGTGTCGACGCATGGCCTTTAAGGTCGACTCATATTGTTCTCTCATGAATATTTTCTGTGATTTCACTGTGTTTTCACTACGGTTTCCTTGCCTTAGGCCCTAAAAACATCCTCTATTCATAGGTAATCATCAATTATAATGATCCTATGTTTCTACAGCAATTATACAGCATTAGGGCATCATTACTCATCTCTAAATCATTGATCTTCATCATACAACAATATATACATTCATATCATAAACAAGACAACTTTTCACATCTAATACCATATACTAATCATCATAAACCCTATTATAGAGTCATAACCCCACCCTTACCTTGTATTGAAGCTCTACGACTTTTCCAATTGAATTTCGTTCTGCCTCTTTTCCTTCTTTTCTGTAACTTTCACGTTCTCTTCCAACCCTTATTTCTTTCTCTTCTTACTGCTTCTTCTTTTTCTTTATTATTTCTAAAAACTAATATAATAACCCTATAATTCTCATTATGTCTTAATGGGCTTAAAACTCCTACATCCCCTTTCTACTACTTCTAACCCTTAAAATAAGCCCACATCAAATAATATTATTATTCTAATATTATTCCACAACTTAATAGAATAAATAAATCCAATAACAACAACACATCGACTATCATCATAACACAACTTAACAAATAATCAAAAAATAATTTAATTAAATAATTAATTAAATTACGGGCGTTACAACTCTCCCCCACTTAGAATATTTTCGTCCTCGAAAATTTACCTTAATCAAAGAACTCAGGATAGGAGTCCCGCATCTTGCTCTCCAACTCCCAAGTCATGCTTTCTCTGGAAGCTCCTAGACAAACCACTTTAACCAAGGCAATCTCTTTGCCCCTCAGAGTCTTTATTTCACGATCCGCGATCCATAAAAGCATCGTCTCCACAGTAAGGTTATCCCATACTTGCACATCATCCATATGAATCACATGAGATAGATCTGAACTATACTTTTAGAGTTGTGACACATGAAACACATCATGCAAATTCGAAAGATTATGCGGTAAAGCCACTCTATAAGCCACATTCCCCACTCTCTCTGAAATCTGATATGGTCCAATAAAACGAGAAGTGAGCTTCTTAGACTTCAATGCTCGCCCAACACCAGTCACAGGTGTGACTCTCAAAAACAAATGGTCACCCTCTTGAAATTCTATGTATTTCCTTCGTTTGTCATGGTAACTCTTCTGTCTACTTTTGGAAGCTTTCATCTTTTCTCGAATCAACTTCACCTTCTCAATAGTCTCACGAACAAGTTCAGGTCCAAGTACTACACTTTCACGAGATTCATGCCAACATAAAAGAGTTCTACATCTTTGACCATAAAACACTTCAAAAGGTGCCATCCCAATACTAGAATGGTTACTTTTTTATTATAAGTGAACTCTATCAACGAAAGATAAGTATCCCACGAACCTCCCTGCTCAAGAACAGTTGCCCTCAGCAAGTCTTCCAACGATTGGATAGTCCGTTCAGTATGACCATCTGTCTGAGGATGATACGCCGTACTCAACCTCAACTTAGAACCCAACGCTTCTTGCAAACTCTTCCAAAACTCAGAAGTAAATCTTGGATCTCTATCCGACACAATGCACAAAGGAACACCATGCAGCTTCACAATCACACTAGTGTAAATCTCAGCCAACTTCAACACTGGAAAACCGATGTTAATATGAATAAAATGAGCCAACTTTGTAAGCCTATCAACAATCACCCAAATCGAATCATGTCCTCTTAAGGTATTAGGTAACCCCATCACAAAGTCCATCGAAATGCTATCCTATTTCCATTCTTGAACTTCTAACAGTTTCATCAACCTTGCAGGCTTCTGATGTTCAACTTTCGACTTCTGACAAGTCAAACATGCATACACAAACTGAGCCACATCACTCTTCATTCCAGGCTACAAAAACAAACCTTTCGAATCTTAATACATCTTTGTAGCTCCTGGATGAATACTCAACTTAATTTTATGACTCTCTTCAAGTATCACTTTCTTCATCTCAACATCATCAGGAATACAAATTTCGTTACAAAATCTCAACACACCTTGCGCATCTAGCTTAAAATCAATATTCTAAGACTGATCGATCCCAACCACCGAATCTACCAGTTTCACATCCAGATTCTGAGCTTCTCTGATACTGTCTAAAAATTCATTATTAATCTTCAACATACCCAACATAACACTCTGCGGGGTCACCTTGCAAACCAAGCTCATATCTCTGAACTGTTCAATTAATTCCAACTCTTTAACCATCATTGTCGGCATATGTAAAGTCTTTCGACTCAATGCATCGGCTACCACATTCGCTTTTCCCGGATGATAATTCAAATTGAAATCATAATCCTTTAACAATTCCAACCATCTCCGTTGCTTCATATTCAGCTCCTTCTGGTCGAATAAATACTTTAAGCTCTTATGGTCACTAAACACTTCAATTCTAGAACTATAAAGATAATTCCTGTAAATCTTCAACACAAAGACAAGTGCAGCAAGCTCTAAATCATGCGTAGGATAGTTCTTCTCATGAGTCCTCAACTGCCTTGATGCATAAGCAACTACCTTATCACTCTTCATAAGCACACCTCCTAAACCCATCTTAGAAGCATCACAGTATACCACAAAAGGCTCTCCTGGATTAGGTAACGTCAAAATCGGAGCCGACGTTAATCTCTTCTTCAATTCTGTAAAACTTTCTTCACAATGAACATCCCATACAAAAGCTCTACCTTTACAAGTCAACTTAGTCAACGGAAGTGCCAACTTAGAAAAACCTTCGATAAACCTTCTATAGTAACCAGCTAATCCCAAAAAGCTTCTAATCTCAGTAGCTGACCTCGGAGTTTCCCATTGCAGCACCGCATCAACCTTCGATGGATCTACAGTAATGCCACTACCAGAGATCACATGACCAAGAAAATTAACCTCCTTTAACCAGAACTCACACTTGGACAGCTTTGCATACAACTTCTTCTCTTTCAAAACTTGCAATACTACTCTTAAGTGTTATGCATACTCTTCTTCTGACTTAGAGTAAATCAAAATGTCATCAATGAACACCACTACAAACCGATCTAAATAAGTATGAAAGATACGATTCATGTATTCCATGAATACTCCCGGTGCATTAGTAACACCGAAAGGCATCATCGAATACTCATAATGTCCATAACGCATTCTGAAAGCCATCTTCTGGATATCTTCATCCTTCACTTTAATTTGATGGTAACCCGACCTCAAATCAATCTTACTAAACATACGAGTATCCACCAATTGGTCCATCAAGTAATCTATTCTTGGAAGCGGATACTTGTTCTTAATTGTCACTTTATTCAGCTGTCTATAATCAACACAAAGCCTCATACTTACATATTTCTTCTTTACTAATAACACTGGATCTCCCCACGGCGATACACTTGGCCTTACAAACTTCTTTTCAAGTAACTCTTCCAATTGCTTCTTTAACTCTGACAATTCAGATGCAGACATCCTGTATGGTGCCATAGACACAGGTCTGGTACCAGGTACAAGATCAATTGCAAATTCAACTTCCCTCTTTGGCGGTACATCTGGAATTTCACCAGGGAAACTTTAGGAAATTCACACACCACCTTCAATTCCTCAATTATAGCTTGAGTCTCTACAGATAGTGACGCCATCAACGAGAACATTTGTGCTTCTTCTTGCATCAACTTCCTCAACTGTCTAGCAGACAAAAAACTATCTTCCTCTTCTTCAGGAGTAGAAAACCTCACAGACTTGTCATAACAGTTAATATGAACACAGTTATGCTCTAACCATTTCATACCCAAAATCACATCCAAACCTCTTAACGGTAAACAAACAAAATCAACAGCAAAGTCTCTGTTGAAGGTCGACAAGGGACACTTTAAAAACAGGAAAGAAGTAGTCACTGACCCCTTGGCTGGAATGTCAATGACCATTTCTCCATTCATAGAAGACAACATAAGACCCAATCTTCCAACGCAATCAGCAGAAATAAAGCAATGAGTAGCACCAGTATTAATAATAGTAATTAAAGGAGTACTATTAATGAAACATGTACCTCTGATAAGTCTGTCCTCAACAACTGTTTGATCCTCAACCAAAGCGAACACCTTGCCACTTGTCTGCGCCCTCTTTGGTTTCTGACACTGACTACCAATGTGCCCTTCTTCACTACAATTGAAACAAATCACATCCTTATGTCTGCACTCGTATACAACATGTCCGTTATTACCACAATAGAAACACCTCTTTACTTCAGCAGTACACACATTACTCTTATGCCCAGGTTTCCCACATTTAAAACAAACCACACCAGCAAGAGCATCTCCCCCGCTAGTCCTCTGACCCTGAGCAGCTTTCTGTTTACCTTTACCAGCTGGGGTATCATAGGGCTTACCACGATTCTGTTGGTACTTACCCCTCTTCTCACTGATAATCTTGTAATGAGCATTATTATCCTCTTCATAAATTCTGCAACTATCAACCAAATCAGCAAAGACACGGATCCTCGTGTATCCAACTTCCTTCTTGATCTCTGGGTGCAACCCGTTCTCAAACTTGATACACTTCGAAAACTCAGCATCTGCCTCACTGTAGTGCGGATAAAACTTAGCCAACTCAACAAACTTTGTAGCATACTCAACAACCGACATATTCCCTTGTTTCAGCTCAAGGAACTCAATCTCCTTCTTACCATGGACGTCTTCAGGAAATTACTTCCTCAGAAATTCCCTACAGAACACAGCCCAAGTGACATTTTCACCTGCAGCTTCCAATCTCTGACAAGTCTCTAGCCACCAGTCATCATCCTCAACTGCTAGCATATGAGTACCATATCGAACCTTCTGCGCTGGGGTGCATTCCATCACACAAAATATTCTCTCAATCTCTTTCAACCAATCCAATGTTCCATCAGGATCATACTTTCCCTTGAAGGTAGGCGTATTCTCTCTCTGGAAATTCGCCAAACTACGAGATCCAGCATTCCCGTCAGCATTCGGCTGATTCTCCATCGCATGCGCCATTGTTTTTAAAGTAGCAGCAAGTGCAGCATCATTCCTTCCAGCCATCTCAACTTATCTCTACAACCTAAACAGCGGTTAGAACTCAAATTAACAATACTCGATTGTTAGACAACTACGACTCGACAACAAGGTCGGATGGATAACCCTTTGCTCTGATACCAACTTTGTAACACCCCAATTCTACCCGGCAATTATGAATGTAAACCAAAGTTATAAAATTCATACAACTGAATCAGGATGCCACAAATTCAACTTTAAAAACACATTGCATTCAACGTGGATACATAACACTTTAAACTTTGGATGAACCAACAACAGAATAATATAACCTCTTCATTCAACAACTTGAACAACTACGCAGCGGAATCATAATAACATCTTTGTCCAACAATTACAACAACTTCAAAATAATGCATACTTAGGAACAAACGAATTAAAGTTCAACAAATGAAATAATCAATAACTAAAAGCAACAAGCGTTCATCCCTCCGAGTGTTACGTATCAGAGCAATGACACTGACTCGAACTACTGAAGGTAAACCACCTTCACTCTGGATTACCTGCACGTTACCAACATAAGGGTAACATTCAAACAGAAGGGGTGAGATATCTAACAATAAAATAAAACGTATGATAAATAATATATTAAATTAGATCACATAACATCACCACTTCTCATCTTATAAACAACAATAATCGCAACGGAATACCAACAATATACACATTTACCGCATCAATACACAACTTCTTTATGCAATCATATAATATGACTCAATACTATGCAAATGCATGTGGTACCATTGGAACATAACTCCCATCTGAAATAATTGCCAATAAATAGAGGCATCAACAAGGCATAAGCCTTCATCTTAATATTCGCCAATATAGGCCATCTTAACGAGCATCGGCTCCATCTTGAAATGCAATGTATGTGACACAATCATGAATGTAATAACAACAACCATAATTAACAACATCTCAACACAACATCATCGTTGGCCAGAAGCCTACATCTTAATAGCTGCTAGTTATTAGAGGCATCTCAACATCATTCATCAACATCATTCATCAACATAATTCATCAACATAATTCATCGCATAATTCATCAACATAATTTCATCAACGTAATTCATCAACATAAGTTTACAGCAACTCAGCCACAACAACAATACAATGATAGATCGAAAATCCCTCAATGTAGGCCATAGGCCGACAACATGATATTGCCTATAATTAATTAATCATCTAAGGCTTACCTCTAGTTAATAAACCTATACATATTATTAATTCTGTAATACTACATGACTATCATCATTGATCTTACTGTTATGAACCAAGCAATAATCTATAATCATCCTATCCTCATCATACTTCACAAAATCATCATAGCGATTAACACGGGAAGCTAACTCTAGTCCTAAATTGGGTTACTAGGATTATTCTTCTTATCCTTAATTTTAATTCTTAAGAATTAATTTTATCACGTTAGCTATCCAACACTTCGAACGACACCTCAAACGGATTCCGGAAACTCAAGTTACAGCCTTTGGAAACGAATCTGCCAAAAATCAGACTACATGAGTCGACGCATAATCTTTTGAGTCGATGCGTACTGGGTTAAAATCCTGCATGAGTCGACGCATAATCCCTTCGTATCGACTCATACTGAGTCTGCAACACTGCATGTATCGACGCATGCTCCTTCGTATCGACTCATCCTGAGTCTAAAAGCCTTCATGTGTCGACGCATGGTCTTTGAGGTTGACTCATACTGTTCTGTCATGAATATTTTCTGCGATTTCACTGTGTTTTCACTATGGTTTCCCTGCCTTAGGCCCTAAAAACATCCTCTAATCATAGGTAATTATAAATTATAATAATCATATGTTTCTACAGCAATTATACAGCACTAGGGCGTCATTACTCATCTCTAAATCATTGATCTTCATCATACAACAATATATACATTCAAATCATAAACAAGACAACTTTTCCCATCTAATCCCATATACTAATCATCATAAACCCTATTATAGAGTCAGAACCCCACCCTTACCTTGGATTGAAGCTCTACGACTTTTCCGATTGAATTCCGTTCTGCCTCTTTTCCTTCTTTTCTGCAACTTTCACGTTCTCTTCCAACCCTTATTTCTTTCTCTTCTTACTGCTTCTTCTTTGTCCTTATTATTTCTAAAAACTAATATAATAACCCTATAATTCTCATTATGTCTTAATGGACTTAAAACTCCTACACACCCTTTCTACTACTTCTAACCCTTAAAATAAGCCCACATCAAATAATATTTTTATTCTAATATTATTCCACAACTTAATAGAATAAATAAATCCAATAACAACAACACATCGACTATCATCATAACACAACTTCACAAATAATCCAAAAATAATTTAATTAAATAATTAATTAAATTACGGGCGTTACAACTCTCTCTCACTTAGAATATTTTCGTCCTTGAGAATTTAACTTAATCAAACAACTCAGGATAGGAGTCCCGCATCTTGCTCTCCAACTCCCAAGTCATGCTTTCTCCGACAGCTCCTAGCCAAACCACTTTAACCAAGGAAATCTCTTTGCCCCTCAGAGTCTTTATTTCACGATCTGTGATCTGTACAGCCATCGTCTTCACAGTAAGGTTATCTCGTACTTGCATATCATCCATATGAATAACATGAGATAGATCTGAAATATACTTCTGGAGTTATGACACATGAAACACATCATGCAAATTTGAAAGATTAGGCGGTAAATCCACTCTATAAGCCACATTCCCCACTCTCTCTGATATCTGATATGGTCCAATAAAATAAGAAGTGAGCTTCTTATACTTCAATGCTCGCCCAACACCAGTCACAGGTGTGACTCTCAAAAACACATGGTCACCCGCTTGAAATTCTAAGTCTTTCCTTCGCTTGTCATGGTAACTCTTATGTCTACTTTGGGAAGCTTTCATCTTTTCTTGAATCAACTTCACCTTCTCAGTAGTCTCACAAACAAGTTCAGGTCCAAGTACTACACTTTCACTAGATTCATGCCAACATAAAGGAGTTCTACATCTTCGACCATACAACGCTTCAAAAGGTGCCATCCCAATACTAGAATGGTAACTGTTATTATAAGTGAACTCTATCTACGGAAGATAAGTATCCCACTAACCTCCCTGCTCAAGAATACATGCCCTTAGCAAATCTTCCAACGATTGGATTGTCCGTTCAGTCTAACCATCTGTCTGAGGATGATACGTCAAACTCAACCTCAACTTAGAACCCAACACTTCTTAAAAACTCTTCCAAAAATCAGAATTAAATCTTGGATCTCTATCTGACACAATGCACAAAGGAACACCATGCAGCTTCACAATCACACTAGTGTAAATCTCAGCCAACTTCGACACTGGAAAACTGATGTTAATAGGAATAAAATGAACCGACTTTGTAAGCCTATCAACAATCACCCAAATCGATTCATGTCCTCTTAAGGTATTAGGTAACCCCGTCACAAAGTCCATCAAAATTCTATCCCATTTCTATTCTGGAAATTCTAACGGTTGCATCAACCCTGCAGACTTCTGATGTTCAACTTTCGACTTCTGACAAGTCAAACATGCATACACAAACTGAGCCACATCACTCTTCATTCCAGACCACCAAAACAAACCTTTCGAATCTTGATACATCTTTGTAGCTCCTGGATGAATACTCAACTTACTTCTATGACTCTCTTCAAGTATCACTTTCTTCATCTCAACATCATCAGGAATACAAATTCGGCTACAAAATCTCAACACACCTTGCGCATCTAGCTTAAAATCATTATTCTTAGACTGATCGATCCCAACCACCGAATCTACCAGTTTCACATCCAGCTTCCGAGCTTCTCTAATACTGTCTAGAAATTCATTATTAATCTTCAACATACCCAACATAACACTCTGCGGCGTCACCTTGCAAACTAAGCTCATATCTCTGAATTGTTCAATTAATTCCAACTCTTTAACCATCATTGCTGACATATGTAAAGTCTTTCGACTTAACGCATAGGCTACTACATTCGCTTTTCCCGGATGATAATTCAAATTGAAATCATAATCCTTTAACAATTCAAACCATCTTCATTGCTTCAAAATGCAAAAAATATTTGTCTTTGTCTTTGCATATTTGTGTTTTGTAGGTACCGAGTCGAAGCATATGGCAAATAAGATTTTCCGGTATTATTTCCCTGAAATCTCTATTTGCAAAGAAAAAGAATTAAAAGAATTTTATTTTTTTCACTGTACAATCGATTGCTCCTAGAGTGCAATCGATTGCACAAAGTGGATTTTGCGCAATTTTTAGAAAGATACACTGTGCAAATCGATTTGCACTATAGTGCAATAGATTGCACAGCGTGAAAATTTGAAAAAAATCAGCATTTCAAGCTTGTCAAATTTTGGCTCCAATTTTCCTTCATTTTTTAAAGATGTACCATTAATTCAAATTTTAGTGCCAATCTTTCATTTTTAAAAAAGAATTATCATTAATTCAAATTTTGGCTCTAATATTTGAAAGAATTATCATTAATTCAAATTTTGGCTCCAAGAATCAATTACAAAATTACCACTAATCCCAATCCTAAACTCTATAAATAGAGCCCTCATCTCATTCAAATTTCAAGCTTTTGATAGCCAAATCCACCTTGCTAAAAAATCTCTCAATTCTCTCCATCTACCAAATTCACTCAAAGCTCCATTTTCAAAAAGTTAGTAAGCTTTGCATTGAAGCTTACTAATCTTTGAGCTAAACCTTCATCCAAACACTTTTTCTCCATCAATTCTCTACATCCAAGCTTGGTCAATTGATTCTTGTGGTTGAATTGAAGCAAATTCTTGAAGTTGTTTTGATAATTCTCTAGATCTACCTTTGGTAAGTTGGATAATTCATCTTTCATAATGTGATCTCTTGGTGATCTTTGGGATTGATTATTTGAGCATTATTTTGTGATTTCAATGGTGTTATTTTCTCATAATTTGATGGAATTTTCGTGCTCAAGTGGATCCATGATCATAATGTGTTTGATGGAAAGTTTGAACAAGAAATTGCTCTTTTAAAATGTTGTTTTTTCTATTGTTACTGTGTGCAATCGATTTTTGCACTAAGTGTAAATCGATTGCACAGAAGCAATTTCATGCAAATTTTTGAAAAATGTACTGTGTAAATCGATTTACATAGTAGTGTAAATCGATTTACACCATGACAGAATGCATTTTTTGCCTTGTTTTGGGGCAGCTTTTATCCAAAATGCTTTTTCTACTCACTCCTTTTGATTGTTGGTTTGGATTGCAATTTTAAATGTCCAATTTGTCTTTAAACTCAATGGACTTTATGATGTAGATGAAGTTGGATAAATGTTCATCAATTCAAATCTACCTAAGAGTGAATTATTTAATTCATTTTTGGTGCTTTGAATTAATGATATGTTTAGTGCTTTAATCCATCTAGAGGAGTGGTTGAATTTAAAGATGAAAGAATTTTAAAATGGTGATCCAAATTAGCTTATCATTTCCCTCCCTCTTCATCTTATCCCTTTCTTTTTTAATTGTGTCGACGCATGGTCCCCTATTGCACGAAAGGTGGTACGTAGGCACTAAAGGTTCGCAACCGCGGCGGGTGCAAAAATCATAAAAATATTTCTTTTCTCACCTCCACCATCCATTTTATATACAACACATTTTTATATAGCCAAAATATACAGATTTTTCAAAGAGGTTCCTGCGGAGTACCGTAGATGTTTAGGGTGCTAATACCTTCCCTTTGCATAACCAACCCCCTTACCTTGAATCTTTCCCCCTCTTTTGGGTTATTCTCTCTTTTCCCATTCCTTTGGAAACAATAAAGCACGGTAGCGATTTTTATTTTGATTTGTATAAAGTCTAGTCAATCCAATGGCTTAGTCTTGCACATTTCTACCGCTACAGAAAAAAATGGCGACTTCACTGGGGAAAGATTGACCTCTTGCTGGTCCATCCCTAAGTGGGTTAAGCCTATCTTTGTTTATATATGTATATGTGCTATTGTGTTTATGTGTTATATTTTGTATATATGTTTATCTGGATTTTCCTGGTTTACAGGGTGCTTGGGGATTTCTTATAAGTCCTATACCCGGACTAGGGAAAACTTAAGATAGGACGGGCGGTATAGTCATGTTAACTTTGAGGGAGTAATCCCAAAAAAGGAGGCATGAGATCCCCCACTCAGTGGAGGCCCCTTTGACTATAGTATCGTTTACCGAGTAATCGGGAAGACGTACTGCTTTCGACCTGGGAGCCTACTGAAGCTGAGGACCGTAGATTACCTAACCCATCTTGGCCTTTTAGGTGTAGTACGGAAGCTATGACAGAGTAATCCGGAAATAGTTGTTACGCGATACTACGCTCGGACGAGTCTTTCCTGAGAATATTGCTAATTACCGAGTTAATCGGGACGTTGGTAATATCCAATGGAAGGATGTAGACTCTGGGAACCTCTTAGAACCTTGTTCGGCAGGTGATAACAGTTAGTCCATACCTTATGGGTTGTACCTTTGACTCCAGGCTCGTGACTCTGAACTGTGTGATCATGTTACTGTGCAGTGCATTGCATAACATTGCATATCATTTGCATCCTCTGCATCATTCTGCATACATCTAGGTTGATCAGGATCTTATTCCCAGTTGATTCTTCCTTCCAGTTAGTCATCTACCGTCAAGCTGATTCCTCAACATAACTACGGGACTAGAGCTGCTGTCAGATTGAGAATGGAAAACCAAGAACAACACAACATGGAAGTCAGAATGGAAATAGACGAGTTAAAGTCAGGCATGGCCAAACTTACTGAGATGATGCAAGTCCTGATTTCCAGAGGAGAGCCACCTCAAAGGACTGTGATATCTGAAATCCCAACTGCTGCTGTTGACACTCAACCTATCCAGCATACATCTACTACATGGCCAGAGTTTGGGTTACCTCAAAATTACTCTCCTCCTGTTTCCACTACTTCAATGGTTGGCCAGTCTTCTCGACCAGTCTTTCAAGCTCCAGTTTTCACTGAACCTCAGCCAATTGTTCATACTGCCTCTCACCAACCTGCTGCACAAGCTGCTTTTGGGAACCCTCTCTTTGAGTAGCATGCTGCTAGTCCTCGAAGTATGAGTCAGGGAGACTTTGGTGAGTTTGAAGAGTTCAAAGAACAGTATCAGACTTTGGAGAAGAGACTCAGAGCTATGGAAGGAAATGAGTTCTTCAGTGTTGATGCTAACAACATGTGCCTAGTTTCTGATCTGGTCATGCCTGCAAAGTTCAAGACTCCTGAGTTTGAGAAATATAAGGGGCATACTTGTCCAAGAAGTCATTTGGTGATGTACTTTCGAAAGATGTCTGCTTACACTAAGAATGACAAGCTGCTTATCCATTGTTTCCAAGATAGTCTGAGTGGAGCTTCATTGAAATGGTATATGGGACTTGAGAAAGGTCGTATCCAATGCTTCCAAGATCTTGTTGATGCTTTCATAAAGCAATACAAATACAACCTCGACATGGCACCTGATCGTCGCCAACTGCAAAATATGTCTCAGAATGAGAAAGAATCTTTCAAGGAGTATGCTCAACAATGGAGAGAAATGGCATCTCAAGTTGAACCACCTCTGGCAGAGAAAGAGTTAACTGGTTTGTTCATGGATACTTTATCCCCCTTCTTTTGGGATAATATGATTGGTAGTGTGTCGTCCAGCTTCACAGACCTGGTGACTATTGGCCAGAGATTAGAAGAAGGAATCAAGAATGGTAAAGTGTCTAAAGCTGCTGAATCTTCTAATGGTGCAAAGAAATACCTTGGAAACTTTCAGAAGAAGAAAGAGGTAGAAGCCAATGCTGCCTCGACTGAGAGAAGAGGACCTCGCCGTAGGCCTCAGTACACTGATCAACCACAAGTAGCGGTTGTTACTCCTGCGGTCAATGCTCAACCAGTTCATGTCCCTCAACGACAAAATATTACGCAGAATCAGAATCGGAATAGGGCTCAGTTTGATCCCATCCCTATGACGTACACTGAATTGTATCCTGCATTGGTGCAGAAGGGCTTGATTACAACTAGGCCTCTGATTCCTCGAAATCCTCCTCCAGCCAGGTTCAGATCTGACCTTCATTGTGAATTTCATCAGGGAGCTGCTGGTCATGATTTAGAAAGTTGTTATGCATTGAAAAACAAAGTGCAAGAATTGGTGAAAGCAAATATTCTTACTTTCAATGAGGCAGGTCCTAATGCCATCAACAATCCTTTGCCAAAACAAAGTGGCTGAAGACTGAGTCGGGATACCCTTAAGTCACTTCCTAAAGCTAGTGTTTCAGACAGGACAGCTCATCCTTGTTACTGATTAGTCACTAGGCCATGTTTCTTTCTGTTTGCATTTGTCCCTTGTTTATGTTAAAATTGTTGCTTTCAAATTTTGTTTGTACTTTCATGTTAATTCTAATGAAATGAGCATTGCAATGTTTTGATTCAAATCATTTTCATTTACTGCTTTCAAATATATCAAGCTTTTTTTTATATGCAGAGATTTGAGGGAGGATGATGAAAATGAAATACCCATAATTGTTGCTGGTATACTTTCGAATAAAATTTTGCTGAGGATATACATGCATTGTTTCAACTCCCAAACACTGGAGAAATAAGGAAGTTAATCCCTCGTTCACCCCTTTGAGCCTAGAAGTTGGAGTTTCTTTCTATACAGAAAAACCCGCAATCTTAACCCGGGGATGGGTAGTTCTCAGTTAATTTGGTTGTGCATTCAATTACAAGAGAGATCATGCAAGACACCTTTCAACAAAGGTCGCGATCAAGCTTTCCTTTGCACACAGCAAGAAGTGTCAAAGATGCTCTCAAACAAAAAATGACGAAGATGGTTCCCCGTAATCATTGAGCAAGGCAGTCATTATCTTTCCAAAAAAGGAAAAATGAAATGAAAAGAAAAATCAAAAGAAAAATCCCGCTAAGTCAAAACCTATGAAGGAGACTTAGGAAAAAAACCGGGGCATCCCACTGACTGTAATTTCAAATGAAACAGTTCAGGCAAAAACTAGGGCATCCCGCTGACTGTAATCTCAAATGAAACAGTTCAAGCAAAAGTTAGGAATAATAAATTCAATCAGAAGAGGTCTTCAAATCCTCAAAATTCTCCATCAGAGTTGACAAAAGTCCTCAAAACAACAAAAAGATGTAAGAAGAAATGTGTGTCATTCTCAAGAATCCTTTAGCTTCTGAGCCATCGTCATTGCTGCCATCAGTGCAATTCCAAAATCTCTTGGAAACTGAATGCATATTATGAATTAACTGAATGTAGGACTGAAGAACATCACGAAGATTGGGTTGGGTACAAATAAACTTTGAGCCTTTATCCTTTATTTCTTAAACCGTGAACCAGACCACGTTACAACCCTCAAAAGACCTAATTGAAGCCAGGTTTCTTTTCAAAGCATACTACAGCAAGGTTGCGTAAACTGACTCCTATGATCTTTTGCAAATCATTTGTTTTGGTTTCATACCTTTGTTTTCACTTCAAAAGTATAAACCACTATGTTTTAACCAGTGATGCATTTTCTATACACCAATAACATCATTTCAAAAATGATTTTGGATTCAAAACTTTTGCATGAACTTTGCATTAAAATTACCATGTTTGGGTAAACAATTTTGCTTGCAAACAAGCTTTCCTTGTCAAGGAATTTCAAACAGTCGAGAAACTTGGTCAGTGACCCTATCAGGGGAAAGTATCTTCCAAACCCATTTGTGAATCAGTTCAAGATTTACTGCTCAATGCAAGTTTTCTCAGAATTGGCCAGCCAGGAAATCATTTTCAAGACTCATACAGGGGCATTTATTTACAAAAATTATCTCAAGAGCTGAAGCCATGATCAGTTTATCTCCAATAGTCATTTCGGAGCTGAAGCCGTGATCAGCTTATTTCCAGCAACTTTCGACTGAAGCCATTATCAGTTTATCTTCAACAGTCAGCTAATCTGGGACAAGTCCCCAAGTAGCTCTCCATATCCTTCTTCAGAAGATCATCAGTTCAACACAGTTTTCAAGGGTGACAAATTTGGGCGCAAGATTTTTTTTTCTTCTTTTCAATCAAATTTGGCAGAGTTCTCTGTGTTGAGGAATCAAACTTCCAAACTATTCTCCACAGAAGATTCAAACTCCATTGTCATAAACGTCGGCATTACATGCATAAATCATTCACATATGATGCATAACAAAATTCACACATAATGCATAACAAGAGTGTTTCATCCTCATTTGCATTTTTCGAGGTCTTGTTGCAGTTGACATGTCACCTTAAGATCAAAGTCCAACTTACTTGGCACCTACCAAAGCAAACATCAGTTTGAGTTGTTTCTCTTTTTCCATCCAAAGCCAGTATTGGATGTTGTTACCTTTTTCTTCATTCAAAGCCAGTATTGAATGTCAAGAACCCTTTCACTCATTCAAAGCCAGTATTGGATGTTGTGATCTTTTCTCTCGTCTAAAGCCAGTATTAAACGTTGAGCTTTTCTTCATTCAAATCCAGTATTGAATGTCAAGATCCCTTTCACTCATTCAAAGCCAGTATTGGATGTTGTGATCTTTTCTCTCGTCTAAAGCCAGTATTAGACATTGAGTTTTCCCTTCATTCAAAGCCAGTATTGGATGTCGTGTTTCTTTTCCGTCCAGCGTCTTTCCTGGACGACTCTGATATAGCTTCAGATTTGGTCTCATCCCACATCTAATGTTCTTCTAGATGCTTCTGGTTGCCTTTCCAGAGAGTTTCTCGCCTCATTCAATGCCATTCTTGGATGTCGCTGCTTGCCTTCTCGAGTTTTATCTCTTTTTTCCAAGTATTGATGGTTACTCTTTGTCGCCCAGACAGATATCCAGAAGTATCTTGTTGTTTCCCTGGCGTGTCTTTCCACATCATTTCATCTGAACTACCATAAGTTTCCAGTTTCGAGTCTTTCCATTTTCCCACAGAGTCTGTCTCATCTCATACATCATTCAAAAATATATATGTCAAAAAAGAGTCCATGCATTCATTCATAACATATGCTATCATCTCATTGCATCAGGGACAAAATTCAGGTCTGTTTGTATTTAATTACTTTCCGCCTATCTGGCTAAAAGATAATTAAATAGGGGCAGCTGTTGTACCCTAAATTTTGCCCCTAACTTTTTTCAGTCGCACTTTCATACCATATTTTATCATTCAGTCACAATCATTAATAAATACCTTCATTCATCACATTTGCATCCTATCTTTAAGTTTGCTCTTGTGTTGTTGACTAACTTCTAATCAAAATGCAAAAAATATTTGTCTTTGTCTTTGCATATTTGTGTTTTGTAGGTACCAAGTCGAAGCATATGGCAAATAATATTTTCCGGTATTATTTCCCTGAAATCTCTATTTGCAAAGAAAAAGAATTAAAAAATTTTCATTTTTCTTCACTGTACAATCGATTGCTCCTAGAGTGCAATCGATTGCACAAAGTGGATTTTGCGCAATTTTTAGAAAGATACACTGTGCAAATCGATTTGCACTATAGTGCAATCGATTGCACAGCGTGAAAATTTGAAAAAAATCAGCATTTCAAGCTTGTCAAATTTTGGCTCCAATTTTCCTTCATTTTTTAAAGATGTATCATTAATTCAAATTTTAGTGCCAATCTTTCATTTTTAAAAAAGAATTATCATTAATTCAAATTTTGGCTCTAATATTTGAAAGAATTATCATTAATTCAAATTTTGGCTCCAAGAATCAATTACAAAATTACCACTAATCCCAATCCTAAACTCTATAAATAGAGCCCTCATCTCATTCAAATTTCAAGCTTTTGATAGCCAAATCCACCTTGCTAAAAAATCTCTCAATTCTCTCCATCTACCAAATTCACTCAAAGCTCCATTTTCAAAAAGTTAGTAAGCTTTGCATTGAAGCTTACTAATCTTTGAGCTAAACCTTCATCCAAACACTTTTTCTCCATCAATTCTCTACATCCAAGCTTGGTCAATTGATTCTTGTGGTTGAATTGAAGCAAATTCTTGAAGTTGTTTTGATAATTCTCTAGATCTACCTTTGGTAAGTTGGATAATTCATCTTTCACAATGTGATCTCTTGGTGATCTTTGGGATTGATTCTTTGAGCATTATTTTGTGATTTCAATGGTGTTATTTTCTCATAATTTGATGGAATTTTCGTGCTCAAGTGGATCCATGATCATAAGGTGTTTGATGGAAAGTTTGAACAAGAAATTGCCCTTTTAAAATGTTGTTTTTGCTATTGTTACTGTGTGCAATCGATTTGCACTAAGTGTAAATTGATTGCACAGAAGCAATTTCACGCAAATTTTTGAAAATTGTACTGTGTAAATCGATTTACATAGTAGTGTAAATCGATTTACACTAGGACAGAATGCATTTTTTGCCTTGTTTTGGGGTAGCTTTGATCCAAAATGCTTTTTCTACTCACTCCTTTTGATTGTTGGTTTGGATTGTAATTTTAAATGTCCAATTTGTCTTTAAACTCAATGGACTTTGTGATGTAGATGAAGTTAGATAAATGTTCATCAATTCAAATCTACCTAAGAGTGAATTATTTAATTCATTTTTGGTGCTTTGGATTAATGATATGTTTAGTGCTTTAATCCATCTAGAGGAGTGGTTGAATTTAAAGATGAAAGAATTTTAAAATGGTGATCCAAATTAGCTTATCATTTCCCTCCCTCTTCATCTTATCCCTTTCTTTTTTAATTGTGTCGAGGCATGGTCTTTGAGGTTGACTCATACTGTTCTGTCATGAATATTTTCTGCGATTTCACTGTGTTTTCACTATGGTTTCCCTGCCTTAGGCCCTAAAACCATCCTCTAATCATAGGTAATTATAAATTATAATAATCATATGTTTCTACAGCAATTATACAGCACTAGGGCGTCATTACTCATCTCTAAATCATTGATCTTCATCATACAACAATATATACATTCAAATCATAAACAAGACAACTTTTCACATCTAATCCCATATACTAATCATCATAAACCCTATTATAGAGTCAGAACCCCACCCTTACCTTGGATTGAAGCTCTACGACTTTTCCGATTGAATTCCGTTCTGCCTCTTTTCCTTCTTTTCTGCAACTTTCACGTTCTCTTCCAACCCTTATTTCTTTCTCTTCTTACTGCTTCTTCTTTGTCCTTATTATTTCTAAAAACTAATATAATAACCCTATAATTCTCATTATGTCTTAATGGACTTAAAACTCCTACACCCCCTTTCTACTACTTCTAACCCTTAAAATAAGCCCACATCAAATAATATTTTTATTCTAATATTATTCCACAACTTAATAGAATAAATAAATCCAATAACAACAACACATCGACTATCATCATAACACAACTTCACAAATAATCCAAAAATAATTTAATTAAATAATTAATTAAATTACGGGAGTTACAACTCTCTCTCACTTAGAATATTTTCGTCCTTGAGAATTTAACTTAATCAAACAACTCAGGATAGGAGTCCCGCATCTTGCTCTCTGACTCCCAAGTCATGCTTTCTCCGACAGCTCCTAGCCAAACCACTTTAACCAAGGAAATCTCTTTGCCCCTCAGAGTCTTTATTTCACGATCTGTGATCTGTACAGCCATCATCTCTACAGTAAGGTTATCTCGTACTTGCATATCATCCATATGAATAACATGAGATAGATCTGAAATATACTTCTGGAGTTGTGACACATGAAACACATCATGAAAATTCGAAAGATTAGGCGGTAAAGCCACTCTATAAGCCACATTCCCCACTCTCTCTGATATCTGATATGGTCCAATAAAATAAGAAGTGAGCTTCTTAGACTTCAATGCTCGCCCAACACCAGTCACAGGTGTGACTCTCAAAAACACATGTTCACCCGCTTGAAATTCTAAGTCTTTCCTTCGCTTGTCATGGTAAATCTTATGTCTACTTTGGGAAGCTTTCATCTTTTCTTGAATCAACTTCACCTTCTCAGTAGTATCACAAACAAGTTCAGGTCCAAGTATTACACTTTCACTAGATTCATGCCAACATAAAGGAGTTCTACATCTTCGACCATACAACGCTTCAAAAGGTGCCATCCCAATACTAGAATGGTAACTGTTATTATGAGTGAACTCTATCTACGGAAGATAAGTATCCCACTAACCTCCCTGCTCAAGAACACATGCCCTCAGCAGGTTTTCCAACGATTGGATTGTCCGTTCAGTCTAACCATCTGTCTGAGGATGATACGTCAAACTCAACCTCAACTTAGAACCCAACGCTTCTTGAAAACTCTTCCAAAAATCAGAATTAAATCTTGGATCTCTATCTGACATAATGCACAAAGAAACACCATGCAGCTTCACAATCACACTAGTGTAAATCTCAGCCAACTTCGACACTGGAAAACTGATGTTAATAGGAATAAAATGAACCGACTTTGTAAGCCTATCAACAATCACCCAAATTGAATCATGTCCTCTTAAGGTATTAGGTAACCCCGTCACAAAGTCCATCGAAATTCTATCCCATTTCTATTTTGGAAATTCTAACTGTTACATCAACCCTGCAGGCTTCTGATGTTCAACTTTCGACTTCTGACAAGTCAAACATGCATACACAAACTGAGCCACATCACTCTTCATTCCAGGCCACCAAAACAAACCTTTCGAATCTTGATACATCTTTGTAGCTCCTGGATGAATACTCAACTTACTTCTATGACTCTCTTCAAGTATCACTTTCTTCATCTCAGCATCATCAGGAATACAAATTCGAATACAAAATCTCAACACACCTTGCGCATCTAGCTTAAAATCATTATTCTTAGACTGATCAATCCCAACCACCGAATCTACCAGTTTCACATCCAGCTTCCGAGCTTCTCTGATACTGTCTAGAAATTCATTATTAATCTTCAACATACCCAACATAACACTCTGCGGCGTCACCTCACAAACTAAGCTCATATCTCTGAATTGTTCAATTAATTCCAACTCTTTAACCATCATTGCTGACATATGTAAAGTCTTTCGACTTAACGCATGGGCTACTACATTCGCTTTTCCCGGATGATAATTCAAATTGAAATCATAATCCTTTAATAATTCAAACCATCTTCATTTCTTCATATTCAGCTCCTTCTGATCGAATAAATACTTTAAGTTCTTATGGTCACTAAACACTTTAAATCTAGAACAATAAAGATAATGCCTCAAAATCTTCAACACAAAGACAACTGCAGCAAGCTCTAAATCATGCATAGTGTTGTACCCTAAATTTTGCCCCTAACTTTTTTCAGTCGCACTTTCATACCATATTTTATCATTCAGTCACAATCATTAATAAATACCTTCATTCATCACATTTGCATCCTATATTTAAGTTTTCACTTGTGTTTTTGACTAACTTCTAATCAAAATGCAAAAAATATTTGTCTTTGTCTTTGCATATTTGTGTTTTGTAGGTACCGAGTCGAAGCATATGGCAAATAAGATTTTCCGGTATTATTTCCCTGAAATCTCTATTTGCAAAGAAAAAGAATTAAAAAAATTTCATTTTTTTCACTGTACAATCGATTGCTCCTAGAGTGCAATCGATTGCACAAAGTGGATTTTGCGCAATTTTTAGAAAGATACACTGTGCAAATCGATTTGCACTGTAGTGCAATCGATTGCACAGCGTGAAAATTTGAAAAAAATCAGCATTTCAAGCTTGTCAAATTTTGGCTCCAATTTTCCTTCATTTTTTAAAGATGTATCATTAATTCAAATTTTAGTGCCAATCTTTCATTTTTAAAAAAGAATTATCATTAATTTAAATTTTGGCTCTAATATTTGAAAGAATTATCATTAATTCAAATTTTGGCTCCAAGAATCAATTACAAAATTACCACTAATCCCAATCCTAAACTCTATAAATAGAGCCCTCATCTCATTCAAATTTCAAGCTTTTGATAGCCAAATCCACCTTGCTAAAAAATCTCTCAATTCTCTCCATCTACCAAATTCACTCAAAGCTCCATTTTCAAAAAGTTAGTAAGCTTTGCATTGAAGCTTACTAATCTTTGAGCTAAACCTTCATCCAAACACTTTTTCTCCATCAATTCTCTACATCCAAGCTTGGTCAATTGATTCTTGTGGTTGAATTGAAGCAAATTCTTGAAGTTGTTTTGATAATTCTCTAGATCTACCTTTGGTAAGTTGGATAATTCATCTTTCACAATGTGATCTCTTGGTGATCTTTGGGATTGATTATTTGAGCATTATTTTGTGATTTCAATGGTGTTATTTTCTCATAATTTGATGGAATTTTCGTGCTCAAGTGGATCCATGATCATAATGTGTTTGATGGAAAGTTTGAACAAGAAATTGCTCTTTTAAAATGTTGTTTTTTCTATTGTTACTGTGTGCAATCGATTTTTGCACTAAGTGTAAATCGATTGCACAGAAGCAATTTCATGCAAATTTTTGAAAAATGTACTGTGTAAATCGATTTACATAGTAGTGTAAATCGATTTACACCATGACAGAATGCATTTTTTGCCTTGTTTTGGGGCAGCTTTGATCCAAAATGCTTTTTCTACTCACTCCTTTTGATTGTTGGTTTGGATTGCAATTTTAAATGTCCAATTTGTCTTTAAACTCAATGGACTTTGTGATGTAGATGAAGTTGGATAAATGTTCATCAATTCAAATCTACCTAAGAGTGAATTATTTAATTCATTTTTGGTGCTTTGGATTAATGATATGTTTAGTGCTTTAATCCATCTAGAGGAGTGGTTGAATTTAAAGATGAAAGAATTTTAAAATGGTGATCCAAATTAGCTTATCATTTCCCTCCCTCTTCATCTTATCCCTTTATTTTTTAATTGTGCTACATGTTAAGGGATGGTGATCTCTATATCATTTATCCAAACATGAATTACATAGATTGCTATTGACCGGCCTCAAAATAGGTGTGACTTCTACATAAGTCCACTTACGATTGCTTAACATAGCGCTAAATTTTGTCCCGACTCGAATAAATGATCATTCGTGGCCCAAACTTATGATTGCAAGCCCAAGTATGTTAATTTTATCTCTTTGATCCAATAACCTTGAGATTCATTGTGTGGAGGCTTTGGTTCTACCAATCCTCTAATAGATCTACAACACCTTTGGTCAACGCGGATCACTTAAACATTGTTGATCATTACATGTTGCCTTGTGTGAATTCCAAAATGGATGATATACTTGACAAAAAGCAAATGCAACTTGTTGTGTGGAGGCTTTGGTTCTACCAATCCTCTAATGAGTTCCAAATGCAAGTTTCAAGATGGTCATCCAACTAACCACTAATTGCTAACAATTAACTTTACTTTACGCTTTTATTTCCATGCTTTATGTACCATTTACTTTTAGCATTTTACATTTCATGCTATTTTCATCTTTGCTCCCTTGAGCATTTGCTTTTATGTCATTTTTATTTTGCTCACTTGAGCTTTTCTTTCTTTTTAAAGACACCTAATAATCAACATGAACCTTAAAAATCATTAATGATACTTAGACTACATGGTTACTATCCTTTGCATTATGGAGTGATGGACTTCTTGGACTTAGGATTAGAGACCTTGGCCTATCTTGGAGACTTTGTGACTTTATTTGATATTTTGTCTGGAGTTCTTGAGGTTTACCTTAAGACATTGGGTTGTTTGTTTGTTTTGTGTGCAGGTTATTGAGATTACATACTTTGTTTATAATCTGGAATTCACCCGTATACAACCGTTACTCTGCCCAATTTTTGCGAAGACTAAATACACTTAAAGTTTGATTCTCTCAAGAGGTCTAGTACCTTTGCTTGCTTGGTCTCAATCCAAAGAATGGGAATTCTACATTGGCTTATAATGTCAAGTATCGGCTTCATGTTGGTTAGATGGTTCTCTTCCTTAGCTTTTACCTTATGCTTTAGGATAGTCCCTTCATCTCCTCCCATCTTCTTTAATTTTAAAAACCTTCTCATCTTCTTTCAAAATCTTCCTTGTTTTTTAAACTAAAACCGCTTTCATAATAAACCTCGACTTTGTCGAGTGCCTTTTCTTTTAAAACTTATTTTCTTTAAACAAACTTCAATACACTTAATCATACTTTGACATTTTTTCTTCAAAATTAACAAAACACTTCAACTCATTCAAACTCTTTTGTGCGTCCAAGCACCTTTTCCATTCAAAACTTTTTTTCAAGGTGAGACATGATTCATTGATAGTCGAGCAACCTTCTTCTATCCCTATGGTTATAAAGGTGTCGACTTTTCCACTTGAGTACTAGAGGCGTTCTCAAACCCTCACTCTTGTTGACGCATGGTCCATCTTTCTTACACCTTGTGGGCGTTAGTCGAGATTTCTCTCCTAACAATGACGACTTGTCTCCTTGTTTAAAATCAACCAACAGACAAGTCTTTTCTAGATGAACTACGTGTACCCTGATCCCCTATTGCACGAAAGGTGGTACGTAGGCACTAAAGGTTCGCAACCGCGGCGGGTGCAAAAATCATAAAAATATTTCTTTTCTCACCTCCACCATCCATTTTATATACAACACATTTTTATATAGCCAAAATATACAGATTTTTCAAAGAGGTTCCTGCGGAGTACCGTAGATGTTTAGGGTGCTAATACCTTCCCTTTGCATAACCAACCCTCTTACCTTGAATCTTTCCCCCTCTTTTGGGTTATTCGCTCTTTTCCCATTCCTTTGGAAACAATAAAGCGTGGTAACGATTTTTATTTTGATTTGTATAAAGTATAGTCAACCCAATGGCTTAGTCTTGCACATTTCTACCGCTACACATAGGATAGTTCTTCTCATGAGTCCTCAACTTCCTTGATGCATAAGCAACTACCTTATCACTCTGCATAAGCACACCTCCTAAACCCATCTTAGAAGCATCACAATATACCACAAAAGGCTCTCCTGGATTAGGTAACGTCAAAATCGTAGCCGACGTCAATCTCTTCTTCAATTCTGTAAAACTTTCTTCGCACTAAACATCCCATACAAAAGCTCTACCTTTACAAGTCAACTTAGTCAACAGAAGTGCCAACTTAGAACAACCTTTGATCCCATTGCAGCACCGCATCAACCTTCGATGGATCTACAGCAATGCCACTACCTGAGATCACATAACCAAGAAAACTAACCTCCTTTAACCAGAACTCACACTTGGACAACTTTGCATACAACTTCTTCTCTTTCAAAACTTGCAATACTACTCTTATGTGTTCTGCATGCTCTTCTTCTAAATTAGAGTAAATCAAAATGTCATTAATGAACACCACTACAAACCGATCTAAATAAGTATGAAATATGTGATTCATGTATTCCACGAATACTCCTGGCGCATTAGTAACACCGAAAGGCATCACCGAATACTCATAATGTCCATAACGCGTTCTGAAAGCCGTCTTCTGGATATCTTCATCCTTCACTTTAATCTGATGGTAACCCGACCTCAAATCAATCTTACTAAACACACGAGCATCCACCAATTGGCCCATCAAGTCATCTATTCTTGGAAGCGGATACTTGTTCTTAATTGTCACTTTATTCAGCTGTCTATAATCAACACAAAGCCTCATACTTCCATCTTTCTTCTTTACTAACAACACTGGAGCTCCCCACGGTGATACACTTGTCCTTACAAACTTCTTTCCAAGTAACTCTTCCAATTGCTTCTTTAACTCTGACAATTCAGATGCAGACATCCTGTATGGTTCCATAGACACGGGTCTTGTACCAGGTATAAGATCAATTGCAAATTCAACTTCCCTCTCTGGCGGTACATCAGGAATTTCATCAGGGAAACTTCAGGAAATTCACACACCACCTGCAATTCCTCAATTATAGCTTGAGTCTCTATAGATAGTGACGCCATCAACGAGAACATTTGTGTTTCTTCTTGGATCAACTTCCTCAACTGTCTAGCAGACAACAGACTATCTTCCTCTTCTTCAGGAGTAGAAAACCTCACAGACTTGTCATAGCAGTTAATATGAACATAGTTATGCTCTAACCAGTTCATACCCAAAATCACATCCAAACCTCTTAACGGTAAACAAACCAAATCAACAGCAAAGTCTTTGTCTAAGATCGACAAGGGACACTTTAAACAGACGAAAGAAGTAGTCACCGACCCCTTGGCTGGAGTGTCGACGACCATTTCTCCTTTCATAGAAGACAACATAAGACCCAATCTTCCAACACAATCAGCAGCAATAAAGCAATGAGTAGCACCGGTATCAATAATAGTAATTAAAGGAGTACTATTAATGAAACATGTACCTCTGATAAGTCTGTCCTCAACAATTGTCTGATCCTCAACCAAAGCGAACACCATGCCACTTTTATGCGCCCTCTTTGGTTTCTGACACTGACTACCAATGTGCCCTTCTTCATTACAATTGAAATAAATCACATCCTTATGTTTGCACTCAGATACAACATGTCCGTTCTTACCACAATAGAAACACTTCTTTACCTCAGCAGTACACACATTACTCTTATGCCCAGGTTTCCCATATTTAAAACAAACCACACCAGCAGGAGCATCTCCCCCACTAGTCCTCTGACCCTGAGAAGCTTTCTGTTTACCTTTACTAGCTGGGGTATCATAAGTCTTACCACGATTCTGTTGGTACTTACCCCTCTTCTCACTAATAATCTTGTAATGAGAATTATTATCCTCTTCATAAATTCTGCAACTATCAATCAAATCAGTAAAGACACGGATCTTCTGGTATCCAACTGCCTTCTTGATCTCTGGGTGCAACCCATTCTCAAACTTGATACATTTTGAAAACTTAGCATCTGCCTCATCGTAGTGCGGATAAAACTTAGTCAACTCAACAAACTTTGCAGCAAACTCAACAACCGACATATTCCCTTGTTTCAGCTCAAGGAACTCAATCTCCTTCTTACCACGGACGTCTTCAGGAAAGTACTTCCTCATAAATTCCCTATGGAACATAGCCCAAGTGACATTTTCACCTGCAGCTTCCAATCTCTGACAAGTCTCTAGCCACCAGTCATCAGCCTCAACTGCTAGCATATGAGTATCATATCGAACCTTCTGCGCTGGAGTGCAGTCCATCACACAGAAGATTCTCTCAATCTCTTTCAACCAATCCAACATTCCGTCAGGATCATACTTTCCCTTGAAGGTAGGCGGATTCTCTCTCTGGAAAGTCGCCAAACTAGGAGAACCAGCATTCCCATCAGCATTCAGTTGATTCTCCATCGCATGCGCCATTGCTTCTAAAGCAGCAACAAGTGTAGCATCATTCCTTCCAACCATCTCAACTTATCACTACAACATAAACAACAGTTAGAACTCAAATTAACAATACTCGATTGTTAGACAACTACGACTCAACAACAAGGTCGGACGGACCAACCTTTGCTCTGATACCAACTTTGTAACACACCAATTCTACCCGGCAATTATGAATGTAAATCATAGTTATAAAATGCATGCAACTGAATCAGGATGCCATAAATTCAACTTTAAAAACAAATTGCATTCAACGTGGATACATAACAGTTTAAACTTTGGATAAACCAACAACAGAATAATCTAACCTCTTCATTCAACAACTTGAACAACTACACAGCGGAATCATAATAACATCTTTGTCCAACAATTACAACAACTTCAAAATAATGCATACTTAGCAACAAATAAATTAAAGTTCAATAACTAAAATAATCAATAACTAAAAGCAACAAGCATTCATCCCCCCGAGTGTTACGTATCAGAGCAATGACACCGACTCGAACTACTGAAGGTAAACCACCTTCACTCTAGATTACTTGCACGTTACCAACATAAGGGTAACATTCAAAAAGAAGGGGTGAGATATCTAACAATATAATAAAACGTATGATAAATAATATATTAAATTAGATCACATAACATCACCACTTCTCATCTTATAAACAACAATAATCGCAACGGAATACCAACAATATACACATTTACCGCATCAATACATAACTTCTTTATGCAATCATATAATGCGACTCAATACTATGCAAATGCATGTGGTACCATTGGAACAGAACTCCCATCTCAAATAATTGCCAATAAATAGAGGCATCAACAAGGCATAAGCCTCCATCTTAACATTCGCAATACATGCCATCTTAACGAGCATCAGCTCCATCCTGAAATGCAATGTATGCGACACAATCATGAATGTAATAACAACAACCATAATTAACAACATCTCAACACAACATCATCGTTGGCCAGAAGCCTACATCTTAATAGCTGCCAATTATTAGAGACATCTCAACATCATTCATCAACATCATTCACAACATAATTCATCAACATAATTCATCACATAATTCATCAACAGAATTTCATCAATGTAATTCATCAACATAATTTTACAGCAACTCAGCCACAACAACAATACAATGATAGATCGATAATCCCTCAACATTGGTCATAGGCCTACAACATGATATTGCTTATAATTAATTAATCATCTAAGGCTTACCTCTAGTTAATAAACCTTTACATATTATTAATTTTGTAATACTACATCACTATCATCATTGATCTTACTGTTATGAACCAAGCAATAATCTATAATCATCCTATCCTCATCATACTTCGCAAAATCATCATAGCGATTAACACGGGAAGCTAACTCTAGTCCTAAATTGCGTTACTAGGATTATTCTTCTTACCCTTCATTTTAATTCTTAAGAATGAAGTTCATCATGTTAGCTATCCAACGCTTCGAACGACACCTCAAACGGAGTCCGGAAACTCAAGTTACAACCTTTGTAAACGAATCTGCCAATAATCAGACTACATGAGTCGACGCATAATGTTTTGAGTCGATGCGTACTGGGTTAAAATCCTGATTAGTCGATGCATAATCCCTTCGTATCGACTCATACTGAGTCTGCAACACCGCATGTATCAACGCATTCTCCTTCGTATCGACTCATCCTGAGTCTAAAAGCCATCATGGATCGACACATGGCCTTTGAGGTCGACTCATACTGTTCTGTCATGAATATTTTATACGATTTCACTGCATTTTCACTATGGTTTCCCTACCTTAGGCCCTAAAAACATCCTCTAATCATAGGTAATCATCAATTATAATAATTCTATATTTCTACAACAATTATACAGCATTAGGGCATCATTACTCATATCTAAATCATTGATCTTCATCATACCACAATATATACATTCAAATCATAAACAAGATAACTTTTCACATCTAATCCCACATACTAATCATCATAAACCCTATTATAGAGTCAGAACCCCACCCTTACCTTGGATTGAAGGTTTCTCTACGACTTTTCTGATTGAATTCCGTTCTGCCTCTTTTCCTTCTTTTCTGTAACTTTCACGTTCTCTTCCAACCCTTATTTCTTTCTCTTCTTACTACTTCTTCTTTTTCCTTATTATTTCTAAAAACTAATATAATAACCCTATAATTCTCATTATGTCTTAATGGGCTTAAAAATCCTACACCCCATTTCTACTACTTCTAACCCTTAAAATAAGCCCACATCAAATAATATTATTATTCTAATATTATTCCACAACTTAATAGAATAAATAAATCCAATAACAGCAACACATCGACTATCATCATAACACAACTTCACAAATAATCCAAAAATAATTTAATTAATTAATTATTTAAATTACGGGCGTTACACCATACCCTATCGGGATTCAGGATCAGGACCTTCCTCAGTCAAAGGTTCATCACAATCTTTTACTTTCAAATACATCACATCATCATCATGGAAATCAAATTAAATAGACTAATAATCATAAATTTATTGGTGAGCAAGATAATCTACCAATACACTACTTTTTGTAGCCTTCTGAGTACGGTATTCAATATCATATTCAGACAACAGCATTTGCCAACGGGAAATTCTTTTAGTAAGAGCAGGATTTTCAAAAATATACTTGATTGGATCCATTTTAGAAATCAACCAAGTGGTATGATTTAACATATATTGCTGCAATCTCTTTGTCTCCCAAGACAAAGCACAACATGTTTTTAACATATATGGCATATTCTTTTCTTTCCATTTCACCTTATTGTCCCAAGATACAACCCATAGAATTATCTAACACAGTCAGATACATAATAAATGGTCTTCCTTCAATATGAGGGAGTAAGATAGGAGGTTCAAGAAGATACTCTTTAATGCTTTCAAATTCCCTTTGACAATCGTCCGTCCACACACAACCTTCATCTTTCTTTAACATCTTGAAGATCGGTTCACATGTTGCAGTCATGTGGGGGATAAATCTGGAAATGTAATTCAACCGTCCAAGGAAGCCTTTAACTTGCTTTTTAGTTCTTGGTGCAGACATTTCTTGAATTGCCTTAACTTTATCAGGATCAACTTTAATTCCTTTTTGGCTGACAACGAAACCTAGAAATTTTCTAGTACCATTTCTATTCATAGGAGAATCAATAACCTGCCCCCACACCTTGTTAGGGCCTTTCTGCACTACCTGTTGTGCATCCTTAAACGAGGCGATAAAATTCCCATTCTTCCTTATATTACAAATAGACAATGCTTGGAACTGAGTTCCAACAGCGGCTTCGTCAACTTCTACAATGCTAAAGGAAGACAAATGAGATATCAACAGAGCTTGCTCACCATTCACAATAACCATCTTCCCTTCACGAACAAATTTCAGCTTCTAGTGCAAGGTTGAAGTAACAGTTCCTGCTTCATGGATCCATGGTCGTCCCAATAAATAGTTGTAGGCGAGGATAATATCCATAACCTGGAAAGTAATCTGGAATAAGTGCGGACCTATGTGAATAGGAAAATCTACTTCTCCATTAACAGACTTCCTCGAACCATCAAATGCTTTCACTATAATGCCACTTGGGTGCATGAGAGCTCCCTGATAGCTAAGCTTCATGGGTGTACTCATTGGTATGACATTCAAAGCAGACCCATTGTCAATCAGGACATTGGACAAAGAGTCATTCTAACAATTCATAGAAATATGGAGAGCCAGGTTATGGTTTCTTTCTTCATCGAGCAACTCGTTATCACAAAATCTTAGATTATTACAAGATGTAATATTCCCCACAACATTGTTGAACTGATCCAAAGACCTACCACTTTCAATAAAAGCCTGATCCAGCATTCTCATCAGAGATTCCCGATGAGCAGAAGAATTCATTAGCAAGGCTATAATGGAAATCTTATATGGAGTTTTCAACAACTGATCCATAATCTTGTAATCACTCATCTTGATGATCTTCAACAAGTCATCCACATCATTTTTTGAGGCAGCTCCACTAGATCCTCCTATCATTTTCTTAGGTTCAATATTCTCAACAACCTCTTTATCATAATTAACATCCCCTCAAAAGGTAGGGGCGAAGACACGACCGCTGCGGGTTACTCGATTATCTTCAGCAACATTTTTGACTTGGGACAAAGGTTGGATGGGAATTTCCACACCATCTTCCAGGATAGTTGCATTGTACTTATAAGGCACAACTTTGTCTGATTCGTATAGGACAGGACCAGGAAGACAAATAACCACGAAAGTAACAACATGCTTGTTATGGTACTTAATGTCTATAGGAGCGGGAGCACCAAAACATGACACAATGACATTCACTCCTACTTCATAATATTTAGGCATCGAAGAATCATTATCAGAGAACATACCTTCATCAGAAGAAAATAACTCATCAACGGAAACATATTCATCATCATACATTGACTCAACTGAGTAATTTTTAATCATATTGACTTCATTGTAATCATCTCTATTGCCTGTGACTTTGATAGTACCATTATCTAGCAATAATTGAACACTTATTCTTATAACAGAACAACCACAAGAATCCCTACAGCAGATCTGAAAGGACCCATAATGATGTTCTTCTTGGCCATCCATGTGACAAAACATGGTGTATGGTTGTACCATATCATCATTCATATAATTCACATCAAAGATCTGGAATTCATTGGGACATCCATAAACCATCTTCACGTCTTCTTCATACTCAGCCCTTGGTCTGATTATATGGATAAGACCTTTATCCATCATTTCTTGAAGATTAGATCTCACTTTATCGCATCCATGGATATTTGTAATGAAAATACTACAACTAGCATGCTCATGTGTATAATAGATGAATTCACAGAGATCAGCATGCATCTTCACTAAGTCACCTCTGACTAGGTTGATATAAAAAATCCAAAAATCTCCAGGACATCCAACGACCATATTTACGATATTTCCACCTCCATGTTTGGGTAATGGATTATCTTTCACATTAGGACCAACATATTTAAAAGATAGGAGTCCATATCTTACCATCCTCTGCACTTCAGACTTCAAGGAAAAGCAATTTTCAATGTAGTGCCCAGGGGCTCCTTGATGAAAATCACAAGTCTGATCCGTCTTGTAATACCATGGAAAAGGTGAAGGTATAGCAGTGGGAGGTCTAGTATGCACCAATTTCTTTTGAATTCAAGCCAGAAACAATTATGCATAACTCATTGGAATAGGGTCAAAAACTTCTGTCCTTTGACTTTTCCCTTAAACTCCTTAAGGAGATGGTCTTTAGTAAGCAACAACAGTCGGAGCTACATTGACGACTGGAGTCACAGAAGCAACCCGTTGTTGGTATAGATGATGTCTTCTCAGAGTTTTAAACTTCCTTTCCTTAACAACAGCATTAGTTTCACTTTCTTTCTTTCTAGAAAACCCATATGATGATTTCTTCGTTCCTTTGTCCTTTGTCAAGTGTCCTTCCCTGACAACTTCTTCCAGACGAACACCCATACTTACCATATCGGTGAAATCACTTGGTGCACTGGAAATCATCCTTTCATAATAAAATGATCCAAGGGTTTTCAGAAAGACCTTGTTCAACTCTTATTCTCCCATCGAGGGTACCACTTGGGAAGCAACCTCGCGCCAACGCTATGCATACTCTTTGAGCGACTCCTTATCTTTCTGAGTTATCGCTCTCAAATGGTCATATTCATGTGCCATAAACATATTATATTTATACTATTTGATAAAAGCTTCACCCAAATTATTGAAGGTGCAGATATTGTTATTGTCCAAACCCATATACCACTTCAAAGCGGAACCGGTTAAACTATCCTGGTAGAAATGAATAAGAAAGCGTTTGTCATCAGTATGGGTGGACATCTTTCTGATATACATCACCAGGTGGTCACGGGGACAGGAATTTCCCTTGTACCTCTACAATTCTGGCACCTTAAACTTCGCTTGGCACTTTTACGTTAGGAACCAAGCAGAGTTCAGTGGCGTTCTATTCGAATAATTCTTTCCCTCGAAGAGCCTTCATTTCTTTTTGCATTTCATTGAATTTGTCCTGAAAGTCATCCAATCGGTCATAGAATCCCACACTTTCACTTGGTGGAGGAACATGACAATAAACATCATCATTAATAAATGGCATAACATTCATCATAGGAGGCGCAATATAATGGATCTCATTTTTAGCAGCAGGAGTAACGTGCACTAAAGGGGGTTCAAAAATAGCAGTTGTTTGAGTAAATGGAGCAACTTGAGCATCATGATTGTAACCTTCTGGCATGAAATTCTCAGGCATTCCCCATGGATAACCTTGTGGCATACGGTATTGAGCACCGGTAACTGGAGTGACAGAAATGGGAACCGACGAAACCTCGGAAGCGATAGTTGTATGTTGTGGCTGAGTAGCATGAGGAGACAGAGGGGCAAGTGGTGGCTGATTCTGAGCAGCCACCAATGATTCCACCAAAGCAGTCAGATTGGCTATATCGGCCCTCAAGGCAGTAACTTCTTCGTGCAAATCGCGATTCTCTTGTTAAAGATTCTCCATTTTCTTCTTGGAATTAGCCTGAGTATTGTAATGATGAGACAACTTGCTGGCTGAACAAAGTAGAGAAACATAGTAAGATACCTAGGTATGAACAGAAATGCACAAATATGCATAAAATGATGTATGATATGCAATGAATATGTTTTATTTATTTTTATTTTTATTATTTCAAGGAACTCACATAATTATAGACGATTTGCAAATATTAAAGTACTAACACTTTTTGAAATACTGAAAATTTCATCATAATAACTTTGGAATGAATTACAACTTTTAGTACAAGTTTCAATAATCCTAAGTACAAGAGAATAAAGATGGAACCTAAAATCCTAAGGAGCCAAAGCTGATGAAGATCTCTCCACACACTGACGTTTTCCCATGAGTCTTGCAACCTGAGCCTTCAACTGTTAGGAAGTGAGCAACTAGGTCCTGGATGAGCTCTAGAGGAAAATAAATCCTCTTGCTTCTCCATCATCTCCAGAGCATGACTCTCAAGAATCTTGATTAAGTCATCCTTCTATTTCAATTCTATTTGGTAGGACATCTCTAAAGTTTGACACTTGTTCTTTCATACTTCCTTCTCTCGTTGTATTTTAACTAGGGCAAGCTGAAGTTATTCCATATTATCTAAAAGGGGAGGAGTAGTACTTACAAACATATTGGGTATATGTTCTTCACAGAAATATGGGATCTTCAACTGAATTGCCCTTGCTTGTACCCAACGGAGATGAGGCAAAGAAACTGCTCCTCTTGGTCCCAAATCTTTTCTACTCTTCCTATGAATATGGCACCAAGCCTTTGCAATTTCTTCCTTAGTTTCCTTATGATCCTCTTCTTCTTTGAGAAAGAAACCACTCAGATGAGTGTTGTTTGGCTTATCTCTCATTAGATATCCAAGTTGACGATGTGCAAGAACGTGATTATAGTTAATTCCTTCCTTTGTACCAAGAAGAGATGCATTTGGGAAACTACCACAACTATCAATAATCTCCACGTCATAATAAGTCTGGTGATACCAAACAATGTCAGAATGAGTGAGAGCCATAATATTCGGGGCCCAACGAGGTTCCTTTTTTATATCCCAGAAAGTAACAGACCAAGATAAGTGAGAAATAAACCACTGGTATAACAACGGTGTGCAACAAATGATCATCCCTCCATGACAAAAATATCGAAGATGGATGGAATAATAAGTATCTCCTAATAGTGTAGGGACTGAATTTCTAATAAAAAAGATCCTAATGGCGTTGACATCCAAAAATTTGTCGACGTTAGGAAATAAGAATAATCCATAGACAAGCAAAGCAAAGATAGCCTCAAAAGCAATCGTACTCTTCATCTTAGCAAAGCAATGAGCTTTCTCCAATAAAAACTAAGCAGGTAAACCTCTGATTCCTCCTTTGGTAGTCATGTTAGCCTCAATCTCATACTACGCCAAATGAATCATGGAAGCAATCTCATGAGACTTGGGCTCTCCCTCTAAACCCGTGAAAGGAATACGATCAGTAATAGGAAAGTCAACTAAATAAGAATACTCCTCCAATATGGGCATTAGCTGATAATCAGGGAAAGTAAAACACCGACACAATGGATCATAGAACTTTACCAATGTAGAAAGAATACCTTCCTTCATCTTCTGCTTCATAAGAGACACGGTGGATCCATACTTCTTCCAAAAATTTATAGAGCTCTCGATCTCGAGAATAAAATTCATCAGTTCCTCTATCTTAGGGTCCTTGAAACTATACTTTCGAGTCTTTCTTTTTCCAGAATCTATGGTCAAAAAGTACCTGAGATATTTGCAAAAAGTCAACTTTTAAGTCCCTTGAAACAATTGTTTTAAAGAATGCTCATGGGTGCATGAATGCATGATGCAATAATCACACATAAAATCAAAAACATGGGGGAGGGGGTCATAGGTTCGACGTCACGAGCATGAAGTCAAAGGTATTACCCACATGGTGTGGACTAATAGTTTATCACCTGTCGAACAAGGTTCTAAGAGGTTCCCAGAGTCTACATCCTTCCTTCAGATATTACCAACGTCCTGATTAACTCAGTAATTAGTAATATTCTCAGGAAAAACTCGTCTGAGTGTAGTATCGCGTGACAACATTTTCCAGATTACTCTGTCATAGTCTCCGCACTACACCTAAAAGGCCATGATGGGTTAATGGTTCTACGGTCCTCAACTTCAGCAGGCTCCCAGGTTGAAAGCAACACGTCTTCCCGATTACTCGGTAACTGATACTACAGTTAAAGGGGCCTCCATTGAGTGGAGGATCCCATGTCTCCTTTTTTGGGATTAATCCCTCAAAGTTAACATGACTATACCGCCCGTCCTATCTCAAGTTTTCCCGAGTCAGGGTAGAGACTTATGAGAAATCACCAAGCACCCTGAAAACCAGGAAAATTCAAACAAACATATACAACATATAATATACAACAACTAATAACACATACATAAATATAAACAAAGATAGGCTCAACCAACTTAGAGATGGACCAACATTTGGTTGATCTTTCCCTAGTGAAGTCGCTATTTTTCTGTAGCGGTAGAAATGTTGAGACTAAGTCATTGGATTGACTTGACTCGCACAGATCAAATAAAAATCGCCATCGCGCTTTATTATTTCCAGAGGAATGGGAAAAGAGAGAATAACCCAAAAAAGAGGGGGGGAGAATCTAGGTACGAGGGTTGGTTATGCAAAGGGGAGGTATTAGCACCCTAAACATCTACGGTACTCCGCAGGAACCTCTCTAAAAATTTGTGTATTTTGGCTATAAATGTTGTATACAAAAATAGATGGTGGAGATGAGAAACGAAGTTTTTTTTTACAATTTTTGCACCCTCTGCGGTTGCGAACCTTTAGGGCCTACGTACCACCTTCCGTGCAATAAGAGATCAGGGTACTCATAGTTCACTTTTAAAAATTTTAAAACACAAGTGTGTTGGTTAATTTTTAAGAGATGATACATCATCGTCATATCCGAGTGGAAAACATACTTACTACCCACGTTTATGAGAAAGAAGAATTTGTATCATCCCAAAGTGGAGGATATAGCTTGGATTTTAAAATCAACAAAGCCTCACTCGACACCCAAGTGGAAAATCAACCCAATGTCTTGGGGTAAACCCCAAGAATTCTAGACAAAATAACAATCAGAGTCAAAAGGTCTCAAGGGTATCAAATGCTTCTAATCCTAAGTCCGAGAAATACACAACACTATTATGTCAGGGATAGTAACCAAATAGTCCAAATAACATTAAAGTTTTTTAGTGTTCGAGTTAATTATTAAGTGTCTTCAAAAATAAAATGAAAGCTCAAGTGAGCAAAATAAAAATGATATAAAGGTAAGTGTCCAAGTGAGCAAAGATAAAAATAGCATGGAATATAAATGCTAAAGTAAACGGTACATAAAAGTAAAGGCATAAAATAAAAGCATAAAGTATAGGTCAATTGTTATTGAATTGGAATTTAGAGGTTAGTTGAATGACCATCTTGAAACTTGCATTTCAAAACTCATTAGAAGATTGATAAAATCAAAGCTTCTCAACAACAAGTCTCATTTACTTTTTGTTAAGTATATTATTCATTTCAAGTTCTCGAAGCGGCAAAATATGAACGATGTTTAAATGATTCGCTTAGACCAAAATTTATGAAGGTTCATTAGAGGATAGATAAGATCAAAGCCTCCTAACAATGAACCTCAAGGTTGTTGGATCAAAGGTTTCAAATTAAACAAACTTAAGCTTGCAAACATAGGTTTGGGCCACGAATGATCATTTATGGAATCGGGACCAAATTTAGCACTATGTTAAGCAATTATAAGTGGACTTATGTAGAAGTCACACCTATTTTAGGGACGGTCAATAGCAATCTATGTACCATATATTTAGAGAAATGATATGTAGATTATTCTCCAACAACATGTAGCACAAGTAAGAAAGGGATAAGATACAGAGGGAGGGGGTGTATTAGATGAAATTAGGGTTTCAAATATCATCAACATCGTTCACCCATTTTGGTAGATTTGGTTTTTCAACCTATCAACATCCAAGATCCAATTAGGTTGAGGAATTTGTCCCAAAATAATGCCCAAGTCAAGACGAAACAAATAATAAAATAATATTTAATAAAACAATATTTAAATGGTTAATAAAGGGGAAATAATTGGTAAAATACAAAAAGTATATTAAAACACCAAATAAAAATCCAGAAAAATAGTAAGAAGTCAAACATGAGTTAATAAGTGTTGACAATTTTTTTTAGATTTTTTTAAAGTCAAAAACTAATTTTAAAATTTAAAGAAATATGCAAAATAAACCAAACAAATTGTGAAAAAATATTAAAATCACCAATATTTGTAAAGAGATCATTAGATCCTTCCATAATTTTTTCAGAATTTAAAAAGATCAAAAAGTATTTTTAAAATAATTAAAATAAGATAAATAATAAAAAAATTATAAAAAATATAAAACATCAAAATAAAAATATGAAAAAATATTCACGAAGTCAGAAATAATTCAAAGTATTTTTCTATATTTTTTCATAATTTTTGGATAAAAAATAAAATAGTTATGAATTTTTAAAGATAAAATGCATTTAAAAATAGTTTTGTAAAATAAAATAAATCAGAAAAAACCACACGTGTTGGATCTAACTCACTTATACACGCTCGCAGATCTAATGTATCTCAAGCTAAGGAGTATCATGGATCCAAACCAATGCGCGTGTATGTAATACAAAAAAATCCAACCAAACAAAATAAAACAAATGGTTGTGTATCATTGGTTGAAGAACGACACGTAGGTCGTCTTCAACCTCTAGCCTCCTGCAAATAGGTCAAAACATAAATCCTTTAATCTGTAAATCTACGTGTTCACAGTAGTGTCATTAGATGCGTCTACTTGAGACGATCGCAACCATATGCTCGCGAAAAATTTATATAAATCACATCGTAGTCGATTTGATAAAAACCAGAGAGTTTTAAAATTTTTGAAATAAATAACAGAAGCATCAAATGCATTGATTCATCAAAATTGAGTTAATTGCAAGCATCAGTGAACATCATAGACCATTGCAGTAATTTGAGTTAAAAGAATTGGTGCCTTAATCTACCTGAACGAAGTAGTTGAGAATTGCTCTGAAACTAGACTTTGCTTGAGCAGAATAGGGCACGATTTGGCTTGCTTTTTGCTTGAGAAGTTACACACAAGTTCACTAGAGAGGAATAGAACAAAAGATTGAGTTGAAAAGCAAGAAAAGACTGAATTCAAAAACTCAGAAAAGTGAGTTGTGAAGAGAAAGTGGCAGGGTAATTTTGGCTATCCAAGCTTGAGGAAATGAGTGAGGGATGATCCTTATTTATAGTTGGACATGATGCAAGACTCAAGCGCACGAATTGGATGAAAAACAATGAAATCGTGTGAACCTACTAAATGGAAAAAGTGTGACTTAACATGACTCAAAACACAGCAAATTGGATGGTTTAAGGAGCGTTCCTCATTATGGCAAGTCCCTAAACATGATTAGGCACGAAATTGATCCTTAAAAAGGCTTGTAATTGAGTTTAAATTGATTTTCAAATCTGATTGAACATGAAACTTCAAATTCAAGATATTAACTTTACAATTATGGTACCAACAATGTAGGGAACTTTATGACCTCATTCCTTTTACAATTGAAATATTTCACTACAAACTTCACAATGTGCCAAGAAAGGTAGCATTTTGATGTTTGAGTAAAAAGTTATGATCAATTGAAATCGTGAAAAACACATTGAATTGTGGACTTATAAAAATTTCAAGTTTTGAGTTCAAAAGTGACTTATAATATCTTGCCTTCAAACATGGCCTTCCACTCAAAATTATGTTTTGGTCAATTAAGTAGACTTCTTAAAGAGCATTGTGAAACTTGAATCATTCAAAAACTCCAAAAATTGAGAGAGTTATGACCTTGTGAAGTTGATAGAAATCCATGAAGTGACCTATAATCTTTTGAACTCTTAAGACATTTTCTAACCATTTTCAAGCTTTTAACATAACATAAGAGTTAAAGCTCACACCCTTAAGATCATTATGAAAAAATAATGGGCTCAAGGAGATAAAAATTGACCAAGTTATGATCATTTGAAGTTAAACCCTAAAATTCAATGACCTTTCAAGGAGACTTGTAATCTTTCTCAATCATTAATGATCTTCCATTCAAAATTAGCCTTAGATTTATGAAGAGACCTTGTTAAGGACCCTTTAAAGAGAATCGTGACTTAGGAGTCACTCAAAATCTCAAAAAATGAGTAAGATATGGTCCTTAGAAGTCAACAAACCCTAGCTTAGAGAGTGCCAAAAATGACTTGAAACCCCTTTCAACTTTTGATGATTTTTCTTGCACAATTGGATCTTGTCATGTGAAGAGAGGTTGTTGTTGATGATGATAAGAATCCATAGCAAAAAGAACCAACTCAACATGTTGAAAAAAGAGAGAGTTATACACTTGTGATCACTAAATCAAGCATTTGTTCAATTAGGTCAAACTTGTTGAATCAAACTTTGAATATTTTAATCTTTCTTGACAAAACAAAGCATGATGAATCATAATAGGTCTTAAAATGATATTGTCTTGAAGCACACTCAAGAAATGGAGCTTAAGTCTCAATGAAGCTTGTTGAAGAATGCATGAAAATAAACGCATGAACCTATCTCTTTGGTGAATGTCAACACCAACCTTGAGAAAAGTTTAACCTAAATAAGGTGAGGGAATTCTTTGAGCCACAAATCTTTGACGTCATGGACATAGCTTTGAAATTTGAGCTCTTGCAATCCATTGAAGAGTCATTTGATTGAGAGCAAACCCTCAACCCTAGGTTAGATGGTGAGATGAATGCAATTGTATCACCCCCTACAATATAAACATTTAAAGAAATATAAATACATATTTTGATGTTAGTTAAAAGAACATATATACAAAATACACAATTCAAGGTGTTTGATTATCCCTCAAGAGCAAACTTAAAGATAGGAGATAGTAGAAAGAGAGAAACAATCCTAATGTGTGATCTTGATGTATTGATGATATGAGATGATGAAAAATCTTAAGAAAAAAATTAAAATATAACAAGGTCATTGACGAATTTCCACCAAGACCCATCCTACCTTGGTCCAGCTCCACTCTTCGAGGCCTTTTCAATCAATATGTAATTCTAGAGAAATTTTAGGGATGAACAAAAAATTAACACCCATTTAAAACTGGTTAAACCGAATAAAAAATAGTAAATCGGATGAATTTACACGAATAATCTATTTAAGAGTTTGCTATTATCGATACTTTATAGCTCACATGGCAGACACAAATATTTATATTAAACCCATCAAAAACCGCAATTCCCCATCTTATATCCGGTGTATTTTTTTTTAGTTTCTTGTAATATTAAAAGCATATAGCAAATGTGTCTATACAATAGTGCAATATTTTAGTAACTTTATCAGAAACTTAAATTTGACATTGAAAATTATACTAATATAATAGTTAACTCTTTATTATTTCAATACTCTAATACATAAACAAACTTGTTTTCCTTTTCTGATAAATGAAAAACAAAACTCCCCCTGTGTATGAAAGCAACTTCTTCTTCTCTCTTCAACATCCATAAACATTGAACCAATAATCAACTAAAGTATAATTTTAGTCTTTATTTGATTTCTTCTTCTCATTATATAAAATTATGTCTTTTAATGATAAATTTTAGTTTCAACAAATTTTCTTAAAGTTTATCATGTGAAAATGTTTATCATCTTCATTCTATTCTTTTCACTCATTTCAATATTTTACATTCGCTTGCAACAATATCCTGCTATGTAATTTTAATATTATTTCATTCCTAACACTTAATTAGGACAATTTTTCCAAGACCAACTTTCAAAAGACAAGTAAGGCAACCGACATGGACTCACATTTTGTGTTACACCTCATATTTATTATTTTAGATTATATAGTAAAATAAATTTTAGTATTTTCGCTACAAATCTATTTACTAACAAATATTCAATATTTTAATAATATTTAATATTCAAATATTCATTTTTGTGTTCCTTATTATTGTAAATCTAATTAAACTTAAAAATCTCTAATTTTATTGTTCTTAGATTTTGCAAGCATTTATTTTAACTATCACCTTTAATCTCTAGATTTGCGGGGCTTACCTTGAATTATCCCCCATTATCTCTCATGTTTTCCATATATTTAGCACTCTTGCATATTATACAACGCCTACAATTTCTCCTTCCATTTTAGAATATATCACATATTATTATTAAATTTAAAATACAATGTTAAGATCAGATAAATAAAAGTGTCATTTTTAAGACAAAAAAGTAGAAAGAGAAACAAGTAATAGAAATATAGTTCACTCACTCTTGAATATCTCCTACTAACACCTAAAATATTACAAACAAAAAATATAAAACAATATTATAAAACAATCATGAACAATAACGGTTGGTACACAAAGTTAAAGACGAAGATGAAGATAAAAGAAGAGAGAGAAGAAAAAACATAATAAATTCTCAATGGTGAAAAAATTCAGTTATAATTTCACTGTAACAAATTTGTTTAAATACATAAAAGTTAAACTGCCATGTAGGCAAAGCTAAAAATGCTAAATATTAAACTGAATTATATCTAACACCGTCCCTTAATTCATGTTAAACTAATTAAAATCTACAACATCAATTTTATCCCTCAAATGGATAAAGTATTCAGTCTTGACAGTTTTAGTCAGAAAATCTGCAAGTTGCTTCTGAGTGCTACATTGCACAATTTCTAGCACTCTATTCTGAACTTGACATTAGAAAATGATATTTTGTGTCAGGTGCTTGCTCCTTCCATGCAGCAATGGATTCTTGGAAAGGCTTATAGCTTATTTATGGTCAATCATCAACTTTGTAGGCTTGATCATCTTGATCTTTAGATCATGCAATAAGTTCATAAGTTAAACAGTTTGACACGCAGACAAAGCATATACAATGTACTCAACTTCACAAGTTGACAAGGCAACTACATGTTGCTTCTTGGAGCACCAAGAAATGAGACTTCCTGGATACTTGAAAAAATATTCAGAAGTACTTCTTTTATTAACTCTGTCTCCGTACAATTTAGAGTCTGAATAGGATATCAGCTCTGAGTCAAATTTAACACCAGAAGGGAACAATACTCCATACCTCAGAGTCTCTTTAATATACCTCAGTGTCCTAACAACAACTTGGTAATGTGGCCACTTTGGTTTGTTCATAAACCTACTCACCATTCTTACCGCATAGCAAATGTTAGGTCTGATGTTACAAAGATATCTCAATGAGTCAACCAACTGTTTAAAAATTATAGCATGTACATCATCACCATCACCATCAGAATCCAGCTTGTGATTCGTCTCAACAAGTGCGATTGCAGTCTTGCAATTTATTAACTCAAATCTATTCAGAAGCTTAAGTTCATACGTCAATTGATGCAAAATGATACCCTTTTCAGAGTACATAATCTCCATCCCTAGAAAATATACCATATTTCCCAGATCAATCATCTCAAACTCATTCATCAGCACCTTCTTGAACTTGACTAGCTCATGTGAACAATTCCTTGTTAGCAATATGTTATCAACATAGAGACACATCAGAATCATATTGTTTTCAGAAGTATGTGGAACATAAAATCCATACCCCATCTCCCACTTTCTGAATCCTTGCATCTTAAAAAGTGAATCAATCTTTATATTCAAAGCTCTAGGTGCTTGTTTGAGTCTATATAACGCTTTATGTAACTTGTACATCATTCCTTCCTTGTTATTCTTCACAAATCTAGGTAGTTGTGACACGTATACCTATTCTTGTAATGGACCGTTTAAAAAGACAAATTTCACATCCAGATGCATCATAGGCCAATTTCTATTAGCAACTATAGCAATCACCAATCTAATTGTTTCATGTCTAGCTACATACGCAAACACCTCAAAGTAATCTAATCCAATTTTTGTAGAAATCCTCTAGCTACTAACCTTGCTTTGTATTTACTAATTGATTCATTTGATTTAATTTCACCTTAAAAACACATCTGGAGCTGATGGATTTCTTCTCTTCTGAAAGCTCAGTCAATTCCTAAGTCTTGTTTCTTTCTATAGCCTCAAATTCTTATTTCATGGCCATCAACCACACTTTCTTCTTAAGAGCTTCTTCAGTACTAACTGGTTCAAATTCTACTAATATGGAACACTGAATGACGTCTCCTTCAGAGTATATCTCAGTATCTTTCAACATGTCAAACTCTTCAAATGTTCTTGGTATTTGTCTGATTCTCTGTGGCCTCTAAACTTCTTCAGATGTTGGAACAATATCAGATGCTAGACTTTTCTCAAAGGTTGGACCACCTTCAGAAGCTCCACCTTCAAAGGATCCATCTTCAGAGGCATGACCAACGCCAAAGGTTGGATCACCACTAGAGTCTGGATCAAAATCAGATTCACCTTCCGAGTCACCTTCAGATTCTGACTCATCTTGAGAGTTTCCTTCAGAGTCAGACTCGACTTCAGATTAAAAGTCATCTTCTAACTCTGACTCATTTTCAGAGGCAAAATTCCCTTCAGATTCATAAGTATCTTCAAAAGTTAACTCAGATATTGACACTACAATAGAGTTGGATTGAGACTTTCTCCAATCCCATGTTTTTGCTTCCATCACAGTGAAGTCTCTGCTGACTTCAACTTTGTTAGTGACTGGACAATAAAGCTTATAAGCACATGTACTGTATACCTAATCAGTAACATTACTTTGCTTCTATCATCCAGCTTCTTTCTAGTAGCACCTGGAACATGTTTGTAACAAACTGAACCAAATATCCTGAAATGACTCACACTTTGCTTATCTCCGGTCCACTTCTCAAAAGGAACAATTTCTTTCAACTTCTTCGTTGGACACCTGTTGGGGACATATGTTGCAGTGGCAATAGCTTCTCCCCACAAGATGTGAGAGAGCTTCATCTCCTTCAGTATGATCCTTATCATATCAAGAAAAGTTGCATTTCTTCTTTCATCAAGACCATTATGTTGAGGAGTGTATGAAACAGTAACCTCATGATCAATTTCATTCTCATCATAGAACTTCTTGAACTTTGTAGATTTGTACTCACCTCCACTATCAGTTCTGGGAACTTCCAGCTTCTGACCACTCTGTTTTTCAACCTTCAACTTGAACTTCTGAAACCCAGCAAACACCCCATGCTTAAACTTGATAAGTTCTACCCATGTCATCTTTGTGAACTCATCTATAAATGACACAAAATACTTGTTTCCTCCAAGTGAAGGTGCTTCAAATGGTCCACATACATCAGAATGCACTACTCCCAAATCATGCTTTGCTCTTGGAGCCACTTCTGATTCAAATGACAATCTGGGTTACTTTCCTTTCATGCATATCTCAAATGACTTCTCAGGATTCACAATCTTAGGAATACCATATACCAGCTTCTTAGAACTCATATTCTTTAAGCTTCTGAAGTTTGAATGCCCTAATATCTTATGCTACAACTCACTATCACCTTTAGAACCTTCTACACTAAGGCATTTATTTTAAACTATCTTTGCATTCACCTTGAATGTTCTATTGCTTTCATGCTCATATTTTTAAATCAACTTCTGATCAGAATCATACAACTCCAAGAGATTGTTCTTCATAGTTACTGAGAAACCTTTCTCAATGAGTCAACATACATTTATCAGATTGCTCTTCATGCCAGGAACATACCAAACATCCTTGATTAGAACGATTTTACCATTCTTCACTTTGACTATGACATTTCCCATACCTTCACCATTAAGGTATTTACATCAGCACATATGATTTGTGTCCTCTTTCTAGAGTCAAAATCAATAAGCCATTGTTTCCAGCTAAGTGATTTGAGCTGACAATGTCCATATACCACTGGTATACCAAATATCTACCATTAGATTCAGAAGCCATCAATAGCACATATTCATCATCAGAATCTCCTCTGGCTATGTTTGCTTCTTCTGATTTCCTTTCCATCTTTGACCAACAGTCCTTAGCAAAATGACCAAACCTATTACAAAAGTAGCGTTGAACCTTTCTCTTGTCAAAATTCTCCTTTCCCTTATGATGTTTCTTCTCATCAGATTTTGATGCTTCTAACTTCTTAGAACCACCATGTATCTTCTTAGCCTCTGACCAAGACTTCTTCTGACTCTTCTTACTAGAAAAATCCTTCAGATCCTGCTTTATCTCTCTTTTAGAGATTCTCTCAATTAGACACAACTTTTGTGCCTCTAGACAACTTTACAGCTCTTCAATTCTCATGGTGTTAAGGTTCTTCGAATGTTCAATTGCTACAACAATGTAATCAAATTGAGGAGTAAGAGATCTAAGTACCATTTCATAATGACTTATTCAAAGAGCATTTCTCCATAAGCCTTCATCTTATTGGTGACCACAATCACTCTAGAAATGTAATTTGGTAATTTCTCATTGTTCTTTATGTTGAGATTCTCATACTACTTGTATAGAGGCTGAAGTTTAACCTTCTTCACTGATGCATCATTGTCGTAGCACCGCGCCCATATGTCCCATGAAACCTGCACCATCGTTAAACCATCGATTTTCTCAAACACACCGCATTCACACATTGATGGGTGTAGAACAATGCCTTCTGATCTTTCTTCCTCGTATATTTTTGCGTGTTTCTTTCTTCCTCTATCGCATCTACTGCAACCGGAATGTAACCATCAGTGACCAGATCAAGAACATCTTGAGCATCGAATAACACACGCATCTGAATCATTCACCGATTATAATTTTTTCCATCAAACACTAGACGCTTTGTATTCAAGTTATTTTCGTCATTCATCTTTGTTCTTGTGCACTAAAACTCACTTAGATCTCACCATGCACTCGTGTTTCTCGATCCCTCAAAATCAAGAAATTTAATTTTGTTATGATTCTGATCGTGAATTCAACGTGAATTCAAGAAATGAAATCAATTACACATGCCTCACATACACTCGTGTTTCCCTATGAATTAAATTGGAGCTCTAGATAGCAATTGTTGGTGCACAACGTTGGAGATGAAGATGAAGATGCAAGAATAAAGAATAAAGAGAAGAGAGAAAATGTAACAAACTCTCAATGGTTAAAAAAATCCAACTATGATTTCACTATAACAAAATTATTTAAATACATAAAAGTTAAATTATCGCGTAGGTAAAGCTAAAAATGCTAAATTCTCAAATGAATTATATCTAACAATAACTCCAAATTTAACATTTATAATTCATTTTGATCGTTTTACATTAGTTACACATGTGCTTTCTCTATTTCTCTAATGTTATTTTTTTTTATTAAATGTTAATTTTCTTTTGTAGTGTATATGAACAAAAGTAATACATATCAATGTTTATTTGCTTTTTCTATATTTTTTTGTAGTGAATAAGAGAGTTCAAATATCTTCACCAATGGATATAGAGAGAGAGAGAAAGAAAGAGATTTATCTTATATATATGCCTTCAATTTGCTGCTTTCAGGTCTCATGGAATGAAAATGGGTAATAACTTGACTAAGGTTTATTGAAATAAATTATTTAGAAAGATGGAAGCAATAAATTGAAGGCATAATTCAAATTCAAAAACTCCATAAACTATTTTTGAATCGTTCGGTTCCTCCAATATTTCTCACTGAAGCTGATCAAAGTCGTGACATAGAGAATCATGCGCTTGTGACCTGGGAGCAACAAGATTCTTTGTTATTCACATGGATACTCACCCCACTCTCTAATGTGGTTTTTTCTTGCGTGGTCAGATGCATTCACTCGCACCAGATATGGGATGAAATTCATAAATATATTATCGCTCATACCAATGAAAAATCAAGATAGTTGCATTCAGAATTTCAATCTATCACCAAAGGTGATAAATCCATTGTTGATTATCTTGCACGAATCCGATTTTTAATATTCTTGAATCAATTGATGATACGATTTTGCATCATAATCAGTTGAGAGGTATCTTAGATGGCTTACCTGGTGGATTTAATGCCCTAGCATCTATCCTCTAGTATCGCTCCAATCAGTGTCTTATTATTGAAGCGGAATCCATGCTTTTTCACTTAAGGTGAAACTGGAATGCATGAAGAAATTGACACTGGCTAAATCACTATCTATCAATGTTTCTCAAGCCTTAAGCTTTTCTCTCACTCCCTCGCCTCAACCTAACGCTGCTGATAGTTTTATGATGCCTTTTGATTTCGGATCTTATTTAAATGGAATTCAAGCGTTCAGAGGTGGTAGAGGTTTCAACCATGATCTAGGAGGTAGATTTAGTGGTCGTGGTAAGGTTCAATGTCAAACCTGTTATAAGAATGGGCATGAAGCAAATGTGTGGTATCACAATAACTATTCAATGATGCATCCTCCTACATCCAATCAGTTGAATTTCTCGCATCAGCCTAAGTGGTATAATTCTACTCCAAATCAGTGGAGTCTCTCATATTAGTCTCAGTGGTCTCAACTTAATCCAAGTCAATGTAAAATGTATTCATCTCCTTATTGGAATAAGTGGACAATTTCTTTAGGTCAATCGCTCTCTTATCCCAACCAATTGATATCACCAACTGCATGTAGACTTTCATCTAGATTTTCTCCTAACCCTTTTGCTCAACCACATGCATGTTTTGCAGGAACATGTAGTGAGGCATGCAATAACTTCATCATCATAGGTCAGAACATGTATGATGACTCATGTGCCACTCACCATGTGACAAACAATATTGATCATCTATCTGAAAGTTTATCTCTTCCTAGAATATATTAGGTTCTCTTTGGTAATGGTCAATGTTTGCCTATCCTATCCATTGAATCTACTCGATTTAATTTTCCATGCATTGCACACATAACACCCACACTTAAGTACTTATTACATGTCCTTGATATTACTAAAAGTATGATATTAGTTAGCAAGTTTTCCAAGGACAATAGTGTGTTCTCTGAATTTCACTCTAATAAGTGCCTTGTGAAATCTCAGGCCTCTTCTAAAGTTGTGCTTCAAGGCTCCGTTAATAAAGATAGCTTGTATTGCTTTAGATCTCTCTGAGTTACTCCTACAACCATCAATACTCTCACAGGTCCTTCTTCTTCTTCTTAACACAATGTTTTTATCTTAGGACCTTCTCTATATACTATGTGGCATAATATATTATGTCACCCTCATCATGAGGTTCTTAAGCACATTCAAAATTTATGCAATTTAATGTACCATACAAATCCACTTTGGATTTCTACAATCCATGTTGTTTGGGCAAAGTTCACAGGTTACCTGGTATCTTATCATATTCTTCTTAGGTTAAACCTTTTGATCTACTATTTGCTAATGTATGGGGATCAACACCAATGGTTTCTACTACTGGTTACAAATATTTGCTTTCATATGTTGATGTGTGTAACAAGTATACTTGGGTATTTCCTCTCAAATTAAAATTTGATGTTCTTCTCACTTTGACACACTTTCTCACTGCAATAGAAATGCAATTCCTTTCCAAAGTGAAATCAATTCAAACTGATGGTAGAGGAGAATTTGATGATTTGGCCAATCTGTTTAACTTCATAGGTATTGCTCATAGACTTACATGCACACACCATCAAAATGGTGCAGTTAAAAGAAAACATAGACATGTTGTTGAAACATACCTCACTGTGATACGGTGGGAGAACTGACTATGAGTTTTGCGTTCGTATTCGCACTTGTGCGGTTGAGCAAGAGTCGCCACCGACTTTTTATTTTATCCTAAAGGAAAGGTTGAAAAAGCACAGCAAAAACCTTTTGAGATTTTTCTTGGGTCCGGGGGGTAGATTATGAAAAGGGAAGGTATTAGCACCCTTTTCATCCATGGTTATCCATGGGCTCTTAGTTACTTGGTTTTTTAGACAGGGTTCTTGAATGGCTTTTTTTTAATGGCTTACAGATTATGCTTCTTCTGGTTTTAGTTGACAGGATCCAAGGTTTTTTAGACAGGCCTCCTGGTTGAAGGCTTGTGTTTTAAAACTTCACAGGTTTCTGCTGAGGCTTGACAGGTTTTGAATCTCAGGCCCTTTGCTTTGACAGGGGTTTGATCATTTTTGAATGGCTTACTTTGGTTATGGCCCTTCTTAGATTGTTGGTCCCTTTTGTGAGACTTGAAGGTTTATGCTTTTTGTATATGTTTGTGTTCTGGACAGCAGGTTCAGGGCTTTGGTGGTTTGCTCTCCCCTTATCCACTGTGTTCAGCTTTTGTATATATTTTCTTCCTTTCTGCCTAAAGCCTAAAAACCTGTTCTCTTATCTCTCTTCTCTTCTCTCTCTCAGCACAGTTAAATATATTAAACTATGTTTGTGCTGTGCTTTTGTTCTGAAAGGACCACCTTTATTTTGGGAAATGATGAAAAGAAAATGTTTGCTTGCATAATAGTTTTCCTCTGCATATTGTCTCTTCTTTTGACAGCTTTTGTACTTTGTATCTTCTTTGATATCTTTGCCAAATCTTCTTTTCTTTGACAGCTTGGGTAACCTTTGACATTTTGACAGAAAGTTGGAATTTGGATTTTTAGTTTGATTTGAATTGTGCAGTTTGTTTGAGACTTTTGAATTGTGCAATGTGTTGACAAACTTTGCATTTTTTCAACTTTGCATTCATGATTTAGCAAATAAAATTCTTCCCTCTTTGTGAACCGGGAGAAATCCCGTGATTTGCAGAGAGGGTTAACTGATCCCAATCAGTGGCCCTTAATGATGAACTGTCTTTTATTTATCTGTCATTATTTATTTATCTGCTTTTTGACTTTTTCTCTTTTCTTTTGCAGATGAAAAATGGGACATTGGAGCGAGGGATAGCAGATGAAGAATTGAAGATTAGAAAAATATTTAGGATAGTTTTTATTTAACTTTGAATAAATGTAACATTATTTTTGTAAACATTTTGTAAACAAAAACAATTATACAAATGATTTAAAGATAAATAAAAAGTCCTTTTATTTAATTAATTCTTCTCTTCTCCAATTGTTTATTTATTATTTATAGTTCTTTAAATTAAAATAAATTGAAAATAAATTCCAACTTATTTAATCTTTAGAATAATAAATAATTAACTAAACAATATTTCAGTGTTGATCAATTAATAAACTTGACGCTTCCAATATTCAAAGCAAAACAACAGTTAATCACAACAACTGATCAGGCGCATTCCCTTTTCACTAATTTTTACCCAACATTGCAAATCCAAACTGCATGTATCTTTTGACTGGTTCAATCAAACGAACTTGAATTCAATCCAAATGCATTCTTTTACTGATTAAGCCAAATAATGCGAATTCAACCCAAATCTCGGAATATCTTGCAAAGCACTGTAGAATTTAGATCTTTCCGAGAACGCGCGCACAAACCCTAATTCCTGATTAAATGCCAAAGAAACGTTCGCCTGATCGAAGTTGAGCCAAAATCAACCAAAACCCTAAACCAACTGTTTGAAGCATTCCAGAGCCCTGAAAAATCAATAAAACCCTAATTTTGCTTGGCTGACGAAAAAAAGTCCGTTTGACCGATTCTTGAGCCAGTTTGAAAGATCAGGAAAAGCCTGAAGCTGCGATCTCTTGAGGAAAAATGCGAGGGCAAATTTTGGGGTACAACACTCACTTTACTTGTTCAATCAATTTTTCCCTTAAAATTCCACCTGTTGAAACTTGAATATTTTAAGCTTTGAATGTGTGACGATAGTTACTCCTATAAAAATGCTCTTAAAGAATATGGAAAGAATAATAGGAAATAAAGGAAATTAATCCAATTGTTTGTGAAAATTTCTCCATATTTCCTCTATCCTTATATAGGCGAATACAATCAGAAGGATCAGATTGAAAGTCAAAAGAAATTACAGATCAACGGTCAGATTTCACCTTGAAAACACAACCAAACTGAAGTGTGCAGTAAGCAGCATCATGCCACTCTCTACCTTTTTAGGTCACATGTCAAGATAAAACCACCGAAATGTTTCAATGATGAGACTTCATTTAATACTCATGTTCCCCATTACTATTTGGCAATACTATTGTGACACATGCCCACCGACGCATAGACAACCATTCATGAAGGCCGACCACGTCTGTTGAAAGACTCCCCAAACATCCAAAGTGTCTGACAAGTCTTTGGGGAGACTATTTTGGGCTGGCCAAAGGCCCAATAATATGATGCCCATTCATCTCATTTGTTCCATTGATCCCGAAATATAAATACAATATCTAATTGAAGAAAAATTATGATTCAAAATGCAACAGAAATTCAAATTTTCCTTTAGTGATCCTTACGAATGGGCATAGTCAATGATAGAAACTATTACCTCTTGTGGCTATTCATACCTTTGATGTGGTGATCACGAGTGTTGATGAAGAATAATTCCTCTACTCAGTCCACACGAACGGATCTCTTTTGGTCATAGTGTTAGCTATTTATGAACGAAAACTTTGAGTGAGAGAGGGAGAGAAAATACGACTAGGGTTTCAAGACCGAATATTCATCAAGTGAAAATGCTTCAGCATAAGGGTCATATTTATAGAACCTTTTGTGTGGGATGCAAGCTAAAAGCCCAATTAAGGATGCAAGCTAAAAGCCCAATTAAGCCTACGGGCATCATACCTTATGATGTACCGTATATCACTTAAGTGCATGGTACCTTACCATATTTTGTATTCCCCTTAAGCATATTGTACCTTACAGTGTTCTACAATTCTATTAAGTGCACCGTACCTTACGGTGTTCCTTATTTACTCTATCTCTCATCAACCTGTCCTTATGTGTGTGACCCTATAGGTTTTCGCGATGTTAGCAATTATACTAAGTCACATATTTAACATAATAGACAGTAAGTGGTATCTAGCAACACATCCCTGCTACCCAAGTTACGAAAATATCATGTGATCTGACAAAACTTTTATGTGATAATACTTGTGTGTGCAATTACCCTTTTTACCTTATGTCTATATTGAATACAAGGCATAGACCGTGTCACCCTTTTCCAGTTCAATATTGGGCCCTTAGACATTTATCCTGTTACGCAGGATGGGCATATTGCATCTAGGTCACTCATGTCCCTCAGTAATGCTTTGTGAACTAACCATCAACTGCCTTTATGGTCATCCAGCTATGGATAATGTTTGATCAACAATAAAGTACTTGACTCTACATCTAGGGTCCATAGTGGTTTCAGGTTGAATGGTGGTATACATAGTGGGTCAATCCAGTATAAATATTACTCCTAATATTCATGTCAAGACTTGATAACTCCTTATCCATGATCCATGAGATCTGATCATTAGTATATATATATATATATATATATATATATATATATATATATATATATATATATATATATATATATATATATATATATATATATATATATATATATATATAATCTAAATGCTTTAATGTTATCCCACTTTGCAATAAAGCTCGACTACGAATACTTTAAGAATAATGTCCTTATGTTTAATGGGATCTCAATATTAAGTCACACTTAACATTTCATTAAACAACAAATTATTCTAGGGACTTTATTATTTTGGAAAAGCAAATATAATAAAGAAATGTCTTTTGTTATTAACAAATAATTCGATGCAAGTACCAAAAGTATTGACCTCTAGGGCTTACACCAACACTAATCTCTAATTTCACTATGATTATCTTGAATCCTAAACTGACTTGGGTGTTGGAGTGATAACTATGAAGGCACCCTTCTCTTGTCCACTGTATGGATATTAGAAACTTCGATTTAAGATCAACGTATTCGATTCAATAAGCATTAAGATTGCAACCTCCGTTCTAAGGTGTCGCATCACTGAATCGCTTAGGAAGCTTCGCTCCATCGTTGATTCTGTAATATTCTCCATTTATGGTTCCACAATGAAACTGAATCCTTCGGATATCACAAAAGAGTTATATCAATAAGGTTGAAAGTAAATTCGACATGAAATAAAGTAAATTTTTATTATAATTACCTTAAAAAGAATTTTGAACACTTGGAAAATTGAGTTTTTTCCTATACTTTGTTTGTGGAAATATTATTTGTGATTTTATTTATATGGAAAAGACATATATAAAATCCTTAAGTTGATACTTGAACAATTCAAAATTGAAGTGTTAAAGAAAATGGCAACCATGAGAATTATTATAGAGAATAAAAGAACTTGTGCTCACAAATTGGAGATCTGACAATAAGGAGGTCATCATTATATTTTACTATGATATTTTAGATGTCGAGTAGACATCTAATACAAAAAAATAAAGTTTAAACATTTATATTACTCGGTTACAATTCAATATAATGTATTGAAAGACCACTCAAGTTACATTGTGAAGTAAGACATGCATATAGTGTCTCAACAATAGATTTTTTAAAGTCCAGTGACTTATAATTTTTTTTAAGATAGAACATATACATATAGATTTATGCTAGCATAATTGTTAATCAAAGACTTGACACATAAGATATTTCATATAATTATTGTCATTAAGGATGTCTTAGATTAGTGGGAGACTCCATTCCTTTATGTTCTATAATATTTTTTGTATCAATTCAGAATTTATGTTAAGATTATTTGCAGAAATAAAGATGTCGAGGTTAATTATTGTTATAACCATTTATGTATCGTTTGTACAAATATTGAATTTGTAAACTTCATTTTGATCTTAATAAAGAATTAAGTTAGATCAGTTGGAGATCTACATGATTCACAAATCATATTATATGAAATTTTCATGTCACTCATCCATATTGATCTATGTCATTAAGTACATTGATGTGGTGGTCATCAGAGTTCTATCACGTTATACATTAGTGATGATAGCCACAATGGTCCCAATATAGATGTATAAGGTGCACTAGATTGTTGCTAGATACCGTAAAGAGACAAGCAAAAAGTAAATTATTATTTTACCAGGTGATATATAGGTTATATAGTGTCGTGTCCATAGAGATTGGTGTATTGAAATGTCGTTCGACAATCTCTTGTTAATGAGTTTGAGGAATAAATGGGTTAAAAAGAAAGGTATTAATAGAAAATAAATGTATAAAAAGGAAAGACAAACTTATCTGACTCTAATGTACTATACTCGTCACAAACTTAAACCTATCGACTAGTTATACTCAATCTACAATATTCATAAATGTCATCACATGTCAAACACAACACCCATTATATCACCTCGGCGGTGATCTCTCAATCAACCTTAAAAACACAGAAGTCAACCGTGCTCGCTTGTGTTGACGGTCTCTCAGAGCAGCACAAACAACACAGAGGCATTAATCACAGACACCTTAAGTGAATGTCATCTCTAAATCTATCTCTATAATCTATAAACTAACAGATAATCATCCTAGATAAGAAACCAAGTAGTATATGTCTATAGCAACTCAAATCCCTAGCACAGAGCAAAAATCAAGGATAACAATCGATAAAGATTTGTAAAGAAAGTTTTATATAACGCCATGGGCGATAAATATAAATGAGTTCAAAGTAAAAATATATACAAAACCCAACAAAAGAGAAATACATAGATAGAAGAAGAGATGAACCACAAATATTCCAGTTTGTCAGCGTCGGTCGATGAGAAATCCACCTCCAATCATCCATAAGAAAATACCTAGTGTTGTTTTCTAAGCTAATCTATTAAAAATAAGGTTGATGGAATTTGGGAACAAAAACACCCCAAAAACCATAACAAAAGAACTGAAAATGAAGTTATAAAACAAATCTCAGTAGACCATGCTTAGCAGGCTCTCCGCGCTAAGCGGGCTGCCTGATATATACACACTAAACCGCCTAAAATCGCGCTAAGCACGATATCTGCGCTATCTGAGCTCCAAAACTAAGCTTCTACCAAAATGTCAAAACGCAAGCAGTGCGCTACAAAATGCATCGAGTGCACTCGTGCTTAGCGGTATTTTACGCGCTAAGCGGGCTCTCCTGGGCAAAACATCTCAAAACTGGTCTTTTATTCCGAAAACATGCATCCAGAGTCGTGCCTGCAACAAATAACTACAAAATGAATGGAAAAACATCAAACAATACACTATATACACAAAAACACAAAAAAACATAAACTAAACGTATTTACACAAAAGTCGGGTTTATTCAACCGATATTAACAAAAAAGAATCGATAAGTGCAACAAAAAGTATATACAAAAATAGCTATAATTTGCACTTATCAAACTGTCCCCAACTTGAACTTGTTTGTCCTCAAACAAGGCCAAACAACTCAAAGAACCAAAAGTAATCAATCAAAATATCATGAATCAACAAGTTTTGAAAACGAAAAACAAATGTATGGTTCAAATAAAAACACACACGGAAGGTAAATACTTACCACAATCCTACAACGATAACATGCAAACGAAACGAATCCTAAGTACAAAAATCATACTAAACATTCTAAAACAAAGCAAGCTCAAATATGAATCACACTTAGTAAACACTTATCGGTAGATGAAGAACACACAAAGGTGAGGGACAAAAAACACTCATCCACAATCTTGAAAACAATAGAATAAATTATACATTCATCCAGAAATCATATTGAAAATACAAAGGCAAGAATCAAAAGGGCTTTTCAAGGTTGTAATGTGGCTTGATTAACAAACAAGGAATAAGTCCTAAAGCTAATCGAAACAAAAACTTGCCTTAACCTAAGGGAGTGATCAACTCACAAAGACTCAAGCAACACGGTTTCAATCAAACTTCTTCTTCATTACAAATTTCTCACCAATCCCCATCACTTATTAACACAACATTATTCCATACTAATTTTTTCTTTCTTTTTATTTTCACTTATTTTTCACATTTTTTTCTTTTCTTTTTCCTTCTTTTTCTCTTTCTTTCTCAACCTCATAGCAATACACACAAGCACATAAACATTTATCTCCTCAACTTGAATTCAACCAACATCATAATGTGAATACTCCTTACTTTCTAAGGCAAGGTAAAAATTCAAACCATAAATCATAGTTGAGGGTTCAAGAAAACAAAGAATCAATATCCATACAAAAAGATGAACCAAACACTCGAAGACAAGCATTTAGCAAAAACAACATGGAAATCGACAAAAAAGTCAAAAGGGGATACTAATGATCACACACTTACAAGGTGAATTGACTATTTGGCCAAGGTAGTTGTGCCCAAAATTTAAAAAGAATGCCTTAATAATATTCATGATTTCATACAATCAATACAAACAAAAGATTAAACATAATAAAATTCAGTTAAAATAATAATTGTGGCATCCAGCAAATATGAACAATGGAAAGCTTCCTCATATTTATGGGTAAAAAGGAAACTAAAGTGATTCAAGTTATGAGCAAGTAATGCAAAAAGAATGAATGGTATGGTAATTATACAAATGACAAATTTCCTAAATATGTTATGTTATAGAAAGCGATAAACGAGTACCTGGAGAGTACCAACTTCAAAAACTATCATTACCATACATCCGGAAGTTGACACACTCAAAATCGGAAAATCACCAAATGTGACTTCAAGTTATCTAACCAAAATTTGAGTCCAAACAACAAAAGAAAGAATTAAAAATATTACTATTAATTAATATACTATAAAGCCTTGGGTGAAGTGGGAATAAGGAGAGCCAAGTGAGAAATTAAAAAGAATTCACTAGCTCTGCACAGCAGGGCGCGCTAAGCGGCACAGAGCATGCTAAGCGCGCTACACCAGTTGCAGAAAAATAGGGCAACTGGTGCAGCTGCTATGCAAGCTCCACTTACACCTACACAACCTCAAACATACAATATTTACAACATACAAACTTCATCAATCTAAACATGACAAGCTTGCAAAAAAATACAAATTGATATAACAAAACAAACGAGTGAAAGTGAATTAAATAAGTTCACCACACAACATAAATGAACATAAACATGCTTGTTTTACATCGTAAGCTCGACACCTTTATTGTGCGAGCTAGTAACCTCCTCTCGTCATGCCATGGTATTGTCACACCGTGCAAATCTAAAGAAAGTGCCCTAACAAGCATACAACAAACGTTACGAAAACGAGACAATTCACAACAATACGTGAAAACAAAGAAAAATACATATATGCACAAGTATAGAAAGTAAACACAAAACATGTACAAGTAAAAATAGACAAGTTTATGTACACACTCTATACGACATATACATTAATTACAAAACTCAAACAAAGAAACTATTGTAATGCAAAATAATAAACACCATTCTCCGGCAACGACGCCATTTTGCTGGATGCGGTAAAGCGGCAAGCAAAAAGTAAAGTATTATTTTACCGGGTGATATTTAGGTTATATTGTATCGTGTCCATATAGATTGGTGTATTAAAATGTTGTTCAACAAATGTCTTGTTAATGAGTTTGAGTAATAAATGGGTTGAAAGGAAAGGTATCAACAGAAAATAAATGTATAAAAAAGGAAAGACAAACTTATCCGACTCTAATGTATTATACTCGTCACAAACTTAAACCTATCAACCAGTTATACTCAACCTACAATATTCATCAATGTCATCACATGTCAAACACAACACTCACTGTATCACCTCAACAACAATCTCTCAACCATCCTTAACAACACAGAAGTCAATCGTGCTCACTTGCGTCGACGATCTCTCAGAGCGGCACAAACAACACAGAGGCATTAATCACAAACACCCTAAGTGAATGTCAGGTCTAAATCTATCTCTAGAATCCAGAAACTAACAAATAATCATCCTAGATAAGAATCAAAGTAGTATATGTCTATAGCAACTCAAATCCCTAACACAAAGCAAATATCAAGGATAACAATCGACAAAGATTTGTAAAGCAAGTTTTATATAATGCCATGGGCGACAAATATACATGAGTTCAAACTAAAAATACATACAAAAACCAACAAAAGAGAAATACATTGAGAGAAGAGATAAACCATAAATCTTCCAGTTTGTCAGTGTCGGTCGATGAGAAATCCACCTCCAATCATCCATAAGTAAAGTTCTAGTGTTGTTTTCTAAGATAATCTATAAAAAATAAGGTTGATGGAATTTGGGAACAAAAACACCCCAAAACCCATAACAAAAAAGAACTGAAAATGAATTTATAAAATAAATCTCAGCAGACCACGCTTAGCGGGCTCTCTGCGCTAAGCAGGTTGCTTGATATATACACACTAAACCACCTAAAACCGCGTTAAGTGTGATATCCGCGCTAAGCGCGCTCCAAAACTAAGCTTCTTCCAACATGTCAAAACACAAGCAGCGCGCTACAAAATGCGTTGAGTGCACTGCGTTTAGCCTTTTGTGCGCTAAGCGGACTCTCCTGGGTAAAACTTCTCAAAACTGGTCTTTTATTCCGAAAACGCGCATCTGGAGCCGTTTCTTCGGCACCTTTTTCCTCGATGCTCCAGAATGCAAAAAATACGTGTAAAATTAATGGAAAGACATCAAACAGTACACTATATACACAAAACCCCAAATAAACACAAACTATTCCCAATGCTCCTCCGTCTAATGAGTCTTCTCGTTAACAACATCAAAAGAATTCTGATACAGCTTCTCTGTCACTATAAGAGGACCCTCTAACTTAGATATCTTAGCATCTAAAGTATAAGGAGAGTCGTGGATTTTTTTCTCCTCTAGCAAAGAGTTGGCAGCCTTAACCTTTTCCTACAATGAAACAAGCTCTTCCTAGAGAGTGGAGCACCTCAGTTCTATAACTTCAAATTTCTCTTTCCAAGTGTCCATTTATTTTATGATATTTTCTGGAGCCAAGACGTCTCCCCTGTCCGTAGAAACAACAGAAAATAAAGAAGAAGCCTTGAACATACTATGAGTAATTTCATAAACGAGTTCCATTTTCTCTCCATTAGGGAGATTTTGAATGAAGGATAAATATGAAATTGAGACAATAATTGTAGCCTCCTCAGGAGTGCGAGCAAGACAAGAAGAGAAGACGTCTGACATCTGGATGAAGAGAGTTAGGGGTGTTCGTGGTGCGGTTTTGGCGGTTTTGAAGCAAGAAATCACCCGAACTGCAAAAAAGAAAAAAATATGCGGTTCGGTTGACTTTCAAAAATAAATCTGAACCAAACCAAACTAAATCAAACTAATGCGGTTTGGATTGGTTCGGTTGGTTCGGTTTTTTACAAAAAAATATTAAACCATACATACACATATAGAGGAAAATATAATTTTGTGTTTAATTATTCATACATTACCATAAAAAAAATTTATAATTGTCAAAATAAGTTTGTAATTTGATGCATAAAATTGCGTATTATAATTTTATCTAAATCTAAAGAATGATATAGACAAGATTGCATTCTTAAATAAATATTATACAAAGAATACGATAAAATATATTTTATGAAAATAGTATTTATAAATGAATAATATTTTATTTTTTTATGATTTATAAATTAAAATAAATATCATACAAAGTATGATAAAATATACACATAATACATGTTAATTTCTCTAAAGAGTTAAAGAAATATATATTGGTTAGTAAGATTTTATAACATAATGCATTTTTGTTTGGTTTGGTTTGCAAAATACAAACCGCAAACCAAACCGAACCGCGCGGTTCCTTTAGAAAATGACCCAAACACATCCGAACCAAATGCAATTTTTTACGATTTTGGTTTGGTTCGGCTCGATTTTGCGGTTTTTTATTGGGCCGGTTTGGTTTTGAACACCCCTAAAGAGAGTTACCTCCCTCACGACATCATCCCCAGCGACACAAGTTTATTTTTGAGAACCCTCTTCCTGGAGATTGTTGAGCTTCATCCCGAGACCTCTTGGTTGAAACTAGAGGAGGGGACGACTCCCCCATAATAAAAGTGACTGCAACATCTACAAGTTGACATGTGGTGTAGAAGTAGACGTCTTGATAGCCAAGATAGGAGTAGGTGTCAGAGTAGAAGGAGTAGTTGTCAGAGGATGCACCACGACCTGAATGCCTTGAGCGCTTGCAAGGTCATAGAACTTTTTCAGCTTGTTCAACTTTTCCATGTTGTTTGAAAAACACAATCACACGTGTAAAAAAACACTAAGACTCTGCTCTCACAAAATATCTCTTTATTTTCCTCACAACTGACTCCACTCACTATGACATAAACATCAATTCTCCTTTTCCTCACCTCGGTATGTGGAACCTCCTCGAGACTGAACCCTTCCCCATAACCAAGTTTGTGGAACCAAGGTCGTGGTTCCTCCTTCATTGCCACGTCGTCTAGAGAAAGAAAGCTCGACTTGGTGCAGTAGGAATAAACTTCCTGGTTAAAGTGAATTTTGGACCAATGCTTTGAGAACGAACTCATGTAGAATCTAGAAGACTCAGCAAGAAGGTAACACCAAGTGAGATGGGCCTCTAATGTAAGGAGCCTCACCAGCGAGAAGCGTCCTAGAAAATCACCTTAGTCATGTGTAAAGCTATTAAACCATGGATTGATTTGATGGAAGCTAAGGAGCCCTTGATCATAAAAGTTGTCATGGGATGTGTGCCTCAGGTAGTACATATTTAAGAATAACCCAAGGGAAAATTTCTAAGATATATGCTTGACACTAAGATGGAATACCCTCATGAACACCCAGGACTATGAATTTGGTAAAGAGCAACTTGTAAGTGCTTTAGGACAACTACCTTAAAGCTAGAAAAAGGCAACTGCAACCCTAATTTTATGAACAAACATTCATAGAGCGGGATCACACAGCCGTAAAAGGATTTGCATATCCTCTTTTTAGGCCCCACTGCAAGAGCAGACCATTCTAGAGGATCGTCGACCATAATTTCAACAACTTCTACAATAGCCTTAGTGCTTAGAACAGATGAAGTGCCCACTATTTTTGTGTCCATCCAATTATACTCAATCGTCGTTGTCATGTCTTAGAGATCTAAGTAGGAATTCACTTCGGCATCACTAGGCTCACAGTTATCGGTCCTCAGGAAAAGTTGAATATGATCCTTAGTGTACTTTCTACTCTACCGATTGGCTTGTACCTCCTCCTCGATTAAAATGGGAGGGGGCGTTAGGAGCTCGACATGATTCAACTCTCTACCTATGTTTGATAAAAGGCTTCTGATGAGTCGGATGAAGAAGTTCCTTCTTCCAAAGAATTCTCATATATCCTTTCTGAGTCAAAATCATCAGTTAAAGGTATGACTTCTGCTTCCAGGTGATTGTGACCAAGAGAAAGGAGATGAGAATTAGGGGATGTCCCCATTATAGATGCGAATGAAATTTCACCTTTAGAATTGCTCACTTGGTCAACCGTACTATCACTCATCCTGACTAGAAAATAAGAATTGCTCAAGATACAAGCTTGAGTTTAGGATGGTAACTAGTTATATGAGACTGAGCAAATAAGAGAAGAGGAAGAAAGGAAAAGACTTTGAGCAAGACACTGAAGATCGCTTTTATTTTGATCACTTCTATATAATTATAGTAGCCAAAATAGGTTCGATCCATTGGGCCGACCAACAAACCCGATATTTTAATGCAGATTGAATCACAAAAAATCTTAAAAAATATGATCCTATCTTTTTGGTCCCACCAGATCTATATTTTTTATGGGTCAGGTCGGACCGTCCAAACAGATTTTGAATCGACCCATTAAAAAATTATAAAATAATTTTAGTTAATTTTAAGGAAAAAAGATTGAGTTAAAATATGACAGCATACGTGTGTTTTCAAGTGATAAACAAAAATTAAAGAAGATGAAAATATGTTTTCAGAATGATGTTACAAAAAAACTTATTGTGAAATAAAGAGAAAATTTGATAAATATTAGAGATAATATTTAGTTACTCTCTACTTTTACATATATGTTTTTATGGTATATATAAAATTAAAACTATAATATTAAAATATGACTCACACAGATCAATTAGGCCGTATGATCCATTAGAAATTGAGTCTGATTCATTTTTAATAGCTCATTTAGTAATCGGGCTGATTCATTTTATTCTGTTTATATATTTTGGCTCATCGGACCGAAACAGGTTGGACCGAATCCAATCATTTGACAAGAAATTATGATGGTAGGACATGAAAAGGTTTTGGAATTGCATGGTTTATAATGTTGAGAAGTCACAATTCACAAGTGAAATAGGTTGTATTGTTAAGATTGTTGGTAATACTAACTTGATGACATGGGAAATCAAACGAAATCTCTAACAGCCCCCTATTCTCTCGCACGCTTAAAATGACCGATTTTTCTGGGCACCCTCTAGTGTTCACCATCATCTTCATCATCCAATCTCTATAATACTTACCTCTATCATTCAATTAAATCCTTCGTTTGCCCAATAATATTTTCGATTATCAATCCTTCAACTCTCATTGCAAATTCTTCGTTCATTCATCGTACGTGTTTGTTTCTTAATTCTCTTTCACATTTCACGTGAATTGTTTACCCTTTTTCTCATGTTGCATGTTATGGTTATGAATTTGTAGGATGGGGAGGGTGAAACTAAAGATAAAGAGGTTGGAGAACACAAATGGTCGACAATCAACCTATGCAAAAAGGAAAAATGGAATAATGAAGAAAGCTAGTGAATTATCTATATTATGTGATATAGATATTATACTTCTCATGTTTTCTCCAGGTGGAAAACCTTCATTATGCACCGGGAGACGCAGGTAAATAACATGTAACATGCATGCACTTCTTATAGACATGTCAGGTGTTTGACACATGTCCGTTATGTTCAATTATGAGTGTCTCTGTATCAATATTGTATCTGAATATCATTAGTTGTCTAATTATTATGTCTTCACATTGATTAATGTAGCAACTTTGAGGACGTAATGACAAAGTTTTCTCAACTAACCTCACAAGAAAGGGCAAAGAGGTGCAGTGCTTAAAAAGACAAATTATTTAAGCATATTTATCATCACGTTAGTATAAGAATTTGATAAATTTTCTTCAATTGTATTGTAACAGGAAATTGGAGAGTCTTGAAGTAAGTCCTTTTCTTTTGAATGGTTTGAAAGCATAAGTTATTTCTTCATACTCATTCTTAGAAATGATCTTTTGTTGAGAGTTCAGGCACTAAAGAAAACATTTAAGAAGTTAGATCATGACGTGGTTATTCAAGACTTTTATGGTACAAGGTATGCCTGCTGCAACTCATTTAACAATACCTCATCAATACCAATGTTTTTTAAAATTTTATCGAACCGGTTTGTTCAACTGGTTGAACCAAAAGAGAGTTTGTATATTAGTTTCTTTTTGATTGTTTTATTTACTAAGTTGAGACTGAAATATTCGTTTTTTTTGTTACAGTAGTCAAACTGTTGAGGTAAGCATCTCTTTTACTTTCTCTTTTTCTTTTCTGTTTTCATTTTCTCTTTGAAATGTTATGTTCATCACAATTTGGATTTGAGCAGGATTTGAGCGATCAAGCTAAGGTATTACATAACCGTATCTCCCAAATACACGAGCGACTAAGGTTGTTTTTGTTTTCATATCTGTATAATCTATCGTTTCGTGTTAATAACTAAATTATATAACGAAATGTCCTAATCAATATCCTATAGTTGCAAGAATTTTAAGAACATGTTTTTGTTGTTGGATTTTGCAGACATTGGAGTGACATTGAGAAAATTAGTGGTGTGGATGAATTGGGACAGATGGAAAATTCACTCAAAGAGTCTCTTAATCAAATTCAAACTCACAAGGTATTCAAAAGATTTTTTCAATGATTAAGTTGATTATGGATTAACTCTGCATTTGAATTTGAAAAGCAGCATTTGAATTATTGATTAAGTCTCCATAATTTGATAGGAAAATGTACAAAAACAACAACTAGCATCACTTCAATGCAATAACCAGGTAAATAACTGTCATGATATTTAAATTTTCCCTCTTTTTTAAAGCATGTTCTAAATTCTAATGATATAGAAATAGAAAGCACTTCTGACATGTCTCTATCTTGTAGTTCAATGAATTGCATGTTCCCTATAAAATGAGTGCTCAACAGCAATTTCAATCTCTACCATGGATGGTTAATGGTGACAGTCAGAATATAGTACTTCCTGAAGAACCAAACTTGCTTCTCCACAAGTAAGTTGTTTTTCATTGATGTTGAATTTTGTGGGACCGGTCGGTTTGTAGAGTGAGGATTATCCCCACTTATATGCAAAAATGTTCAGGGTATATATCGTCTGATTTAGGACTCTTAACCACCCTCTCACTATGAAAATGAATGGTGGGTGGTCTAATAACACAAACTTGATAGTAGGTGACTCAATGAATCTTAAACCAAACTCTTGATATCATATTAAAAATTGTGGTTAGAACTTACTCATCCCCTATCAAACCAGCTTATAGGGTGAGAATTGTCCCCACTTATAGGCACGTGTTCAGGTCATATATTGTTCGATATGAGATTCTTAACACATCCCTTCACGTCCAGGACAAGACATCTGGAGCGTAGAAATAAATGGTAAGTAGTCCAATAGCAAAAACCTAATAACAGGTGGTCCAACGGATACCATGTTTAAAATTTTGGTTAAAAATTGAGGTTGAACATTATTCATCCCTACAAAGAATTGTCCCTCTCATAAACACATGTTCAGACCATATATTATCCGGTGTAATTCTCATTTAAAATATTTCTGCTAAAACAGATGCAAAAAATATCATAGTGGAACTGATGAATGATGTAATTAACACATGATACCATTCATTTGTTGCCTCTAACTCTACTAATCCAACTTATTTTCCTTTCTATATTTTAGAGATGTAGAGGGCTCAACAAGCTCATCATTTGGAAGCTATGCAAGCTATCTTGGCTCAAACACCAAACCAAACATATCCAATTCCAGTCAAGAAAATTGTGTTCTTAGTGACATGAGCAACAATCCTACAGCACCTCCTGTGAGATTACCATTTAATGGACAGTTTTCATACCTTCCAAACAATTTCAACATAATGAATGATATGAAGCTTCAACCAGCTACAACAGGGATGAATAATAATAATCCACATGAAAACCAAGTAGATAATTATCATGTCAATGGAAACTTTGAAGCACCTAAACAAGGGTTTGATCAATCTAACCACCATGGTTGGACTTCAAATTCTGGTCCTTGTGCTGTTAATATCTTTGATGAAAATTTGTATCCACAGCCAAATTTTCCACAAGTGCATTTTGGCTTCACATAAAGCTTTTCTTTTTCCTTTTGTTTCCTTGCTTTTTGGTATATTCCTGCATGATTTCCTTCTGCATTGTTGCACTTTTTGATAGCATATTAGAACTGTAAGTAACTTACAATAGAGAGAATTCCACATTGTAATCGCAAAGTATATACTTATTCTTCCAAAATCTTTAATAACAGAACTTCGAGTTATTATTTACTTTAATATCTCAATCTACAACAACTTGACTAGTTGATTTTTGGTGAAAACAGAACTTATCCGCGTCACTCCTTAGAAAATTTTCGAACAATACTCAGAAATATCGAGTAGCATAAGATATTGATGCCCTTGATGCGGAAACCATATTCACTTGTCATTTACCAAAAATAACATGATAGTTAAGTTGTATTACACCGCGTATATAACGAATTAGTATTTGTTGCCAAGGCACATATTATCCATCGAGTTCGAGAATATAATTTTCAATTCTCATAATATTTATAAATCTGCTTTATTGAATTATAGTTCCTTTGATACCAAATAGTCATATACTAATTTTATCACTTACTATTCTCATTTTGGATTCTCACAACATCAAGGCATGATTTCCCTAGTAGCTGCGCGAAAAGAATGCTTGTTTTGAACAATGCAGGCTTTTCAGGAGTAACAAGACTTGGTGTTGGACCTATAACTTTGCTCATTTGGGGCCTCTGTGAAATGCAGCAATAGAAATCCTCGCTTTCTTTGAGTTAACTTGTTAATGTTCAGATAACAGAAGTAACAGGAAAATAGCCAAGATCCATTAAAGAAGAAAATCCAAGAGGAAGTTCTATTATGAAACAGTAAGGAGAAAAAGGATGAATCTTGCATTGATTTCTTATCCATAGAAAATGGATACTTATATACATTTTGTATAAAGAATGAATGGATAGAAAATAATACACGTGACAATCATCTATTGCAACAAACTAAAAAGGAAAAAGAATATCTATATATATACACTAATATCCCCCCTCAAGTTGGGCAGTGGATAGTACAAACTCCCAACTTGTTCAAATTGAGCTTCAAAGATGGTGAATGAAGGGGCTTAGTGAAAATGTCTGCTAATTGGTCATGAGTGGAAATAGGGAGGAGATGAATGAGTTTTGAATTGATCTTCTCACGTATTACATGACAATCTATCTCAATATGTTTACTACGTTCATGGAATGTCGGATTATGCGCCAAGTAAATGGCAGATTTACTATCACAAAACACAGAAGCAGGTTGATCAAACTGAACTAGTAAGTCTTGGAATAAAAAATGCAGCCACTGAATTTCACAAGTAATAGATGCTAGCGCACGATACTCTGCTTCGGTGGAAGATCTTGAAATTGTGTGTTGCTTCTTCGATTTCCAGCATAAAAGAGATGAGCCTAACATAACACAATATTCAGTGACAGATTTCCTGGTATCAGGGCACCTAGCCCAGTCAGAATCAGCAAAGCCAAACAGCTGCAGTTTGCTAACAGATGAGAAAAGAATGCCTTTAGCAGGAACTGCCTTTAGATACCTGAGAATTTGTAGTGCAGCCTGATAATGAGGAGTGCGAGGTTTTGACACATACTGACTCAGATGTTGTACTGCAAAGCAAATGTCAGGTCGTGAATTAGCTCTAGGAGCAAACTTATGCTTGTGGTTCTGCAATGTGGTGGCATAGCTCAAACAACCAAAGACTTTTAAATGAATGAGAATGGGAGGAGTTTGATATAACAACTCATAAGGACTCTTGAATTTTAGTAAAGGAGTAGGCAATCTATTTATGAGGTGTATGACATGTTGGATACAGAAATTCCACATATTCAGAGGGACTGAGGAATGAAAGAAAAGAGTTCTAGCCACATTCAATATATGTTGGTGTTTCCTCTCTACTACCCCGTTTTGCTGGGGTGTTTCAACACAGGACTTTTGATGGATGATACCTTTAGATAAGAAGAAATCATTAAGGGCAATAAACTCACTCCCATTGTCAGATCTAAGGCATCTTAAGGATGTTTTGAATTGAGTCTCAACATGTGCTATAAACTGTATTAAACTTGGTTTAGTTAGATCCTTGGATTTGAGAAATATAGTCCATGTATATCTAGAATAATCATCTACCAAAGTCAAAAAATACCTATGGCCCAAAATAGAGGTGGTAGCAAATGGCCCCCACAAATCAGCATGAACAATTTCAAAGGGAAAAGATGAAGCAGTAATACTGTGAGAAAAAGGTAATTTCTTTTGTTTACCAAAGTGACAAGAATCACACGGAATGTTATTATGTACATAAGGGATAAAGGGAAAAACTTTGGAAATATGCTTCAAACCATCATTAGAAATGTGGCCTAGTCTTAGGTGCCAAAGATTACAAGAAGATGTCAATTTAGCATGGAGAGCTTGTGACTGAGGAGTAGCATCAAGCACATAAAGTCCTCTTTGTAGATTAGCTATACCAATCACTGCCTTGGAACGGTTCTGCAGAATTTCACAAGAGTTAGCAGTGAAGTTAACATGACAATCATTGCTATTAACAAGTCTAGCAATTGAAAGTAAGTTAACATGGAAGGTTGGGATGTAGAGCACATTGTGAAGAGTAAGGGTAGGAGACAAAACTATGCTACCAGACATGGAAGCAACTACTTGAGATCCATTAGGTAAACTAACATGGACAGGTACTATGGCTTTATGTGAACTAAAGGAAGACAAATCATGGGAAATGTGATCTGTGGCACCAGTGTCAAATATCCATAGATTAAGGTTCTTACCATGTTCATTAGAGGCATGAGAATTTAGGACAAAGGGTGAGGAAGAGATAGAATTGGCTTGAGGTATAGGTGCAGACTGTTGAATCAGGGCCAGAATGCTGTTGTATTGTTCTTGTGTAAAAGCATAACTTGGTCGGGATTCATCAGAACCTGCATGAATAGATGCAGCAATAGGTTGAGTTGAAGTATTTGAAGTTTGAGGCTTACCTTTCCCTTTGAATCCAGGCGGATAACCATGTTTGAGGAAGCAAGTCTCAACTGTATGATTAGTTCTCCCACAATGAGTGCATACACGACTATGTCCTCTAGCTCCACCCTGTGGCTTGCCTCGGAAAGGTTGACCCATCTTGCCATTAGAGTGTCCTGAATAAGAGTTGGAGGTTTGAAAAGCAGTCACTTCTTCATTTGTTGAAGCATTAGGAACAATCATGGAAGACCCTGCATAGTTCATCTCTCTTTCTTGATGAATCACTAGTGAAAAGGCCTTGTCAATGGTAGGAAGGGGCTGCATCATCATAATCTGTGATTTTGAGTGAGCAAACTTCTCATTTAATCCCTTAAGAAAGCGGATAACATAATCTTGCTCTCTATACTTTCGAATCGAATCAATAGCACCACAAGAACACAGAATGGCACATGAACAAGCTGGTACAGGTCTATAGTTTTCCAATTCATCCCACATAACCTTCAATTGAGTGAAATAATTGGAAACATCAAGAGAACCTTGACGAAATCTGTACAAATCTTCTTGAATATCTGAAATGCGGAAAATATCACCTTGCGAAAAACAGAGTTGCAGATTCTTCCATACTCCAGTTGCGCTTTCAATCCACAACACAGATTTGGCAATGGAGTCGGAAATTGAGCGGTGAATCCATGCTAGAACCATTGTATTACATCGAATCCATGGAGCATATAACAGATCAGAAACATGAGGTTTTGTGAGCGTGTCGTCGATGAATTTCTCCTTGTTCTTGGAAATCAATGCAATGTGCATCGATCTTGCCCAAGTATGGTAGTTTTTACCGTCGAGCAGAGGTGAAACAAGAACGAGTGAAGGATTTTCATTGGGATGTAGGTAATATGGATTCGATGAATTGGTGGAAAAATCGGTGAAGCTCTGGTTAGCCATGGAGAAAAAAAGTAATCAAGAATGTGCAGACTTGTAAAGAACGAATCTGCTACCAAGAGAAAGAAAAGGGGACGATGGCTACCAGAGCTATGAAAGCTCTGATACCATGTTAATGTTCAGATAACAGAAGTAACAGGAAAATATCCAAGATCCATTAAAGAAGAAAATCCAAGAGGAAGTTCTGTTATAAAACAGTAAGGAGAAAAAGGATGAATCTTGCATTGATTTCTTATCCATAGAAAATGGATACTTATAGACATTTTGTATAAAGAATGAATGGATAGAAAATAATACACGTGGCAATCATCTATTGCAACAAACTAAAAAGGAAAAAGAATATCTATATATATACACTAATATAACTGTAACTCAATGTTCGATACTCCGATAAATTCCATTTGTCATAATCTATATCTCGAAAAGACTAAACCACTTATATACACGGCTGAGCATCCTATACTAATCGAGTTGGGACTATGAGACCCAATAATATCGAAATCTCTATCAGATTCTTATACACTTATAAGAACACTTAAAAGGGTAAAACAATAAGAGGCTATATATGACTAATTTTCTATCAATTACCTCTAAAATGTCTCCGACGTTTACGACATAAGCATTGGTGAGTGGTGGTGCAATAGAAATCCACTGTCCATCTTTTCTAATTTGGAGACCTTCAATGTCATTGGCTTGGAGAAGGATTGTTAAGGCCTCAGCATCAGAATGAGGATTCAGTCCAATGACATTTTCAGGTTGAGGGCAAGGAGGGTAGAAATTCATCCTCATTGATTGATTTATGTTTTCAAACAACTCTAGCATTTCATTTGGTTCAACTTTAAGAGCTTTTTCCATATGCTTAATGATTGTGATACAAACTTTCTTCAACTCTAAACAATAGGTCTCTAAATCATCTCTGCAATGTGAAACAAAATTTGTTAGGGAATATAGTTCTAATCACTCAAGTACTCTATAATATCGACACTTCTAAAAAATAGGTGTGTTCGTGTAAGCGTCTCTGACCGAAACCTACACTGACACTTATGGTGAGAAAAAGGATTGACAACACTATGGCAGACGAACAAAAATGAAGCGAGAAAAAGCTATAAAACCTGAATGGTTGGGGAATATTAGGAAATAAGCGAAGACTTCTTGCGGACGAAGCAAGAGTCGGCATGAAGAATAAATCTGATAGAAGGGTATTACAGAATTTATATTATTAGTATTGTTATTGATAGGGGTAATAATAGAATTTGTATTATCAGTATGATTATTGGGCTTTATTTGTATTTGGGCATTTTAGTTAATGACCCATTAGTATCATTATATATTATATATGTAGTTTCTTTGACACATTTTAGGGTATGAATCCAATGAATAAAGTTTATTTTTCTTAGGTATCTTTTATTTCTTAGCTTTCTCTTGTCTTGTTAGGGTTCTAGTTTTAACACTAACAATTTATGCTTTCATCTTTGCACTCAAGTTCTTCCATGACATATCCATATTATCACTCTTTCATCCCTCCCTATGTTGCTCTATCACCATTTTATCATTTCTCCATTTCTCCTTATTGCTCTAGTGCTACAACTACACCACCTATATCATCTAATACATATCCACCACCCATAAACTCATACCATTCATGTTCAAGCTACCCTAACTACCAACCCCGACCTCAAGATTTCTTCTCACAACCCGAAACACTTCACCATCTTGAAATTCTAAAACAATATATAACCGAAACTCATGAGATCTCAAACAAAAATAGAGAAGATTTGAAGAAAAAAATTCAGAATTTGAGTTATTCTTTCAAAACTTCATCACAAAAATTCTCTCAAGAGTTTTCAGATTCACAACTGAAACGCGGAGAACAATTACAAAAGTGTATTCTTGAAAACAAACAAGAACAACAATCAGAAAAATAAAATTCCAGTTTAATTGAATGTTCTCCTATTGTTTCCTCACACATGGATCTTGGTGGGATGGACAACACTCGTAAGCCACTAGGCTTTGAGCGTAGTAGTGTTCCAACAGTACACACACAAGATACTGCTCGGTCTAGACCAGTAATCACTTGTTCCTCGTCACTCAGAAACTTTTTTTTGCTACTTGTCTCTTTCTCCGCCAATTATAATCACATCACGTGATTTCAAGTTTTGTTTACACAATACGCCAAATCAAATCAACTCAAGGTATTGGAAAATCAACCTGACCACCTTTTTTCAAGAGATGACCACTCACAACGGCCTAGTACCTGCCTCATACCACCTGTTGTACCCCAAAATTTGCCCTCCCATATTCTTCAAGATTTACCAAAAGCATGCTTCAAAATATCCCAAGGGTTGCACAGTTCAAGGGCCTCCTAACAGTCAAAAACTAGGGTTTTGAGTCTGACAAAGAAATTGAAATTTCCAAGGGTCCAAACAAGTCCCACATGCCTATAAACATTGTTAAGCATCCTTATGTCAAGTTTCAAGACTTACAGCACAAAATTGCACAGTCAAAAACCCTAATTGCCCTACAGTCAACTGTAGGGGCAAAATGGTCATTTGACAGTCAAAAGTTCAAATTTTTGGTCAACATATTTTTTTGAAGCCACAAACATCATTTGATCAAATCTTGATCATGATTTTCAAGGTATGGCTCAAAAAGTCTCAAGAGGCAAAAGTTTCCATATTTGGACAGTTGAAAAAGTCAACTGTAACTTGACCAAGGCATAACTTCCACATGGTTTATCAGAAAAATTCCATCCAAAGCTCATTTTGAAGAGAAAGACATTTCCTACAACTCCTCTTCACACTTCAAGTCCAAGAAATGCTCTCACAAAACATTATCAATTTCAACATTATAGGTCATTTTCAAAAGTCAACAAAAAGGGACTTTAAGTCAAAGACCATAACTTGAGATTGGTAAATCAAAATGACATGGGACCAAAGGAATTGGTTAGAGGACTTCAAGACCTTTCAAAAATGTCCAAGAACATGGTTAAAGCTTAAAAATTGAGCAAGATATTCCTTGTGGAAGTTGGGAAATTTTTGGGAATTTTGAAAAGTCAACTTTGCTTCAAATGCCTCACAATTGCTAATGGGCCACATTTTCTTCCAAGAATCATTATCCAAAGGCTATGCATGACCATTTGACCCAAAGGGGAGTTATTTTCTTATTTTTAATTAATTAATTGAATATTTAATCTATTTAATTCATTTAATCAAAATTAATTACAAGAAAAATACTAAAATAAGGTTTTCAAATCTTTTTGTGCAGTATAATCTCTCATCAAGGCCTAAGGATTCCGTGCATGCCCAAAGAAGAAAGATTCCATGCAAATTGGCTAGGTTTCATGATAAAAAGATTGAAAAAGATTTCATTAAAAATCAAATATTTGATTCATCAATGCAAAGGGTTATGGACTCAAATTTCTACCCTAATTCGTCCCATACATATAGAGAATGCTAAACCTAATGCTAAGAACCTTGAAGCTGCGCCTGAAAACAAATACCAACTTTGCATTTTTTGTCCAAATATTCAAAACTGAAAACACAGTTAGAGGTCGTTTCAAAGCGAGATAACTATTCCAATCGCTTGCCAAGGCATCAAGGAAACTTTCTGGATCAAAACCACAGCTTTTAACCTCAAGAAATGGTAGAACGAAACCGTCCTGTTCTTAATTTTTCACATGTCCATGTTTTGAATTATACGTATCATTCATGCCTTTTTCTTGTTGTTTTGCACTAACATAAACATTCTAAAACTTTTGGCATCATTTAATTGAATTTTTATGCCCTGTACGAGAATCTGCCATTAACGCCTTCTAGGTTTTCAAAGGTCAAAAATTAGGGCTTCTTTTATGGGGAAAAATTGGCCAACAAGACTTATGCCATTAGAATCAGAAGCTTCATGAAATTCTGGCTGCAGATACTCAATGTCACGTTCAATGTTATGACACCGTATCTGTCTTACTATATGACAGTAAATACAAAAGCAATAAAGAACACAGTCAATTGTTTACCCAGTTCAGTGTGCAACAACACCTACTCTGGGGGCTACCAAGCCAGGGAGGAAATCCACTATAAGAGATGTTAATTCAGGAATAAACCAACCAGTTTATCTCCTTCACTTAAGACCTACCCAATGCAATTCCAATCTAAGTACAACTTAAACCTGAGATCCTACTCACTCCCCCTCAATCACAGCAGTGATACATAAACCAATTTGACTTAAGAATTGATGAAGACACTCTTCAAAAACAAACACTTGATTAAGCTTCACAGCTTTTTAATCAAGCAACACAATCACTCGTGCTTCACAGCTTTGAGTGATGCACACAGCTAACTTGACTCTGCTTCACAGCTTTAGTCAAGGAACATTCAAACACTCTTGCTTCAAAGCTTTGAGTGCTACACAACCCTTACAATTAGAAACCTATTCCAAGTCACTTATCACAATGATAATTGCTTGGAGTACAATAATCAAACCTATACAGATTACAAATGATCTTCTGATCAAATAAAAAGGGATGCCTTGCAAAACAGCAGCTCTGTTGAATATATAGCAGCTGCAACTTCAGTTAGGGTTTCCACAAAAACCTAGGGTTAATTCCGTTTGACCTAAAGACCAGGTCACATGAATTTATTAACCAGGTTAGGGTTGAGCTAGGTTACCCCTCAGAAAACGCAGGATTCTGTTCAGGAAAGACTGAGTTATTTTCCTGAAAAAACTCAGACTTATCCAACCTGCAAACCTGTTAGTTCAGAACAGGATGTCATAACATCTGTTATGACATCTGAGAAAACCTGTCTACTGATTTAGCAAAATGTGATCATTTTGCAAAATGCTCAGATACACACTTATAAACATCAGTACTTGAATTACAATATTTTTCTGCAAAGGTACCTAATGAGTCAGTACAAACTAAACTAGAATGTTATGACATCAGTCATGACATTCACACATACACTTGGGTTTTACCAAAAATGCAAGCCAATACCTAAACAACTACAAACTCCCCCTTTGGCAGATTTTTGGCTAAAGACCCTAACCAATCAGAGATAAATAGCAGCAGAAATAAATGACTGCAGAAAAATAGAATGTCTAATTGAGCAAGTACATATTAAGTACCAAAATATTCTCCCCCTCTTTAGCCACAAATGGGCCAAAGGTACATGTTCATAGTGATTATACAGTTATCCAAAAACAGTTAATAAGAGCAGCAGCAGAAAAAAGAACTGAACACACTTCCAAACTCCACCAGATATCAGCACCAACCAGCAACACCACCAAACAGCAACCAACCTTCAAGCACTGTCATCAGACCCAGAGGATTCGAGCTTCTTTCTTTTCTTGTGAGCAATGTCAGCATTCTTCTCTTTGTTTGATGTCTCAACATTCTTAGAGACATATGGATTTGTTTCAGCATTTGAACTTTCTTGGTTCAGAGGAACAGAAATGCCAGGAACTGAGTGGTTCTCGTTCAGAATTCTTGAAACAATTTTTGCTATTGCTTGATTAACATAGGCTGTCCCTTCCCTATTTGCAATTTCAGGGGGAACTGAAGAAGAAGGATGAGATGGATTACCAGAGGCAGAAGCTTGGGACTTTCCTGCATGTCTTGTTCTCAACTCTTTGACCTTGGTGGGCTTAGTTCCCACTTTTCTACGAGAAGAGATCTCCAGAACTTCAGAGTCCAGACAAGAAGAGATTGTCCTAGAATCTTGATCAGAGGAAGAGGTTGAAATAGTCATATTGGATGATGATGGTGTTTGAGACATTTTGACAATCCTAGAGGACCAACAGCAACTGAGGAGAAAATTCTGATTGAGAGACTGGGTTTTGATGAGGAGACGAGAGGGGAAGGAAGCAAGGGAGTGTCTATTCAACTTCTTAAAAGAATTGTAGGAAATGGGAAAATATAATTTTAACCCAATCGGAACAGGCATAACTCCTTTGATCCTTGTTTTAAGCAAAATTAATTGCTACAATTCCTCATGTTGGCAAATACCCAACTTACCCCTTAAGTTTTCAAATTGATTTGCATCCAGAGCCTTGGTAAAAATGTCAGCCAGCTGTAGCTCAGTGGCAACATGTCCCAATTTGATTGTCTTCTCTTCTACAAGGTCTCTGATAAAGTGATGTCGTATGTCAATATGTTTGGTCCTGCTATGCTGAATGGGATTCTTGGATATGTTGATTGTACTTAGATTGTCACAGTACAATGTCATAACATCTTGTGTGACATTATACTCAGTGAGCATCTGTTTCATCCATATCATTTGAGAGCAGCTACTACCAGCTGCAATGTATTCAGCTTCAGCAGTGGAAAGAGACACACAATTTTGTTTTTTGCTGAACCAGGAAACCAGATTACTTCTCAAGAAGAAACATCCTCCAGAGGTGCTTTTTCTATCATCAGCACTACCAGCCCAATCAGCATCACAGTAGCCAGTCAGAGCTGGTTCACAGCCATGAGTATACATCAATCCATAGTTATAAGTACCACTTACATACTTCAAAATTCTCTTCACTTGATTGATATGACTGACTTTGGGATCAGCTTGGTATCTTGCACAAACTCCAACTGCAAAGGCAATATCAGGTCTGCTGGCAGTTAAGTACAACAAGCTTCCTATCATGCTTCTGTACAGACTTTGATCCACCTTAACCCCACTTGAATCTTTGGAAAGCTTTAGATGAGTAGGAGCAGGAGTCCTTTTGTGACTTGCATTCTCCATACCAAACTTCTTTACAATGTTCTTAGCATACTTGCTTTGAGATAAGAAGATTGAGTCCTCCATCTGTGAGACTTGTAGTCCAAGAAAATAAGTTAGTTCTCCCATGAGACTCATTTCAAATTCAGCCTGCATTTGGTCAGCAAAGTGTTTAACCATATGTTCTGACATTCCTCCAAACACTATGTCATCAACATATATTTGGGCAACCATCAACTTTCCTCCTTCAGTTTTGACAAAGAGAGTTTTGTCCAAGCCTCCTTTTCTGTAGCCTTTGTCTGAGAGAAACTTTGTTAACCTGTCATACCATGCTCTAGGAGCTTGTTTCAGGCCATATAGGGCTTTTCTCAATTTGTAGACATGATCAGGGTGGGTTGGATCCACAAAGCCTTTAGGTTGTTCCACATAAGCTTCCTCATTCAAGTACCCATTTAGAAAGGCACTTTTCACATCCATCTAAAATAACTTGAACTTCAGAAGACAAGCAATTGACAACAAGAGTCTGATTGATTCCAGCCTGGCTACAGGTGCAAAGGTTTCATCAAAATCAACCCCTTCAACCTGGGTGTATCCTTGAGCAACAAGTCTTGCCTTATTTCTGGTGACAACTCCTTCAGCATCTGACTTGTTCTTGAATATCCATTTTGTCCCAATGATGTTAGTTCCTTCAGGTCTAGGAACCAGTTCCCAAACTTCATGTTGCTTGAATTGGTTCAGTTCATCTTGCATTGCACCAATCCAATATTCATCAGTTAAGGCTTCCTTGACATTTCTTGGTTCCATTTTGGACACAAAACAAGAGTTTGAGATGATTTCTCTAGATCTTGTGATGACTCCACTATTGGGATCTCCTATGATGAGCTCTTTTGGATGATCCTTCTGAATTCTGATGGAAGGGATCTTGCTAGCTTCCTTTGATTCAGATTCTGTTGTGGTGGAGTTGGGTAGGTCATTCTGTTGGGTTGAAGTCTCAAAGAATGTCTCAACAGTACAAGGAACATCTATTTCTTCATGATAGTCATCAATTATAACATTTATTGATTCCATCATGGTTTTGGTTCTGGAGTTGAATACTCTATAAGCTCTGTTGTTTGAGGAGTATCCTAGAAATATGCCTTCATCACCTTTAGGATCCCGTTTTCTTCTTTGTTCACGATCAACCAGAATATAGCATTTGCTGCCAAACACATGGAAGTACTTCACAGTTGGTTTTCTTCCTTTCCAGAGTTCATATATGGTGGATGAGGTTCCCTTCCTCAAGGTGACCCTGTTATGAACATAGCAGGCTGTATTCATAGCTTCAGCCCAAAAGTACATAGGAAGTCTTTTGGCATGTAACATTGCTCTGGCAGATTCCTGTATGGTCCTGTTTTTTCTTTCCACAACTCCATTTTGTTGAGGTGTTATAGGAGAAGAAAACTCATGACTAATTCCTTCTGAAGAGCAGAAACACCAAACTTGCTGTTTTCAAATTCCTTGCCATGATCACTTCTGATTCTGACAATACATCCTTCCTTCTCTCTTTGAATTCTTTTGCACAATTCTTTAAAAACTTCAAATACATCTAATTTTTCCCTAATGAAATTAATCCAGGTGAATCTGGAAAAATCATCCACAACCACATAGGCATATCTTTTACCACCAAGACTCTCTACTTGCATTGGTCCCATCAGATCCATATGGAGAAGTTCTAAAACCTTAGAGGTGGTCAGATGTCTTGACTTTGGATGTGACATCCTAGTCTGCTTACCAACCTGACATTCACCACAAACTCTTGCTTCATCAATTTGCAGTCTTGGAATCCCTCTGACTGCCTCCAAGGAGATGATCCTCTTCATACCCCTTAGATGAAGATGGCCAAGTTTTTGGTGCCACAGTTTCACCTCTTTTTCTTCTCTTGCAATGGAACACACAGATGAGAAATTAGTGTTCTCAGGCTCCCACAAGTAACAGTTGTCTTTGGATCTGACTCCTTTCATTATTATCTCTTGTTTGTCATTGATTACAAGGCATTCAGATTTTGAGAAATTGACCTTGAATCCTAGATCACACAATTGACTGATACTAATGAGATTAGCGGTCAGCCCTTTCACCAGCAGTACTTCATTCGGACTTGGAACTCCAGGGCAGTCCAAATCACCAACTCCTTTGATTTCACCTTTAGCCCCATCTCCAAAGGTCACAAAACTGGTGGTGTGAGGCTTAACATTATTGAGGAGGTTCTTGATTCCAGTCATGTGTCTGGAACATCCACTGTCAAAGTACCAGTCTTCCTTTGCAGAGACCCTCAGGAAAGTGTGAGCTATCAGTGCAGTAGCCTTTTTCTTCCATTTAGGAGCATGTGGTACCTTTTTAGACTTAGGTTTGACACCTGACTTCTGATTAGGATATCCATGTAGTCTGAAGCAGAAGGGCTTTATGTGGCCATATCTCCCACAATGATGACATCTCCATCTTTGGTACCTTTTCTTCATATGTCTCTGTTCCTGATGTTGAGAGTTGTGTTGAGACATCTGTTTTGACATTTGCTTACCAGTACCAGATTTCTTTGCTTCCATAAATCCTAGTCCAGATTTATTTCCCACATTTTGTCCAACCTGAAGGATCTCTTCCAATTTGTCTGTTCCATTGGTCAACATCTTGACAGATTTGGTCATTTGATTCAGTTGTGAGTTCAGTAATTGAACTTCTCCTTCTAGATGACTTATAGTTTCAAGGTTTGCCCTTTTTTCAGCCTCCAACTTTATGATGAGTTTTGATTGTTTCTCATTCTGCACACAGACTTCAGTACTTCTGATACACAATTTCTTGTAAGTATCAGCCAGTTCTTTAAAAGTCACCTCTTCATCACTGATGTCACTTTCAGAGGTACAAACACCAGTTAAAGCAGTAACTCGTTTGGCAGATTCTTCTTCAGAATTACTTTCTGAATCACAGTCAGACCAAGTAACTGTCATTCCTTTTTGTTTCTTAAGAAAGGTAGGACATTCAGCTCGAATATGCCCATATCCTTCACAACCATGGCATTGAATTCCTCTGCCTTGAATTCCCTTCTCTTCTGACCTTGGTCTTTTGCTGGAACTGTCAATGTCAGAGGGAATGTTATGAACATTAGACCTTGACTTTGGATCTATTCTTTTGATGAGTTTGTTGAACTGTCTTCCAAGCATGGCTACAGCTTCTGAAATGTTTTCTTCAACATCAGTGTTGGACATAAGTGCTATGCTCTTGTTCTTCTTGACACCATTATCAGTGATTCCCATCTCAAAAGTCTGAAGAGACCCAATAAGTTCATCCACTTTCAACTTGCTAATGTCCTGGGCTTCCTCTATGGCAGTTACCTTCATTGCAAATCTTTTAGGCAAGGATCTGAGAATCTTCCTCACCAGTTTTTCTTCTAACATCTTTTCTCCCAGTGCTCCTGAGGTGTTGGCAATCTCCAAGATGTTCATGTGAAACTCATGAATGGTTTCATCTTCCATCATTTTTAGATTCTCAAATTTGGTAGTCAACATCTGAAGCCTTGACATTTTTACTTTGGAAGTGCCCTCATGAGTAATTTTGAGAGTGTCCCAAACTTCCTTGGCCAGTTCATATTGATGTACTAATCTGAAAATGTTTCTATCAATTCCATTGAACAAGGCATTTAAAGCTTTGGAATTTCCCAGGGCTAACTCATCTTCTTCTTTACTCCAATCTTCCTCAGGCTTCAGACTGATTGTCCCATCTTTCTCAGTTATGGTGGGATGGATCCATCCTTTGTCAGCAGCTCTCCAAGCCTTTTTGTCCAGAGATTTTAGGAAGGCAATCATACGGGGTTTCCAGTAGTCATAATTAGTTCCATCCAGAATGGGTGGTCTATTTCCAAAAACTCCTTCTTTGTCCATAGTGCCAGAAAGTGATATCCCTAGATCTCACCCAGTAATACAGGCAGGGTGCCTGCTCTGATGCCAATTGAAATTCTAGCTGCAGATACTCAATGTCACGTTCAATGTTATGACACCGTATATGTCTTACTATATGACAGTAAATACAAAAGCAATAAAGAACACAGTCAATTGTTTACCCAGTTCAGTGTGCAACAACACCTACTCTGGGGGCTACCAAGCCAGGGAGGAAATCCACTATAAGAGATGTTAATTCAGGAATAAACCAACCAGTTTATCTCCTTCACTTAAGACCTACCCAATGCAATTCCAATCTAAGTACAACTTAAACCTGAGATCCTACTCACTCCCCCTCAATCACAGCAGTGATACATAAACCAATTTGACTTAAGAATTGATGAAGACACTCTTCAAAAACAAACACTTGATTAAGCTTCACAGCTTTTTAATCAAGCAACACAATCACTCGTGCTTCACAGCTTTGAGTGATGCACACAGCTAACTTGACTCTGCTTCACATCTTTAGTCAAGGAACATTCAAACACTCTTGCTTCAAAGCTTTGAGTGCTACACAACCCTTACAATTAGAAACCTATTCCAAGTCACTTATCACAATGATAATTGCTTGGAGTACAATAATCAAACCTATACAGATTACAAATGATCTTCTGATCAAATAAAAAGGGATGCCTTGCAAAACAGCAGCTCTGTTGAATATATAGCAGCTGCAACTTCAGTTAGGGTTTCCACAAAAACCTAGGGTTAATTCCGTTTGACCTAAAGACCAGGTCACATGACTTTATTAACCAGGTTAGGGTTGAGCTAGGTTACCCCTCAGAAAACGCAGGATTCTGTTCAGGAAAGACTGAGTTATTTTCCTGAAAAAACTCAGACTTATCCAACCTGCAAACCTGTTAGTTCAGAACAGGATGTCATAACATCTGTTATGACATCTGAGAAAACCTGTCTACTGATTTAGCAAAATGTGATCATTTTGCAAAATGCTCAGATACACACTTATAAACATCAGTACTTGAATTACAATATTTTTCTGCAAAGGTACCTAATGAGTCAGTACAAACTAAACTAGAATGTTATGACATCAGTCATGACATTCACACATACACTTGGGTTTTACCAAAAATGCAAGCCAATACCTAAACAACTACAGTTCACACGAATTCAGTACACATGTCGCGCTCAATTTATGAGCAACGGTGGCCTAATCGCTATTTTCTTGTACTGTAGTTAGTGGGGGTTCAAAACCCCCGCTATTTGATGTATTTTTTCAGGCAAAAACGAAGGCGTGATGGAGAAGATGCTGAGGTGTTGGACATGGGTTGGCTAGTTTAAATAGCTGGCGCGCTTTTTGCTTGGCTAGTGCTATAAGCGTTTGTTTCATTTATATTATTCATATTCCCTTAACTAACAAACACGCGCATACAGCTCAGATGGTGGAACGTGCATTTGGTAAACGTTGGGACCTGGGTTCGATTCCCAGGTCCCCCATATTTCTCAATGTATTTTGTTTTAACATGATTCCATGCAGTACATACCCCCAGGGCCTACCATGCAGCTTCAAGTTTGTGCTTGCCACGCGCCCCATAAGATCAATCCAGCGGTCAGAAGCTGCAGACCACCATGTGCATAGGTCAACGCCTCCACACACAAGCCAGGAAAGTCCATGTGGGCTAGCGTTTCATGGGCCGAATCACTGCTGAACATACCTCCAAAAGGGCCAACAAACCCCCCATGTTTGCATCTTTCTCTCTTTTTATTTTTTCTCTTATTTATTTTAATTACATTATTTGTTTTATTTTAATTCTTTAAATTAATTTTTTCTTTAATATAAAAATACCAAAAAAATCAGAAAGTCAAAAAATAAAAATATACTTTATTATTTAATTCACTAATGTTTTTATTTCGTAAATAAATGTAATAATTAATTTAGTTCTAATTCTAGGCTTTAATTCTAATATTTTTTGTAACAAACTAAAAAAATGTAGAATTAGGGTTTCTAGCTTTTTATATTTTTAATAATTAAAATTTCTTCTTATTATTACTAATAATTAATTGTTTTTTTTTGTAAATTAATTTTTTCTTTAATATAAAAATACCAAAAAAATCAGAAAGTCAAAAAATAAAAATATACTTTATTATTTAATCCACTAATGTTTTTATTTCGTAAATAAATGTAATAATTAATTTAGTTCTAATTCTAGGTTTTAATTCTAATATTTTTTGTAACAAACTAAAAAAATGTAGAATTAGGGTTTCTAGCTTTTTATATTTTTAATAATTAAAATTTCTTCTTATTATTACTAATAATTAATTGTTTTTTTTTTGTAAATAAATTGCCATGTAAATAATTAATTAAAACTAGGTCAAATTTAAATATTTTTCTTAATAAACTAAAAATAGTTTAGAACTAGGTTTTTTTTTAATTCCAATTTAATTTTCTCATTAAACTCCATAAATACAAAAAACTCCAAAAAAATACTTTCTTTTATTTTAAATTTAATTAATTTCATAATTTCAATTTAACTTCTTGAAAAGGGTCCAACGCCCTTGCTTTCGATTATAATATCGTTTCGCGCGTTTATTTTATTTCTTTTCTTATAAATTTCATGTAATAACCCAAAAGCCTTGTAATAGATTAATTAGGACATTTATCTTTCCGCATTTTATTTTATTTCAAATCGGGTCTTGGATTAATTTGGCGATGTAGACCCGCGCCTTTGTAATAGCGTAGGACTTTTTAATTCCGCACCTTTTAACTGTTAATAATTTGCATGAAAGAATGAATGCCAAAAATAAAAAAAAACAAAGCGTAGATCACAAATGCATGACAAGATAAAAATAACTGAAAACGACACACAATTCACACACCACCCCTAGGGTACGTCTCACTGTTTCCTTGCCCTTCGAAACATGGTCGTCGAGTAGAGGATGTTTTAGTAAGTCCTCATGTCCATGAACATGGCATGAGGGTAGCTTCTAAGGTGTCTTCCTATTGCTCTGGTGACCACAATGTCCCGAACCCTTGAATTGACCCGAACACCTCCAACGGTGGTGCTACCTACCTCTCAATGGTGGGATGGCACTACTTTAAGGACACTTACACAGACGAATTCCTTAGGGTAGGTAGAGAACTCGTAGATACTTGCTCTAATCTCAAAACAAAAATCAAAAAACTCTTTTCACACCGACACTTTTCAAAAAGATTTCAAAAGCAATTTTTCAAACACTCTTGAGGACTGATACAAGAGTCGAACTGAAACTTTCAAAGAAACTTTTTTAAACCCACAGTTGAAAAGCAAACAAACAATTTTGAAAACACAATGAGCAAGTATCTAAGAGCCCATGGATAACCATGGATAGAAAGGGTGCTAACACCTTCCCTTTCTATAAATCTACCTCCCGAACCGAGAGCAATCTCTATAAGGAATTTTTCTGTGCTTTTGTCCTTTCCATTTGGAGAAAATAAAAGACGGTGGCGACTCTTGCTTCCGCGACATTTCGCGAACCAGTGTTAAACAGTCAGTTCCAGATCCACCGATCACAGAACTGGCGACTCTGCTGGGGACAATCTTAAAGTGAGGTGTACCTTAGGACTAAGATCACTGTGTTTTCAATTGCTTTGACTTGTTTGCTTTAAATTGTGGGACTGTCTTGGGAGTTCTATAGATCCTAACCCGGATCTGGGGGATAACTTCTTAGAAAGTAGCAACAAGGCTGTGAGGGAACTGTGCGGGGTATACCGACATGGTTGAAACAGTCTGCTACGTTGATGTGGCACTTTGGTGTGTACCGGTAACCCTTGAGTTCAGTCAAGGAGAGTACGGGGCCTCCATGTGGTGTCGTGAAGCATCAACTGACCTTAGGAACCTTAATTGAACTATCTTGGCCTCTTTAGGGTAGTGAGATAACTGACTTTGGTGCAGTCTGAGGTTGGTTGATACTCGATACTACACTCAATTGAGGGTTGCTTTCCTGGAATATTTCGGTCGCCAGTTCAGTGGCTAAATCGAAACGATGAACAATGAAAGCAATCCAGTGATATTGGGACCCTTAGAACCCGGTTACTTCTAATAGGACAGGTTGAGCCCACCAACTTCAAGAGGGTAATACCCAGACCCCATGCTGGCCTAAACTCTAAGGGTTTGTCTTGTGTGACTTGTGTGCCTTACATGTTTGCCTTTGTAAATATTTGTGGTGTGTTTAATCATAGCATCATGACATCATCCAGCATCATATGCATTGACTAACCATTTCAGGGGTTCGAATCTTCATCTTTGTTCTTGTTTTGTAGGACATGGAAACTGTTCGCAGAAAGACAATTCAAATCAGCCTTGTAAGGATCCCTCCTCATCTTAAGGAGCTTATATCCAGGATTCCCGAGAGCTCTTCATTCAGTGAAAGACATGAAAGACTCATCAGCTTGGTCAATACCAACATTGAGGAAGATATGATAAAGGTCCTGTTCCAGTTCTTTGACCCTCTGCATCATTATTTCACTTTCTTGGATTATCAACTGGTGCCTACATTGGAAGAGTTCTCCCGGCTTCTGAAGATCCCTATCCTTGATCAACTACCCTACAACGGTACGGAAAAGGAACCCAAGCTTGAAGAGATTGCTAAAGCCTTACACCTACAATCATCTGACCTCAAGGGACATTGGGAGGTTAGAAGTGGCATCAAAGGGTTCTTAGCCAGGTTTCTGTTTGAAAAGGCCCAGGAATGTTGGAACTCCCTTGACTTACAAGCTTTTGAAGAAGTTGTGGCCCTCCTTGTCTATGGTTTGATGTTGTTCCCTAACCCAGATCAGCTTATAGATATCAGTGCTGTCCAGATCTTTATGTCCAGGAATCCTATACCTACGTTGCTGGGGGACATCCTTCACTCATGTTACACTCGAACCATGAGAAAAAGAGGTGTCCTTATGTGTTGCACTCCTCTCCTGGGAAGGTGGTTTATTTCGCACCTTCCACAATCAGTTTTGAAGAACGAGCGGGGTTTGAGATGGTCACAACGGTTGATGACTCTTACACATGCAGATATACATTGGTGCCCTCGGTCCAGAGAGGATGTCACTATCATTGATCGTTGCGGGGAGTACCCTAAGGTTCCTTTACTTGGAACCAGAGGAGGTATTACTTACAACCCATGCCTGGCTTGGAGACAGTTTGGTTATGCTCGGAGGGATGGCCCTCATGACATGTTAATTCCTGACATAGTTTTTGACTTCAACAACGATGCACAAGGACTTCGCCAGAGATTTATCAGAGCTTGGAGGATGCCCAGTAAGATAGACAGCAAGACACTGGGGCACAAGAATTCCATCCCATTGGAACCCTATCTCAAGTGGGTACGAGCCCGCTCCCAGAAGTTAATAATGCCTTATCCTCATGTGCTCCTTGTGATCAAAGAGCCAGTCTTGGAAGGAGAGGTGTCCTACACCATTCAACATCCTGACATGCCCACGTCCTGGGAAGAGATGCAGAAGAGCTGGATCCAACTTAAGGAAGAACGGAATTCTCTTGAGACCAGTCTACATGCTAGTGAAAAGAAGGTCTTGGAGCTCACCCGCCTATTGCACGAGGAAAAGAATCTCAACACCTACATAGCTCCAAAGAGGATGCGTAGTGTCTTTTGGGATTGATTTGCTTTTCTATTATTTTGCCCATGAGGCTTTGATGTACCAAACAATTGTTTCCTTAATAATAACGTGTGTTCCTTTTTTGTCTACAACAAATTTGAACTTTCGAACCCTTGAATGCATTGCATAAACACATATCATTCATCATGTGCATAGCAGGTTTTCTTCTTTTCAGATTGCTTACCGTTCTTCGCTGTTTATTTCAGCATCATGAACCCTGACTCATCATCAACCGAGATGTCCATCAAGGCCCTTCAGGCGCAGAACGCGCAATTTCAGGAGCTGATCATGGGTTTGGCTCAAGGCCAAGAAGAGCTGAAGGCTTTACTCCTGAAGAAGGAGAAGAAGAAGAAGAGAACTGTTCTTTTCAACTCGGGCCGAAGGTTTGGTAACACTCTGCAGAATGAAGAGGCTGGTTCTTCTGTAGGCAAGGGCAGTCCCCAGGGGGGAAAGGCTTCAAGCCTAGTAGTCTCTGACAACGAGACTGACTTTGATGAGGAACAATATCCTCCTGCTGAAGACCAGTACAAGCAGTTGGAAGATAGACTGAATGCAATGGAGATCCAACAAGTGCCTGGGCTGGATTTCGGAGACTTGGGCTTATCTACTGGTGTGATTATTCCTCACAAGTTTAAGGCACCATCTTTCACCAAGTATGACGGGGCGTCTTGTCCCAAGCTACACCTCAGATCTTATGTGCGGAAGATTCAACCGTACTCAGTGGACAAGAACTTGTGGATCCACTTCTTCCAGGAGAGTCTTTCAGGGACTCATCTCGAATGGTTCTATCAGCTGGATGGGACCAAGGTTCGTAACTGGGAGGAGTTGGCTACTGCCTTTTATAAGCAGTATCAATATAATGCCGACCTTGCCCCTACACGTACCCAACTCCAGGGTATGTCGCTAGGGTCAAGCGAAGGTTTCAAAGAGTATGCACAGAAGTGGAGGGATCTGGCTGGTAGGGTGCAGCCTCCGTTAACTGACCGTGAGCTGGTGGATATGTTCTTGGGGACCCTATTGGGGCCATTTTTAAATCATCTTATCGGTAACTCATCTGCAGGGTTCACTGATCTTATTCTGACTGGAGAGAGAATAGAGGCTAGAATGAAGTCTGGTAAAATTCAGAAAGGGGCATCTTCGAGTTCTGAGAAGAAACCCTTTAAAAAGGAAGCCAATGCTGTGTATGGGCCTAGGAGGCAAGAGAAACCAGAGCGCCGCCAATCTGTCAACGCGGTGATAATTGCTAAGCCTGCTGCCGCTCCTCGGCAAACCAATCCTCAAAGAGCTGAAAGACCTAGAAGAGAGTTTACCCGTTTGAGTATGACCTTATCGTAAATCTTGCCGCAGTTGCTATCCACCAACCTGGTGACTGTTAGAGAGGCCCCGAAGGTTGTAAATACTGCTTCTCCTAAGTACAATCCAAATGCCCGCTGTGCTTATCACTCCGATAGCCCGGGGCATTCCACTGATGACTGCTGGGCCTTAAGGAATAAGGTGCAAGACCTTATTGACGCAAAGGAGATACAATTTGAAGCGCCTGAGAGGCCAAATGTGGTGACTGCTCCTATGCCCCAGCATGGAGTGAATGTCGTTGATGAAGATGTGTATGCCGTTTCTGTGAATGATGTAGCTACTCCCTTGATGACTGTTAAGAGGAACCTACTGCTGGCCGGTTTATTTCTGGGTTGTAGTGAAGGTTGCCTTTTCTGTGTTGTTTCCCTTTCTGGTTGTCCTTTGCTGAAGTTGGGCATCCAAAGCCTGATGGACAGCAAAGAGATTCTCTTCAAGAAGACTGCTGTTCAGTTTGTTCCGGTGGAAGAGGTATCTGTTGTTACCATTTTTAATAATCCGATCAAGGCTCTCTCAAGGAAGCCGGTTAAAATCATGACTGTCGCACCCATTGTGATTACTGTTCCGGGGCCTCTCCCCTATGAATCTGATAAGGCTATCCCATGGCACTATGGGGCAGATGTGTATGTACATGGAATAAAACAAGAGTTCAACACTGGTACCGGCATCAGCAATATCACTGGTCCGGCCAAAGTAACCCACAGTGGCAGGCTCTTCTCGCCTGACATTGCGCCACCAGCTATTCGAAGACCCCTCACTATAACACCTGCAAGTGTACCTGTTCCCGTTTCTGATCCAGTTGCTTCCCCTGCTGCCGAGTCATCTAATGCTCGGGGCAAAGGGATTGAAGATGAGCCTGCCCGGATGGAGGCACCAAAATCTGTGAATGTTGAGGCCTCCCAACAAGAGATGGAGGAAATTCTGAAGATAATCAAGAAGAGCGATTTTAATGTTGTTGAACAGCTGGGGCATACCCCCTCCAAGATCTCAATGCTCTCCTTGCTACTGTGCTCAGAGGCCCATGCTAAGGCCTTGATTTCATTTCTCAAGACGGCCCATGTGCCACAGGAGACATCTGCAGTCCAGTTTACTGATTGCGTAGCCAATCTGACAGCGGACAATGGTTTGGGTTTCTCGGATGCTGACCTTAATGCTAAGGGAAAGGACCACAATGACGCCCTGCATGTCTCTATTGAATGCAGGGGCACTACTCTTGCGCACGTGTTGGTGGACACTGGTTCTTCCCTGAATGTGCTACCCAAAAAGGCCTTAGACCGGTTGGATTGTGAGGGCCTGGAGCTGAAACCTAGCAACATCATTGTCAGAGCCTTTGACGGTTCTAAGAGGATGGTCCATGGAGAGGTAGACATTCCTATTCGGGTGGGTTCTCAAGTATTCGACTCTACTTTCTATGTGATGGATATCCGTCCATCGTATTCTTGTCTACTGGGTCGACCTTGGATCCACAAAGCTGGGGCAGTGACCTCTACCCTACACCAGAAGCTCAAGTACCCTGTCAGAGGGAAGATTGTCACTGTGCAGGTAGAGGAGGAGTATATGGTTAGTCATTTGAATTCCTTCAGGTATATTGAGATGGACGGGGAGTTTATTGAAACCCCCTTTCAGCATTTTGAAGAGGTACCTCCAACGTTGGCAGCGGCAGAAACAGTGGTTGAAGAGGATGTTCCTTTGAAGATGGCTTCCTTGAAGGATGCCCGGGTTGTGATCAAGAAAGGTGAATGTGCTAACTGGGGCAGGCTCCCTGATTTTACACCGAAAACTGACAAGTTTGGACTGGGTTTTACTGCAGAGGGTCAGAAGGCTGTGCGCAAGGCAAAGACCAGAAGACCTCCTGTGCTCATTACCAACCCAGGAGTGAATGCTATTGGGGATGAAGATAAGGTGGAAGAATCAGAGTTCGATAGCTGGATCTACCCGACGACTGATGGTGGATTGACCAATTGGATTGCTAAAGATCATACTCATGTTACTTTTGTTACGCAGTAATAAACTCCTTTGTTTTGTTATTTGTAATAAACAATGAATTAAAACTCTGGCCCGGTGTCTTACCCGGGGCACCGTGGCTTCATTTGTGAGGGTATTTTAATTGTCATTTCATATATCATGAATAAAGACCTTGGATGTTTTCTCGCATTTCAAATCTTATGCTCCTTTTCTGTCTTTCCTTTCATTATATTACAAAACAGCTGTATTTACACACACTCACTCATACAGGTTTCAATCCACTCTGGATCTCATTGGTAACGACTCTGCTACTGCCAGTTATGACTTTGAAAATCCGATCAACTTAGCCGAAGACGAAGGTGAAGATGATTGCGAAGTGCCTGGCGAGCTTGCAAGACTGTTACTCCAGGAAGAGAGGGCAATTCAACCACACGAAGAGCCGGTGGAAACGATAAATCTGGGTACTGATACGGACAGAAAGGAGGTTAAGATTGGTGCCAACCTAGAGCTCAGCGTGAAGCAACGGTTGACTCAGATGCTACATGATTATGTGGAGATCTTTGCCTGGTCCTACGAAGACATGCCCGGTTTGGATACCGACATTGTGGTCCATCATTTGCCTACCAAGGAAGATTGCCCTCCGGTTAAGCAAAAGGTCCGCCGCATGCTTCCAGAGATGTCTGAGAAGATCAAGGCCGAGGTTATGAAACAGTTTGACGCCGGGTTTCTTGCAGTGACTTCTTACCCTCAGTGGGTTGCTAATGTGGTGTCGGTACCTAAGAAGGACAGTAAGGTCAGAATGTGTGTCGACTACAGGGATCTGAATAGGGCCAGCCCCAAGGATGACTTCCCCCTACCTCACATTGATGTCCTTGTTGAAAATACGGCTCAACACAAGGTGTTCTCTTTCATGGATGGTTTTTCAGGCTATAATCAGATCAAGATGGCTCCGGAAGACATGGAAAAAACTACCTTTGTTACTCAGTGGGGCACCTTCTGCTACAAGGTCATGCCGTTCGGGTTGAAAAACGCTGGGGCAACCTACCAACGTGCCATGGTTGCTTTATTTCATGACATGATCCATCATGAGATAGAAGTGTATGTCGACGACATGATTGCAAGGTCCCAAACTAAGGAAGAACACCTTGATCATCTGCAGAAATTGTTTGACCGTCTGAAGTTGTACAAGCTGAGGTTGAACCCGAACAAGTGCACCTTCGGGGTAAGATCCGGAAAGTTGCTAGGCTTCGTTGTAAGTGATAAAGGTATTCAAGTGGACCCTGCCAAGGTCAAAGCTATTCAAGAGATGCCCGTTCCCAAGACAGAGAAAGAGGTCAGAGGCTTTCTAGGATGCCTGAATTACATTGCTCGATTCATCTCACACCTGACTGCCACCTGTGAACCAATCTTCAAGTTGCTGAAGAAAGATCAGGTAGTACGTTGGAATGATGAATGTCAGGCCGCTTTTGATAGAATCAAAGAGTATCTCCAAGAACCACCCATCCTTATGCCACCGGTTGAAGGGAGACCTCTGATACTATACCTGACAGTGTTTGACAACTCAATGGGGTGTGTGCTGGGGCAGCATGACGAGTCTGGCCGAAAAGAGCACGCCATTTATTACCTTAGCAAAAAGTTTACCGACTGTGAGACCCGATACTCACTGCTTGAGAAAACTTGCTGCGCTTTGGTATGGGCTGCTCGCCGGCTGAGACAGTATATGCTGACTCACACTACTTTGTTGATCTCAAAGATGGATCCAATAAAGTACATATTTGAAAAACCTGCTCTGTCTGGGAGAATAGCAAGATGGCAAATGATCTTGATAGAATACGACGTCCAGTACACGACTCAGAAAGCCATCAAAGGAAGTGTATTGGCAGACCACTTGGCACATCAGGCAGTGGACGACTATCAGTCAATGAACTTTGAGTTTCCAGACGAGAGCATCATGATTGTGACTGATTGTGAAGTACCTGGGCCGGATGAAGGACCTGAGGAAGGATCCCGATGGTCTATGCACTTTGATGGAGCCTCCAATGCTTTGGGTAACGGTATCGGCGCTGTGATAATATCCCCCCCAAGGCACTCATGCTCCACTCACTGCCCGGCTATGTTTCAACTGCACCAACAACATGGCGGAGTATGAGGCATGCATCATGGGTCTCCAAGCTGCGATCGACTTAAGGATCAAGTTTCTGAGTGTCTTCGGAGATTCCGCTCTCGTGATCAATCAGATCAAAGGAGAGTGGAATACGAAACATCCGAATCTTATTCCTTACAGAGAATGTGTGTTGACATTGATCCCCCACTTCACAGAGATAACCTTTGAACACTTTCCGAGAGAGGAGAATCAGTTAGCGGACGCGTTAGCTACGATGTCTTCCATGTTCAAAGTCAAATGGGACAATGAGGCTCCCCGGATCATCATCTGGAAACTGGACGAACCGGCATACTGTTGTGATCTCGAGACTGAATTGGTGACTGAGAAGCCTTGGTACCATGAGGTGAAGAGATACTTGGAAGCTCAGGAATACCCTGAAGGTGCATCTGTCAACGATAAGAAGTTTCTGAGAAGGTTCGCAGCGAAGTTCTTCCTTAGCAACGGCATCCTGTACAAGCGAAACCATGATTCGACCTTACTGCGTTGTGTGGATAAAACTGAAGCAGAAAGGATCATGGAAGAGCTACATGAAGGGACCTTCGGAACATATTCCAGTGGACACACTATGGCAAAGAAGATCCTTCGGGAAGGGTATTTCTGGTCCACAATGGAAGCCGACTGTTACCAACACTCTCGGACATGCCATAAATGCCAGATATACGCAGACAAGGTGCACGTTCCTCCAGTTCCACTGAATGTTCTGACGGCACCTTGGCCGTTTGCAATGTGGGGCATAGATATGATCGGTGAAATCAAACCTACGGCATCCAATGGGCATCGCTTCATCCTGGTAGCAATTGATTACTTCACGAAGTGGGTTGAAGCAGCTTCCTACGCTACAGTAACCAATACTGTTGTGGCACGGTTCATTCGGCACAACCTGATCTATCGATACGGCGTCCCAGAAAGGATCATTACAGACAACGGTACCAATCTCAATAACAAGATGATCACTGAGCTCTGCGAGCAGTTTAAGATACAACACCACAACTCTTCTCCTTACCGGCTGAAGATGAATGGGGCTGTAGAAGCAGCAAATAAAAATATCAAGAAAATCGTGCAGAAGATGATAGTGACTTATAAAGATTGGCACGAGATGTTACCGTTTGCTCTACATGGGTACCGTACCTCAGCCAGGACGTCAACCGGGGCAACTCCTTTCTCCTTGGTCTACGGTATGGAGGCAGTCTTACCGATCGAAGTGCAGATACCCTCTCTCCGGATAATGAAGGATGCAGATCTGAGTGAAGATGATTGGATCCAGACACGACTTGATCAGCTAAACTTAATTGACGAAAAGAGACTTGCTGCTATTTGTCATGGTCAGACGTACCAAAAACGAATGATCAGGGCATTTAACAAAAAGGTCAGACCACAAGAATATCAAGTTGGGGATCTGGTAATCAAACGCATCATCCTTCCTCAGAGTGATCCAAGGGGCAAATGGACCCCTACGTATGAAGGGCCATTAGTGGTTAAACATGTGTTCTCAGGAGGAGCCATGATTCTAACCAACATGGATGGTGACGACCTTCCTCACCCCGCCAATGCAGACATAGTAAAAAGATACTACGCATGAAGAAAAAGACCCGCTAGGTTGACATACCTAGGCAAAAATTAGGGCTTCCCGGCGAACCAAAAGGGTTCGGGCAAAATGAAAGGATGAAATAAAAAAATCTGTACACCCGGCAAGTCGAAAACCTGAAAAGGCGGCTTGGGCAAAAATGGGTATCCCGGTGGACTGAAAACCCGAAAGGGCGGTCCAGGCAAAAGTTAGGGATGAAGCATAATACTATGTCTCATTGGATCACCTTGCATCCAGAATCCGGTATCAGCATCAAGTTCAGACGGCATCAATCAATCAGCTTCATCTTCAACTAAGGTCATCAAGTGATGAGACGCTCGAAGATATAAAGGCGATAGCAGAGTTGGAACCCAGTGGGATCATTCATTTCACACAGCTGTTTTATTTTCCTTTGTACAAATTTGTATAAACTCTTTTGTTCGGCGGCGCTCTATTACTAGGACGTCAGCCTCTTGTACATAAACGCCTATTTTACAGGCAAATTCAAAAATCAATACAAAAATCACTTTTCAGTTAAAATTGCCTTTTGTTTTTTCCTTTTTCTGTTTTGTTTTGCGAAGAACGTCCAAGGTTCAATTTGTGATATATGCATTGACAATAATTTGCTAACTCATGAATATTTGCATACGAAACAAAAGGATCAATTACAGGTAACATTAGAAACAGGGGCAATAAAGAGTTGTCTAAGCAATCTAATTGTTCCGTCCACCAAGGTACCAAGGTGAGTTCGGCTGAAGAACGTAACCAGTATATCTCAATTCCCCAGAGAGTGAGCCAGCCAGTCAATGCACTCTCCCCAAGCAAAGCTATACTATCAAACCTTAAGGAAGTTGGGTATCCCCCGCAGATCTCAACATTCCCCAGCACGATATATAGGCATTCTTAACAAGCATCCCCGGCAGTCTTGACCTAAAGATTGTTCCCCGGCGGCATATCAAACATTCAACGGAGTCACTTCCCAATGAAGTTCAAAATTTCCCCAGGAGAGTCCAACCCAGTTTCCACAGGAAAGTTGGAATCCATCTCCCCGAGCAGTAAGCTTATCCCTAGTAGATTCTGGAAGCTTATCCCCGCAGAGCACGAACGCGTCCCCCGGCTGTATTCAGAAGTTATTTCCCTATCAGGATGTAACTGGGTTATCCTCAGCCAAAAGCCACGGAAAGATCGTCCTCGGCGAAGTTTTCTTACCCCCAGCGGAGTCTATCAAAACTTCCAACGTAACAATGGTATCCCCAGCAAAGTTACCATCAACATCCCAGCAAAGTATCTCTCTTCCCACAGAGTATTGCTTCCCAGCAAGATCGCTAGAGTACTGTTCTCCCCGCAGAGTAATCCATTCGCCAAGTTTATTCCCCAACGGAGTTATCTTCTCCTACCGGTATTCTTGCAACTATCATCCCCAGCGAAAGCAAAGATCTATTCTTCAAAACATCAGCCCAGGATGTGACTTCCCGACATCCGTCAAGGATTTATTTTCCTAGGACGAAAAGATACATTCATAAACATCACATTTTCATACATTATAGCATGCATATACGCATCATATCTTACAAATCTCATTTATGTTGAGAACATCATCGCTTGATTCATATCATGCCTTGCATATGACTGACCTTTACCTTTCAGGAAAGATCTAGTTAAGTTCTCAGCTATATTTCAAGACTTTAGTCTGGTTCAGTTAAATCGACCCTAAGATTTTCCTGATTCTTATCCAGTCAAAGGCCTTCTCTGGTTCAGTCAGATCGACCATAAGATCTCCCTGATTCTTATCCAGTTGAAGATTTCAAGACCTTGTCCGGTTCAGTTAAATCGACCCTAAGATTTTCCTGATTCTTATCCAGTCAAAGGCCTTCTCTGGTTCAGTCAGATCGACCCTAAGATCTCCCTGATTCTTACCCAGTTGAAGATTTCAAGACCTTGTCTGGTTCAGTTAAATCGACCTTAAGATTTTTCTGATTCTTATCCAGTCAAAGGCCTTCTCTGGTTCAGTCAGATCGACCCTAAGATCTCCCTGATTCTTATCCAGTTGAAGATTCCAAGACCTTGTTCGGTTCAGTTAAATCGACCCTAAGATTTTCCTGATTCTTATCTAGTCAAAGGCCTTCTCTGGTTCAGTCAGATCGACCCTAAGATCTCCCTGATTCTTATCCAGTTGAAGATTCCAAGACCTTGTCCGGTTCAGTTAAATCGACCCTAAGATTTTCCTGATTCTTATCCAGCCAAAGGCCTTCTCTGGTTCAGTCAGATCGACCCTAAGATCTCCCTGATTCTTATCCAGTTGAAGATATTCCAAGACCTAGCCTGGTTCAGTTAAATTGACCCTAAGATTTTCCTGATTCTTATCCAGTCAAAGGCCTTCCCTGGTTCAGTCAGATCGACCCTAAGATCTCCCTGATTCTTATCCCAGTAGAAGACATCTAAGGTTCTCTCAGCGTTCCTGTTGAGGTAGTAATCGTCCAAGGTTCTCTCACCGTCCCGTTGAGGTAGTAACCATCCCTGATTCATTCATCACCTTTTGAAGCTCCAGATTCAATTCCTGTAACCAGTCAGGGCACATCTACATAAGAGCTTGAAGACCAACTCCTGTAACAGGTCAGGTAATCATTTTCTTTTTCAGGTACGCAACTTCTCGCTAAGGAATCTCTTACGCGATTGACACCCAGATGGCATCTATAAGCCCATCCACCTTTCATCATCTCTTAGCATGGCATCTATAAGCCCATCATCCTATCCATCAATCTCCAAATGGCATCTGTAAGCCCATTCCCCACATCACACTACTATGTGAGCACAAATTTCTGGGCACTCTAGTGTTCAATCATCATCCACCTTCGGATTACGAAAGGCACGTCAGCCAATCTTCATCCTCAGGTCTAAGAAGATTGAACAGGGGCAACTGTTGTACCACAAAATTTGCCCTCCCATATTCTTCAAGATTTACCAAAAGCATGCTTCAAAATATCCCAAGGGTTGCACAGTTCAAGGGCCTCCTAACAGTCAAAAACTAGGGTTTTGATTCTGACAAAGAAATTGAAATTTCCAAGGGTCCAAACAAGTCCCACATGCCTATAAACATTGTCAAGCATCCTTATGTCAAGTTTCAAGACTTACAGCACAAAATTGCACAGTCAAAAACCCTAATTGCCCTACAGTCAACTGTAGGGGCAAAATGGTCATTTGACAGTCAAAAGTTTAAATTTTTGGTCAACATCTTTTTTTGAAGCCACAAACATCATTTGATCAAATCTTGATCATGATTTTCAAGGTATGGCTCAAAAAGTCTCAAGAGGCAAAAGTTTCCATATTTGGACAGTTGAAAAAGTCAACTGTAACTTGACCAAGGCATAACTTCCACATGGTTTATCAGAAAAATTCCATCCAAAGCTCATTTTGAAGAGAAAGACATTTCCTACAACTCCTCTTCACAATTCAAGTCCAAGAAATGCTCTCACAAAAAGTTATCAATTTCAACATTATAGGTCATTTTCAAAAGTCAACAAAAAGGGACTTTAAGTCAAAGACCATAACTTGAGATTGGTAAATCAAAATGACATGGGACCAAAGGCATTGGTTATAGGACTTCAAGACCTTTCCAACATGTCCAAGAACATGGTCAAAGCTTAAAAATTGAGCAAGATATGCCTTGTGGAAGTTGGGAAATTTTTGGGAATTTTGAAAAGTCAACTTTGCTTCAAATGCCTCAAAATTGCTAATGGGCCACATTTTCTTCCAAGAATCATTATCCAAAGGCTATGCACGACCATTTGACCCAAAGGGGAGTTATTTTCTTATTTTTAATTAATTAATTGAATATTTAATCTATTTAATTCATTTAATCAAAATTAATTACAAGAAAAATACTAAAATAAGGTTTTCAAATCTTTTTGTGCAGTATAATCTCTCATCAAGGCCTAAGGATTTCGTGCATGCCCAAAGAAGAAAGATTCCATGCAAATTGGCTAGGTTTCATGATAAAAAGATTGAAAAAGATTTCATTAAAAATCAAATATTTGATTCATCAATGCAAAGGGTTATGGACTCAAATTTCTACCCTAATTCGTCCCATACATATAGAGAATGCTAAACCTAATGCTAAGAACCTTGAAGCTGCGCCTGAAAACAAATACCAACTTTGCATTTTTTGTCCAAATATTCAAAACTGAAAACACAGTTAGAGGTCGTTTCAAAGCGAGATAACTATTCCAATCGCTTGCCAAGGCATCAAGGAAACTTTCTGGATCAAAACCACAGCTTTTAACCTCAAGAAACGGTAGAATGAAACCGTCATGTTCTTAATTTTTCACATGTTCGTGTTTTGAATTATACGTATCATTCATGCCTTTTTCTTGTTGTTTTGCACTAACATAAACATTCTAAAACTTTTGGCATCATTTAATTGAATTTTTATGCCCTGTACGAGAATCTGCCATTAACGCCTTCTAGGTTTTCAAAGGTAAAAAATTAGGGCTTCTTTTATGGGGAAAAATTGGCCAACAAGACTTATGCCATTAGAATCAGAAGCTTCACACGAATTCAGTACACATGTCGCGCTCAATTTATGAGCAACGGTGGCCTAATCGCTATTTTCTTGTACTGTAGTTAGTGGGGGTTCAAAACCCCCGCTATTTGATGTATTTTTTCAGGCAAAAACGAAGGCGTGATGGAGAAGATGCTGAGGTGTTGGACATGGGTTGGCTAGTTTGAATAGCTGGCGCGCTTTTTGCTTGGCTAGTGCTATAAGCGTTTGTTTCATTTATATTATTCATATTCCCTTAACTAACAAACACGCGCATACAGCTCAGATGGTGGAACGTGCATTTGGTAAACGTTGGGACCTGGGTTCGATTCCCAGGTCCCCCATATTTCTCAATGTATTTTGTTTTAACATGATTCCATGCAGTACATACCCCCAGGGCCTACCATGCAGCTTCAAGTTTGTGCTTGCCACGCGCCCCATAAGATCAATCCAGCGGTCAGAAGCTGCAGACCACCATGTGCATAGGTCAACGCCTCCACACACAAGCCAGGAAAGTCCATGTGGGCTAGCGTTTCATGGGCCGAATCACTGCTGAACATACCTCCAAAAGGGCCAACAAACCCCCCATGTTTGCATCTTTCTCTCTTTTTATTTTTTCTCTTATTTATTTTAATTACATTATTTGTTTTATTTTAATTCTTTAAATTAATTTTTTCTTTAATATAAAAATACCAAAAAAATCAGAAAGTCAAAAAATAAAAATATACTTTATTATTTAATTCACTAATGTTTTTATTTCGTAAATAAATGTAATAATTAATTTAGTTCTAATTCTAGGCTTTAATTCTAATATTTTTTGTAACAAACTAAAAAAATGTAGAATTAGGGTTTCTAGCTTTTTATATTTTTAATAATTAAAATTTCTTCTTATTATTACTAATAATTAATTGTTTTTTTTTGTAAATTAATTTTTTCTTTAATATAAAAATACCAAAAAAATCAGAAAGTCAAAAAATAAAAATATACTTTATTATTTAATCCACTAATGTTTTTATTTCGTAAATAAATGTAATAATTAATTTAGTTCTAATTCTAGGTTTTAATTCTAATATTTTTTGTAACAAACTAAAAAAATGTAGAATTAGGGTTTCTAGCTTTTTATATTTTTAATAATTAAAATTTCTTCTTATTATTACTAATAATTAATTGTTTTTTTTTTGTAAATAAATTGCCATGTAAATAATTAATTAAAACTAGGTCAAATTTAAATATTTTTCTTAATAAACTAAAAATAGTTTAGAACTAGGTTTTTTTTTAATTCCAATTTAATTTTCTCATTAAACTCCATAAATACAAAAAACTCCAAAAAAATACTTTCTTTTATTTTAAATTTAATTAATTTCATAATTTCAATTTAACTTCTTGAAAAGGGTCCAACGCCCTTGCTTTCGATTATAATATCGTTTCGCGCGTTTATTTTATTTCTTTTCTTATAAATTTCATGTAATAACCCAAAAGCCTTGTAATAGATTAATTAGGACATTTATCTTTCCGCATTTTATTTTATTTCAAATCGGGTCTTGGATTAATTTGGCGATGTAGACCCGCGCCTTTGTAATAGCGTAGGACTTTTTAATTCCGCACCTTTTAACTGTTAATAATTTGCATGAAAGAATGAATGCCAAAAATAAAAAAAAAACAAAGCGTAGATCACAAATGCATGACAAGATAAAAATAACTGAAAACGACACACAATTCACACACCACCCCTAGGGTACGTCTCACTGTTTCCTTGCCCTTCGAAACATGGTCGTCGAGTAGAGGATGTTTTAGTAAGTCCTCATGTCCATGAACATGGCATGAGGGTAGCTTCTAAGGTGTCTTCCTATTGCTCTGGTGACCACAATGTCCCGAACCCTTGAATTGACCCGAACACCTCCAACGGTGGTGCTACCTACCTCTCAATGGTGGGATGGCACTACTTTAAGGACACTTACACAGACGAATTCCTTAGGGTAGGTAGAGAACTCGTAGATACTTGCTCTAATCTCAAAACAAAAATCAAAAAACTCTTTTCACACCGACACTTTTCAAAAAGATTTCAAAAGCAATTTTTCTAACACTCTTGAGGACTGATACAAGAGTCGAACTGAAACTTTCAAAGAAATTTTTTTAAACCCACAGTTGAAAAGCAAACAAACAATTTTGAAAACACAATGAGCAAGTATCTAAGAGCCCATGGATAACCATGGATAGAAAGGGTGCTAACACCTTCCCTTTCTATAAATCTACCTCCCGAACCGAGAGCAATCTCTATAAGGAATTTTTCTGTGCTTTTGTCCTTTCCATTTGGAGAAAATAAAAGACGGTGGCGACTCTTGCTTCCGCGACATTTCGCGAACCAGCGTTAAACAGTCAGTTCCAGATCCACCGATCACACCACCATATAAATCATATTGATTTATTGTTATATGTGTTTATTTTAGAACCTTGAGGACAAGGTTCAAGTGAACCCCGTGGCAATGATAGGGAGTAGAGTTAAGTTAGTTTATTAGTTGTATTTTTATTATATTCTAGTTGGGCTTTTCAATTATTATTTAAGTGGCCTTTTAGTGTTTAGGTCTTTTGTTAGATTATCCATTAGTGACATTATATAATGTAGTGCCTTTGACACATTTGAGATATCAATGAAAAGAAATGAAGTTTAATTTTTATAGCTTAGTTTTATCTTTCTCTTAGTGTTGGCTAGGATTTTTACAAAGGGTTAAAATCCAACAAAAATAAAAAAAAAAGATTCTTTGAAGATTTTGAATTATAGGAAATTGACCACAGAAGCAGTCGATCGGAAGAGGTTTCATAAAAGACCAATTTGGACTTGTGGACGCAGTCAACCAGAAAAGAGGCCTCATGAGGAATGGATTGGGCCCATGAGTGTTAAAAATACCAAAAGATGACATAACTAACAAAGAAAAGCATTGTAAATGGAGAATGTGGGTTCGATAGCAGTAATGGAGAACGTGGATTCTATAGCAGGGATGGAGAACATGGGTTTATGGAGAGAAGTTACAAGAGACACGTGGTTTATAAAGAAACGAAGCCCGCTGAAAAATAGTTATTTTCATGTATTATAAATAAAACACTTAGTGCATAGTGTAAAAGGTTCAAACTTTCACATTTCTATATGCTAGTCACTCAGAGTACTCAAGCGAATGAGTGAAATGAATCAAGCAAGGGAGTTATATGTTTGAATTAACCCATTTTCAACTATTTTGATGTTATGTCATCTATTTTTATAGTTTAAAATGTCTCTGATTTATTTTATAATTCCTTCTTTATTGCTTTTAAATTCGTTTCGCCTTAGTCGAACGAACCCTTTTGAACATACTTTGTGAAAACACAAAAATTGGAGCATTGTACTGAGGTTCTCTGGTCGATCTCGCCAAACTTACTGTTAAGAGACTATCGTTGTTTAACAAAACCAGAGGTAAACAAATTGGCACGCCCAGTGGGACAGTGCTAATAATTTCGTATTTTGTGTGTAGTTTTACAAAGTTTCTTATAGTTAGTGTGTGTATGACCTTGAAAAGTGGTAAACTTTTATCCAAGTCTAAAATGCCACGCTCTGACACAAACACGGCACATACGCAGATTTCTACATAAAATTTGAATGTCATACCAGTAAGTACCACAACTTAAAGAGACAGTTTTATCTCCCGTAAGATCGACCGTTGTTCATGGTTTAGGGACAACAGTCACAATGACAGAACCTAGGCATGGGATATCGCCATTTGACCCAAATCAACCACTCTTTCCAGGGAGTCCAGGGTCATCATTTGTCCCTTATCAATATGGTATGCCTTATTCCATGATGGTTCGGTTACAGTCGAACCCGGCCATATATACAGAAAACACAGTGGCCACTAGAAACCAAGGCATTTATGTCCCAAATGGTCGACCAGGTGGTGTTAGTTATGTCCCGCAGTCGACACCATCTTTGAATACTACTTCCGTTATGACTTTAAGGAAACAAATGGATGAGAGTAATTTAGAGTTAGTAAACGTCTTAACTCAACAAATGGGAGTCACCATCAATCCTGTAGTTAACCAAATAGGTAGATTGATTGACTCATTAGGTGTACAACCAACTCAAACGCGCCATAGACCGTTGAGAGTTTTTGAAGAACTGGAGGGGGGAACAATGAGCGTCCTCTTAGACCTAGAAGAGTGGAAGCACCCACTTATGAAGATGAATAATTCGTTGAACAATACGAACCTAAGCCAGTCGTAGTTAGGAGAAACCGAGATGTTGATCGAGTGCTAAGAAATGCCACCGTTGAGCATAACAACATAATGAATGTGGTAGAAGAAGTATTAACACGATCTAGAGTAAATGTTGGCCTCCAGAGGCCCAATTACTCTTCGCCCTTGCCTGATTACATTTGACAGGCAGAATTACCTAGGGGATGTAAGGTACCTAAATTTACAAAGTTTGTTGGTGATGCCAATGAGTCGGTCATAGAACACATTGCTAGGTACGAAATAGAAGTTGGCGATATCGCCAATGATGAGGGTTTAAAATTCAGATATTTTCCTAATTCATTAACAAAAAATGCTTTTACTTGGTTTATGACGTTGACTCCAAACTCCATACGCACTTTGGAACAACTTGAGGGTATATTTCATGAACAATTTTATGCTGGTCAGCCTAAGATAAGTTTGAAACAGTTATCCTTAATCAAGAGGAAGTCATCTAAGTCAATGGAATATTATTTAAATATGTTTAGGGTCCAAAAGTCTAGATGCTTTACTAGAGTTCTTGAACATTAGTTGGTCGAAATGGCTGTTAGAGGGTTAGATTATTCTATTAGGAAAAAGTTTGATCCTCAATCTATTACAGATATGTCCCAACTAGCTGATAAAGTTTGATATGCCAAACATTTGAAAACAGAGAAATCTAGGGTGTCAAAGGACCATAGAAAAGGCAAAATTATCTATGTAGACACCGAAGATGATTTTATAGAGTCTGAGGATGAATACATGGAAGAAGGAGAAGTTAATGTGGCTGAATTAAAAGCCAGACCTCCATATACATGTAAGCCTACAAGACCGTCAAAAGGAAAGACAGTTGAAGAACCAAAAAATGATGTGTCTAGTACTAAAATATATACTTTTGATGTGTCAAAATATGATGAAATATTTGATGTTTTAGTTTCATATGGTCCCATTGTAGTGCCTTCAGGCAGTAAAATCCACCATTAGAGTAGAAACAAAAAAGAGATTTTTGCAAGTATCATAATTTTTTAGGTCATAACACTTCTCAATGTTTTCTTTTCATGGATTTGATTCAGAAACCTATGAAAGATGGTTGATTGAAATTTGGTGAGAAACCAAAAAGCTCCATGAAGGTCGACTCAGACCCTTTGCAGGTTGTTGATACACACGTTGTCAAACCATTGGAAGTGATGATGATTAAGGCTAATGATGGTCTCGAAGGCGAACAGGCGGGCATTATGAATTCACTCGCAGCATTGATAATCAAGACCGCTGATGGTTTTGAGAGTGAACAAACTATGATCGCTGATCCAATGATAAATGCAACAGTCAAGACTACTAAAGGTCTCAAAAGTGGAAATGGCGACCTGTCTAAGCCACACAAAATGATGGTGGTTGATTTTGCTGAAGAGCCCGAAGTTAACCAAGACGACAAGGAGAAAATGGATTGTGAAACTAAAAATGAAGAATTGTCTGAAGAAACAGTTGCTGAGTTAATGAAGGTTGTTTTTCCCAAACCTGAAGAGGAGTTGGTGGATTTGCTGAACATGAATCTAGGTAATTCCAGTCTATGTTATACCAAAATTGCAATGTAGTCTATGATGAAAATGCAGCAAAGAAAATTGAAGCATTAAAAAAGAAACACGCTCAAGAGAAGAATCCAAAGGTGGTGTTCGATCATGCGAAGGGGGCATACAATGTCTAAGTGCCTCAAGGAAAGCCTGGTTTTCCGTATCAAAAGACTTTTGTACCATCAACTGATGTTCCTACCAACAAATGGGTTCGTCCTTTCTATCCAAGGGAGGAAACCAGAATTGGAAGGTGGTAAAAAAGGGTTCGGGTTTAAGTCATAAATGGGAAATGATGGAGAAGAGATCTATTTCTTTCCAATTTGCTGAAGTTGAGATCACTTCAAAGAGGTATCATGTTCCGCCCACATACAAAGAGGAGATCCTATAACTAAGACTCGGTGGTGAAGGTTTCAGAGAAACAAGAAAGCTACAAGAGAAGTGGCATTAACAATTGCTCCATCAAAGGGTGATAGCGTTCAAAAGAGAGTGTACCGTTGACCAACAAAAGAGAGGTTATTGATTCTGGTTGTGTGTGCGTCTCCAGCAAAAGTTGAAAACCCTGGTGATGACAACATGGAAGATGAACTATTTAACGACATTGAAGATAGTTCAGATGATGGTTTTATTATACACTGTAATATTGTGTCAGTCCTTCCTAATGAGTATGGTTTTGCGTCAGAGGAATCCGGGGGACAAAGAGGAGACTGTGTGTGAAGAATCAGCAGGCCAAAAACCTCTATGCTACTATGTCATGAATAATGGGGTGGTCGAAGAAAAATAGGCGATGTTTGAGAAGCCTACATCTGATATGATGTACCATCTCAAGCCTTTCTTTATAAGGGCTAAAGTTGATAGTTTACATGTGAACAAAGTGTTCGTTGATGGTGGCGCTACTGTGAACTTGATGCCAAAATCATTGTTAAAAAGGATTGGTAAGTTCGATACTGACCTTAAACCACAAAACATGGTTTTATCGAACTATGAAGGAAAAACAAGTCACATACTAGGTGTGATTCATGTAAATTTATCAGTTGGCTCGACTTCGAGGCCAATATTATTTATGGTGATTGCATCCAAAGAGAAATATAATTTATTGCTAGGACGTGAGTGGATACATGGCATTAGGGCAGTACCATCGACTATGTATCAACGCTCATCCCTATGGTGCCAAGATGGGATTGTGGAGAACATTGAGGTAGATTACATTACTTTAATGCTGATGTGGGTATGGTCAACTGTAAGAATTTTGAAAAATCCTTAGCTATTATACCTCCGTGTGATCCTGAAGATTCAATGTTCAAGTCACATCTTGATGCAATCAAGTTTCTAACCCTACACCCTACTCATAGTTTCATTTAGGACTAAGTAAAGTTAGATACATATCCAACTATAGAAGGGGAGTTTTAACCCACAGGGTGGGAAGAAAAAACTCATAATGATGCCCGAGTAAAATGCTTTGGCAAGGATTTTGGCCTATATGGCCAAAAGCAGGATAAATTCGGCCTTAGAGGATGGAAATATTTAAAAATGGCGCTTGAAGCCATTATGGTGGAAAAGCTTGGAGAACCAAGCCAAACAACAGCTTCAGAAAGCCAGAGGCTTGACTGCATATATGAAGAAGAGCCTTTGAGGTTTGAAAAAGACCCAAGAGATCATATTTTGAAGATGCAAGCACACGATCCATTGGAGGAAGTCGATCTGGGTGATGGTGCGATTAGGTGAATTACATACATCAGCACTAAGATCGACAACAAGATGAATGATCAAGTAATTGAATTGCTTAAAGAATTCAGAGATTGTTTTGTATGGGATTACAACGAGATGCCTGGTTTGAGCAGGGAGATGGTGGAAATTAAACTACCTATAAGTCCAGGCAAGCGACCAGTCAAACAAATGCTAAGGAGGTTCGCGCCAGAAGTGTTATCCAAAATCAAAGTAGAGATTAAACAGTTGTTGAAGAGAAGATTCATCAGGACAGCCAGGTACGTTGAATGTTTAGCTAATATAGTCCATATAGTGAAGAAAATGGAGCTTTAAGAATTTGCATATATTTTAGGGATTTAAATAAAGCCACTCCAAAGGACAAACATCCAATGCATGTGGCAGAAATGTTGGTTGGTTCGGCCGCATGGTATGAATACTTAAGTCTTTTGGATGGATATTCAGATTATAACCAAATTTTTATCGCTGAAGAGGACACCCACAAAACTGCATTTCGATGCCCGAGGGCATCAGGCACATACGAATGGGTAGTCATGCTTTTGGTTTGAAAAATGTTAGGCTACTTATCAAAGAGAAATGAACTCAATGTTTCATGATTTCATATACACCTTCATGGAGGTGTAAATTGATGACATTGTAGTCAAATCGTCCTCAAGAGCTGGTCATTTAGACCACCTTCGACAGTTATAATGAGGGAATATGGATTAAAAACGAATCTATTAAATTGTGCTTTTTGTGTTCGTGTAGGAGAGTTTTTAGGTTTTGTAGTACACAAGAAGGGTTTAATGATTAACCAGAACAAAACCAAGGCGATTTCAAGTACAAAAGCGCCAACGACGAAGAAAGAGCTCACTATGCCAAAACTGCTTTTAGGCAGCACACCTAGGACAATGCTTCTATACCCAAGCGTTGTTATATGTCTCGATAAAATTTTAAATTTTAAAACTATATACATTAGACAGTGCTTTATAAAAAAGTTCTGCCTAGAGTTAAGAAAATGCGTTGCCTAAGCCACACTTCAGGCAGCGCTTTATGAAAATAAAATAAATAAAATAAATAAATTTTAGAAAGCGCTTCCTAAATTCAAAGCGCTGCTATAGGCCCAACAATAGAAAGCATTGTCATAGGTCCAAAACGCTACTAAAGCCACACTTTAGGCTGCACTTTCTACTACAAATTTTGTTTTAGGCATCACACTATAGACATCGCTTTCTTCCAAAAGTGCCGCTATAGCTTTAAAAGAAATTTGAGAAAAAGCGCTGCTAAAGGCTTACTTTAGAAAACGCTGTTATAGCTTTAAAAGAAATTTGAGAAAAAGCGTTACTAAAGGCTTACTTTAGAAATCCCTTCTAATAAGCGCTTCTTAAGGCCATACATACCCCAAAGCAATGCTAAAGGATGTGTTTAGAAAGCGCTTCATATAAGCGCTGCTATAGGGCATACATCAGAAAGCTCTTTTTAATTAAGAAGCGTTGCTAAAGGAAATACATCAAAAAGAGCTTTCTAAGAAGCGCTTCTGTGATATGGTGGCAGAACTGACTTGGGGATTTTGCTTTTTATCGCAAATGTTGCGGTTAGCAAGAGTCGCCACCGACTTTTCTTTAATCCAAAAGGAAACGCTGAAAAGAACAGGAAAAACCTTTGAGATTATTTCTTGAGTTCGGGGGGTAGATTATGAAAAGAGAATGTGTTAGAACCCTTTTCATCCATAGTTAACTATGGGCTCTTAGTTTCTTGCTAGATCACTTGCTTTTGTATGAAAATGTGCTTTGTGTGGTTTTTGAAAATATTTTGAAAAGGTGCCATCGTTTAGGCAAACTTTGTAATAGTTCTCGTTCGTAAGAACGTACACAAAGTGTTGGTCTTTTGAAAATGTTTCACATTTGGAAAATGTTTTGAAAGTGTTTTTGAAAGTGTTGGTGTTTGTTTTGAAAATAAGCAAGGATGTTTGGTTTGAAATTGAGCAAGCAACTAGGAACAATCTACATACTTAAAAGTCTTTGTTCATTTCTTCCTTTCCTTTGATATTGCTATCTTACCATTGATTGGTAAGAAGCCTTATCTTTGGATGTAAAGGGACGGGCATGGGTCATCGTATAGTCATGATAACAATGTTGTGAGATGTCTTAACATTTCTCTTTGAGGGACTAATATCATTTTGAAAGGCAACATTTGTAGCGTCATCAAGGGACTATGATCTTGTATTTTTTATTTGTTTTTGCTAAGACGTCCCACATGCATAACATGGCCATTTTTGTAAGGCAACAAAGTGGAATTACCCTAAGGGTGTAAGTGTGCAAGTGTGTTTGATTTATATGCATTGTTTATCTTGAATTAGGGTTTACTAATCATTGATTTTAGTCTTTCCATACAAACCCTAATTACTAACATTTATATTAAAGCGATAAATTGTGGAAAGTAAAATTACTACGCTATTACATCATTAGGGGGTGGGGGATATAAATTTACAAATGGGGATGACAAGTAAAGTAAAACCTAATTACTATTACAAGGCTTTTACAATTAGATAATTTATAATGCAAAAATAGTAAAATATGCAAGAATATGTAAAGTGAGAGAAATTGTTTTTTTAGGGTTTTTTTTATAGAAAAGGTTTTGTAATTAATTTCATTGAAGAAAAACCTAAGTCTAAGTTAACTTTTAAAAAAAACTAATTGTTTAGAAATTTTTTTTGAGGTTTCATTTGAAAATAAAGGTTTTATAGTGTTAGCTCATTTCAAAGCAATGCAATATGTCCAAAATAAACTAAAAAATCTCCAAAATCAAGAAATTTGGTGCCTGAGCTGACACGGGCCGTGTCAGGATATGTCCATGACTTTTTTGCATTTTTTTGTTCCAGCCAATCTGACACGGGCGCCCGTGTCAGCTCCTGTCCATCTTTGTTTTGCTCGTTTCTGAACCAGTAACACTGACACGGGCCATGTCATTTGACCCAACTAAGCTGACATGGGCCATGTCGTGTGACACGGGCACCCATGTCAGCCTTTGGTCTGGCTTTTTTATAGTTTTTTCTCTTTTGACCTGTCTTGTTATATCTTTTGGATGCAAACGCAAATGATGTATGAATAATGATATCACAGTTTGAGAAAGTTTACCTCTCGAAGTGGAAGTTTTAGAACAAGTACAGATGTTTTCAGGTGCAAAGTGGTGATTGACCGAGCTCCTTTGATCCTTCTTGAAGTAGGTCTAACCTTCCTTTTGTACTAAAAATGGTTGAACCGCTCCAACCAAGTCAAGTTGCAATGTATATTTTTTGAGTTTGGAGGATGGTGATAGTGATGTTAAAGAAGTTACTCTTATGTTTGAACAACTTCTATATGGTGTATGTGAAGTGTTTGGATAGTTTGTTTGGAGAAAACTTGCAGGGTATGAGATTCAAAGATTTGGACTTCAAAGCTTTGAAATGGAGGTTTTATGGACAAATCTGGTTTTTGACAGCAAAATGATTTTAAGTGTTAGTTTCTCCATCTATTTTTATGGCCCATTCCTCTTGCCATTGGCCTCTCTATTTATAGAGAAGGTTTGAGACTTGAAACAAACTCAGATTTTGAATCACATGTTAAGACTAGGTTAGATTGTACATGAAGCAAGCTTGAAGATCATAGTTCCAAGGCTTTGTACTTTATTGCATAGAGTTGTAGGATACTTTAAGCATTCCCTTTTGATTTTGTATGTTGAGTGTGTGTAGAAGGAATAAGTTTGAGGCTCAAGGAGAGCTGACTTTGTGATTAAAGCTACTTTGCAAGAATGGCAATGTCAACTTTGTGCCAAAAATGGAAAGATCAATTGGACAATGCTTAAACCAAATGGACCATAGCTCAAAAGTTTGTGTAAACATTAAATTATGGTAAGATTTACAAGTCACAAGGCCTGAAAAGTAAGATAATGCAACATATCATGCCAATTGGACTATGTGTTCTTCAACAAGAATGGCTTGTAATTAAAGAATGAATGCCCAACTTCAGGCCCTTGAATCTCCTAGCTCAAATATGATAAATTCATGCTCTTGGATGTTTTGGAAAGCTTGAAACACCCTATACAACTTTCATGTTGACCACTTTTGTTAAATAAAACTGGAACTTGATGAAAATTGGCCAAGAAGTTAGGATAAAAACCTGACCAAAACTGTTGAAAATTTCTCTAAGTGTTTATTCAAAAATGCCATGACTTTATGAATTTATAACTTAAAATCCAAGAATTTCTAGAAAAAGTCATGCTCTACATTATTTTAGATCTCATTGAGATCTACAACTTTCAAGTTGGAAGTTTTCCTTGAATCATCTTGCATCTTGGTGAAAGAATGACATGAAGTAATGAAATTATCATGTATAAAACACAGAAAAATTTCTAAGTCCTGAAAAGTTTGACTTTTCAAAATGAATTTTGAATTTCTTTATTTCTTGATGAACAAGTTTAACATTTTGACATGTCTTGATGAATTGTGATCTTTGAAACTTGATTTTGATAAAAAAAAGTCAAAGTTTGACTTTTCAGTGTACAATTGACTTTTCATCAGTTGACTGAAATTCAACTGTCAATCAATTGAGCTTGAGAAATGTTTTGAGACATTTCATTAGGTCAAAATGATGTATTTGAATCCTTGAGATCATGTCTCAAACCAATAAGTCATTTGTTTGGTCAAAAATCAAAAATTGCACTTTCTCAATCAAAACCCTAATTTTGACCATTTTGCCCTTTTGATCATCTGATCAAATTTCTTGAGGAATTGTGATCCAAATTTGATCAAATGACATATATGAGTTCATGATGTTGATATGGATAAAAAATTATGAAGTTTGACTGTAAATTGACCACAGTTGACTTTCCCCCCAATACAATTGATTTTTAGGTCAACTGATTAATTGACTGAGCAAAAATGTGATCCAAGACTTGAAACTTGACACGAGCAATCTTGAGGGTCCAAAATGATCCATGAAAGTCATATGGAGAATTAAAAGTCCATTTGTCCTTGTGCAAACTCAAACCCTAATTTTCAGTCATCAAGGCTTGATGAGGTGTCTTGAGTTGATCAACCCTTGTGCAGTCTTGAACCAAAGAAGATCTTGTGAGAGATTACTTGAGAAAATGAGAGGGAAAAGTTTGGGGTACAACAGCTTCCCCTGTTCAATCTTCATAAACCTGAAGAGTTAGATTGACGGATCCGCCATTTGTAACTTGAAGGTGGAAGATGATTGAACACTAGAGTGCCCAAAAATTTGCACTCGGAGATGGATTAGGAATGGGGTTATAGATACCATTTGGAGGAATGTTGGTAAGCATTGGAAGAAGTATCAACACAAGCAAATGTATGCATGATGTTCACAAGGTGAATGAGATGATGTTAAATGCGTTTTATATGTACATGCTTTGATGTATGAATGCATGATTTGCATGTTTGTCGGGGAAAATAAATCCCTGACTGCTGTTGAGGAGTTCTGAATCCCAAATTACTGTTGGGGATTAAGAATATGCACAATCTTCAAATTTGTTAAAAGAGTGCCTCCGCTGGGGATTATCTCTTGAATGGCAATTGTTATCTGGTCAGATATAGGCTTCACAAATTGTTGAGGATAAGGAAGTCAATTGTTATCTGGTCGGATCCAGGCTTCATGGTAACTTACTGGGGAATAATAAATTAACTGTTATCTGGTTGGATTCCAGGCTTTGTAGAAAATTTCTTGAAATTGAATTGTTATCTGGTCGGCTCCAGGCTTCACAACAACTTGTTGGGGATAAGGAAGTTAACTGTTATCTGGTTGGATTCCAGGCTTTGCAGTGACTTGCTAGAAAGGATAAAGTTAAACTGATATCTGGTCGGATCCAAGCTTCACAGTAACTTGAAGTGGTAACTACTATCTGGTCGGGTCCAGGCTTCATGGTTTTGGAAAAGTTATATTATTATCTGGTCGGGTCCAGGCTTCATAGTGTCTTGCTGAAATTGTAGCTAGTTGTTATCTGGTCGGACTCTGGGCTTCACAATAACTTTCTTGAATAGACAAAGTTGAACTGATATCTGGTCGAATCCAGGTTTCATAGATTTTGAGGTGGATAAAATTAATTGCTATTTGGTCGGGTCCAGGCTTCATAATAAACTTGTTTGAAGAGATAAAGTTGAACTGGTATCTGGTCGAGTCCAGGCTTTTCAGTAACTTGCTTGGGACTTAGTTGTTATTTGGTCGAATTCCAGGTTTCACAACGAAATTTTGAGGGGAATTGCTATCTGGTCGGATCCAAGCTTCACAATAACTTTCTTGAAAAGATGAGGTTGAAAACTGATATCTGGTCGGATCCAGGCTTCACAGTAAACTTGTTGGGGTAGAGGCAAACCCTACTGGGGAAAAGAAGTTAAATCCTAGTATGGTTGAGCATAGGTTCTTATATATCTTTGAAGAGTTAAACTATTATCTGGTCGTGTCCAGGCTTCATAGTGACTTGAGAAATTGACTATTATCTGGTTGGGTCCAGGCTTCATAGTAATTTGAAATTTGTACTAACATCTGGTCGGGTCCATGCTTCATAGTAGCTTGAAAATTGTATTATCATTTGGTTGGGTCCAGGCTTCATAGTAGTTTGTGGAGATAGTAAAGGTTTTGTTGACGACTTTACTGGGGATTAGGGGTTGTGGCCCTATGATTTGCAATAGTCTGAAAGGCAAACTCAAGCTGGAGAGTGTAGACTCAGTCGGGAAGGACAGACTCAGCTTGGAGAGGATACACTCAGCTGGGGATAACATGCTTAGCTAGGGAAGATAGATTATGCCGAGGGAATACAGACTCGGCTGGGGAGGACAGACTAAGCTGGGGAATTTTGTGGTTCCTTGATTGTTGTATGTTGGGGAAATAAACCCTGTTGATGAATACTCGATGAACTGCTGACGAAGTGAGTTCTTTGAGGAAGAGATCCACAAGGCTTCTACTTGTATGATTCAACTTAGCTAGAGAGAGAGCTGCCAAGAGATTGAGACTCTGGCTGGGGATCAGTCTATGCAAAGAGACTTCGTGGGTAACTTTGTTGAGGGAACAGGTTTATTGTAGCTGTCTTGTGGAGATAATGTTAATGAAATAACTCTGTGGGGATATTCTATATACATTAAAGAGATGCTTATTACTGCTTAGCAGGACACATGTGCCAAATAGTTTTAATTATGTTCAAATGCATATGTTCATCCAATTTTAGTCATTGGACAAGTTTGCATTTAAAACAAAGACAAAAAGTTTGCACTTCAAAGTATATTTGTATTGATATTTTGCCGATGAATAGGCGTTTTTTGTACAAAGAGACGGAGATCTTAGTAAGAGGAAATCTTCGGAACAAAAACAAAGATTGAAAATAAAAACAAATAGCCATGTGAAATGATATCATTGCATTCCAATTCTACTATTTCCCCAATGTCTTTGAATGCCCCTTGCCATTGACAGAAGTTGATTGGATTGATCTTGGACCGTTTGAACTTGGACCTCGGTGATAAAGTTGACTATGTTGATTCCACGGGACATAATCATACGCTTTCAATCCTTAACTTTTTCCCGGACCGCCCTTTCGGGTTTTCAGCCCACCAGGATACCCATTTTTGCCCAAGTCGCCCTTTCGGGTTTTCAACTTGTCGGGTGTACAATCTTTTGCATATATCCCTAATTATTTCCCAAACCTTTTCGTTTTCCGAGATACCCTTATTTTTCCTAGGTGAGTCAACCTAGCGGGTCTCTTATGCATAGTATTTTTTAATTATGTCCGTGTTTATAGGATGTGGGAAATCTTCGCCATCCATGGTAGTCAGCATCATGGCACCGCCAGAGAACACTCTCTTGACAACAAATGGCCCTTCGTAGGTGGGAGTCCATTTTCCTCTGGGGGTCGCCTTGTGGCAGAATGATGCGCTTTATCACCAAGTCACCATCTTGATATACTCGAGGCTTGATCTTTTTGTTGAAAGCCTTGATCATACGTTTTTGGTACGCCTGACCATGACAAACAGTAGCTAGTCATTTTTCATCGATCAAGTTCAACTGATCCAATCTCGTCTGAATCCACTCGTCTTTGACTAGGCCTGCCTCATTCATAATCCGTAGTGAGGGAATATGAACTTCCACTGGCAAAATAGCTTCCATGCCATAGACTAGAGAAAAGGGAGTTTCCCCAGTTGATGTCCTAGCTGAAGTACGATAGCCATGCAGAGTAAATGGTAACATCTCATGCCAATCTTTATAGGTCACTAATGTTGTACCCCAAAATTTGCCCTCCCATTTCATCAATATTTTCTCACCACAAGACCCTTGGAGCTCAAGATCCAGTTAGGGTTTGCTCTGCTCAAGACTCCTCCTTGCACTGTTGACCCAAATTAGGGTTTGAGTTTGCACAAAGATGTTTTGACCTAGAAGGCCCAAAGTGACTTTCATGCTTCATGTTGGACTCACAAGTTTATCCATACCAAGTTTCAAGCCTTGATTCCAATCTTTGCCCAGTCAATTGGACAGTTGACCTAGAAATCAACTATATTGGGGAAAAAGTCAACTGTGGTCAATTGACAGTCAAACTTCATGATTTTTGACCTACATCAACATTATGAACTCATATGGACCATTTGGTCAAGTTTGGATCACAATTCCACAAGAAATTTGATCAGATCACCAAAAGGGCAAAATGGTCATTTTTAGGGTTTTGACTGCACAAAGGCAATTTTTGACTGTTTGACCTAGCCAATGGCAATTCAAGCTCACATATGGACTCAAGGACTCAATGACATGGTCTTGACACATTCAACAAGTTCAAAAGATCCCAAATGCACAAGATTGATAGATGAATTTTCCAGTCAACTGATTAAAATTTGACTGTATACTAAAAAGTCAAACTTTGACTTTTTGGTCAAAATCAAGTGCCAAGATTCATTTTTCATCAAGAAATCAAAAATTACAAATTAGGGTTTGAAATGAAGAAATTTCATAAATTAGAAATTTTCTAAGTTATGAAATTTCCTAATTTTTTCCTAACTTTGTCCCATCTTTTCATCAAGATGCATTTGGATTCAAACAAAACTCAAAACATGAAAGTTATATTCCATTGCAAAATATACAACTTTGATTCACAAATTTTCCTCAAAATATTCTTGTAGCTCAAGTTTTGATTTTTGGAATAGGGGTGCAAAACATTCTTAACTTAGAAAATTTTTGACCTATTTTAGGCAGGATTTTTGCCCAACTTCATGGCCACTTTTCACATGCTTCCACTTGGAATTTCAACTTGCATTACAAAGATGGATTGTAGTACACATTCCAAGCTTTCCAAATTGTCCAAGAACTTCTCAAACACCCTTGTGGTTAGGGAGAATTGAATTTGTCAATATGGGCAAAAGTCACTTTTGTTCTTGACCAATTTCATGTTCATAACATTTTGCATTTTTGAAATCAGCCTGTGCAAGCTAGATTACAGGCCTCTAATCCTTCTTACACTCAATAATTAAATGCCAATCCATTGTGTTCTAGCATTATTTTGCTCATTTGGTCATTACATGGAAGTTTAATCCATAATTAGAAAAAGTAACTTATCTATTCTTGTAAAGATCAACTTTATGTCAAACACAAATCTAAGAAGTACCAAGGCAGATCTTTTGGGCACAAGTTCAGGAACCAATTCCACTGATCAAGAGTGATTTGTGCAGCATGCTTGAGGGGCCTGTATGAGCCTATAACCCAACTTGACAAACTTTGCTTATCATAGAAGAAACTTGGCATATTGAAACACAACTCACATTGCTGCAAGAACTAACTCAAGCAAACCTTGTAAACACTTTCCACTTGATCCAACTGACCTGAAACACGAGTAAACCACCTTCAATACCTCCCCAAACACATAAACACCATTTTGCTGCACAAAACAGGGCATCCCTGCAGATTGAGTTGCACAACTCAGTTTGCTCGTGCGTTTTGGGCAAAGCTGGTTCATACACACTCCATAACATCCATACAAACTATCCCAAGCCCTAGCTACAGACTGTAACACCTCTAACCAAGTTCACCATTTTCATTTTTTCAGTTGTGCAGGTTGAGTTACATAGCTCGTTTCAGTTAGTTTCAAAGCAATCCAAGCATAGAGGAAGCATCCCTGGACCTCAAGCAAGCTGTACAAGTCCTCACATTGCATTGAAAGTGCCTCCATTGTTGCACACGATTCAAGCTGAACAGGTAAAAGTTTGAACTTCTATCTCTCTATCCAAGCATATTTAGGCTTAGGTTTGTGAAGAAGTTATGTCCTACTCATGGCCCTGAAGCTACCCATATCCTCACTTTCCATTTATATTGTGTGTGCTGAGAGAATTTAAGACATGAACATTGGAAAAAACTTAGGTTAAAAATTGGGGGGGAAGAAATTCTCTCTCATTTCTGAGAGTTAGAACAACTTTTTTACATGTATGAGTTCGTGATTTAATGCTCTACATAGTTCATGTTGTGTGTTTTGGCTGAAAATCAAAGAATCAGGATGTTTGAACATGGCATGAATGGCGCGCGTTTTTGACAGAAGTGTGGCTGGAGGTTGAAGAAGCCTCCTTGGGCTGGGCCTGACTTATTTTTCTGTTTGCACCTTCATCTCACACATACACCCCCTTGGCCCATTGTGTGTTATTTTTAGCATTTTTGATTTTTTCTTTTTGTTTCTGACTTGTTTATTTTTGTCAAAATATTAAAAACATTTTTTCAACCTTTTTTGCATTTTATTTGGATTTTATTTGTTTTATTTGAATTTGTACATATAAATAAACATATATACTTTTATTTAAAATACTAAAAATAATACAAATACATTTTTATTTTCTGATTTTTATTTTATTTTATCCTTTGAAAATATTTTCTAAAAAAATATACTTTTTTTTGCAAATAATAAATATTTTTATTTTTGTATATTTAATATATTTAGTAAATAATATAAATACTTATCTATCTTTTATTAAATATTTAGGATAAATATAAAAATAATACTTTTTTTCTTTTTATTAATATTTAACCTCAAAAATCACTTTTTTACAATATACTTCCTTTTTTTTTGTATATAATTAATAAATATTGTATATAATACATAATAAATACTTTTTATTTAGCAAATTAGGGTTTTGCCCTAAACCATGAAAATAGCCAAAAATTAATCCTTTTTATTTTTGTTTATATGTCACATGAAAAATACTTTTACATACATATAAAAATCATTTTTTGCATCTTGCATATTTATTGTATTTTATTTAATTATTGTACAATTAAATAACTTGTATATTCAATTTGGATTGTAATAGCTTAGATTTAAATTTCTTGCTAAATATCCTCATTTGAACATTTGTACCCCCCATACCATAATTGTGTTGTAATAATTTAGGATTTTATTTTTCGCATTTAAAATCTTTCTAAATATGCCATGATAGACTTAGGGTTTGTATGCAAAAATCAAATAACAAATAGCTTGACCTAATTCAAAGAAAAAAAAGCATGAAAATAGACAACACCAATCACACTTGCACCCCTAGGGTTACTCCACTTGTTGCCTTCAATAATGGGCCATGTTGCATGTTGGGTGTTGTTGTACCCCAAAATTTGCCCTCGCTTTTTTCCACAAGAAATCACAGCCTCGGGCGTTTCCTAATTTTTCAGATTGGCATAAGAATCAGTCAAACAGATTTTTCTTATCAGTCAGACAAAGTTAGGGTTTTCATGGCTCTGGAACAGTTCACACAGTTTGCTTAGGGTTTGGTTGATTTTGGCTCAGGTTTTGATCAGGCAGACGTTTCTTTGGCATTTAATCAAGAATTAGGGTTTTTGTGCGTGCATTCTCAGAAAGGATTATCTTCACAGTTTCTTTTCAGTTTACTCTGAAATTTGATTTGAGGCATTTGATTTGAGATGAGGTACTTAAATTAAGAATCTGCAGTGTTTGATTAAATCAGTGAAAAGAGAACATTTGGATGTTGGTTTGATTAACTATGCATTGTTAATTGGAGCGCCAGGTTTATTACTAATTCATGCTGAATGACGAGACCACAATGTTCGTTAATTTTTTTTTCTAAGTCAGAATAATTGGATACTTCCAGTTATTTTAATTTAAGGAATTCAAATAATTAAATGGACCGTAAATTGAAAGAGGAATTAACTGATAAAAAGGATTTTTATTTATTCATTTTTAATTATTTTGTTATAAATTATTATTCGAACAATTGTAAATTTACTTACATTTTTGTTTACAATAATAATTTTACAAATAAATTAAAATGAAAATAAAACTATCCTAAATATTCCTAAGTCTTCAAATCTTCAGCTTCTACTGCTGCTCCTCTCCATTGAGTTTTATGTGCAAAACAAAGAGAAAAAAAAGCAAAAGTCAAAGCAGATAAAATTAAAAAAAAGACAGACGGTAATTTAAAGATTCATCATTAAAGGCAACTGGCCGGAATCAGTTTGCCCTCTCTGCAAATCACGAGATTTCTCCCGGTTCACAGAGAGGGATGAAAAATGCTTACAAAAGAAAAAGGTATGAATGCACAAAGTTATGATTTTGCACAAGTCTGCCAAACAAAGTCCAAGTCCAAACTGAACTAAATGTCAAAAAACTGTCCAAGGATATGGAAAGATATCAAAACATCAAGCAAGTACAAAAGGCCACCAAAAGCTGTCAAAAGAGATATGCAAATATCAAGAAGTACAAAGTATGCAGAGGAAAATATACAAGTACAAGCAACATCAAATTACATCATTTTCCAGCAGTTGCCTTTTCAGAACAAAGTACAAACATAAACATTATTTAATGCTTTAACTTGTACTGGAGAGAGAGAGAAGAAAGAAAAGAAGAAGGGCTTACAGGCTTAGGCTTGAAAAGAGATATCAAAAACAAAAACTGCTAACACAGTAGAGAGAGGCAGAGATATTACAAAAACATAAGACCACAAACTGAAAGAAGAGGAGATTGCAAAAAACTGCCTCCAGGACAGTTCCCAAGCATCAAAACCACAAGCTTGTAATCATTCAAACGGCCTCCACCCTGCTGAAACCAAAACTCAATTTGCATTACAAACATACCCACCCTGTCAAACAAAGCCCCAAAGCCTAACCTGTAAAAGGCCAAGCCCCCAACCTGTCAAAACAAAAAGCTTTCAACCTGCTGAAACCCAAACAGAACCACCAAGTCCCAACCTGTCAAACCAAAGCCCAGACCTGCATAACTCAAGCCTTAAAAGCCCTCTTTCAAAAACATGCATAAGCCTTTGCCTAATAACATCAAAACAAGAGCCATCAAACCATATCTGCATCAAGTCTAAAGCCCACAAAGCATTCAAAGCTCCTAGCCTAAAAGCCAAAAACCCTTAAACAATACAAACTGTCAAAAGCCTAAACATGGAGCCCTTTCCAAAATCAGATTCCAAACCAACACACGCCCTCAGAAAGGTTTCATCATTGGGCCAATAATACAGTATATCCAAGCATACAGCAGCATAAGGCAACAAGAAGGAGAGGATAAAGAAGCCTCATCACAGGGCAAGCATTTCAAGGCAACATATCAAGCAAGCGTACAAGGCAAAGAGGCCCTCAGAGGAAGCCTCATCATATGGCAAACATACAAGGCATCAAGCATACAAACGAAGGCAACATACCAACAAGCAATATTCAGAGCAAACATCATACAAAGGCGAGTCAACCATAAAAGAAGAGGAAGAGAGATATACAAGGTTCTCAGACAACATCATTAAACCATAAGAAGAGCAAAATACAGGTACCAATTTCTCCAACAAAACAAGCAAGCCAGCTCATCACGCGTATCTCTCTGTTTGGCCGTCCACAGCGCCTCCCAATCCACTTTCTCCTTCGTCTCCAAGGGTCAAGGTAGCATCTTTTCTTCGCTTCCCTTTCATACCTCAAACAGAAACGACAATAACACTTAAGATCAGAACACAATGGAAAGAAGAACATGCAAGATATAAAAGTGAAAACCCTAAAAAACGCTAAGACGAGAATTACGACCTTGAACGAACCATTGCCTGCGTAATCATGGAAGAGGAAAGAGCGAACGATGGCGATGGCCGGCCATAGACGGAGAGGCGTTCAGAGGCGAAGGCGTGAGAAGACGGAGATGGAGAAAGAAGTGAACGGCGCCTGTGTTCAAACAAACCCTAATTCCAATAATGAAACAACAAATTGAACCCTTGGCAATTGTTTCAGACCAGTTGGGCCGGTTCTCTTAAGCCCAATGGCTTTTTTGGCATGCACCCCCCATACGTTGCTCCTTTGTTTGGGCCAGCATAACCCCCTTTAGCCCATCCATTTCCTTTACAAATCAATATCTATTTTCATTATATCCCTTTATATATATACATAACTTAATTTCCTTTTTTATAAATAATGCATTAATTTTTACCAAATCACATTTAAAATAAATATTAGACTTTTTATCTAGGTTTAAACATTTTCGTTTTATTAAAACTTTTTTTAGTTTACATAAGAAAATACTAACTAAAACACATAAATACATAAAACATTAAAAAATTTTCTTAAACTTGAACTTAAAACTTTTTTTCATTAAAACATTTTGTTTGTACATAAAAACAATAATACATAATTTTCTTATACTTGAAATATTTTCCCTTTTCTTCAATTAAAACTTTGTACATGAAAACATCAATATATAATTTTCTTTAAGTTAATTGCCTTTCTTTTATTAAATCTTTGTATTTTGTACATATTATAAAAGATAATAATACTTGACAAATAAACAATACTTAATTTTTCTCGTTAAGTTAATATTCCATACTTGTAAATAAATCACATTCATACACTTACACATTTACATTATACATTCGCTTTTTCTTGTACATTTGATACATTACATTTACATTGCGATCGATTCGATTTGGTTGTAATTATTTGGACGCTATCCTCCTTAAAGTCTCATCCCCATATGTATACTTGTACCCCCACTCCCGGATACTATTTTGTAATAGCGTAGACTTTAAATTCCCGCAATTTACCGCTTTCAAATATACCATGGTTAGACCTAGGGTTTGTATGTACATAAAATCAAACGCTAGATAACCTAATACAAGACAAATACATGAAATCAATACATAATCACACTTGCACCCCTAGGGTAATCCCACATGTTTCCTTCCAAAATGGGCAATGCTTGCACGTCGAGTTTCTTTGGCAAAACGATTCAAATGATCATAAGTCCCTCGATGACGCTTTCGAAAGTTGCCTAAATGGAATGATCATAGTCCCTTCAAGAAAAATTGCCAAAGACACTTGGCACAGTTGCATTCATGGTCCATACGATGACCCGCGCCCGTCCCGTTAAACATCCTAAACGCAAGATTGTCCACCAAATACAATGATGGAACAAAATTGTTAAAAAAGGGTTAAAACATGAGAAAAACCTTTGAGTACATTAGGGGTAGACAAAACTCTTAGTTACTTGATCAACTTGCAAAAACACTTACCTACTTTTCAAACCACACTCCACAAACACTTTCAAAACAAACTTTCAAAAACATTTGAAACATCTTTTCGAAAAGATACACACCTTCGTATATACTCAAACACGAGTCATTATAATGGTTGCCGAAACAAAGGCGTCTATTTCAAAACATTTTCAAAAACACAAATACACACACCATTTCAAGCAATCAAAAATCAAGGCAAGTGATCTAAAACCAAGTAACTAAGAGCCCATGGATAACCATGGATGAAAAGGGTGCTAATACCTTCCCTTTTCATAATCTACCCCCCGAACCCACGAAACATCTCAAAAGGTTTTTCCTGTGCTTTTTAACCTTTCCTTTAGGATAAAATAAAAAGTCGGTGGCGACTCTTGCTAAACCGAACAAGTGCGAATACAAACACAAAACTCAAGTCAGTTCTCCCACCGTATCACAGAACTGGCGACTCTGCTGGGGACTTCTCAAAAGTGGGGTTACCTTAGGGTTTAGATCACCTTTATATTCTTGCTTTGATTTCCTTGATTGCTTTACTTTTTGGGTCCTTGTTTGGGTTTGTTATAAATCCTACACCCGGATTTGGGGCACCTTTTTAGGTAAATAGCAATAAAACTGTGAGGGAACTGTGCGGGGTATACCGACATGGTTGAAGCAGTAAGCTATGTTAGTATGAGATATTTGTGAGTACCGGTAACCCTTGAGTTCAATCAAGGAGAGTACGGGGCCGCTGAGTGATGTCGCGGAGCACTAACGAACTCTTAGAACATTACTTGACCATCCTAGCCTTTTTAGGGGTAGTGAGATGACCGACTTTGGTGCAGTCCGAAGTTGGTAGATACTCGATACTACACTCATTGAGGGTTGTTTTCTTGGAATATTTTGGTCGCCAGTTAAGTGGCTAAACCAAAATGATGAACACAGAAAACAATCTAATGATATTGAGCTCCTGAGAACCCGGTTTCTATTTTTAGGACAGGATGAACCAACTAACTTCAAGAGGGTACTTACCTACAACCCCATGCAAGCCTGAACCTAAGGACTTGTTTTGCTTTGTGTGAATATGATTGCCTGTCTATACACTCATTTGCTTTTGCATACATGTACATAACATCATAACATCATACCATAGCATTTTCAAATAACCATTTCAAGGATCTCGAGGGTTCTTTTGATGCAGGGTTACGTTGAACCAGACGTCTACCAAGGGGTAAGAGGTTTTCTCCTCTAAACAGATGCCATCAAAGATCAAGTACAACAACTCGAATCAGAGGCTATGACCCACTTGACATGGTGAGCTTGATTCTCGTGGAAAGACATCCACCGGCACAAAGTTCTCCAATCAAAGATCGAAGTTCAACCTCTAACATTCTCATGTGTTTACCCCAAGAGATCCTTGAAATCATGCATCCACATATCATGCATTGCATTTTGACAGTTTTTCCTTTTTCAGGTTTCCTTACTCCCATACTGTTTATTTCAGTAAGAGATGGCTCTAGAAAGGACTGTCAAGGATATCCAGGACCAGACTGCTCAGCTGCAGGAAATGTTCTTGAACCTGTCACTGGGGAAGGAAGAAATGAAAGCTCTCCTCACAAAGGGCTTGGTCCAGGAGACTTCAAACAATGCCAAGAGTGATCAGCTTGCGGAGCTGCAGTTTGATTTGACAACATTGAGGATCCAAGTGATGGGACAGCTGGTAGGCCAGATGGCTCTCATCTAAGATTTGTCTCAAAGACAGGAGGAACTCAGAGTTCTTGTCGACCAACTGCTTCGGAACAACCAACTGGGACAAACATCTGAGGTTGAAGAGCAAGTCACCGCTCAGCCTCCATCCACTCAAGAAGACAAGGGGAAGGCTCCTTTGCTTGCTTCAGGGTCCCAAGCCCGACAACAACCTCGCCAGCGTCAACGGGGTAATCGGCGTAAACAAGAAACGTCAGGAAGACAGTTCACAGAGACTGACATACCGTCATCTCTGATTCTAGAGCGTTTGTTGGAGGTCAATCTGACTACTTTGAGGGATCCTATCCGGAACCCAAATACCTCCGCTCCTAACTATCATCCCGATGCATTTTGTGTTTACCACTCCTACAGCCCAGGACACGACACTGACGACTGTTGGGCCTTGAAGAACAAGATTCAAGACCTGATCGACATTGGAGTGCTGAGGTTCATGCCAGACGGCGAGATGAAAATCTTCCGTTAAGGAGTTCTCCACCTGAAGTGACAAAGCTCAAGCTGAAATACTTTTGCTTCATTTTGAATTTTCAAAGTTGTAATATCTTTTGTTTTCAAACAATTATCTGTTGATGTTGAACTCTATTTCATTAATGCATTACATGTGTTTGTCTTGAATTCATCCATTCGTTTTCACTACTCTTATGCTTTCTTTATGATATTTAACTCTTGATAAAAAGATGCAAGCCTTTAGAGGGAGGATGACGAAGCAATACCATAATCTCATACAGTATGCTTTTGAACAGGCCTTGCTGATGATGTACATGCATTTCTTTCAATTCTCAAACACTAGAGTTATAAGGAAGATAATCCCTAGTCAACCCCTTCGAGCCAAAGAAGTAGGAGTTTCCTGTTCTAAACAAATCAAAACCTTTGATATAAACCTGGGGAAGGGTAGTCTCTCAGTTAATTCAGAAAATGCGCATTGAAGTCACAAACTCTCAGTTCGTAACACAACGAACGACGTCAAAGAAAAGCATTCCCTTGGAATCAAAAGACAGTGATGGTTCCCTATCATATAGGCAGTCAATCTCTCAAAGGAGAAAAGCCCACCAAGCCAAAACCTGTAAAGGAGGCTTAAGAAAGCTAGGGCATCCCGCTGACTGTGATCTCGAAAACAGAGACGGTCAGGCAAAAGTTAGGGATAACAAATCAAAATAGAGAGGTCATTACAAATCCTCCACAACATGAAAAATGTTGCAAAAAAAAAGGAGATGATAACTGTCTCCCAATTCAATTGGTGAACCATCACCCAAAATGTCGTTCCAAACTCGAATAGAGTACGACGCACAATTAACTGAGCTTAGGTTTGAAGAACATCACGAAGAGCGGGTGGGTACAAATACACTTTGAGCCTTTATCCTTTGTTTCTTAAGCCGTGAACCAAGCCACGTTACAACCCTTCAAAAGTCCTAATTGAAGCATGGGTTAGTTCGAAAGCATACTGTTACAAAAGGTATCCCGACTCCTGTAAGGCTTTGCTCTAAAATCTTGTGTTGATTTGTCTTATAAAAAGTTCTCTGCTAAAAAATTCATTTTTCAAAACTTCGAGACAAACATAAAACTTTGCATTGCTTAATATCACTGTTTGCATTTGGCTATTTGTTTGACAGCGAAGAAATTCATACAGCGAATGTTCGGAGGAACGAAAACTCTCTCAGTGAACAAAATCACTTCAAAAGGATGACACTTCCAAAGACAAATCTCCTATCAACAGGGGGCATGACATGTCACTATCCAATTAACCTGGGGCAGTCCAGTCAAGGTTTCAACAGATCTTTCAAAGTTCAGTTAACCTGCGGCAGTCCAGTCAAGATTTCAAGAAATCTCTCAATTTGCAGAGTAATCTGATTCAAGACTCCTTCATCATCACTTGGGGCATTCGAATGTCAAAAGTGTTCGGAGTATTCCTTCATCACCTGTGGGAAGTTACGGTCATCAAAGATCAAATTCTCACAAAATTCAAGTTATGAAGCCCGGATTTGACCGGATAGTACCTTGATCTCTACAGGACATTGTGAAGACCGGACTACGACCGGATAACAGTGTCAGACAACCGTAAAGCTTGGATTACGACCAGATAGTGGGATCTCCTGAATTCAAGTTATGAAGCCCGGATTTGACCGGATAATTTCTTGATCTCTACAGCATATTGTGAAGACCGGATTACGACCGGATAACAGTGTTAGACAACCGCAAAGCCTGGATTACGACCAGATAGTGGGATCTCCTGAATTCAAGTTATGAAGCCCGGATTTGACCGGATAATATCTTGATCTCTACAGCACATTGTGAAGACCGGACTACGACCGGATAACAGTGTCAGACAACCGCAAAGCCTGGATTACGACCAGATAGTGGGATCTCCTGAATTCAAGTTATGAAGCCCGGATTTGACCAGATAATATCTTGATCTCTACAGCACATTGTGAAGACCGGACTACGACCGGATAACAGTGTCAGACAACCGCAAAGCCTGGATTACGACCAGATAGTGGGATCTTCTGAATTCAAGTTATGAAGCCCGGATTTGACCGGATAATATCTTGATCTCTACAACACATTGTGAAGACCGGATTACGACCGGATAACAGTGTCAGACGATCGCCAAGCCTGGCTTACGACCAGACAGCAGTCAAGAATACTACGAAGCCTGGAATCGACCAGATAGTGGTATACCTTTAACACAAGCCGTGAAGCCCGGATTTGACCGGATAGCAGCTTAGCAAGCTATTGTGAAGCCTGGACCACGACCAGATAGCAATACAAATTTCTGTGAAGCCTGGATTACGACCAGATAGCAGTTAACCCTCAAGAGTGAAGACCCTCATCCTTAAAACCTCAGAAGATTGGTATACTCCCCATTTCTGATCGTTAACAGAACGAAGATTTCCATCACCTCATCATGAAGCAACCCTACACAGAATCAAGTTTCAATATCCCCAGCGGAGCTAAAACTTTCAACTATCAATCCCCAAGCAGAGTGAAGACTCTCATTTTCAGTTCCTCACAGAATATTCGAATATTCTCCAGTGAAGATCCCCTCAAGACAGGAATTCCCCAGTAGATTGGCATACAACCCAAGCTCCGGATTCCCCGACAGTGGTCCCAGGACTTCTTATAATCAAAGATTCTTGCCCTCCCCAGCAGCAGTCAAGGAATTATTTTCCCTGGCAGCAGTCAAGATTCTTCTGTCTCCAGCCATTCAGGATTCATCTATCCTCAGCAAGACAGCTCATCAGCTTACCTACGCATTCATCACATTCATATCATCAACATTGATGTAACATACATTGCATCATGCATCATGACATTGCATACAACTAATTCTTCACTTTTTCAGGAAAGATCAGTCGACAGACAAAGATCATCATCTTCCGAGATTCTTTCTAGAAATAGTTCAGATGTGACCCAAACACGGCGACATTCTGATACTTATTCCAGATTTATCCAGAGGCAGTTTTACACGGACTCATCATCAGGAAACCCTACGCCGGCTCCTTCTTCACTCCAACTCCTGAAAACAGTTTACGGATTCTCCAAACATGGATGTCAATCTATCGCTTGTTCAGACCCCCAGTTCAGAGACGTTCCAAAACATGGATACCTTTCTGATACTCGTCCACTCACCAAGGTCATGCAGTTCAACATTTCCAGATGGCATCTTTAAGCCATCACCAAATGGCATCTCTAAGCCCATCCTCCTACCAACAATTTCCAGATGTCATCTCTAAGCCCATCCCCCGACAAGATCCTGTCACATCCCTAGATGGCATCTCTAAGCCCATCACCAAATGGCATCTTTAAGCCCATTCCCTCTACCATCACATCACCGAGTGCAAATTTTCTGGGCACTCTAGTGTCCAATCTCCTTTTACCTTCGAGTCACGAAAGGCAAACTTGCCAATCTACTTCTTCAGGTTCAAGAAGATTGAATAGGGGCAACTGTTGTACCCCAAAATTTGCCCTCGCTTTTTTCCACAAGAAATCACAGCCTCGGGCGTTTCCCGATTTTTCAGATTGGCGTAAGAATCAGTCAAACAGATTTTTCTTATCAGTCAGACAAAGTTAGGGTTTTCATGGCTCTGGAACAGTTCACACAGTTTGCTTAGGGTTTGGTTGATTTTGGCTCAGGTTTTGATCAGACAGACGTTTCTTTGGCATTTAATCAAGAATTAGGGTTTTTGTGCGCGCATTCTCAGAAAGGATTATCTTCACAGTTTCTTTTCAGTTTACTCTGAAATTTGATTTGAGGCATTTGATTTGAGATGAGGTACTTAAATTAAGAATCTTCAGTGTTTGATTAAATCAGTGAAAAGAGAACATCTGGATGTTGGTTTGATTAACTATGCATTGTTAATTGGAGCGCCAGGTTTATTACTGATTCATGCTGAATGACGAGACCACAGTGTTCGTTAATTATTTATTTTTTCTAAGTCAGAATAATTGGATACTTCCAGTTATTTTAATTTAAGGAATTCAAATAGTTAAATGGACCGTAAATTGAAAGAGGAATTAACTGATAAAAAGGATTTTTATTTATTCATTTTTAATTATTTTGTTATAAATTATTATTCGAACAATTGTAAATTTACTTACATTTTTGTTTACAATAATAATTTTACAAATAAATTAAAATGAAAATAAAACTATCCTAAATATTCCTAAGTCTTCAAATCTTCAGCTTCTACTGCTGCTCCTCTCCATTGAGTTTTATCTACAAAACAAAGAAAAAAAAAGCAAAAGTCAAAGCAGATAAAATTAAAAAAAAGACAGACGGTAATTTAAAGATTCATCATTAAAGGCAACTGGCCGGAATCAGTTTGCCCTCTCTGCAAATCACGAGATTTCTCCCGGTTCACAGAGAGGGATGAAAAATGCTTATAAAAGAAAAAGGTATGAATTCACAAAGTTATGATTTTGCACAAGTTCAAATTGTCAACCAACTGCATAGTTTCCAAACAAACAGCCCTGCCAAACAAAGTCCAAGTCCAAACTGAACTAAATGTCAAAAAACTGTCCAAGGATATGGAAAGATATCAAAACATCAAGCAAGTACAAAAGGCCACCAAAAGCTGTCAAAAGAGATATGCAAATATCAAGAAGTACAAAGTATGCAGAGGAAAATATACAAGTACAAGCAACATCAAATTACATCATTTTCCAGCAGTTGCCTTTTCAGAACAAAGTACAAACATAAACATTATTGAATGCTTTAACTTGTACTTGAGAGAGAGAGAAGAAAGAAAAGAAGAAGGGCTTACAGGCTTAGGCTTGAAAAGAGATATAAAAAAAAACTGCTAACACAGTAGAGAGAGGCAGAGATATTACAAAAACATAAGACCACAAACTGAAAGAAGAGGAGATTGCAAAAAACTGCCTCCAGGACAATTCCCAAGCCTCAAAACCACAAGCTTGTAATCATTCAAACGGCCTCCACCCTGCTGAAACCAAAACTCAATTTGCATTACAAACATACCCACCCTGTCAAACAAAGCCCCAAAGCCTAACCTGTAAAAGGCCAAGCCCCCAACCTGTCAAAACAAAAAGCTTTCAACCTGCTGAAACCCAAACAGAACCACCAAGTCCCAACCTGTCAAACCAAAGCCCAGACCTGCATAACTCAAGCCTTAAAATCCCTCTTTCAAAAACCTGCATAAGCCTTTGCCTAATAACATCAAAACAAGAGCCATCAAACCATATCTGCATCAAGTCTAAAGCCCACAAAGCATTCAAAGCTCCTAGCCTAAAAGCCAAAAACCCTTAAACAATACAAACTGTCAAAAGCCTAAACATGGAGCCCTTTCCAAAATCAGATTCCAAACCAACACACGCCCTCAGAAAGGTTTCATCATTGGGCCAATAATACAGTATATCCAAGCATACAGCAGCAGAAGGCAACAAGAAGGAGAGGATAAAGAAGCCTCATCACAGGGCAAGCATTTCAAGGCAACATATCAAGCAAGCGTACAAGGCAAAGAGGCCCTCAGAGGAAGCCTCATCATAGGGCAAACATACAAGGCATCAAGCATACAAACGAAGGCAACATACCAACAAGCAATATTCAGAGCAAACATCATACAAAGGCGAGTCAACCAGAAAAGAAGAGGAAGAGAGATATACAAGGTTCTCAGACAACATCATTAAACCACAAGAAGAGCAAAATACAGGTACCAATTTCTCCAACAAAACAAGCAAGCCAGCTCATCACGCGTATCTCTCTGTTTGGCCGTCCACAGCGCCTCCCAATCCACTTTCTCCTTCGTCTCCAAGCGTCAAGGTAGCATCTTTTCTTCTCTTCCCTTTCATACCTCAAACAGAAACGACAATAACACTTAAGGTCAGAACACAATGGAAAGAAGAACATGCAAGATATAAAAGTGAAAACCCTAAAAAACGCTAAGACGAGAATTACCACCTTGAACGAACCATTGCCTGCGTAATCATGGAAGAGGAAAGAGCGAACGATGGCGATGGCCGGCCATAGACGGAGAGGTGTTCAGAGGCGAAGGCGTGAGAAGACGAAGATGGAGAAAGAAGTTAACGGCGCCTGTGTTCAAACAAACCCTAATTCCAATAATGAAACAACAAATTGAACCCTTGGCAATTGTTTCAGACCAGTTGGGCCGGTTCTCTTAAGCCCAATGGCTTTTTTGGCATGCACCCCCCATACGTTGCTCTTTTGTTTGGGCCAGCATAACCCCCTTTAGCCCATCCATTTCCTTTACAAATCAATATCTATTTTCATTATATCCCTTTATATATATACATAACTTAATTTCCTTTTTTATAAATAATGCATTAATTTTTACCAAATCACATTTAAAATAAATATTAGACTTTTTATCTAGGTTTAAACATTTTTCGTTTTATTAAAAAAAAAATTAGTTTACATAAGAAAATACTAACTAAAACACATAAATACATAAAACATTAAAACATTTTCTTAAACTTGAACTTAAAACTTTTTTTCATTAAAACATTTTGTTTGTACATAAAAACAATAATACATAATTTTCTTATACTTGAAATATTTTCCCTTTTCTTCAATTAAAACTTTGTACATGAAAACATCAATATATAATTTTCTTTAAGTTAATTGTCTTTCTTTTATTAAATCTTTGTATTTTGTACATATTACAAAAGATAATAATACTTGACAAATAAACAATACTTAATTTTTCTCGTTAAGTTAATATTCCATACTTGTAAATAAATCACATTCATACACTTACACATTTACATTATACATTCGCTTTTTCTTGTACATTTGATACATTACATTTACATTGCGATCGATTCGATTTGGTTGTAATTATTTGGACGCTATCCTCCTTAAAGTCTCATCCCCATGTGTATACTTGTACCCCCACTCCCGGATACTATTTTGTAATAGCGTAGACTTTAAATTCCCGCAATTTACCGCTTTCAAATATACCATGGTTAGACCTAGGGTTTGTATGTACATAAAATCAAACGCTAGATAACCTAATACAAGATAAATACATGAAATCAATACACAATCACACTTGCACCCCTAGGGTAATCCCACATGTTGCCTTCCAAAATGGGCCATGCTTGCACGTCGAGTTTCTTTGGCAAAACGATTCAAATGATCATAAGTCCCTCGATGACGCTTTCGAAAGTTGCCTAAATGGAATGATCATAATCCTTTCAAGCAAAATTGCCAAAGACACTTGGCACCATTGCATTCATGGTCCATACGATGACCCGCGCCTGTCCCGTTAAACATCCTAAACGCAAGATTGTCCACCAAATACAATGATGGAACAAAATTGTTAAAAAAGGGTTAAAACATGAGAAAAACCTTTGAGTACATTAGGGGTAGACAAAACTCTTAGTTACTTGATCAACTTGCAAAAACACTTGCCTACTTTTCAAACCACACTCCACAAACACTTTCAAAACAAACTTTCAAAAACATTTGAAACATCTTTTCGAAAAGATACACACCTTCGTATATAATCAAACACGAGTCATTACAATGGTTGCCGAAACAAAGGCGTCTATTTCAAAACATTTTCAAAAACACAAATACACACACCATTTCAAGCAATCAAAAATCAAGGCAAGTGATCTAAAACCAAGTAACTAAGAGCCCATGGATAACCATGGATGAAAAGGGTGCTAATACCCTCCCTTTTCATAATCTACCCCCCGAACCCACGAAACATCTCAAAAGGTTTTTCCTGTGCTTTTTAACCTTTCCTTTAGGATAAAATAAAAAGTCGGTGACGACTCTTGCTAAACCGAACAAGTGCGAATACAATCGCAAAACTCAAGTCAGTTCTCCCACCGTATCACAGGTGTCTTTGGCAAAACAAAAACAATTCAAATGATCATAGTCCCTCGATGACGCTTTCGAAGGTTGCCTAAAAATGATCAAGTCCCTTAAAGGAAAAGTTGCCAAAGACACTTGGCACCATTGCATTCATGGTCTAAACGATGACCCGCGCCCGTCCCGTTAACATCCTAACACAAGATTGTCCACCAAATACAATGGTGGAACAAAATTGTTAAAAGGGTTAAAACATAGGAAAAGCCTTTGAGTAAATTTAGGGGTAGACAACTCTTAGTTACTTGATCAAACTTGCAAAACACACTTGCCTACTTTTCAAAATCCACATCACAACACACTTTCAAAACAACTTTCAAAAACATTGAAAACTTTTCAAAAGACAAGGACACCTTTGTATACGTCCAAACATGGATCATTACAAAGGTTGCCACCACAATGGCCTCTTTTTAAAACATTTTCAAACCCACACACAAAGCACCATTTCAAACAATTGAAAACACAAGGCAAGTGATCTAAGCAAGTAACTAAGAGCCCATGGATAACCATGGATAGAAAGGGTGCTAATACCTTCCCTTTCTATAATCTACTCCCCGAACCCAAGAAAACATCTCAAAGGTTTTTGCTGTGCTTTTTAACCTTTCCTTAGGATGAAATAAAAAGTCGGTGGCGACTCTTGCTCAACCGAAACATTTGCAAAAACAAACGCAAAACCCAAGTCAGTTCTCCCACCGTATCACAACTACCATCTTCTGTACAATCTTCTTAATGTTTTTGTTGGCCGCTTCGAATGCGCTATTCATTTTAGGTCTATATGGAGAAGAATTGTGATGCTTGATCTTGAACTGAGTGCAAAGTTCAGTAATCATAGCATTGTTGAGGTTAGTCCCATTGTCGGTGATGATCCTTTCGGGGATACCATAGTGGAAGATGAGGTTGTGCTTGATGAATCTGGCTACCACATTCTTGGTGACTGAGGCAAACGAGGTGGCTTCGACCCATTTTGTGAAATAGTCGATAGCGACAAGAATGAAGTGATGTCCGTTAGAAGTGGTTGGATTGATCTCTCCAATCATGTCAATGCCCCATATTGCAAATGGCCACGGAGCGGTCATGACATTCAGAGGGATATGAGGCACATGTACCTTGTCAGCATAGATTTGGCATTTATGACAAATTCTAGAGTGTTGATGGCAATAAGTCTCCATTGTTGACCAATAGTATCCAGCCCTCAAGATCTTCTTAGCCATCGTATGTCCACTTGAGTGAGTTCTAAAGAGACCATCATGCATATCTTCCATAATTTCCTCTGCCTCCTTCTTGTCCACACATCGAAGTAGAGTAGAGTCATGGTTGCACTTGTACAAAATTATGTTACTTAGAAATAATTTGGATAAAAATCTTCATAAGAACTTTCTGTCATTGATGGATGCTCCCTCGGGATCCTCTTGTGCTTCAAGATATCTCATCATCTCATGGTACCATGGCTTTTCTGCGCCAGTGTCAAGCTCACAACAATGTGCAGGTTCGTCGATTCTCTCAATTGTAATCATGGGAGCTTCGTTGTCCCATATGACCTTGAACATTAAAGACATGGTTGCCAAGGCATCAACCAATTGATTTTCTTCCCTAGGGAAGTGCTCAAAAGTGACCTCTTTGAAGTAGGGAATCAGGGTTAGCACAAGTTCCTTGTAAGGGATGAGATTTGGGTGCTTAGTGTCCCAATCTCCTTTTACTTGTCTAATCACTAGAGCGGAATCCCCAAACACATTCAAATGCTTGATCCTCAAGTCAATGGCAGCTTTAAGACCCAAGATGCACGCTTCATATTCGGCCATGTTGTTCGTGCAATCGAAGCATAGTCTGGCAGTGAAAGGAGTGTGGCAACCTTCAGGAGAGATGATCACATCACCAATTCTGTTACCCAAGGTGTTGGAAGCCCCATCAAAGACCATAGTCCATCGGGATCCTTGTTCAGGTCCGTCATACGGTCCAGGTTTCACACAGTCAGTTACTAGCATGATGTTCTCATCAGGGAAGTCGAAGTTCATGGGCTGATAATCATCCACAGCTTGATGGGCCAAATGATCAGCTAGTACGCTTTGTTTGATGGCCTTTTGAGTAGTGTATTAAATGTCGTACTTAGTGAAGATCATTTTCCACCTAGCTATATGTCCGAAAAGGGCAGGTTTCTTGAAGATGTACTTGATTGGGTCCATCTTAGAAATCAACAGAGTGGTATGAGTCAACGTATACTGTCTTAGCCGACGAGCAGCCCATGCCAGAGCGCAAAAAGTTTTCTCGAGCAGTGAATATCTGGTTTCATAGTCGGTAAACTTTTTGCTCATGTAATAAATAGCATGCTCTTTTTGGCCAGACTCGTCATGTTGGCCCAAAACACACCCCACAGAGTTATCTAGTACTGCCAAGTACATAATCAAGGGTCTTCCTTCAACTTGAGGCATGAGAATAGGAGGATCTTGTAGATATTCTTTGATTTTGTTGAAGGAAGCTTGATATTCATCATTCCATCTGACTACCTGATCTTTCTTCAAGAGTTTGAAGATTGGCTCACAAGTAGCAGTCAAGTGAGATATGAAGCAGGATATGTAATTGAGACGACCCAAGAATCCTATAACTTCTTTTTTAGAATGAGGGACTGGCATTTCTTGGATGGCCTTTACCTTGGCAGGATCAACTTCAATGCCTTTATTGCTGACAACAAAACCTAGAAGCTTTCCAGATCGTACTCCAAAGGTGCACTTGTTAGGGTTCAACCTCAACTTGTACTTTTTCAGCTTCTCGTAGTTTATTCAGGTGATCAAGATGTTCCTCTTTAGTTTGTGATCTGGCAATCATATCATCCACATATACCTCTATCTCATGATGAATCATTTCATGAAACAAACCTACCATAACCCTTTGATATGTTTCCCCTGCCTTCTTTAATCCGAACAACATGACCTTGTAGCAAAAGGTGCCCCATTGCATAATGAAAGTTGTCTTCTCCATGTCTTCGGGAGCCATCCTTATTTGATTATAGCCGGAGAAACTGTCCATGAAAGAGAAGACTTTATGCTGAGCAGTGTTTTCGACCAAGACGTCAATGTGAGGTAGAGGGAAATCATCCTTAGGGCTTGGCCTATTCAGATCCCTATTGTCTACGCACATGCAAACTTTTCCGTCTTTCTTTGGCACTAGCACCATATTGGCAACCCATTGGGGATAGGATGTCACAGCTAGGAACCTTGCATCAAATTGTTTCATCACTTAAGCTTTTATCTTTTCATACATATTAGGCCTCATGTGACAAACCTTTTGTTTGACAGGAGGACAATCTTCTTTTGTCGGCAGACGATGAACTACGATGTCGGTATCCAACCCTGGAATATCCTCATAAGACCAAGCAAATACTTCCATAAAATCATGCAACATTTTAACCAACCTGCTCTTGACACTATCTTCTAAGTTAGCACCGATCTTGATTTCCTTCTTGTCTGCCTCAGTACCTAGATTGATGACTTCAAATGACTCTTCGTGCGGCTGAATAGCTTTTTCCTCTTGTAAAGAAGTCTGGCTAGTTCTCTCTGTATTTCACAATCTTCCTTGCCTTCGTCTTCAGCTTGGTTGATTGGACATTCGAAGATATAATCGGCAATAGTAGAGTTGCTGGCAATAAGATCTAGAGTGGATGAGGACCTGCAAGAGTGTGTGTGTGTGTGCATGTAAGATACATGGCTATTTTGAAAAATGTAAGAAAGGAAAGACAATGAACGCAAATATTTGAATGCAAAAGAGTCCAATGATTTGTATTGAATGATCATATGATTAGATGAACATAAATAAAACCCTTGACAAATGTACCAAAATGCCCCGAGCCAGGCACATGGCATAATAGTCATTGTTAAATATTATAGATAAAATGTTCTTGAATTGAAAGAAAAGCAATAACAAGTAGATTACTCCTCAAGGAAGGAGATGGGCACAAAGTCCTTGGCATGCCAATTCTTCAGCTCCGTTGTAGTTGGATACACCCAATCTTCAAATGCAGCTTCTTCATCTGAATCACCCACATCATTAACTTCATGGCTTCCAATGCGGAGAAGTGGCTTTCTTGCACGAGCATGCCTCACTTCCTTATGAGCTTTGACGGTGAATCCAAAACTAAACTTGTCCGCTTTGAATGGGATATCAAGGAGTTTCGCCCAAGTATTACAACTTCCTTCTTAAATTGCAGCATGAGCATCTTTGACTGAAACCATCTTTGGCACGGCTTTATCAGCTTTGGATTCATCAGAGGAACATTTGGTAGCAGCAACCATCGGTGACACGACTTCAAACGCTTGACACAGGGTCTCAATGAATTCTCCATCCATCTCTACGTATTTGAACGAGTTAAGGTGGCTCACCATAAAATCTTCCTCACCACAGACGGTGACAATTTTTCCCTTAATAGGATATTTAAGCTTTTGATGGAGAGTTGAGGTTACTGCCCCAGCTTTATGGATCCATGGGCGGCCCAACAAATAAGAATAGGCAGGACAGATGTCCATGATGGAGAAGGTGGAATTGAAAACTTGTGATCCTACCTTGATTGGAAGATCTACTTCCTCATGAACTGTCCTTTTTGATCCATCGAATGCCCTTACAATGATATCACTTGGCTTCAAGATTAAACCTTCACAGTCTAGATGGTTTAATGCCCCCTTGGGTAGTACGTTTAAAGATGAACCAGTGTCGACCATCACATGTGCTAAGGTAGTCCCTTTGCACTCGACATAAACATGTAGAGCTTTATTGTGGTTCTTACCAAGCAGTGTTAGGTCAGCATCTGAAAATCCCAAACCATTATCAGCCGTCAAGCTAGCCACGCAATTCTCAAATTGGTTTGTTGTCTCATGGGGGACATGAGCCTTTTTCAAGAATTTGATTAATGTTCGAGCATGGGCATCAGAACAGAGCAACAACAACAACATATAAATCTTAGAAGGGGTTTGCCCTAACTGCTCCACAATCTTGAAGTCGCTCCTTTTTATGATCTTCAAGATTTTGTCCATCTAACGAGTAGAGGGTTCTCCATTAGTAACATCCTCGGAGGGTATTTCTATCATGACTGGTTCAACAACTTTATCTTTCCCTCTAGCATCAGTACTTGGCTTAGCGGCAGTGATGCGGATGAGTGCCTTTGTAACAACTGGTGGTGAGATATTGGGTGAAAATATTCTCCCAGTTCTGGTTACTTTGCTTGATCCAGTTATGTTACTAATATCATCAGCTTTTTCTTCTTCGATCCAAGCGTCTTGTCTTATCCCATGATAAAACACCTCATCACCATAGTTCCATGGTACTGCCTTGTTTGAAGAATATGGAATTGGTTTGGGATTGGTAATTATTAAGGGAGCAATAGTTGGGTCGTTTGAAATCTTGATAGGACCTTTGGAGGAGATCCTAAGAGGCTTGTTTGAGATGGTGATAATGGAGAGATCTTCACATTTATTAATCAAACTTTTGGAAAGCAGAGTCTTCTCAAATAGGATCTCGTGGCTATCTATCAGGCGTTGTATGCCTTTCTTCAGCCTTTCGCATCCATTAAGTTGTTTGGTACAACAAACAGAATCTTTCATACAGCCAGGGAAAATCCCGGCTCTCAACAGATTCTCTTTGATGATGTTCAACGGGGTAGTCAAGTTTTCAGCAGAGGCAACAAAAATTGTATCTTCGACAACATTAACACCCTTGTCATGCTTCAGCATAGGTGCGGTGATTACATTTGGAGTCGGAGAAGGGTCGAACTTAATAGTTTTGTTATCGATCAAATCTTGGATTTTGTTCTTCAAGGCCCAGCATTTGTCAGTCTCATGCCTGGGGCTACTTGAATGGTAAGCACATTTAGCGTTCAGATTATACTTTGGTGAAGAGGTATCAGGGTTTGCAGGAGGATCGTGCAATGTCACCAAATTATCCTTGAGCAAATGTTGTAAGTCTTGAGATAATGACATGCCTAACCTTGTAAATTGTCTTCTCGGAGTTTTAAAATGTTGGTGATTAGCAGATGGTCTTGGAGTAGGAGTTGGATTGGAGATTCGGACAGCATTAAGAGATGGATGATCATTCTTCTTGGTACAGGCCCTTGTCTCGTATACAACATTGATTTCCTTCTTTGCAGCAAAAGTTTTCTTGACAGGATTGGAAGTGAGGCAGATGCCATGGAGATCTTCCCACTTTTGATGCTTCTTTCAAATCTTTCTTCGGTTATGATTAGTTCGATGAAACCAGAAGAAGAACAACCAACCAACAGATTAAAGAAGGGACCAGATAAAGTGCCCATGAACATGTCAATGTGCTCCCTATCAGTCAAGGGTGGTTGAACCCTACTAGCAAGGTCTCTCCACTTTTGTGCATATTCTTTAAATCCTTCATTCTTACCCATGGTCATATCTTGCAACTAAACCCTCGCTGGCGCCAAGTCGGTGTTATATTGGTACTGATGGTAGAAGGAGGTAGCTAAGTCTTCCCAAGTATTGGTGCGGGAACCATCCAACTGGTAGAACCATTCTAACTGCGCCTCAGTTAAGCTCTCTTGGAAAAAGTGAACCCAAAGTTTCTTATCAGCAGTGTGCGGATGTATCTTGTGCACATAACATTTCAGGTGAAGTTTTTGACAAGAAACTCCATCGTACTTTGCAAACACTGGTATTTTGAATTTATGGGGAATAGCAACCCCAGAGATCAAACCTAAATCATGAAAATCTAAATCGGGGACGGCTTGGATTTCAACAGCCTTTAATCTGTCTTCTAACTGCTTATACTTAATGTCGGCGGGTGGATACTGCTCGTCAAAATAATCATCAGATGCTTGATCATTAACACAGTCAGCCTGGATGCTCTTAACCTCACCAATCTAATTCTCGTCTTCTTCAGATGAGTCTTCCACTATCGGGGTCTGATGAACCGACTCTTTGAACCTTCTGCCCACGTTGACCAGGGCTCTCTTCTTGGGTTTCTTCTTAACTTCCAGCAATGCCATCATATCTTGCCGCCCCTTGGCTAAGGCCAGTAAAGTCTCTTGGAATTGAGAGTTTTGTGCCTAAAGACCCTTCACAGTTTTCTCTAGATCCATCTTTCTGAAATAAACAGCAGAAAGATAATGAAACCTGTTATGTAAAAACCTGTCATGTTATGATGCATGGAGGATGTATATGCAGATGATTTCAAGGATTTTATTGAGATTTAAATTTGTATAGACAAAATAGTGAGCAAACATAAATTTTCATTAATTAGTTTGAAAAGATTACATCATGCCTCTTGGGCTTACAAAATAACTTTCTAAGATAAAAACACTGAACACATCCTTTTCGGTGCAAGGTAGGCATTCACACTTTTCTCTTCTTGTAGTTGCTTTGTAAGCTCCAAGACCCTCTTCTCACTAGCATAGAATTGAGCTTAGAAAGTATCTCGTTCTTCCTTTAGCTGAATCTAACCCTTTTGCAAGTCTTCGAGAGAAGTAGGCATGTCGGGATGGAGGACAGTGTATGAGACATCTTCTTCGACCACAGGTTCCATGATGACTGGTAAGATGGAGGAATAAGGATCACAAGTTTCTGAGCACGAACTCGTACCCATCTTAGGTAAGGCTCAAGGGGAATGGAATTCTTGTGTCCCAACGTCTTGCTATCCACTTTTCTCACCATCCTCCAAGCTCGGATAAATCTCTGACGGTAGCTTTGATCGTCGCTCTCGTAGTCGAATACCACTCCTTGGATGAGCATCATGTGGACCATCCCTTCGGGCATAACCAAATTGTCGTAAAGCTAAACATGGGTTGTAGGTGATACCTCCTATAATAGAAAACAAGGGGACATTAGGGAATTCACCACAACGGTCGATGATAGTAACATTCTCCAAGGATCGGGAACACCAATGAACATCTGAATGTCAGAGCATCATCAACCTATGGGACCACCTCAAACCTTGCTCGTTCTTCAACACAGATCGGGGAAGATGTGAAATAAACCATCTTTCCAAGAGAGGAGTGCAACACATGAGGATACCTCTCTTCCTCATAGTGCGAGAGTGAAAAGAATGTAGGATATCCCCCAACAAAGTAGGCACTGGATTGCGAGACATAAAGATTTTGACATTGTTTACATCTATGAGTTGGTCAGGGTTTGGAAACAAAACTATCCCATAGATGAGAAGGGCCATAATTTCTTCAAAAGCTTGTAAGTCCAAAGAGTTCCAACAGTATTGAGCTTTCTCAAATAAGAACTTGGCTAAGAAACCTTTGACACCACTCCTTGTTTCCCAATTAGTTGTGATATCAGATTGTTGCAAGTGTAGCGCTTGGGCAATCTCTTCAGGTTTTGGATCTCTTTTCGTATCGTTGAAGGGTAGTTGATTGAGAATGGTAATCCTAAAGATTTGTGAAAATTCTTCTAGAGTAGGCACAAGTTGATAATCGGGAAAAGTTAAGCAATGACGTAGAGGATCAAAGAATTGGAAAAGCACCTTCATCATATCTTTATCAGGGTTGGAGGTAACCAAATTTAGGAGGCGACCATGTCTTTTGGTGAATGAAGAATTTTCAGGGACCCTTGATGCTAACTCTTTGAGTTGAGGAGGAATCCTTACGAGATTGACTTGGATAGTGTTCCCACGGATAGAAGCCATATCCTACAAAACAGAACAAAGATAAATCCCAAAAATCCTTTAAATAGTTATTGAGAATGAGTATGATGTTATGATGTTTATGATGGTATGTACAAGTAAGCATATACAAACAAGGCAAACAAGTCCTTAGGTTTAGGCTTGCATGGAGTCTCATAGGTAAGTACCCTCTTGAAGTTTAGTTGGCTCAAACCTGTCCTAGAAATAATAACTGGGTTCTAAGGGATCTCAATGTCACTGATTTGTCTTCTCGGGCATTGTTTTAGTGAAAGCCTCTTTCACGGCGACCGAAATATCCCGAAAAGCCAAACCTCAATGAGTGTAGTATCGAGTATCTACCATCTTCGGACTACACCAAATTTGGTCATCTCACTACGTCCTAATGGCCAAGTTGGTCAAGTAAAGGTTCTAAAGTCAGTTAGTGCTTCATGACATCACTCAGCGGCCCCGTATTCTCCTTGACTACTCAAGGGCTACTGGTACCCACAAATATGTCACACTAACGTAGCTATTTCTTAGACCATGTTGGTATAACCCGCACAGTTTCCACAACGTATTGCTACTTACCTATAAAGTATCCCAAATCTGGGTAGAGGATCTAAACAAGCCCAAACAAGGAACCAAAATATAAAGCAAACAAATCAAACAATGAAAGCGAGTAAAGGTGATCTAGCCCTAAGGTAACCCCACTTTTAAGTTAATCCCCAACAGAGGCGCCATTTCTGTGATACGGTGGGAGAACTGACTTGGGGGTTTTGCTTTTTATCGCAAATGTTGCGGTTAGCAAGAGTCGCCACCGACTTTTCTTTTATACAAAAGGAAAGGCTGAAAAGAACAAGAAAGACCTTTGAGATTATTTCTTGAGTTTGGGGGATAGATTATGAAAAGGGAAGGTGTTAGCACCCTTTTCATCCATAGTTATCTATGGGCTCTTAGTTGCTTGCTAGATCACTTGCTTTTGTTTGAAAATGCTTTGTGTGGTTTTTGAAAGTATTTTTAAAAGTCGCAATCCTTTAGGCAAACTTTGTAATAGTTCTCGTTCATAAGAACGTATAAGAAGCGTTGGTCTTTTGAAAATGTTTCACGTTTGGAAATGTTTTGAAAGTGTTTTTGAAAGTGTTGGTGTTTGTTTTGAAAACAAGCAAGGATGTTTAGTTTGAAAGTGAGCAAGGAACTAGGAACAATCTAACTACTCAAAAGTCTTTGTTCATTTCTTCCTTTCCTTTGATATTGCTATCTTACCATTGATTGGTAAGAAGCCTTATCTTTGAATGTAAAGGGACGGGCGTGGGTCATCGTATAGTCATGATAACAATGTTGTGAGATGTCTTAACATTTCTCTTTGAGGGACTAAGATCATTTTTAAAGGCAACATTTGTAGTGTCATCGAGGGACTATGATCTTGTATTTTTTATTTGTTTTTGCTAAGACGTCCCACATGCATAACCTGGCCATTTTTTTAAGGCAAAAAAGTGGAATTACCCTAAGGGTGTAAGTATGAAAGTGTGTTTGATTTACATGCATTGTTTATATTGAATTAGGGTTTACTAATAATTGATTTTAGTATTTCCATACAAACCCTAATTACTAACATTTATATTAAAGCGATAAATCGCGGAAAGTAAAATTACTATGCTATTACATCATTAGGGGGTGGGGGATGTAAATTTACAAATGGGGATGACAAGTAAAGTAAACCCTAATTACTATTACAAGGCTTTTACAATTACATAATTTATAATGCAAAAATAGTAAAATATGCAAGAAGATGTAAAGTGAGAGAAATTGTTTTTTTAGAGTTTTTTATAGAAAAGGTTTTGTAATTAATTTCATTGAAGAAAAACCTAAGTCTAAGTTAACTTTAAAAAAAAACTAATAGTTTAGAAAAAAAAAATTGAGGTTTCATTTGAAAACAAAGGTTTTATAGTGTTAGGTCATTTCCAAGCAATGCAATATGTCCAAAATAAACAAAAAAATCTCCAAAATCAAGAAATTTGGTGCCGGAGCTGACACAGGCCATGTCAGTGGACACGGGCACCCGTGTCAAGATCTGTCCATTACTTTTCTACATTTTTTTGTTCCATCCAATCTGACACGGCCGTGTCACGTGACACGGGTGCCTGTGTCAGCCCCTGTCCATCTTTTTTTGCTCGTTTCTGAACCAGTAACACTAACACGGGTCGTGTCATCCCCTGTCCCTTCATTTTGTTATGTTTTTAACCCAACTAAGCTGACACGGGCACCTGTGTCAGCCTCTGGTCTGGCTTTTTGATAGTTTTTTCTCTTTTGACCTGTCTTGTTATATCTTTTGAATGCAAAAGCAAATGATATATGAACAATGATATCACTGTTTGAGAAAGTTTACCTCTCGAAGAGGAAGTTTTAGAACATGTACGGATGTTTTTGGGTGCAAAGTGGTGATTGACCGAGCTCCTTTGATCCTTCTTGAAGTAGCTCCAACCTTTCTTTTATGCTGAAAATGGTTGAACCGCTCCAACCAAGTTAAGTTGCAATGTATGTTTTTTGAGTTTAGAGGATGGTGATAGTGATGTTAAAGAATTTATTCTTATGTTTGAACAACTTCTATATGGTGTATGTGAAGTGTTTGGATATTTTGTTTGGAGAAAACTTGTAAGGTATGAGATTCAAAGATTTGGACTTCAAAGCTTAAAAATGGAGGTTTTGTGGACAAATCTGGTTTTTGACAGCAAAAATGATTTTGAGTGTTAGTTTCTCCTTCTATTTTTTTGGCCCCTTCCTCTTGAAATTGGCCTCTCTATTTATAGAGAAGGTTTGAGACTTGAAACAAACTCAGATTTTGAATCACATGTTATGACTAGGTTAGATTGTACATGAAGCAAGCTTGAAGATCATAGTTCCAAGGCTTTGTACTTTATTGAATAGATTTGTTGGATACTTTAAGCATGCCCTTATGATTTTGTATGTTGAGTGTGTGTAGAAGGAATAAGTTTGAGGCTCAAGGAGAGCTGACTTTGTGATTAAAGCTACTTTGCAAGAATGGCAATGTCAACTTTGTGCCAAAAATGGAAAGATCAATTGGACAATGCTTAAACCAAATGGACCATAGCTCAAAAGTTTGTGTAAACATTAAATTATGGTAATATTTACAAGTCACAAGGCCTGCAAAGTAAGATTATGTAGCACATCAGGCCAATTGGATTATGTGTTTTTCAACAAGAATGGCTTGCAATTCAAGAATGAATGCCCAACTTCAGGCCCTTGAATCTCCTAGCTCAAATATGATAAATTCACTCTCTTGGATGTTTTGGAAACCTTGAAACACCCTCTACAACTTTCATGTTTACCACTTTTGTTAAATCAAACTGGAACTTGATGAAAATTGGCCAAGAAGTTAGGATAAAAACCTGACCAAAACTGCTGAAAATTTCTCTAAGTGTTTATTCAAAAATGTCATGACTTCATAAATTTATAACTTTAAATCTAAGAATTTCTAGAAAAAGTCATGCTCTACATTGTTTTATATCTCATTGAGATCTACAACTTTCAAGTAGGAAGTTTTCCTTGAATCATCTTGCATCTTGGTGAAAGAATGACATGAAGTAATGAAATTATCATGTATAAAAGACACTTAGAAAAATTTCGAAGTCTTGAAAAGTTTGACTTTTCAAAATGAATTTTGACTTTCTTGATTTATTGATGAACAAGTTTTACATTTTGACATGTATTGATGAATTGTGATCTTTGAAACTTGATTTTGACCAAAAAGTCAACGTTTGACTTTTCAGTGTACAATTGACTTTTCATCAATTGACTGAAATTCAACTGTCAATCAATTGAGCTTGAGAAATGTTTTGAGCCATGACATTAGGTAAAAATGATTTATTTGAATCCTTGAGATCATGTCTCAAACCAATACGTCATTTGTTAGGTCAAAAATCAAAAATTGCACTTTCTCAGTCAAAACCCTAATTTTGACCATTTTTCCCTTTTGATGATCTGATCAAATTTCTTGAGGAATTATGATCCAAATTTGATCAAATGACATATATGAGTTCATGATGTTGATATGGATTAAAACTTATGAAGTTTGACTGTAAATTGACCATAATTGGCTTTTTCCCTAATACAGCTGATTTTTAGGTCAATTGATCAATTGACTGAGCAATAATATGATCCAAGACTTGAAACTTGACACGAGAAATCTTGAGGGTCCAAAATGATCCATGAAAGTCATATGGGGCATTAAAAGTCCATTTGTCCTTGTGCAAAATCAAACCCTAATTTTCAGTCATTAATGCTTGAGGAGGTGTCTTGAGCTGATCAACCCTTGTGCAGTCTTGAACCAAAGGAGATCTTGTGAGAGATTACTTAAGAAAATGAGAGGGAAAATTTTGGGGTACGACAGCTTCCTAAGGTCATTAATTTATAATTTCTAAATTAAAAATACGAAAACCGTAAAACTCAGAGGTTTTCATTATTCTCTCAAACCATCTTTCTCTACAACTCTCGAATATCTATTTCTCTGCAACAAGGATTCATAACTTCAACGATTCATAGCTCAGAGGTTTTCTTTATTGGTTCGTCATCAGCATTAGAGAACCATTGGACTAGCTCTGCTCTTGCTGTAAGTTCTCTTTTCTTTTCCTCAAATATATTGATAAAACCATTGAACTGCAAGCATAACCGTAAGCATGAGAGCGAAACAGAGATTTTATTGTGATTAGCCACTGAACCGAGAGAGAAACAGATGTAATATTTTGTTTTTGTTCGGATTAAAGAAAAGAAGAGAGGGTTATTTGTTGTTGTTTTTATCATTGAACTAGAAATAGAAGAGACATCGATTGAGTGAAAGATGAAATAAATAGATGAAATAAACTAGAGAAATAGGGGAAAATTTGGAAAAAAATAGCGTGAAATCAAATGATGGAGCGGCTAGTCTCACAAGTTATTCGGGTTTTTGTTTCCGACTTTCGTTATACCTATGTTGTTGTTGCTCGCCGTTAACTTCATCGCTATTGTCCCTTTATATTATTTCTTATCAGTGTATTGTTCAATTTATTCCCGCATCTTCTTGTTGCCAAATTTACAATTTTTCACGTTCTAGACAATGGGCCATTTGTCCATAATCACCATTACGACCAGGTTGTAATGCGCTTTTGTTTTTGTAGTTCAATTGTTTTCTTGCCATGTGTTCAGGTGTATTTGTGCATTCTTTTCTGGGTTGGCTTATTTCATATTGCTCATTTGAAACCTCAGGATCTCATGAAACACTTAGATAAAAAGGAAATCAGAACAAGACATAACAAAATACTAGATTAAGCGATGAAATTAAATTGTTAAAAAAGAGGTGAAATATAATTTATCAAACTCCCTCATGCTTAAATCATTGATTATCCTCTATAAATTAGCATAAATATAAAATATTAGAATAAATCATTTTTATGAAGATTTAAAATATACTTATGCAAGTAGTTGAAAATTTCAAACTTCATAGAATAACTAGCATAAGTTATAAGTTAGATGATTTTCGTAATTCATCTAAGTTATTGGTTCTTATATAGAGGTTATCTACTAAGTTTTTCAAATGATTAAGGTGTATCATATGCTTGATCATAAATCTCTCATTCCGACTATTTTTCTTTATAAAAAAATTATGAAATTATAAGTCATTTTGTTTTACTAAGGTCAAAATTTTCTAGTTTTTTGTATTATCTACTTGAGCATTTTATTTTGTTTGTTTTATTCCATTTATTGGTTAATTAACTTTTGGTAAGATTAATGTGATGAGATTTACCCTACTTACTTCGTTTGATGCCTTTTTCTTTTATTCTAAGCATTTCAGGATCAACCGACTATTTAGTTGAGTAACTTGTTGTGAGTTACCCTACTTAGTAGGTTCAATTTCCTTTTTATTGACTTTATTCATTTTTATGCTCTTATTTTTGATAGCTCGAGACAGATCAAAGAAACTCATCAAAGAATTCGATTTTAAGGTTCGAACCTACATTTCTTCTCGTATATTCGGTTCAATTTTTCATTTTGGTTTGAAATTCAGGAACTTAAATGTGCTTAAGCTGTTTTCATATAAGTTGTTTTTATAAACTGTTATCATTATGTGAAAGGTTTCTTTGTTTTCTGAAGTTGAAAAAATATTTTCTAATAAATGATGTTGGTTTTGTTTTTATTTTGTTATTATGCCAGAGATAAAGTTATGAGTTGTGGTATTCAATAGCTTGACTTTCTAAAAGATTAGTATCTCAGGTTAGGAGTTTACAAAGTGAGGTTCATGAATATATTACAAGATACACTCAAAACCCGTTTTGTTTTAAACATGTTTGAAATGGAATTAGTGAACCTAATTGTTTATGTGTAGTTGCTGCCCGATTTCATAGCCGCTTTCACAATTTCCAATTTCTCTTGTGAAGAGTGAAATTCTGATCGTTCCAAGAATGTTACACTATGTGGTTCCAAAAGTTGCTGACTTCTCTACAGTTAATTAGTTGCTCTTTTGTTATAGCTGCATAATTAATTATAGTGTTTTTGTTTAGCTTACTTAGTAGTAAAACCATGGATAAAAATGGATGTCTTCCAATCGATTGTCAAAAGAGTACGAGAATTGGGTATTCGAATTCGTTAAGTTTGTTGTTGAACATGCCAAAAAACCTAATCGAATGAAATGTCCTTGCTTGGGTTATTGTTATAGGGGTCGGGTTGATGCAGTTGGGTTGGAATCGCATTTACTGAGGAATGGAATTGATCGAAGTTATACATGTTGGATATTTCATGGTGATAAAAGTAACATGAATGCTGAACCGAGGGATAGTACGACATATGCTTCAGACGACAATGGCGCAGATACATACAGTTGTGACTGTGTCGAAGAGATTGCAGAAGAACTTGAAGAAGATATTCAGGATTTTCCAAAAATGTTTGAGAGGTTGGTAAGCGATGCAGAGAAACCGTTGTATAAAGGTTACAATAAATTCACAAGACTGTATGCGGTATTAAAGTCGTACAACTTAAAGGCGGGCAATGGATGGTCGTATAAAATTTTCACATAGTTATTAGTCCTTATGAAAGATATGCTTTCGGAGGATAATGTTCTTCCTAATCGAACCTATGAGGCCAAAGAAATTTTGGGCTCTATTGTCATGAGTTATGATAAGATACATATTTGTCTAAATGATTGCATTTTGTTTCGAAACGAATATGCATCGTCAAATTAGTGTCCTAAATGCGGTTTATCTCGATATAAGAAAAAATTGTCTCTAGTAAAAGTCTTATGGTATTTTCCTATAATTCCGAGATTTTGACGCATGTTTCATAGTGAAACCGATGCAAGACACTTGAATTGGCTTGCAGATGGAAGAATTATTGATGGAAAGTTTTGACATCTGGCATATTCACCACAGTGGTCAAAAATTGATAATGATTATCCTAATTTTGGAGGAGAAGCAAGAAACCTTCGCTTGGCATTATCTACTGATGGAATGAATCCACATGGTCTTAAAAGTATCTCACATGCCACATGGCCTATAATTATTATGATTTATAACCTACCTCCATGGCTATGTATGAAGTGCAAGTACATGATGTTATCTATGTTAATTTATGGACCTAAACAACCAGGGAATGACATAGACGTATACTCGACACTTTTAATCGAAGATTTATAGATTTTGTGGGAAAACAGTGCGGAGGTTTATGATGGATATAGGAAAGAAAGTTTCAATTTAAGGGTGATGTTGTTTGTACAATTAATGATTTTCCGGCATAAATAAATCTATCAGGGTATAGCATTAAAGGTCAAAAAGCGTGTCCTATTTGTGAAGAAAACACAAATTGGAAGCAATTTGAATTTTGTCAAAAGAATGTATTTCTCGGTCATCATAGATTCTTAAATTCTAATCATCACTAACGTGGATGGAGAAAGGGATTCAATAGAAATCCAGAACATGGTAGAGCTCCACTCATATTGACAGGTGACCAAATTTTTGAAAAGGTGAAAGATATGAGTACTCAGTTTGGTAAGCCTTTTGCACATACGCTTGTCAAAGGTGGGTGGAAGAAGAGGTCATTTTTTTTAATTGCCATATTGGAAGTCGTTGTATGTAAGACATTTTTTTGATGTTATGCATATTTAAAAAAATGTATTTGAAAGTGTTATTGGTACGTTACTCAATATACAAGGAAAGTCTAAGGATGACCTTAAAGCAAGAAAGGACTTGATACATATGGGAATAAGAACTGAATTAGGACCCATGAATAAAGGATCACAAACATATCTACTTCCTGCTGCTTATACTTTATCTAGGAAGGAGAAAAAATATTGTGTAAGTTTCTAAGTGGAGTTAAAATTCCATAAGGTTACTCTTCAGATTTAGAAGAATTGTGTCTATGAAAGACCTCAAGTTAAAGAGTTTAAAGACACATGATTTCCAAGTTATAATGGAGCATTTTCTACCAATATGTATACGTTCTATTTTTCCAGAAAAAGTAAGAAGTGTCATAGCTAAATTGTGTTTTTTCTTCAGGTCAATTTCTAGTAAGGTGATCAATCCTGATATCTTACCAATATTGCAAAAATAAATAGTTATTACTTTGTGTGAGCTTGAAATGTATTTTCCTCCCTTATTTTTTAACATTATGGTACATCTTGTTGTTCATATTGTGAAAGAGACACAATTGTGTGGACCAACTTATATGAGACAGATGTACCTTGTTGAGCGTTATATGAAAATATTAAAAGGGTACGTGAAAAACCAAAGTCGGCCAGAGGGTTGTATGGTTGAATGATACATTGTTGAAGAAGCGGTTGAGTTTTGTACTGAATATTTGTCCAATGTTCAATCCATTGGACTACCCAAATCTCATATTTTCAAAAGGAAGGAAGGAAAAAATTTAATCGAAAATAAAATTATGACAGTATCAAGGGTTGAACGGGATCAAGTGCATTTATATGTTCTACACAATGACAATGAGGTTGAGTCGTATGTTGAAATGCACAAGGATGTACCCCGGAGTTTAAATCCGAATAGAAATGAAAATTGGATAGTACGAGAGCACAATCAAAGTTTTATATAATGGTTCAAAGATTATATTTATTCAAAGTTTGATTTAGATCCTGCTTCAATAACAGAAAGGTTGAGATGTTTAGCATATGGTCCGAGTTTGCTCGTGTTTTCTTATAGCACATACGCAGTTAATAGATACACATTTATACCAAATAAAAAGATGATAAAAGTACTATGCAAAATAGTGGTGTTACACTTGTAGCTGAAGCAATGCACATTTCAAGTATGAATGGCTTAAACCCTAAATATGAAAATCTATCATATTTAGGGGTTATCGAGCATATTTAGGTGTTTGATTATGAGAAGTTTCAGATTCATATCTTTGGTTGTAAGTGGGTACATAATAGTGGCATACGAATGGATAAGTCGGGATTTTTACAAGTGGATCATAATAGGGCGGGGTACAAAGATAAGCCTTTTATTCTAGCCTCTCAAGCTAAACAAGTGTTCTATGTCACTGAACCGACAAGTGCGAAATGGTCTATAGTGATTTTATCTAATAAAGTGATTGATGATAATAGTGTAAATCAAAGTGATATTGATGTTGAGAATGAGTCATATGTTAGAGGGAATGAGTCGTATATACGAAATGATCAAGATGAGAATATTATAGCGGATGAATCATATATTAGAAATGATCATAATGAGGGAATTTGGATCAATCCATCCTGTAGCGGTAGAAATGTTCAAGACTAAGCCATTGGGTTGACTTGACTTATACAGATCAAAATAAAAATCTCCACCGCGCTTTATTGTTTCCAAAGGAATGGGAAAAGAGCTAATAACCCAAAAAAGAGGGGGAAAGATTAAAGGTAAGGGGGTTGGTTATGAAAAGGGAAGGTATTAGCACCCTAAACATCTACTGTACTCCGCAGGAACCTCTTTGAAAAATCTGTATATTTTGGCTATAAAATGTTGTATGTAAAATAGTTGGTGGAGGTGAGAGAAGAAACATATTTCAGGATTTTTGCACCCGTCGCGGTTGCGAATATTTAGTGCCTACGTACCACCTTTCATGCAATAGGGGATCAGGCTACACGTAGTTCCTCTTTGAAAATTTTAAAACACAAGTGTGTTGGTTAATTTTATGAGATAAGACATCATCGTCATTGTCCGTGTGGAAAACATACTTACTACCCACAATAATGAGGAAGGAGAATTTGCATCATCTAAAAGTGGAGGATATGGCTTGGATTTTAAAATCAACAATGCCTCACTCAACACCCAACTGGAAAATATCTCTCTTCACTGTATATTGTAGAAGTATAATTGTTTGCATCACTACAAGGATTGACAAGAGTCCAATCTTTTGAGAATTTTTTTAAAATAAAAGCCAAAGTGGCAAAATGGTTTGAAATGAGATTGATTGACTTTTAGTCTTCTCACAAAAAAAGGTCAAGGTATTATTAAATTGATTAGGGTTTATTCATGAAAATGTTTTGAAAATGCATGGACATAAATCCAAGTTTATTATGAAAATAGTCCAAGTTTCAAAATAAGAAGAGTTTTTAAAAGTAGGGAGAATATTTATTGAAATCAAAGAAGATGTGAGGAGATGAAGGGACTATCCTAAAGCATAAGGTAAAAGCTAGGAATAAGAACCATCTAACCAATAAGAAGCCAATACTTTACATTATGAGCCAAGATAGAATTTTCATTATTTGGATTAAAACCAAGCAAGCAAAGATACTAGACCTCTTGTGAGAACCAAACTTCAAGTGTATTAAGTCTTCACAAAAATTCGGCAGAGTAAACGCTGTATACGGGTGAATTCCAAATTACAAATAAAGCATGTAATCACAATAACCTACACACAAAGCAAACAAACAACCCAATGTCTTGAGGTGAACCTCAAGAACTTCAGAAAAAATATCAATTAAGATCACAAGGTCTCCAACATAGGCCAAGGTCTCTAATCCTAAGTCCAAGAAGTCCAATACTCCATAATGCCAAGGATAAGAACCAAATAGTCAAGTATTATTAAAGTTTTTTTTATGGTTTATGTTGATTATTTAGTGTCTTCAAAAAGGAAAGAAGAGCTCAAATGAGCAAAAAATAAAAATGACAAGAAAGTAAATACACAAATGAACAAAGATGAAAATAGCATGAAATGTAAATATAAAAGTAAATGGTACATGAAATAAAAGGGCATCTAATAAAAACACAAGATAAAGTCAACTATTAGTAATTAGTGGTTAGTTGGATGATCATCTTAAAGCTTGCATTTGGAACTCATTAGAGGATTGGTAGAACCAAAGCCTCCATACAATAAATTGCATTTGCTTTATGTCAAGTATATCATCCATTTGGAGTCCTCACAAGTAACATTTAATGATCAACAATGTTTAAGTGATCCGCATTGACCAAAAGTGTTGTAGATCCATTAGAGGATTGGTAGAACCATAGCCTCCACACAATGAATCTCAAGGTTATTGGATCAAAGAGATCAAATTAACATACTTGGGCTTGCAAACATAGTTTTGGGCCACAAATGATCACTTATTCGAATCGGGAAAAAATTTAGCGCTATGTTAAGCAATCGTAAGTAGACTTATATAGAAGTCGCACCTACTTTGAGGTCGGTCAATAGCAATCTATGCACCATTTGTTTTGAGCCATGACATAGAGGTCATGCTCCAATAACACTTAGTGCAATAAGAAAGGGATGAGATGAAGAGGGGTGAGAGAGAATATACAAACCACTTTTGAATTAAATTTAAATCAAACTATTATTAAAATCATTCATCCATTTTTGTGGAGTTAGACTCAACACCATGGATCCAATGATGTTAATAAAGCCCGTGATAAAAAATTTAACCCAAGATCAGCCAGAAAATAATCACAAAATAATATTGCATTTAATATATACATTAAAAAGGTTTTTAAAATGTTTTTTAAAAGGGAAATAAAAGAGAAAAATATCAACTATATTCAAATTAATCAAGAAATAAAAAGTAAGACCATAGAAAAATCAGAAAAGGACTCAAATATTTTTACAAAAGTTTTGGTAATTTTTTAAAGTCAGAAACTATTTTTAAAATTAAAAGAAATGAGTAAAATAAACCAAAAATGATAAAAAATAACAAATTCAGAAATAAAAATAAAATGAGGTCACCAATATTTATCACAATATCATTGGATCATTCCATAATTTTTTCAGAATTTAAAAATGTATAAAAATATTTTTAAACATTTAAAACAATTCAAATAAAGTGAAAATTTATAAAAAAAATACCAAAACACAATTAAATTGTGAAAAAATAAAAGTCAGAAAGAGAATAATCTAAAATATTTTTCATAATTGTTTCAGATTTTTTGGACTAAAAATGAATTTTCTATGATTTTTTGAAGTTTAAAACAATTAAATATAAAAAAAATCAGAAAATAAAATAAAAACCAAAAAGATGTGGACCAATGGATGAAAGTCAAAACACGTTAGTAATCAAGTCCTAGGGATCTGGCGCACTGTGCATATCATGGTCATTAGTGAATAAAGCATAGAATCATTAATTAAATCAGATTTTCAAAAAAAAAACAGATGGCGCGCCTTCATTGGTTGGAAAATGACACGTTGGTCATCTTCAACCTCTAGCCAACTTGAATTACAGGTCTCTCAAACTGTAAAATCAGAAGCTCAGACCTATGTCATTCGCTTCGTCTCTTCAAGACGAAGACAACCACACCCTCGCGACAAATTTATATAAACTGAAGCTCAAGCAATTTGGAAGGAAAGTTTTGAAAAGGGATTTGAAATTTCATGGTCAAAACGTGTTTCCAGATAAAAGTAAGTGTTGCAACTAGAACCAGGGCAATGAGAGCATCACAATGATATCAAAGTTTGGAAGAATTGATGAAGGAATCTACCTATTGAAGTTGAGTTGCAGAGCTCTGAAATTGGACTTCTATGGAGCAATATAGGGCACGATTCTTAAATGTAAGTATATGGTTAGCTTCAGGGAAGATCAAGGAAGGTAAATTGATGGAAAAAATGGATTGAAAAAGGCTTGAAAACAGATTTCGAAGTTGCAGAATTTTGAGTTATGGAACAAGTTTGGCAGGGAGATTTTGGCTATCCAAGCTTGAGGAAATGAATAAGGGATAACCCTCTATTTATAGGGAATCAAATGTAATGTCCAAGCGTGTGAAATGATGAAGTTTGGAGGGAAATCGTGTGAAGTTGCAAACAAGAAAAGTGTGACTTCTAATTTATCAAAACTCATCTAAAACATGCGTTTTGTTGTGCTAATCAATTCTAAAAGTTCACTAAACATGTTTAGAGGCAAAAACACGTGGAAAACTTGTGATTAGAAGCCAAAACAAAGATTTCAAAATCTGACTTGTGATGAAACTTCAGTTTCAAGTTACCAATTTCAAAATAATGGCATGCTCAGCTCAGTGGGTCTTAGGGCATGATTCTTGATGCTTTAGAAATATGAAGTTAAAAGCTATGCAATGGAAAAATAATGGAATCAAATGGATGCTTGAGCTGAAATTTGTATTGAGTCAAAGTTGGAGAAAAAGGGTTGACTTTCCATACTTAGAAATATTTCAAATTTTTCTTCAAAAGTGACCTATAATGTTTTGCATCCAAACATTGTCTTACACTTGGAATTTGCTCTTGACCAAAACATATGGCATGACAAAGAACTCTTGAATGACATTTTTAAACTTGAACCATTCAAAATCTTCAAAAATTGAGAGAGTTATGAATTGTTGAAGTTGACAAAAAATCATGAAATGACATATAATCCTTTGCATCCTTAGGGCATCTTCCATCCATTTTCTAACTTTTCACATAAAAGAAGGAATAAATTTCTCATCCTCAAGATCATTGTGGAAAAATAATGGGCTCAAGCTGATAAAAATTGATTAAGTTATGATCATTTGAAGTTACACATTGTAAATTGGGGGTTCATCTGGAGGACTTGTGCTCTTTCTTCATCATCAAGTTTCTTCCATATGAAAACTCCATGAAACTTTTGAAGTGATTTGTTAATAACCCTTTTAATAGAAGAATGTATTTTTAATCACTCAAAAATACCAAAAGATGAGCAAGATATACTTCTTTGAAGTTCAAAACCCTAGCTCCTAGATCAAGAAAATGCCTTGAGGAACTTTGACAATTTTGAACAAACTTCTTGTACCAACACAAATGATTTGTAAATAGAAGTTGTTGAGGATGAAAATGAGAATTCATATACACCAAAACCACTTACATATCATGAAAATTGAGATTAATATGCACTTGTGACCAATGGGAACAAAGCCTTGTCCAAGCATGACAACTTCTCCAATCAACCCCTTGTACTTTTGAATCAAATTTTACAACCTTGAAATGTGGTGAACCAAAATAACTTTGCCATGCCATTTCTTCCAAAACAAATTCAATGGTGAGGTTTGAACTTCTCAAGATTTATTGACTAGGGCATGGAAATAAACTCATGAACCCATGGAGCAAGTTGCTGAATTTCATTGCCTTTACCTACATTAGCAACAAGTAAGGCAAACCAACATTACATTTTATTAATTAAAAGGAAAAATCAAGACAAAATATTCATGATCACAAAAGGAAACAAGTCAATGTTCTTGATGATTCCTCAAAGAGCAATGCTAAGGATAGGGAGGAGAACCAAAAACCCTGATGTGATCTTGTTGTGATTGAATTAATATGGGATGATGAAGGGATCTTAGGGGCAAAAATTGGGGTACAACACATCCGTCTGAGTTGTTAAGAGCCAAGTAATTCATATTCCAACTAAGAAAAGAAAGAGATGTTAGTGAAAAAGGTACTAGTAAAATGTTATATGTTATGTCATTCAATAAAATTGTTATATTGTGTTTATGTTTTTATATTGTGTTTATGGTTTTATATTATGTTTATGTTTTTATATTGTGTTTATTCATTCAATGCTACTTGAATTTTATATGGTGTTTATGTTTTACTTTAATATTACAGGTCAAATGGCTAGTAACGAGGAAAAATCACATCCCGCTTCTAATAATGTTGGAAATGAATCAGCTCGTGATATGGAGAATGATATTAGACGAGGAATAACAATTATGAAGTCACTCATTCGTGCAAGAGATAAAGGTATCAAATTTGACATACATTGGAATGAATACAAACAACTAATTGAGCCTAACGGTTCAATTTTGACAAGTTACATTGGTTCCCTTGTGAGGAGAGAAGTTTGAATCACTTGTGATGATTGGAGAAAGCGTGAGTTGAATCTCGTTAAATAAAAAATATGGAGTGATGTACAGGCGCCATATGTGATGTCATTTGTTTTTGTTGACGATTATGTATTTAAATTACTAACACACTCTATGTATGTTTGTTTGTAGAGGTATTTTAATATTGATGATGATCGGAAAACATATTGTTTTCAATTGGCCGAAAAAAGACTATGAAGGTTTCGATCTTTTTTTACAAACAAGTTTCTTAGGGATTCTGATAACAATTTTATCGATGCAGAACTTCCAAAGGTGTATGCAGGCTTGATTTCTCCTAAAGAATGGGAAACCTTTAAATAAAAATGAAGAACCTCAGATTTTAAGGATATGAGTGTTGTGAATCACCAACGAGCATCAAGTCCCCCGTATCCATACAGAAAAGAGTGTATGGGATATGCACGCTTACAACAAAGAGTGGTAAGTATTTAAAAATGCTATGATATACTTGTTCATCATGTGTTACAAATGATTTTATTATTTCTCTTAATGTGTAGTTAGAAGAGGAGAAAAGTCAAGAAACATCTCTTCTAGAACATGTTCTGTGGAAGGCTGCCCGGGTGGGTGAGGATGGAGTTGTTAAAGAAGATGTGCTACAAATTTATGAGCAATGTGTAAGTATATCAATATTCCTTTAATTAAATCAAAATTTTATTAACATAAAGAATTTATGAGTTTTAATCACCACTAATTTATTTTGATATGCATATGAATTTCAGGAGAATCTATTTCAATCTTTAACTCAAGCTGAAGACCATGATTGCAAGAGCATACCTAGACGAGTATTAAATGTTCCTCAGTATACCGTTCTTGTGAGGGGTAAGAGATTCGGGGTGACTCAAACATATTTGGATAACCATCAAAAGAGGAAATATCATAGCAATAAAGAAGTGATGGAAGAGTTTGAAAAATTAAAAGCTAAAGTTCGTGAGTTGGAAAAGGACAGAGAAAGATACATGTCAGAAAGACAAGGTTTAGGGTTCAAGGATACTAGTGACAAAAGATAGTATCAGTTGTGATTTCCAACAGAAAATTCCCGAGGTAATATATATTATTATGAATTGGCATAATTTTTTTAATTGACATACATAAACATTAACAATTTCATATTTATTATTGGTTTAAGGCATTTCACCTTGTCAGCTCTATGTAGCGTCACCGGCTTATCACATGGTTGGCAAGGGAAAAGTGCATAACACTTTAAGAGAAGTACTTCACCATAAACCGCTCCCTGCTGGATTTTTGAAAGTATCAATTGATATTTCTTTAGAGATTGATGCAACATTACCTTTACCTGACGATATTTCAGATGTAACATTGGTGGGAGAGGCAATAGGATCGTATGTTGCATGGCCGTCAAACCTCATTTGCATAGATGATGAGGTATGTTGAAAAATATTATGAACCTTTGAGTATTCAATTTTTTACCACCATTTAACGTACGTTTTTTTCATTGTAATGTTAGACTCCTACAAAATCCAAATCAAAAGATAAGGGGATTACGCGGCAAACCGAATTAGTTGCATCCAAAAAAGAGGTACATTGATATATATACATAGAAAATATTAATTCATGATCTTATACTTCACCTAAATTATATTCATTTGATCTTTAGATTCATGCTAAAGAGATGCAACAAGTCAATATGAGTAAGAAGCCTGAAATTGGCAACATGTCCATACAAAAAAAGGATGTTGCAAAGTCAGCGGCTATAAAAAAGCCTACTTCTTGGTATAGGTTGTACCTTCATACATTAATGGGAATATCATATTTGGCTGATATAGGTTCTCGTAATCATTGTGGAAAAAGAATGGGATCAAGGTGATAAAAATTGATCAAGTTATGATCATTTGAAGTTACACATGGTAAATTGGGGGTTCATCTGGAGAACTTGTGCTCTTTCTTCATCATCAAGTTTCTTCCATATGAAAACTCCTTGAAACTTTTAAAGTGATTTGTTAATAACCCTTTTAACAGAATGATGTCTTTGGAATCACTCAAAAATACCAAAAGATGAGCAAGATATACTTCTTTAAAGTTCGAAACCCTAGCTCCTAGATCAAGAAAATGCCTTGAGGAACTTTGACAATTTTGAACAAACTTCTTGTACCAACACAAATACTTTGTAAACAGAAGTTGTTGAGGATGAAAATGAGAATTCATATCCACCAAAACCACTTCCATATCTTGAAAATTGATAGAAATATGCACTTGTCACCAATGGGAACAAAGCCTTTTTCAAGCATGACAACTTCTCCAATCAACCCCTTGTACTTTTGAATCAAATTTGATAACCTTGAAATGTGGTGAACCAAAATAACCTTGCCATGCCATTTCTTCAAAAACAACTTCAATGGTGAGGTTTTAACTTCTCAAGATTTATTGACTAGGGCATGGAAATAAACTCATGAACCCATGGAGCAACTTACTAAATTTCATTGCCTTTACCTACATTAGCAACAAGTAAGGCAAACCAACATTGCATTTTATTAATTAAAAGGAAAAATCAAGACAAAATATTCATGATCACAAAAGGAAACAAGTCAAGGTGCTTGATGATTCCTCAAAGAGTAATGCTAGGGATAGGGAGGAGAACCAAAAACCCTGATGTGATCTTGTTGTGATTGAATCAATATGGGATGATGAAGGGATCTTAGGGGAAACAATTGGGGTACAACATCTACCCTTATTTAAGTTTCTTCTATCCGGAGATACGAAGTTTAAAAATCTATGTGTCGACGCGATCGAAGAGACTTAAATATAAAACAAACCCTATTTTTGACCCTAAGATGTGATGCAATGCTTATGAATATGAGTGCACATGGACAATTCCAAAGGGACGCAAAACACCACTGGGGATGTAAAAAATAAAGAAACAAGAGAGCAATCCAACCAGGAAAATAAATCACTGGTGGATCAAAAGACCTGAATCAGAGAGGATGGTAAAAAGCCAAAGGATACACTAACTTCTACTGAAAGCGAAGCTACCAACGTTCATTGTAGGTAGAAAGAGGAAAGAAATGACAACACGAACGTTCACTGAAGGTGAGCTACTAACGTTCACTGAAGGTAGAAGGAAAAGAAATATCATAGCATCGTCGTTCACTGATGATGAACTACCAACGCCACTGAGGGTAGAAAAAAGATAACAATCACCGACTTTCATTGAAGGTGACCTACCAACTTTCACTGAAGGTAGAGATAAAAATATATTATAGCACAACCATTCACTGACGATGAACTACCAACGTTCACTGAGGGTAGCAAAAAGATAACAATCACTGACTTTCACTGAAGGTGACCTACCAACTTTCATTGAAGGTAGAGAGAAAATATATCATAGCACCGCCGTTCACTGACGATGAACTACCAACGTTCACTGAGGGTAGCAAAAAGATAACAATCACCGACTTTCACTGAAGGTGATCTACCAACTTTCACTGAAGGTAGAGAGAAAATATATCATAGCACCGCCATTCACTAAAGATGAACTACCAACATTCACTGAGGGTAGCAAAAAGATAACAATCACGGACTTTCACTGAAGGTGACCTACCAACTTTCACTGAAGGTAGAGAGAAAATATATCATAGCACTGCTGTTCACTGACGATGAACTACCAACATTCACTGAGGGTAGTAAAAAGATAACAATCACCGACTTTCACTGAAGGTGACCTACCAACTTTCACTGAAGGTAGAGAGGAAATATATCATAGCACCTCCGTTCACTGACGATGAACTACCAACATTCACTGAGGGTAGCAAAAAGATAATAAGTTTCCCCAAAATTATGGCGTTTCACCTAGAATGGGTCTCAACTTCTTCTTTAACCAAGGCATTCTGCCTGGAAAGGGTAATATATAAGCTGTCTCAAATAAAGAGACTTGCTACTTGCTGTTATGGAGGATTGTAAAATGACTTTCTGGGGAATGAAGTATGACTTCCTGGGGAATGAAGAACATATTCTTGCTGAGGCGATAAAAGTCTTCTCGTGCCAAAATAAATGCACATTTCCCAAACCAATGCTCGAAGTTTGCAGAAATCCAAAGTGATAATAATGATGGGAAACAAAGATTCAAACTAGAAATAAACTGGAGTGAAGCAGTAAACTAAAATTCATCCCTTGAGAAATAAACTCAAGAGGGAAACCCAATATATCCAGACAAAGAGCTGTACAGGAAGGCTAAAGCAAAAAACTTCCACGAGGGATAACTCAGTGGGGAAATTGAAAGAATATACGCTTTCTGCTTAAGGCCAACACTCTATTGGAGAGAGGACAACATAACTCTACAAAACATGGTAGTATGTCAATAATATATTAATGAATGTGAATGAGCAATGATTTGCTAAATTTAACTATATATGATATATGTATGAATGTATGAGTGTGATGAGGTGGGAGAACTGACTTGAGTTTTTACGTTTGTGTTCGCAAATGTTGTGATTAGCAAGAGTCGCCACCGACTTTTCTTTTATCCAAAAAGGAAAGGTAAAAAAGCACAGGAAAGACCTTTGAGATGTTTTCTTGAGTTCGGGGGGTAGATTATGAAAAGGGAAGGTGCTAGCACCCTTTTCATCCATGGTTTTCCATGGGCTCTTAGTTACTTGTTTAGATCACTTGCTTTGCTTTGAAATTATTTGAAATGGTTCTTTGTGTGGTTTTTTTGAAAGTATTTTTAAAAGAGGCCTTTGTTTAGGCAATCTTTGTAATGATTCTCGTTCGTAATAATGTATACAAAGATGTTTGTCTTTTGAAAAATGTTTCAATGTTTTGTAAGATGTTTTGAAATGTGTGTGTGTTTGTTTTTGAAAATAGCAAGGATTGTTTTGAAATTGATCAAGTAACTAGAAGCATTCTACCTACTCAAAAGTCTTTCTTGTGCATTTTCATTCCTTTGATATTATTGATTTACCATTGATTTGGTAAACAACCCTATCTTTGGATGTTAAACGGCACGGGCGTGGGTCATCGTATGACCATGATAGCAATGTTACCAAGTATCTTAGCATGTTTGGAGGGACCAAGATCATTTTGTTTTAGGCAACCTTTTGATAGCGTCATCGAGGGACTATGATCTTATTTTTGTTTTGTTTTGCCAAGATACTTCGCATGCGTAACATGGCCATTTTAATTTAGGCAACCAAGTGGGTGAAACCCTAAGGGTGTTTGTGTGCAGTGTGTGTCATTTTTCATGCATTTGATTTGTCTTGTATTAGGTCTTGTCTATTTGTTTGTTTTTGGTCTTGTCATGCAAACCCTAGTTTACTAAACATGGTATAAAAGCGATAAATTGTGTAAATGTAAACTAAGCTATTACAACAATTATTATGGGAGGGGGGATACAAGTTTTTGAATGGGGGATATTGCACAAAATAAACCCTAAAAATACTATTACAACCCAATTGAATATTGTGTGAATAAATAAATATACAAATATTTAAATATGCAATGCAATGTATTTATGGAAGAAATGTTTTGTATTTGTTTAAGGTATGAGAAAATAAAATTAATTAACCCTAGAAAATAAGAAAAAATAATATTATTATTTTTGAAAGGGGGAAACCCTAATTTTTTGATTAAAAGAAATATATGTTTCCTATTATTTATTTTGTCCATTTTTGTACAAGAAAATAATAAATAATATTATATGTCAATATCAAAAATTAAATATCTATGAGAAAATGAATATTTTATGTGTAAAATAATAAAATAAAAATGTATAGTATTTTTTTAAATTGTATTTACAAATTTACTTAAGAAATAAAATCTATAAACCTGATAAACTATTTTTATGTGAGAAAATAAATAAAAAAATAAAATAAAAGTGTGAAAATAAATAAATTATTTTTGGGTATTTTTTATCATTAGAAAAAAATATATGCAAGCAATAAATATAAAAATATGCAAGAAAATGTAAAAATATAAGAAAATAATCAGGGGGGTGCAAAAGCAAGTTAGGGGGTGTGAATAGCAAAACCAAAAAGGCCAGAAACAACAAAAAATCCCAGAACAACAGCTTCGTCCCTGTCCTTGGTTCCTTCTCCTTCGTGCGCTTATGGTTCAAACCTGTAACTCTCAAATGCTTGCACAAAAACAAAAACTTATAACATGAAACTTGTAGCACTCAATCTCACGATTCCAACCATATAAGATTTGTAACCTAACTCTAAAAGATCAGGGAGAATTTTATCATCCCTAAATCGTGACCTAAAAAATCCAAGAACTTCAAGCTTCAAATTCTCATGGCACGGTTAATATAAATGACAAATATGCATATGTACAGCTTCGCCAAGATAAGGGCTACATTTTTTATTCACAAATCGTGGCTTGAGGATGCCTAAATTGAGAGATAGAGATTTGAAAAATACCTCCTTCAGCTGGATTTGGATATGACAATGTGGGGACTTTGAGTGAGGCCTGATGATCGTGTGAGCTTCCCTGAACTTCCTTCAAACTATTCCAATACCTAGCTTGCTTTGTGGATGGCCAAAACTCTCTATAGAAGTCAAGTTGCAAGCTCCAAGTTTGAAAATGGAAATGGCTGAAATAGGGCTTACAGATGCAGGATGAATGCTTGGACTGCTTTGGTATAATGTGTATGAAGTGTTTCAAATGTTAAAGGGCAAAACGCACGAGCCAAAATGAAGTTGGCAATGATTTTGCAGAACTGCAATGTTTTGGCAGAATTTTGTGTTTTTTGAGCTTGAGAGTGTTTTGGATGCTATCAATTCGTGTTCTAAGTTGTGACAAGTTTGTGGATATGTATAGAATGATATAAACTCCACTCTTTCCTAGCTGTACAAGTTCTAGCACTTTTTCAACTTTTCTTGCATTTGAAGAAAAGTTGAAGTGACCATGCTAATAGGCCTGTCCTTGCTTGCTTGTGAGCTGCAAAGGGCTTGTACAAGTTGCTTAAGATATGTGGAAATTTCCTGCACCAAAAGGGACAGCTCCAAGGCTCAAGAATGATAAAGTTGCAAAAGCCCACTTTATGAAAATGGCATTGTAACCTTTATGCTTAAAATGGAAAAATCTCTTGTACAATGCTCCAAAAGCAAAGATAAAGCCCTTATCCTCTGATTTTGCATTTAATTATGGAGTGTAGAATGAGTTTAGGACCTGTAATGCAAGGTACAAGCATCCAAGATCAGATTTGCAACTTGATACTTTGTGAAAATGGCATGAACAAAAGTGATAAAATGCCAATTTCTCTTCTTCGATTCTCCCTAACCAAAAATGATCTTGGAGAATTCTTGGACATTTTGGAAAGCTTGCAATGTTCTCTATAATCCATTTTTGAAATGAATTTTGAAATACCTCTTGGAACAAGGTGAAAAATGTCCATGAAGTTGGGTCAAAAACCTGCCTAAATTAGGGCAAATTTTCACTAAGTTATTTAGTTCATGGACCTATGTTCACAAATTCATAACTTGATATCCAAGCATCTTTTGGGAAAGGTTTGTGAATCAAAGTTGTATATTTCATGGAGTACTACAACTTTCATGTTGGAAGTTTTCTTTGAATCAAATTGCATCATGATGAAAAAGTGGTGGAAAGTTGGGAAAAAATAAGAAAATTTCCATACTTCGAAAAATTCTAAGTTATGAATTTTTTCAAATTCAAAACCCTAATTTTCAACATTGGTTTTCTTGGTCAAAAATTTTCACATTTTGACATATCTTGATGAATTACAACCCTTGGCACTTGATTTTGACCAAAAAGTCAAAGTTTGACTTTTCAGTGTGCAGTTGACTTTTGATCAGTTGACTGAAAAATTCATCTGTCAATCCAATGAACATGAGATCTTTTGAACCATGTAATTAGGTCAAGATGATGCCATTGAACCCTTGAAATCATGTTTCAACCCAATTGGTCATTGGCTTGGTTAAAAATCAGAAATTGCCCTTTCTCAGTCAAAACCCTAATTTTGACCATTTTGCCCTTTTGATGATTTGATCAAATTTCTTGAGGAGTTGTGATACAAACTTGATCAAATGGTACATAGGAGCCTAAGATGTTGATATGGATCAAAAATTATGAAGTTTGACTGTAAATTGGCCATGGTTGACTTTTCCCCCAATACAGCTGATTTTTAGGTCAACTGTCCAATTGACTGATTAAAAATGTGGTTCAAGGCTTGAAACTTGTCATGAGTGATCTTAGGGATCCATAATGATGTTTGAAACTCACATGAAGCATTGATAGTCCATAAATCCTTGTGCAAACTTAAACCCTAATTTTGGGTTATCAGTGCAAGATGAGATGTCTTGAGCTGACCAAACCCTAATCCAGTCTTGAGTCAAAGAGATCTTGTGAGAAAAGTTTTAATAAATGAGAGGGCAAATTTTGGGGTACAACAATGAGTTTTATCATGTATGTGCTGACAAAACATATAACACTGGGAGTAACCAGGCAAAATTAACTCGGGCACAATCAACACTCGGCTAAATCACATCTAAGATGAATAATCCAAGAAAAAGTAAGCGCCAACTGAGGAAGAAAAGCCTACTTCCTGGTTTAACTTTACTGGGGAGAAACGTAATCCGGAAGTAAACAAATCAAAGTGACAAAATAGTACAGATACAGGGATATAACATCCTTCTCCAGGCTTCCTCAGGGCATAACACTCAGACTTCAACGGGGAAACAAATGTTTCAAATGTAACACTTCTACTGGGGATTGCAAAATCAATTTCTAGTAAAGCAGATGGACACCAAATCATCAAAACATTCACTGGGGAATTCAGGCCCATTTTAAAGTAGGAAAAACACACAAACTTTGTTAAGGCATATAATGTCCCATCATCAAGACATTAACTGGGGATTTCGAGTTGACTTCATTGGGGAAATATCATACAGACTTCACTAAGGGAGATAGTGCTTCATCATTGAGATATCAACTGGAGACCTCGTGCTGACTTCATTGGGGAGGCCAACACCACATCGAAGAGGGAAACCAATATACGTTCTTCACTGGAGAAACTGGAGACCCGTGTTCTTCGAGAGTAATCTTTGTACCAATTTCTATGGGAAGAAAGAACTTCTAGTAAACAAATCAAACCTTTATTGGAGAAATCTTGGATTGAATCTTCATATCATGCAAATTCAGAAAAGAGGAGAAATGAATCAAAACTTGACTAGGGACACTGGAGTCTTAGACCTAATACAACAAGAACATCTTGAGAAAAAATTCCCCGAGAAACAAAACTTCTTAAAACAACTATAGTTCGTTCATTCCTGGGATCACCACTTCTGTTTTTTCCACTTGTGTCACAAATTTTAAAGTAAAACCAAATTGTAAACTTTTTGAAAATCACTTTTGTTATTTAATCTTTTCGCTTTGAAAGTTATTATCAATAATAAATGGAGTCTTTGCAAGCTAAATAAAATATGAAATACAAAGAATTGGGTAAAAGCTCAAATTTCATTAATAGAATGGTAGTCTGCGAATGGCGAGACTCCATGGATGATTACAAAGTTCAGAAAATAGTAATATATAATGGAAAAGATACATTGAGATACAATGACCGATATCCCCTCTAACAAATTTTGAAATCCTGAGCAGCAGCTTCCATTGAAGTATGATGAGGATCCGAGAAGATTGTTGCTTCAATGATCAAGTCTTGTCTGATGAAGTTACTTGCCAAGAAAGTCCCTAACTTTTGCCTAAGCTGCCCTTGCGGGTTTTCAACTTAGCAGTAATTTTATTCTGTTTATGTTTCTAATTTTTGCCTAGACTGCCCTTTCGAGTTTTAGGCCTACCGAGACGCTCTTTTTTTGCCTAAGCCTCCCTTTCGGGTTTTCAACTTAGTGAGTTGTTCTTTTATTTCTTTAGGCGAAGTATTTCTTGACTGCATCATCATTCATGGGACGTTGGAACTCCTCGCCATCCATAGTTTCAAGAATTAATGCACCGCCAAAAAAAAGGCTTTCTTGACAACATGTGGGCCTTCAAAATTGGGAGTCCACTTGCCCCTAGAATCAGCGTTAAAAGACATGATCTTCTTGAGCACGAGGTGGCCTTCTCTGAATTCACAAGGTTTGACCCTTTTATCAAAAGCTTTCTTCATCCTTTTCTGATATAATTGTCCATGACACAAAGCTGTCATTCTCTTCTCTTCGATCAAATTTAACTGGTCAAACCGGTTCTGGACCCATTCAGCCTCTGACAAATTGGTTTCCATTATCACACGCAAAGAGGGAATTTCAACCTCGATTGGGAGCACAGCTTCCATTCCATACACAAGGGAGAATGGGGTGGCTCCTGTTGAAGTGCGGACAGATGTTCGATATCCATTCCAAGCAAAAGGGAGCATTTCATGCCAATCCTTATAAGTAACAACCATTTTCTGGATAATCTTCTTGATATTCTTATTAGCAGCTTCAACAACCCCATTCATCTTCGGCCTGTACGGAGATGAATTGTGATGGACAATCTTGAATTCTTCATAAAGTTCCGTCATCATCTTATTGTTCAGATTCGATCCATTATAGGTGATGATTCTGCTCAGCACACCATACCGACATATAAGATTATTTTTAATGAAGCGCACAACCACCTGCTTAGTAACATTAGCATATGAAGCAGCCTCCACCCACTTGGTAAAGTAATCAATTGCTACCAAGATAAAACGGTGTCCATTTGAAGCTTTGGGTTCTATCATCCCAATCATGTAAATACCCCACATATAGAAAGGCAACGGGGAAGAAATAACATTGAGAAGTGTCGGAAGGCACATGAACCTTGTCCGCATAAATCTGGCATTTATGGCACTTCTTTGCAAATTTGTAACAATCGGATTCCATTGTCAGCCAATAGTAACCTGCCCTTAGCATATTTTTAGCCATCGAATGTCCATTGGCATGAGTTCCAAATGAACCTTCATGAATCTCATGCATTAACATGTCTAATTCGTGTCTATCCACACATTTGAGCATGACCATTCATAATTTCTCTTGTACAACACATTTTCGCTGAGGAAGAAACTGCCAGCCAATCTTCTCAATGTCTTTCTATCTTTCTTCAAAGCACCAATCGGGTATTCCTGAGTCTGAAGAAAATGCTTGATATCATAATACCAAGGTTTTTCATCTTCTACCTTTTCTGTTGTGAACAAATGAGCGAGCCTATCCTGTCGCTGAACCATAATTCGAGGTATATCATTCCAGGTATTCACTTAATACATAGAAGCCAGAGTTGCCAGAGATCCGCCATTTGATTTTCATCTCTAGGAATGTGATGGTATTCAACTTTATTAAAGGGTAACAACCTTCTAGCATAATCTTTGTAAGGGATTAAGCCGGGGTGACGAGTATCCCACTCTCCTTTAATCTGATTTATTACCAAAGTCGAATCTCCATACACATCAAGAATTTTAATTCTGAGATCAATAGCTTCCTCGAGACCCATGGTGCAAGCCTCATATTCTTCCATATAATTAGTACAATCAAATGTCAACCTTGCAGTAAAAGGAATGTGTGACCCATGTGGAGTGACAATCACAGCACCAATTCCTTTACCATAAGCATTCACGGATCCATCAAATATCATACTTCAGCGAGATTCAGGATCAGGACCTTCTTCAGGCAATGGTTCATCACAATCTTTCACTTTCAGGAACATCACATCCTTATCGGGGAATTCATACTTCACAAACTAATGATCCTTAACTAGTTGGCGAGCAAGAGAATCTGCCAACATGCTGCTTTTAATAGCTTTTTGAGTGTGGTATTCAATGTCATATTCAGCTAACAACATCTGCCAGCGGGTAATTCTCCCAATAAGAGAAGGCTTTTCAAAAATGTACTTGATTGGATCCATTTTGGAGATCAACCAAGTGGTGTGATTCAACATATACTGCCGCAAACGTTTTGTTGCCCATGCCAGAGCATAACATGTCTTTTACAGCATGGACTACCACGACTCACAATCAGTAAACTTTTTACTGAGATAATAAATGGCGTACTCTTTATTCCCTATTTCATCTTGTTGTCCCAGAATATAACCCATAGAATTATCTAACATTGTCAGATACATAATCAACGGTCTTCCTTCGACGGGAGGGAGCAAGATAGGAGGTTCAAGAAGATATTCTTTAATACTTTCAAATGCCCTTTGGCAGTCATCCGTCCATACACAACCTTGATCTTTCTTTAACAACTTAATGATCGGTTCATATGTTGCAGTCATGTGAGAAATGAATCTGGAAATATAATTCAAACGCCCGAAGAACCCTCTGACTTGCTTTTCAGTTCTTGGCGATGGCATATCTTGAACTGCTTTAACTTTATCAGGGTCAAATTCAATTCCTTTCTGGCTAACAATGAAACCCAACAATTTCCCCGATCGGACACCGAAGGTACACTTATTTGGATTCAAGCATAGACAATACTTCCTCAAACACTGAAACAACTTCAACAAATCTTCTATATGCCCTTCTTCAGTCTGGGGTTTAGCAATCATATCATCAACATATACCTCAATTTCCTTGTGCATCAGATCATGGAATAGGGTTGTCATAGCCCTCTGGTACATTGCACCAGCGTTCTTCAACTGAGAGGCATCACTCTGTAATAGAATGTTCCCCAGGGTGTGATAAACGTTGTTTTTTCCATGTCCTCCGGAGCCATTCTTATTTGATTATACCCGGAAAATCCGTCCATGAACGAGAATACTTTGAATTTCGCTATGCTATCCACTAATATATCAATGTGTGGCAATGGAAAATCATCTTTTGGACTAGCTTTATTTAGATCTCTGTAATCTACGCACATGCGGACTTTTCCGTCTTTTTTTGGTACTGGGACAATATTATAAATCCATTGAGGATACACCGACGTCACAAGAAAACCGGCATTAATCTGCTTTAGAACCTCTTCTTTGATCTTTACTACCATATCTGGGTGAGTTCTTCTCAACTTCTGTTTGATTGGAGGACACTTTGGCTTCAACGATAAACGGTGCTCTACAATATCTGTATCTAGACCAGACATATCTTGATAAGACAAAGCAAAAATATCCACATACTCTTTCAACAACTCAATCAGCCTGCTCTTCACATCAGGATGCAGCAATGCTCCAATCTTAACTTCTTCCGGATCTTCTTCTGAACCCAAATTGATTACTTCTAATGGCTCTTTATATGGCTGAAAGGAATTTTCCTCGTGCTCAAGCAACCGTGAGACCTCTTCTGGAATCTCATCATAGTCTTCTTCTTCGGCCCCATACACAGGACATTCAAAATTGGGAGAGGGTGCAGGGTCATTGTATTCAACGAGTTTTTAATTAATCTGCACATATGATTTATGATTGCTTTTAGAAACTGACACATATAACAAGTGATCATGCAGATTGAATTTCAGTTATTATTTATTTTGAAAGGTTTTTTTATTACCATTTTCCAAGAAAAAGCAGAAAATAAAGACATAATCTGGGAAACAAAGACAACTTTTATTATTGATTTTAAAAGTCACAGCAAACAGATAAGCCCATACAACATTAATACTTCCACCTTGGGCAGAGTGAAAGCTTTTCAAAAATATTTAACAAATCAAATTACTTTGAAACATGTATTCAAGAGGGAACATTAATGATGATCCAGTTCTGAACCCTAATTCTGTGCGTCACGTAATTTGGCATTTCCGACTTTGCTTCATCATCCAGAATTGCATTAATCCCGGAAACAGTTGGATGAAGATAACCCCCACTACGAAAGATGTCTTGATACTTGCCTGCAGTAAACTTCAGCTTCATGCTCTTACCTTTTTCGTTCTTCACAGAGAACCCCAAGCCAGCTATGTTCTTGTTTACAGGTGGATCCACAATTTGTCCCCAAACTTCACTATGACCCTTACGCACAACTTGTTGTGCATCCTTAAGCGAGACCATAGAATTCTCATTTCCTCTTATATTATCAATAGATAAAGCTTGGAACTAGGTTCCAACAGCAGCTTCATCCGCCTCCACAATGGTGAAAAAGGAAAAATGAGATATCAATAATGCTTGTTCTCCATTTATGATCACCACTTTTCCTTCACATACAAACTTCAGTTTCTGGTGTAAAGTTGAAGTGACAGCCCCTGCCTCATGTATCCACGGTCATCCTAGCAAACATCTATAAGTGGGTACAATATCCATGACCTGGAAAGTAATCTGAAACAAATGTGGGCTTATGTGAACAGATTTCCTTGATCCATCAAATGCTTTCACAATAATGCCACTTGGGCGCATGGGCGTCCCCTAATATTTCAACTTCATAAGTGTACTCCTTGGTATAACATTCAAAGCAGATCCATTATCAATCAGCACATTGGATAGTGAATCATTCTTGCAATTCATAGAGATGTGGATGGCCAGGTTGTGATTCCTTCCTTCATCTGGAAATTCATCATCGCAGAAACTCAAGTTATTACATGACGTAATGTTCCTTACTACACTGCTGAATTGGTCTATAGGCATGTCTCTTTCCACAAAAGCTTGATCCAATACCATCATCAGAGATTCTATGTGAGTAGATATTTTTAAAGGAGTCTGTAGTAGCTGATCTACAAATTTGTAGTCGCTCATCTTGATTATCTTCAAAATATCATCCACATCTTTCTCTAGCGTAGCTCCACTAGATTCACCCGTAGCCTTCTTGGGTTCAACATTCTCAACAATTTTCTTTCCAGCACTAATATCTCCTCGAACAACTGGTGAAAATACACGACTGTTGCGGGTCACTCTGCTATTCTCAGTGATATTTCTAACATCAGGCATTGGCTGGATGGGAACTTCCACACCATCCTCTAAGATTTTAGCGTTATACTTATAGGGAACAGGACCCGGCAAACTAATCACCAATGGGGTAACAGCTGGCTTGCTATAATACTCAACTTTAAAATGGGCGGGTGCACCAAAACAAGGTACAATGATTTTTACCCCTTCTTCAACACAATCAGTCGTTATTGAGTCATTTCTAGGAAACAAATCCTCATCTGAGGAGAAATACTCATCTGCAGAGGCATACTCTTCATCCAACTCTTCTTCAGCTAAATAAACCTCAATCATATCAACTTCATGGTAACCATCCCTTTGACATGTAACCTTGATAGTTCCATTTTCCAACAACAACTGAACACCTTTCTTCATGATTGAACATCCTCGGGAGTCTCGACACTAAATTCCGCAAGATCCATACTGATGTTCCACCTGACCAGCCAAGTGATAGAAAGTAGCATGCAATTGTACAAGATCCTCATTCATATATTCCACCTCAAAAATTCCGAATTCTCCAGAACATCCAGAAACCATATTTACTTCCTCTTCATACTCTGCCTTAGGCCTGATTATGTGGATGAGGCCCTCATCCATCATCTCCTGCAAATCATCCTTTATCTTATCGTAACCTTGTATGTCTGTACTTCAAATAGCACAACCGGAATGGTCATGCGTATAGTAGCTAAATTCAGAGGTATGCATGAATTTTCACCAAATCTCCTCTAACTAGATGAATATCAAAAATCAGGAAGTCACCTAGACAACCGGCCACCATATTCACAACATTTTCTCCTCCATGCTTGGGTAGAGGATTGTCTTTCACATTAGGACCCACATCCTTGAAAGATAGAATACCAAACTTCACCAATTTCTATACATCAGTCTTCAAAGAATAACAATTCTCAACATTATGCACTGGTGCTCCCTGATGAAAAGCACATGTTTGGTCTGCCTTGTAATACCAAGGTAATGGTGATGGTACATCGGGAGGTGGTCGGGTCTGAACCAACTTCTTCTGAATCAACGCCGGTAGTAACTCTGTATAACTCATAGGAATAGGGTCATAACTCTCCCTTGTCTGATTATACCCTTGATTCCCCTGCTGGGATGGTCTCTGATAAGCAACGGTGGTTGGAGCTACACCAACAACTAGGGTAACTAAGGCGACTTGCTGATGATGCTGATAATTTCTTCTAGGAGTATTAACCCTCCTCTCTTGCATAACAGCATTCATATCTCCTTCCTTCTTCTATGTAAACCCATAAGATGGATTCTTCGCACCTCCAGATCCTTCACTCTTTGTTAAACGGACCTCTCTTACAACCTCTTCTAAGCGGATACCCGTGCCTACCATTTCAGTAAAGTCACTTGGCGCACTTGCTACCATCCTTTCATAGTAGAAAGCACCCAGAGTCTTCAAGAAAATCTTAGTCATTTCCTTCTCTTCTATGGGAAGAATCTCTTGGGCGGCTGCCTCACGCTATCTCTATGCATATTCTTTGAATGATTCCCTGTCTTTCTGAACCACGGCCCTGAGTTGACCATAGTCAGGCGCCATGTCCATGTTGTATTTGTATTGTCTGATAAATGCTTCTCCCAAGTCATTGAAAGTATGGATTCTAACATTGTCCAAACTCATATACCACTTCAGCGCATCACCTCAAACTATCTTGAAAAAAGTGAATCAGTAGACGCTGATCATCAATATGGGTAGACATTCTCCTTACATACATCACAAGATGAGCACGAGGACATGTATTTCCCCTGTACTTGTCAAACTTTGGGACCTTAAACTTTGCAGGTATCTTAACATTCGGGACCAAGCCTAATTCATTCACATTCTGCCCGAATAACTCTTTTCCCCTGAGGGCCTTCATCTCCCTCTGCATCTTGTCAAACTGCTCTTGAAAATCATTCATTCTGTCGTAAAGACCCAATTCTTCACTTGGTGAAGGAAAAGGACGACACACATCATCGTTAACAAATGGAACCATATTCACCGAAGGAGGTTGCTGCACTCCAAAATTTGCCCTCTCATTTCTCAAAAGATTATCATGGACCTTCATGTCTGCTTCTGGCAAATTTCAAGTCTCAAATTACAATTTTCCAAGAAAGTCATTCACAAGGGAAAAATGGTCAAAAGCACGCTGAAAAGTTAAACTTTGACTTTTGGGTCAAAAATCAAGTTTTAAAAATTATATTTCATCAAGATATGAAACTAGTTCATCAAAAGTCAAAAGTCAGAAATTACTCAGAAAAATCCAAATTCCTAAACATTTAGAAATTTTTCTAAGTGTTAAGAGAATATGGTACTTCAGAACTTCTGGGCCAGCCCCCATGCAAGCGCAATCAGAATTTGCAAAGATGATTCAGAATATGACCCTTCAATCAGAACATAGGGAAGCAATGTTCTTCAGTTAGAACATTGGCTCTTCAGCATACGGAGGATACATTTCTGGTCTTCTGCGATCAGGACATCACCAGATCCTAAAACCTCGTTTAAACAACCAGCTGCACTGCTACAACACAGTACTAAAACCAGCAGCTAATCCAGTCCACGCCTACATTTTCCCAAATCCCATATTTGCACCAAATACAAAAAGTAATGGAACAGTATGCCAAAAAGAGTTTAAATCCCATTTATTCCCCCCCCCCCCCCCCAAAAAAAACCACAACAAATTCACCTATAAATAAGTTTCTCCATCACACTTGCAAGGGCTGGCTTTTGGAGAGAGAGAGAGAGAGAGAGAGAGAGAGAGAGAGAGAGAGAGAGAGAGAGAGAGAGAGAGAGAGAGAGAGAGAGAGAGAGAGAGAGAGAGAGAGAGAGAGAGAGAGAGAGAGAGAGAGAGAGAGAGAGAGAGAATTATCAAAAGAGAGAAAAGAAAACTGTAAAAACCCTTGCAAGAATCCATAATTCCCAAAAATAAAACCATACTTTTGTTCTTCCCTTTGAAAAAGAACATAATCTTTTCTGTTCCTTTGCTCTCGCTGACTCCAGATTCAAGGTAAGTCTTTCTGACTTTTCATGTTTTCATTCAGAACATCATTAAATATGTAAATATCATAGTATTGATGTTGGCCATATCATTGCATAAGTAGAAGAAACTATGGATCAGAACTTCTTGAATAAAGCTAGGCTCAGAATTAGAACTTCTATAAATTGTGCTTTTATCCTTCTGATTTGTTGTTAAGAATTGAATAAATTGCTGATGTGCTGATTAATATGAGGAAAGAGTTGAAATGTAACACAGAACTTCTGGATTCTCTTCACTGTTTTAACACGAAAAATTCTAGGATTTCTTATTGTTTTAACACAGAACTTCTAACATTTTACTCATTTTTTAACACAACACAAAACTTATGATTTTCACTCACTGTTTAACACAATACAGAACTTCAAATTTTCACTCATTTGTTTAGCACAACACAGAACTTCTGAGTTCTTCTTAATGTTTTAACATACCATAATTCCTAGGTTTTTACACTGTTATAATACGGTAATAGAACTTCTGACTTTTCACCCACTGTTTAACACGAAACTGAACTTCTGACATTTTGCTCACTGTCTAAACACCACCCATAAATTCTATTTTCTTTCCCTCTAACGTTTCTTGCAGGATCTCAGAGTGTATCAATTCAGAACTTTTGATTCCCACTGACGTTTCTTTCTGAGTCACAGCGCGCCTGGCATTAGAACTTCTGATCCTTTTTGTTCTGCTTGCAGCAGCACGCTGATTATATCTCTCATTATTTTCCTTTTTTATCATTTTCAATATTAATACCCTTTTTATTAATATAAAAAAGACATAAAAATATTTTCTCTCTTTTTATTAATTAATTAATTAATTTTTTTATTTATTAAGACAAAAAACCACTTTCAAAATAAGTCCTTTTATATTATACATTTCAATATGGTTGTAATAGTTAATTAGGATTTACATTCTTGCAACCCCTCTGTGATCGGTGGATCTGGAACTGACTGTTTAACGCTGGTTCGCGAAATGTCGCGGAAGCAAGAGTCGCCACCGTCTTTTATTTTCTCCAAATGGAAAGGACAAAAGCACAGAAAAATTCCTTAAAGAGATTGCTCTCGGTTCGGGAGGTAGGTTATAGAAAGGGAAGGTGTTAGCACCCTTTCTATCCATGGTTATCCATGGGCTCTTAGATACTTGCTCATTTGTGTTTTCAAAATTGTTTGTTTGCTTTTCAACTGTGGGTTTAAAAAAAAGTTTCTTTGAAAATTTCAGTTCGACTCTTGTATCGGTCCTCAAGAGTGTTTGAAAAATTGCTTTCGAAAGCTTTTTGAAAAGTGTCGGTGTGAAAAGAGCTTTTGAGTTTGTTTTGAAATTTAGAGCAAGTATCTAGAGTCGTCTACCTACCCTAAGGATTTCGTCTGTGTAGATGTCCTTTAAAGTAGTGTCATCCCACCATTGAGAGGTAGGTAGCACCACCGTTGGAGGTGTTCGGGTCAATTCGAGGTTCGGGACATGGTGATCACCAGAGCAATGGGAAGACACCTTAGAAGCTACCCTCATGCCAGGTTCCCGGATCATGAGGACTTACTAAGACATCCTCTACTCGACGATCACCTTTCGAGGCAAGGCAACAGTGAGGCGTACCCTAGGGGTGGTGTGTGCAATTTGTGTGTCGTTTTCATTTGCATTTATCTTGTCATGTTATTGGTGTTCTACGCTTGTTTTTATTTTGTCCATACATTCTTTCATGTCATTTGATTAACAGTTAAAAAAGTCGCAAGGAAAGTAAATTCTAAGCTATTACAAACGGCGCGGGTCCACATCGCCAAAAGTTTCTCGAACCCGATTTGACAGAAAATAAATAAACAAAGTAAATAAAGCATTAAAAGTGCGAGTAATTAAATACATGGCTTCGGGAGAGATACATGAATATTTAAGCGAAAAAGAAATAAAAATGCAAATTAATAAGAAATTAAGAACGAGGGCGTTGGACCCTTTTGCAAAAATTAAATTAATGATGAATTAGTTAAAATTAAAAGAAAGAAAGAACTTGTTTTTTTTTGTGTTTTTTTTAGTATTTTAGGAAAAAGAATTAATTAAAATTAAAATAAGAGGCAAACCCTAATTCTAGTGGCTTTTAATTTATTAAGAAAAATATTGAATTTTAAACTAATTTAAACCTAATTTTTATATGCAATTTAATTTATGAAAATAAATATTTAGTTATTTTAATTATTATAAAAGAAAAATAAAAGGGATAAAATTTAATCAAACCTAATTCTATGTTTTTTTTAATTTATTCTTAAAAGAATTAAAATTAACATCTAATTTAAAACTAATTTTATTTACATGCAAATTTATTTAAGAAAATACTAAAATAAAAATTATTTATTGTTTAACTCTTTTCTTGATTTTTTATGATATTTTATATTTTATGAAAATAATTAATTAACTAAACAAGTAATAATTAAAATAAAAATAGAATTAAAAATAAAGAAAGTAAAAATTATGCAAACCTAGGGGTTCAGACCCCAAAATAGGAGGTGAGATTATGGAAATTCTGGCCCAATAACCTTGGCCTGTTTGACTTTGGCAGGACACGTGCATGTGCGTTGACTCAACCTCATGGTGTTCCTCCAATCTGCACCCTTGGATTTCTCTAAACGTACGCGTGGCTGGCCTGATGAGGAGGTGTATCGTGGTCTTCAGTAAGCGAAACTGCATGTGATGGTTAATTGAAAAATAACATTGAAATTATTGAAGACCTGGGGCTCGAACCCAGTTCATGTGCGTTATCTCCAGATATGCTTGCCACCGAGCCACTTCATGCATTGTTAATATTAAATAATCAACAAATATTATAAAAAGAACAACTGCATTAGTGATTCAAAACGCGCGAAATTTAAACCTTCCAATCAGCGCCGGCCAACACATCATCTTCTTCATGTTCCTGAAATACAAACAACATAAGCAACGGTTTTTACACCGTTGCAGAAAGCATCTTTACAGAAAATAACGATTAGCCCTAGGGCACTCATAAATTAGGCGCGATAGTTCCATTATCTTCGTCCAAATGTGCTGATCACAACCATGGCACTGTGGTGTTCTAATTTTGTCTCATCTTGAAACCCCTAATTTGAAGCTCTGTAAACCCTAGAAAACAATCATGGCATAATCGCGTGTAGCACATAAAAATGCAATTAAATATATTGGTTAGCTTCAGAATTTCATAAGGAACATGAATCAATGAATAAAATGTTATGAGGATGCCTGCAAATCAAAATACGAATGTGCATTTTTCATGAAACATATTGAATTCTGTATACCGATTCCTGAGGTTTTGATGAGCGTTAATGATTGGAAAATGTTCAATGATGCTTGAGGAAGCTAATGAGATAGAAATCGTGGCTTGAAACCTCCTGCAAGTTAGTTTTCAGTTATGAGTTTTTTTGCAAAAAAATTCCAATTTGATAATGGCTTTTCTGGGCAGCTGCGTGTGTGTGAGCATTAGGGTTGTCTTTTGGCTTTTGTATTGAGTCCATTAGGTCAAGAAAAATAGAACAAATCCATTGCATTCATTGATTTTGAAAATTTGATTTTCAATATCTTTTTTCAATCTTTTCCATGTGTTTTTTGTTCTCAATCATACCAATCAATCCAAATCTTTCCATGTTGGGATATGCACGAATTATTGATGATATAATGTGCACAAAAAGATTGAAAAAATTAGGTTAGACATTTTTCATATATTTAATTTGATTTAAATGAATTATTATAAATAAAAATTCAAATAAATAAATAAAAAATGAATAAAGACTTCCCTTTGGGCCAAGTAGTCGTGCATATGCTATGGATGATGATTTGTGGAAGAAAAATGGGCCCATTAGCAATTTTAGGTCATTTGAATCAATGTTGACTTTTCAAAATATCCAAAAATTTCCCAACTTCTACAAGGCATAACTTGCTCAATTTTTAAGCTTTTCTCATGTTCTTGAACATTTTGGAAAGGTCTTTGACTCCTCTAACCAATGCCTTTGGTCCCATGTCATTTTGATTTACCAATCTCAAATTATGGCCTTTGACTTAAAGTCCCTTTTTGTTGACTTTTGAAAATGACCTGTAATGTTGAAATTGATAACTTTGTGTGAGAGCATTTCTTGGACTTTAAGTATGAAGATGAGTTGTAGGAAATGTCTTTCTCTTCAAAATGAGCTTTGGATGGAATTTTTCTGATAATCCATGTGAAAGTTATGCTCTGGTCAATTTACAGTTGACTTTTTCAGCTGTCCAAATAAGGAAACTTTTGCATCTTGATGATTTTTGAGCCAAACTTTGAGAATCATGATCAAGCATTGATCAAATGATGTTTGTGGCTTCAAAATGATATGTTGACCAAAAATTTGAACTTTTGACTGTCAAATGACCATTTTGCCCCTACAGTTGACTGTGGTGCAATTAGGTTTTTTTTTTATTGTGCAATTTTGAGCTGAATGTCTTGAAACTTGATAGGAGGATGCTTGACCATATTTGTAGGCATGTGAGGCTTGATTGGACCTTTGGAAACTTCATTTTCTTGACCAGAACAAAAACCCTAATCTTGACTGTATAGGAGACCTTTGCACTGTGCAACCCTTGGGGAATCTTGAAGCTTGACTTTGCAAATCTTTGAAGAATATGGGAGGGCAAATTTTGGGGTACAACAGTTGCCCCTGTTCAATCTTCTTAGACCTGAGGATGCAGATTGGCTGACGTGCCTTTCGTAATCCGAGGGTGGAAGATGATTGAACACTAGAGTGCCCAGAAATTTGCGCTCACATAGTAGCAATGTGATGATGGAATGGGCTTATAGATGCCATTTGGAGATTGATGGATAGGATGATGGGCTTATAGATGCCATCTGGATGTCGATCGCGTAAGAGATTCCTTAGCGAGAACTTGCGTACCTGCAAAACAGAAAATGAGTACCTGACACGTTGCAGGAGCTGATTTTTTAGATGCTTGGTATAGATATGTCCTGCCTGGTTACAGGAGTTGAGTCTGGAGCTTCACAAGATGATGAATGAACCAGGGATGGTTACTATCTTAGTATGAACGGTAAGAGAACCTTGGGTGACTTTAACTTCAACAACGCTTGTTGAGAAAAATCTTAGTGGGAATTACCATCTTCGCAGTATCGGGAAGAGAACCAGTAGGCAATTATAATCTGAAAAGGAATTACATCTCACGCACCGTCGGGGAGAGAACCACAGGAAATCATAACCTAAAAGGGAATTATCACCTCACGCACCATCGGAGAGGGAACTAATAGGAAAGGAATTATCACCTCACGCACCATCGGAGAGGGAACCATTAGGAAATTATAATCTGAAAAGGAATTATCACCTCACTCACCATCGGAGAGGGAACCATAGGAAAAGGAATTATCACCTCACTCACCGTCGGAGAGGGAACCATAGGAAAAGGAATTATCACCTCACTCACCGTCGGAGAGGGAACCATAGGAAAAGGAATTATCACCTCACTCACCGTCGGAGAGGGAACCATCTGAAAAGGAATTATCACCTCACTCACCGTCGGAGAGGGAACCATAGGAAAAGGAATTATCACCTCACTCACCGTCGGAGAGGGAACCATAGGAAAAGGAGTTATCACCTCACTCACCGTCGGAGAGGGAACCATAGGAAAAGGAATTATCACCTCACTCACCGTCGGAGAGGGAACCATAGGAAAAGGAATTATCACCTCACTCACCGTCGGAGAGGGAACCATAGGAAAAGGAATTATCACCTCACTCACCGTCGGAGAGGGAACCATAGGAAATTATAATCTTAAAGAAAACCCTAAAAATGGAAATCTCATGCACCTTTGGAGAGAGAACCAATAGGAAATTATAACCTGGGATAACTTCTACTGAGTCTTTATCAGAAAAATCTGTTGGGAGTCGATTTAGCTGGACTAGAGAAGGCTTGGGACTGGATAAGAAATCTTTGGAGTTGATTAACTGAACCGGTCTAGGTCTTGAAATATGATTGAGAATTTAGCTGAATCTTTCCTGAAAGGTAAAGGTCAGTCATATGCAATGCATGATATGGATCAAGCAATGATATTCTCAACATAAATGAGATTTGTGAGATGTGATGCGTCTATGCACGCTATAATGATGTATGGAAGTGCGATGTTTATGAATGTTTGTTTTTGCCTAGGAAAGTAAATCCTTGACGAGTGCCGGGAAGTCATATCCTGGGCTGATGTTGGAGAATAGATTTTGCTTCCGCTGGGGATGATAACTGCAAGAATACCGGTAGGAGAAGATGACTCCGTTGCGGAATAAACTTGGCAAATGGAAGATTCTGCGGGGAGAAAAGATACTCTAGCGACCATGCTGGGAAGCAATACTCTGTGGGAAGAGAGATGCCTTGCTGAGTGTTGATAATAATTTGCTGGGGATACCCTTGTTGTTGGAAGTGTTGATGGACTTCGCTGGGGTAAGAAGACTTCGTCGAGGACGCTCTTTCCGTGGCTTTTGGCTGAGGATAACCCAGTTATATCCTGTTAAGGAAATAACTCTTTGAATAAAGCCGGGAGACGCGTTCGTGCTCTGCGAAGGATAAGCTTCCAGAATTTACTGGGGATAAGCTTACTGCTTGGGGATATGAATTCCAAATTTCCTGGGGAACTGGATTGGACTTTCTGGGGAAGTTTTGATATGCTGGGGAAGTGATTCCTTTGAATGTCTGGTATACCGCCGGGGAACAATCTTTAGACCAAGACTGTCGGGGATGCTTGTTAAGAATATATATGCTGCTGGGGAGATGTTGAGATCTACTGGAGGATACCCAATTTCCTTGAGACTTGATAACTCTGCCTGGAGAAGAATGCACGGTTTTGCTGAATCACTCTCTGGGGAATTGAGATACCTGGTCATGTTCTTCAGCTGAACCTATCTTGGTACTTTGGAGGACAGAATAATTAGATTGCTTAGACAACTCTTTATTGCCCCTGTTTCTGAGGTGAAGGCACCTGTGGGATGCTGATAATTGTTGAGGGTCAAACCTTCTTCTGGTAGGCAGGTGACAAGATGACAGGACATAGTCGTACGCTTTGATCCCTAAATTTTGCCTGGACCGCCCTTTCGGGTTTTTAGTCCACCGGGATACCCATTTTTGCCCAAGCCGCCTTTTCAGGTTTTCGACTTGCCGGGTGTACAGATTTTTTTATTTCATCCCTCATTTTGCCCGAACCCTTTTGGTTCGCCGGGACGCCCTTATTTTTGCCTAGGTATGTCAACCTAGCGGGTCTTTGATTGTGCGTAGTATTTTTTCGACTATGTCTGTGCTTTCAGAATGTAGGGAGTTGCCCCTGTTAGAAGTGTTTCGTCATGCCACCAGAAGGTGCTTGATCAAGCAAGATTCGTTGTTGGAGTGCCCCGAATGACTCAGGCGGAGATTTGCCCTAGACTATTTGGCCTTTGAGAGATTCTCCGAATCTTGACTGAATTGCCCCAGATAATAGACAAAAGTCATGTCGTGCCCCTTGATTGGAAGTGCTTTTGTTCACTAGGTATTCATCGTGCAAATTTCCCTGCTGTTCAAACAAAAAGTCATATGCAAACAAAGTTATGTTAAAAATGCAAAGCCTATGTCTGTCTTGAATATTTTGAAAATGCATTCTTTTTTTTTCATAAAACACATGAATGTTTGTAAAACATGATGTCAACTCCTTCTTTATAGCAAGCCTTAAGGAGTCAGGATACCTTTCGTAACAGTATGCTTTCGAACTAGCCCATGCTTCAGCTAGGACTTTTAAGGGTTATAACGTGGCCTGGTTCACGGTTTAAGAAACAAAGGATAAGGGCTCAAATTTTATTTGTACCCACCCGCTCTTCGTGATGTTCTCCAAACCTAAACTCAGCTGATCGTGCGTTTGACCTTATTTGAGTTTTTGTCCTGATGTTCCAATGATGGTTCAGATATTGAACGTTTATTTGAATAGGCAGTCATCTCCTTTTTTGCTGAGGGTTTGTAGGACCTCTTTCTTTTTTTGATTTTTGTTATCCCTTTCTTTTTTTTTTGCCTGAACTGTTTCCTTTTTTGGAATTACAGTCAGCGGCATGCCCCAGTTTTGTAAGTCTCCTTTATGGGTTTTGACTTAATGGTTTTTTTTTATTTTTTGAGATAATGACTGCCTTTCTTTATTGATTATTCTGAACCATCACTGTCTTTCTTTGTTTTTGTAAGGACCTCTTCGGTACCATTTGTTGCGCACTTGGATCAACTGAGAGGACTACCCTGCCCCAGGTTATGATTAAAGGGTTTTAAATTTCGAAAATAAAAACTCCTACTTCTTTGGCTCAGATGGGTTGACGAGGGATTATCATCCTTATAACTCCAGTGTTTAGGGATTGAAACAATGCCTGTACCTCATCAGTGGGGTCTGTTCAAAAGCATACTGTAGATTAGGGTATCGTTTTCGTCATCCTCCCTCAAGAGGCTTAGAATTATTGATTGAGAGTTGATCATCAGAAAAAATATGAAAATAATTTGCGTATAGTGAATACGAATATATTGATTCAAAATAGACATAAGCGATGCATTAATGAAATAACAATGTTTTAACAATGAGTAAATGTTTGAACAAAAGAAAATTGCAACTTGAACATTCGAATGAATAAAAGTCTTTTCAGTCTTAGCCATGTTTTGGCAAGGGAGCAGTGATCACGTTGGGAGTCTCGGCGGGCTCGAACTCGATCTCTTTAGCATCGATCATGTTCTGAATCTTATACCTCAGTGCCCAACAATCCTCAGTATCGTGCCCCGGGCTACCAGAATGGTAAGCGCACCTTGCTTCTGGGTTGTAACTTGGAGAGGAGGTCTTTGGATTTGCAGGAGGGTTGATCACCGCAATCAGGTTCATCCTTAACATGTGATGTAAAGCTCGTGACCATGGCATGTTGATGTTGGTGAATTGTCTCTTAGGCTCGTCCGACCTGTTCTGATCAACCCGCTGTTCTTGGCGAGGTCGTTGTTGGACCTGTGAAGTAGTAGCAACTCGGAGAGGTCTATTCATTGGACCCGACCTTTGCCCTCTTGGAAGCTGTTCCATGACATGGTCCCTGATTTGGGCTGGTTGCTTCATGCCTTGAGGAAGCTGACTGATCATGGCTCTCAGCTCTCCTTGCTCCTGAGCTAAACCTTGAATGAGGGCCCTTTGCCCCAGCATCTGGGTTTTCAATGTGTCTACCTCAGCTTGTAGACGTTTCAGCTGTTCGTCCTTGTCATCTTCAGGACTTTTTCTGATCAGATTCCCCATGAGGAGTGCCCTCAACTCTTCCTGCCCCTTGGATAGACCTAGGAAGATTTCCCTGAACTGAGTCTCTTGAGCATGAAGACCCTGGTTACCTTGTTGGGAAGCCATTGCTGAAATAAACAGCGAGAAGGGTAAGTGACCTGCAACAAGGATACCTGCTATGCAATGATGTGTATCATATGCATGCAATGTTTTCAAGGATCTCGCGGGGTAAACAAGAAGTTTGTCAGAACTCGGGTCCGGTAGTTTGATTGAAGGAACTGCATGTGGTTGAGAGTCCTTCTTCAAAGGGTCAAAGGCTCACCATATCCAGTGGGTCATAGCCCCTGACTTTAGCCATCATGTCTGGTTTTGATTTCCAAACAACCTTGGTTAGGAGGAACTTCTCCAGGAGTCAGAGCTCACCATATCAAGTGGGTCATAGCCCCTGACAACCTTGGCTAGAGGAAAATAAATCCTCTTTGCCCCTTGTTGGGGTGGCTGATTCGCCCTGACCTGCATCACAAGCCCTTGAGATCCTTGAAATAGGTTAGGATGTATGCAATGGTATGATGTTATGGTATGCATGGGGTAATATGAATAAACCCTGTTAGGAGCCCTTATTAAGGACTATAAACAGAAACCTGCAAGAAACTTAAGTAAAACCTGTCATGAGTCCCAATTAAGGACTAAAAACAGAACCTATGAGAATTTAGTAACCCTGTTATGAGTCCCAATTAAGGACTATAAACAAAACCTGCAAGGAAATCAAGTGTCAGATAACAAACATGCAAGTAGTCAAATACGAAGGCACACAGGTCACACAAGAGAGCCCTTAGAGTTTAGGCCAGCATGGGGTCTGGGTATTACCCTCTTGAAGTTGGTGGGCTCAACCTGTCCTATTAGAAGTAACCGGGTTCTAAGGGTCCCAATATCACTGGATTGCTTTCATTGTTCATCGTTTCGATTTAGCCACTGAACTGGCGACCGAAATATTCCAGGAAAGCAACCCTCAATTGAGTGTAGTATCGAGTATCAACCAACTTCGGACTGCACCAAGGTCAGTTATCTCACTACCCTAAAGAGGCCAAGATAGTTCAATTAAGGTTCCTAAGGTCTGTTGATGCTTCACGATACCACGCGGAGGCCCCGTACTCTCCTTGACTGAACTCAAGGGTTACCGGTACACACCAAAGTGCCACATCAACGTAGCAGACTGTTTCAACCATGTCGGTATACCCCGCACAGTTCCCTCACAACCTTGTTGCTACTTTCTAAGAAGGTATCCCCAGATCCGGGTTAGGATCTATAGAACTCCCAAGACAGTCCCACAATTTAAAGCAAGCAAAGAAAGCAATTGAAAACACAGTGATCTTAGTCCTAAGGTACACCTCACTTTAAGTTCAAAATCCCCAGCAGAGTCGCCAGTTCTGTGATCGGTGGATCTGGAACTGACTGTTTAACGCTGGTTCGCGAAATGTCGTGGAAGCAAGAGTCGCCACCGTCTTTTATTTTCTCCAAATGGAAAGGACAAAAGCACAGAAAAATTCCTTAAAGAGATTGCTCTCGGTTCGGGAGGTAGGTTATAGAAAGGGAAGGTGTTAGCACCCTTTCTATCCATGGTTATCCATGGGCTCTTAGATACTTGCTCATTTGTGTTTTCAAAATTGTTTGTTTGCTTTTCAACTGTGGGTTTAAAAAAAAGTTTCTTTGAAAATTTCAGTTCGACTCTTGTATCGGTCCTCAAGAGTGTTTGAAAAATTGCTTTCGAAAGCTTTTTGAAAAGTGTCGGTGTGAAAAGAGCTTTTGAGTTTGTTTTGAAATTTAGAGCAAGTATCTAGAGTCGTCTACCTACCCTAAGGATTTCGTCTGTGTAGATGTCCTTTAAAGTAGTGCCATCCCACCATTGAGAGGTAGGTAGCACCACCGTTGGAGGTGTTCGGGTCAATTCGAGGTTCGGGACATGGTGATCACCAGAGCAATGGGAAGACACCTTAGAAGCTACCCTCATGCCAGGTTCCCGGATCATGAGGACTTACTAAGACATCCTCTACTCGACGATCACCTTTCGAGGCAAGGCAACAGTGAGGCGTACCCTAGGGGTGGTGTGTGCGATTTGTGTGTCGTTTTCATTTGCATTTATCTTGTCATGTTATTGGTGTTCTACGCTTGTTTTTATTTTGTCCATACATTCTTTCATGTCATTTGATTAACAGTTAAAAAAGTCGCAAGGAAAGTAAATTCTAAGCTATTACAAACGGCGCGGGTCCACATCGCCAAAAGTTTCTCGAACCCGATTTGACAGAAAATAAATAAACAAAGTAAATAAAGCATTAAAAGTGCGAGTAATTAAATACATGGCTTCGGGAGAGATACATGAATATTTAAGTGAAAAAGAAATAAAAATGCAAATTAATAAGAAATTAAGAACGAGGGCGTTGGACCCTTTTGCAAAAATTAAATTAATGATGAATTAATTAAAATTAAAAGAAAGAAAGAACTTGTTTTTTTGTGTTTTTTTTAGTATTTTAGGAAAAAGAATTAATTAAATTAAAATAAGAGGCAAACCCTAATTCTAGTGGCTTTTAATTTATTAAGAAAAATATTGAATTTTAAACTAATTTAAACCTAATTTTTATATGCAATTTAATTTATGAAAATAAATATTTAGTTATTTTAATTATTATAAAAGAAAAATAAAAGGGATAAAATTTAATCATTCCTAATTCTATGTTTTTTTTAATTTATTCTTAAAAGAATTAAAATTAACATCTAATTTAAAACTAATTTTATTTACATGCAAATTTATTTAAGAAAATACTAAAATAAAAATTATTTATTGTTTAACTCTTTTCTTGATTTTTTATGATATTTTATATTTTATGAAAATAATTAATTAACTAAACAATTAATAATTAAAATAAAAATAGAATTAAAAATAAAGAAAGTAAAAATTATGCAAACCTAGGGGTTCAGACCCCAAAATAGGAGGTGAGATTATGGAAATTCTGGCCCAATAACCTTGGCCTGTTTGACTTTGGCAGGACACGTGCATGTGCGTTGACTCAACCTCATGGTGTTCCTCCAATCTGCACCCTTGGATTGCTCTAAACGTACGCGTGGCTGGCCAGATGAGGAAGTGTATCGTGGTCTTCAGTAAGCGAAACTGCATGTGATGGTTAATTGAAAAAAAACATTGAAATTATTGAAGACCTGGGGCTCGAACCCAGGTCATGTGCGTTATCTCCAGATATGCTTGCCACTGAGCCACTTCATGCATTGTTAATATTAAATAATCAACAAATATTATAAAAAGAACAACTGCATTAGTGATTCAAAACGCACGAAATTTAAACCTTCCAATCAGCGCCGGCCAACACATCATCTTCTTCATGTTCCTGAAATACAAACAACATAAGCAACGGTTTTTACACCGTTGCAGAAAGCATCTTTACAGAAAATAACGATTAGCCCTAGGGCACTCATAAATTAGGCGCGATAGTTCCATTATCTTCGTCCAAATGTGCTGATCACAACCATGGCACTGTGGTGTTCTAATTTTGTCTCATCTTGAAACCCCTAATTTGAAGCTCTGTAAACCCTAGAAAACAATCATGGCATAATCGCGTGTAGCACATAAAAATGCAATTAAATATATTGGTTAGCTTCAGAATTTCATAAGGAACATGAATCAATGAATAAAATGTTATGAGGATGCCTGCAAATCAAAATACGAATGTGCATTTTTCATGAAACATATTGAATTCTGTATACCGATTCCTGAGGTTTTGATGAGCGTTAGTGATTGGAAAATGTTCAATGATGCTTGAGGAAGCTAATGAGATAGAAATCGTGGCTTGAAACCTCCTGCAAGTTAGTTTTCAGTTATGAGTTTTTTTGCAAAAAAATTCCAATTTGATAATGGCTTTTCTGGGCAGCTGCGTGTGTGTGAGCATTAGGGTTGTCTTTTGGCTTTTGTATTGAGTCCATTAGGTTAAGAAAAATAGAACAAATCCATTGCATTCATTGATTTTGAAAATTTGATTTTCAATATCTTTTTTCAATCTTTTCCATGTGTTTTTTGTTCTCAATCATACCAATCAATCCAAATCTTTCCATGTTGGGATATGCACGAATTATTGATGATATAATGTGCACAAAAAGATTGAAAAAATTAGGTTAGACATTTTTCATATATTTAATTTGATTTAAATGAATTATTATAAATAAAAATTCAAATAAATAAATAAAAAATGAATAAAGACTTCCCTTTGGGCCAAGTAGTCGTGCATATGCTATGGATGATGATTTGTGGAAGAAAAATGGGCCCATTAGCAATTTTAGGTCATTTGAATCAATGTTGACTTTTCAAAATATCCAAAAATTTCCCAACTTCTACAAGGCATAACTTGCTCAATTTTTAAGCTTTTCTCATGTTCTTGAACATTTTGGAAAGGTCTTTGACTCCTCTAACCAATGCCTTTGGTCCCATGTCATTTTGATTTACAAATCTCAAATTATGGCCTTTGACTTAAAGTCCCTTTTTGTTGACTTTTGAAAATGACCTGTAATGTTGAAATTGATAACTTTTTGTGAGAGCATTTCTTGGACTTGAAGTATGAAGATGAGTTGTAGGAAATGTCTTTCTCTTCAAAATGAGCTTTGGATGGAATTTTTCTGATAATCCATGTGAAAGTTATGCTCTGGTCAATTTACAGTTGACTTTTTCAGCTATCCAAATAAGGAAACTTTTGCATCTTGATGATTTTTGAGCCAAACTTTGAGAATCATGATCAAGCATTGATCAAATGATGTTTGTGGCTTCAAAATGATATGTTGACCAAAAATTTGAACTTTTGACTGTCAAATGACCATTTTGCCCCTACAGTTGACTGTAGTGCAATTAGGTTTTTTTTTTATTGTGCAATTTTGAGCTGAATGTCTTGAAACTTGATAGGAGGATGCTTGACCATATTTGTAGGCATGTGAGGCTTGATTGGACCTTTGGAAACTTCATTTTCTTGACCAGAACAAAAACCCTAATCTTGACTGTATAGGAGACCTTTGCACTGTGCAACCCTTGGGGAATCTTGAAGCTTGACTTTGCAAATCTTTGAAGAATATGGGAGGGCAAATTTTGGGGTACAACACCCTCATTTATAAATTTGTACCCCCGTCCCTAAATGATGTAATAGCGTAGGACCTTTACATTTCCATAATATATTGCTTTAAAATATAAATGCTAGTAATTAGGGTGTATATAACAAGACATGAAATCAACAAATAGATAACCCTAATCAAGACTAAATGCATGTAAATCAAACACACTTGCACACTACCACCCTTAGGGTAATCCCATTTTGTTTCCTATCGGAAAATAGTCATGCCCCTCGAATATGGGCGTTTTAGCAAAGACCCTCGATAAAATATCGTAGTCCCTCGATGACCCTCAATGTTGCCTTCGATAAACGATCTAGTCCCTAAAATGACATTGCTAAAATATCCCATAGGTTGCCTTCTATGACTATACAAACGTCCCACGCCCGTCCCTTCACATCCAACGATGGGGCTTCTTATCAAATCAATGGTAAGATAGCAACATCTAAAGGAGGAGGAAAAGAACATTTAAGACCTTTTGAGTAGGTAGGTTACTCTTAGTTGCTCGCAACAAAAATATTTCATACACCAATACACTCATTTGAAACATTTTCAAAAGAAAGACACTTTGTACGCGTTCTTATAGAAATGAGAGCCATTACAAAGAAGACACATTTTTAAAATCACTTTCAAAAACACATTCCACAAACACATTTTTGAACTATTTTCGAAACAATACTTTGTACGCATTCTTATAGAAATGAGAACCATTACAAAGACATTTTCAAAATACTTTCAAAACCCATACCACAATCCCATTCAAACAAAAGCAAGTGATCTAGAAAGCAACTAAGAGCCCGTAGATAACTACGGATGAAAAGGGTGCTAATACCTTCCCTTTTAATAATCTACCCCCCGAACTCAAGAAAACATATCTAAAGGTCTTTCCTATTCTTTTCAACCTTTCCTTTTGGATAAAAGAAAAGTCGGTGGCGACTCTTGCAATCCGCACAATTACGATCAAACTCAAAACAACGAAGTCAGTTCTCCCACCATGTTACAGAACTGGCGACTCTGTTGGGGAAAAACTTAAAAGTGGGGTTACCTTGGGGCTAGATCACCTTTACTTGCTTTCTTTTGTTTGACTTGTATGCTTTACATTTTGGGTTTTTGTTTGGGCTTAAATCCTCTACCCATATTTGGGATGCCTTTTTGGTAAGTAGCAATACGTTGTGGAAACTGTGTGGGGTATACCGACATGGTCTAAGCAATAGCTACGTTAGTGTAACATATTTATGGGTACCTGTAGCCCTTGAGTAGTCAAGGAGAATGCGGGGCCGCTGAGTGATGTCATGAAGCACTAACTGACTTTTAGAACCTTTACTTGACCAACTTGGCCATTAGGACGTAGTTAGATGACCGGCTTTGGTGCAGTCTGAAGTTGGTAGATACTCGATACTACACTCATTGAGGTTTAATTTTAGGGATATTTCGGTCGCCGTGAAAGAGGCTTGCGCTGAAACAATGCCCGAGAAGACAAATCAGTGATATTGAGATCCCTTAGAACCCGATTACTATTTATAGAACAGGTTGAGCCAACTAAACTTCAAGAGGGTACTTACCTATGAACCCCATGCAAGCCTAATCCTAAGGACTTGTCTGCTTTGTGTGTATATGGTTATTTGTATATAACAACTTGCTTGCTTTGCATACTTGTACATAACATCATGACATCACACCATAGCATTTTCAATAACCATTTCAAGGATCTCAATGGCCTATGATTCAGGGTCCTGTTGAACCAGACGTCTCTCAAGGGACAAGAGGATTTATTATCCTCTAACCAAACACCGTCAAAGATCAAGTACAACAACTTGAGTCAAGGGCTACAACCCACTTGACATGTTTAGCTTAATTTTCGTGGAAGGACATCCATCGATACAAAGTTCTCCAATCAAAAATGTAAGTGACCACTAACATTTACCCCGCGAGATCCTTAAAAACATGCATCCATATATCATGCATCTTATCATGATAGGTTTCTCCCATACAAGCCTCCTTATCTTCCTACTGTTTATTTTAGTAAGATGGATATGGAACAAATGGTGAAAGATCTCCAAGCTCAAAACGCTCAATTCCAACAAATGTTCCTAGCTTTAGCTAAGGGGCAAGAGGACTTGAAGACTCTTCTTCTCAAAGACAAGAAGAAAAAGTCCAAGAAGTCAGTAGGCGTCCTGAACTTGGGAAGAAGACTTAAAGGACCAGTCAATGGAGCTCTAGATCTTCCAACTCCGTCCAACATGGGGGATAGTCATTAAGAAGACAGTAGTATGGAGATTGATAAAGTCGAAGCTGACTACTCTGAGGAACAATATCATCCTGCTGATGATAAGTACAAACAATTGGAGGATCGCCTCAATGCTATGGAAATTCAGCAGATACCTGGATTGGATTTTGGAGACATGGGTTTGGTTTCTGGAGTGGTCATCCCTCCAAAGTTCAAAATCCCTACCTTTGCCTGTACGATGGAGTCTCTTGCCATAAGATGCCCTTAAAGTCTTATGTTTGCAAGAATTAACCATACACAACTGATCCGAAGCTTTGGATCCATTTCTTCCAAGAGAGCCTAGTAGGGACTCAACTCGAATGGTTCTATCAATTGGAGAGTTCTTGCATCCACACCTGGGAGGATCTAGATGATGCTTTCTATAAGTAGTACCAGTATAACGCTGATGTTGCACCAACTCGTATGCAATTGCAGAAAATGACCATGGGTTCCAACGAGAGCTTCAAAGGATACGCCTAAAAGTGGAGAGATCTGGCTGGTAGGGTGCAGCCCCCTTTAACTAACAGGGAGCTGATTGACATCTTTATGGGAACCTTGACGGGACCTTTCTTCAAGCACCTAATCGGAAGCTCCTCGGTCGGGTTCACCGAGCTAATACTGACTGGAAAAAGGGTCGAAGCTGGCATCAAAAGCGGAAAGATCTAAGGAGCTACACCCTCCGATGCTCAAAAAAAGTCATACAATGGGAAGAAAGAGTCCAATGTTGTGTATGGTCAAAAAAGTCGTCATGACCAACACGTGGGGGGCAGTCCTGATCTCTGGTTCTGCGTCGCACCTGAAACAACAAAGGGGAAATCAACGAAGTCCATACGAGCCCAAAAGACAGTTTACCAACATCAACATGCCGTTGTCTCAAGTGCTACAACACTTGTTGAGGATGAATCTGATTACGTTGATAAGACCTCATCCAAACCCCAAAAATCCTTCTCCTAACTACAATTCAAATGCAACGTGTGCTTATCATTCCGGCAGTCCCGGGCATGATACTAACGATTGTTGGGCATTGAAGTACAAGATTCAAAATTTGATTGACACCAAAGAGATCGAGTTTGACCCTCTTGAGACTCCAAACGTGATCACTGCTCCTATGCCGAATCATTGAGAGCGTCTTGTTCATTATGAATTTTCAATTGTAATTTCTTTTGTTATTCAAACAATTATCTATTAATGTCAAACTTTGTTTCATTAATGCATTAAATATGTTTGTCTTGAATTAATCCATTCATTTTAATTCTATTTAAATTATGATTTTTACTCCTTTTATGATATTCAACTCTTGTTTTAAAAGTTGCAAGCCTCTAGAGGGAGGATGACGAAAACAAATGCCTTAATCTCATACAATATGCTTTTGGACAGACCTTGCTGACGATGTACATGCGTTCTTTCAATTCCTAAACACAGGAGTTATAAGGAGGATAATTCCTAGTCAACCCTCTTCGAGCCAAAGAAGTAGAAGTTTTTCTTTTTTACACAAATTGAAACCTTCATTCAAAACCTGGGGCAGGGTAGTCTCTAAGTTAATTCAAATGCGCTTCCAAATCGCAAACTCTCATCTCGTAATACGACGAGTGACATCAAAAACATTCCTCCAGAATCAAAAGACATTGATGGTTCCCTGCCGAATAGGCAGTCATTATATCATAATAAAAAAACCCACTAAGTCAAAACCTAAGAAGGAGACTTAAGAAAAAATGGGGCATCCCGCTGACTGTAATCTCAAAACAAGAACAGTCAGACAAGAACCGAGGATAATAAATCAAAAGAAAGAGGTCACTACAAATCCTCAACAACATGAAAAGTGTTGCAAAAAACGACTGCCTTCCGATAAACTAAACTTTTCTAAACCATCACCAAAATGTCGTTGGAGTTCCAACGTACAATTAACTGAGTTTAGGACTAAAGAACATCACGAAGAACGGGTGGGTACAAATAAAATTTGATCCTTTATCTTTTGTTTCATAAACTATGAACCAAGCCACGCTACAACCCTTCAAAAGTCCTAATTAAAGCATGGGTTAATTCGAAAGCATACTGTTACAAAAGGTATCCTGACTCCTGTAAGGCTTTACTCTAAACCTTGAGTTGAATTTTCTTACAAAAATTCTTTTATCTGCTAAAATGCATTTTCAAAACTTTAAGACAAGCATAAACTTTGCATTATTTAAGTATCACTGTTTACATAGGGCTAATTGTTTGACAACAGAGAAATTCATACAACGAATATCTAGTGAATAAAAACCCTCTCAAAGAGCAAAATCATTTCAAGTGGGAAGACACTTCCAATAACAGATCTCCTATAAGCAAGAGGGCATGACGTGTCACTATCCAACACACCTGGAGCAGTACAGTCAAGATTCCAAGAAATCTCTCAAGAAATGCTGAATATACCAGGGGCAGGTCTGTATCTGAATCACTTGGGGCATTGAACGCGAATACCAACAAAAAAGTTACGTACAGTCAAACATTTCCTGGAAGTGCCACAAACACCTGCTACTAGGGGCAATGACAAATCCCCCCAAAGTCCTTTTCATACGGTGACCCCTAGCCAGGATTTCAATCTCTGAAAACTTCTCCCCAACTGAGTCGACCTCAAGAATCCTCGAGGATTTCTTCCAAAAGAAGACTCCTCTGCGACAGACTGATGACAGGGTTTATTTCCCCAACAAACTACAGATTCCCCAGCTTGAGTTTGTCTCTCCAATTGCTAAAAATGAAGGGACCACAACTCCTCTTCCCCAGTAGACTTTTCTACAATCCCTAGTAAGTTACTGCAAAGTCTAGATCCAACCAGATATCAGTTTAACTTCATCCTTTCTAGCAAGTCACTGCAAATCCTGGAATCCGACCAGATAACAGTTAACTTATTTATCCCCATCAAGTTTTTATGAAGCTGGGAATCCGACCAGATAGCAGCTAAAGTTTCATCCTCTCCATTCAAGAGATAACTCCCCAGTAGAGCAACAGACAACTGAGACTCTTGAACTCTTTTCCCCCAAGCAGAGATCAACACTCCCCCACAGAGTCTTCCTAAGAAAAGCCAATGTTCCCCAGTGGAGTTATCCTCAAACAATAAAACAGGATTCCCTAGTGGAAACATCCTAAAATAAGGTCCGAAGAGGAGCATACTCTTTGTCCATAACAGCGGTCAGGGATTTCATTTCCCAAAGCTCCCCAGCATTTGTCAAGGATTTATTTTCCAGACAGAGATACATTTCAATAACATTTCACATTTCATACATCTTATTTACATACATGATAAATGCATACGGAATAATCTCATTTATTTTGAGGACACCATGCATTTCATACATCATGAGATTGCATACAGCTAACGTTATACCTTTTCAGGGAAATGTCAATCAACAGATAGTTATCATTAACAATTTTCAAGTTCTAGATTAATACCTGTAATGAGCCAGGAAAACTATCTATGGACGACTAATTATAGATTAATACCTGTAACAAGCCAGGAAAATTATTACATGAAGAGATTGAAGATTAACACATGTAACAAGCCAAAAAAAACAATCTTTATCTGGTCAGAGATTAATACCTGAAACCAGACAAGACAACTATCTCAACGACCAACCTTTTCAAGTTCCAGATTAATACCTGTAACAAGCCAGGAAAACCATCTGTGGACGATATATTATAGATTAATACCTGTAACAAGCCAGGAAAACTATCTACATGAAGAGATTGAAGATTAACACCTGTAACAAGCCAGGAAAACTATATTTCTTTCACAGGTCAGAGATTAATACCTGAAACCAAATAAGACAATTATTTGCACGACCAGCTGAAGTTACCCTACACAGGTTCCTTCTCATACATTTCCAGTTGAAGTTTTACATGGACTCATGATGAAGTTACCCTACATGGGTTCCTTCTCATACATTTCCAGATGAAGTTTTACACAGACTCATCATGAAGTAACCCTACCCAGGTTCCTTCTCAGACATTTCGAGATGCAGTTTCACACAGACTCATCATGAAGTAACCCTACCCAGGTTCCTCCTCAGACATTTCTAGATGTAGTTTCACACAGACTCATCATGAAGTAACCCTACCCAGGTTCCTTCTCAGACATTTCCAGATGCAGTTTCACACGGGCTCATCATGAAGCAACCCTACCGAGGTTCCTTCTCATAACCATATGAAGTTTTACACAGACTCATCATGAAGTTACCCTGCACTGGTTCCTTCTCAACACATTTCCAGATGAAGTTTTACATGGACTCATCATGAAGTTACCCTACATCGGTTCCTTCTCGACACATTTCCAGATAAAGTTTTACATAGACTCATTATGAAGTTACCCTACACTGGTTCCTTCTCATACATTTACAAATGAAGTTTTACACAGATTCATCATAAAGCAGCCCTACACATGCAACCAAAGACCCCTGCTGGTTCAGTTTAAATCTCTCAACAGTTTATCCTGATTCTTCCCTGCAGACGTCTCTTCTAGTTTAGATAAGTCGCTCCAAGATTTATTCTGATTCTTTTCCAGATCCCTGCTGGTTTCGTTTAAATCTCTCAATGGTTTATCTTGATTCTTTCCCACAAACATCTTCTCTGGTTCAGATTAATCGCTCCAAGATTTATTCTGATTCTTTTCCAGACCCCTGCTGGTTCAGTTTAAGTCTCTCAACGGTTTATCCTGATCTTTCTAAGTAGACATTCTCTCTGGTTCAGATAAATCGCTCCAAAATTTATTCTGATTCTTCTCCAGACCATTGCCGGTTCAGTTTAAATCTCTTAATGGTTTATTCTGATTCTTTCCCATAGACATCTTTCTCTGGTTCAGATAAATCGCTCCAAGATTTATTCTGATTCTTTTCCAGTTGAAATCAAGCTTAGACTTAGTCTAATTTCTGTCAACAATCACCTTTGGATGACATCTATAAGCCCATCTCTGAAAAATATCTATTATCTTACCAAATGGCATCTTTAAGCCCATTCCCTACATAATCGACCACAACATCATCGAGTGCAAATTTCTGGGCACTCTAGTGTTCAATCATCTTCCACCTTCAAGTCACGAATGGCAGATTTGCCCATCTAACTCTTCAGGTGTAAGAAGATTGAACAGGGGAAGCTGTTGCACCCCAATATTTTCCCTCTCATTTCTCAAAAGATTATCCTGGACCCTCAGGTCTGCTTCTAGAAAATTTCAAGTCTCAAATTACAATTTTCCAAAAAAGTCATTCACAAGGGCAAAATGGTCAAAAGCACGCTGAAAAGTCAAACATTGACTTTTGGGTCAAAAATCAAGTTTCAGCAATTATATTTCATCAAGATAGGAAATTAGTTCATCAGAAGTCAAAAGTCAGAAATTACTCTGGAAAATCTAAATTTCTAAACATTTAGAAATTTTTCTAAGTGTTAAGAGAATATGGTACTTCAGAACTTCTGGGCCAGCCCCCATGCAAGCCCAATCAGAATTTGCAAAGACGATTCAGAATATGACCCTTCAATCAGAACATAGGGAAGCAATGTTCTTCGATCAGAACATTGGCTCTTCAGTATACGAAGGCTATGTTTCTGGTCTTATGCGATCAGAACATCACCAGATCCTAAAATCTCATTTAAACAACCAGCTGCACTGCTACAACACAATCTTATAACTAGAAGCTAATCCAGTCCACACCTGCATTTTCGCAAATCCCATATTTTCACCAAATACAAAAAGCTGTGATCAAAATACAATGGAACAGTATGCTAAAAAAAGTTTAAATCCCATTTGTTTTCCCCCCAAAACCACAGCAAATTCATCTATAAATAAGTTGCTCCATCACACTTGCAAGGGGATAGCTTTTGGAGAGAGAGAGAGAGAGAGAGAGAGAGAGAGAGAGAGAGAGAGAGAGAGAGAGAGAGAGAGAGAGAGAGAGAGAGAGAGAGAGAGAGAGAGAGAATTATCAAAAGAGAGAAAAGAAAACTGTAAAACCTTCGCAAGAATCCAGAATTCCCAAATAGAAAACCAAACTTTACTTCTTCCCTTTGAAAAAGAACATAATCTTTTTTGTTCCTTTTCTCTCCCTGACTCCAAAACATCTGAAGGCAGCAGCTCAAGTTCCAAGCACACACTTCAGATTCAAGGTAAGTCTTTCTGACTTTGCATGTTTTCATTCAGAACATCATTAAATATGTAAATATCATAGTATTGATGTTGGCCATATCATTGCATAAGTAGAAGAAACTATGGATCAGAACTTCTTGAATAAAGCTAGGCTCAGAATTAGAACTTCTATAAACTGCTGTGCTTTTATCCTTCTGATTTGCTCTTAAGAACTGAATAAATTGTTGATGTGCTAATTAATATAAGGAAAGAGTTGAAATGTAACACATAACTTCTGGGTTCTCTTCACTGTTTTAACACGAAAACTTCTAGGATTTCTTATTGTTTCAACACAAAACTTTTGACATTTTACTCACTGTTTAACACAACACTGAACTTCTGATTTTCACTCACTGTTTAACACAATACAGAACTTCATATTTTCACTCATTTGTTTAGCACAACACATAACTTCTTAGTTCTTCTCACTGTTTTAACACACCAGAATTCCTAGGTTTTTACACTGTTATAATACGGTAACAAAACTTCTGACTTTTCACCCACTGTTTAACACGACACAGAACTTCTGACATTTTGCTCACTGTCTAAACACCACCCAGAACTTCTGTTTTCTTTCCCTCTAACGTTTCTTGCAGGACCTCAGAGTGTATCATTCCAGAACTTCTGATTCCCACTGACATTTCTTTCTGAGTCACAACAAGCCTGGCATCAGAACTTCTGATCCCTTTTATTCTGCTTGCAGCAGCACGCTGATTCTATCTCTCATTATTTTCATTTTTTATGATTTTCAATATTAATACCCTTTTTATTAATATAAAAAAGACATAAAAATTTTCTCCCTTTTTATTAATTAATTTATTTCTTTTTTGATTCATTAAGACAAAAAACCAATTTCAAAACAAGTCCTTTTATATTGTACATTTCAATATGGTTGTAATAGTTAATTAGGATTTACATTCTTGCAACCCCCCATTTGTAAATTTGTACCCCCGTCCCTAAATGATGTAATAGCGTAGGACCTTTACATTTTCGTAATTTATTGCTTTAAAATTTAAATGTTAGTAATTAGGGTGTGTATGGCAAGACATGAAATCAACAAATAGATAACCCTAATCAAGACTAAATGCATGTAAATCAAACACACTTGCACACTAGCACCCTTAGGGTAATCTCATTTTGTTGCCTATCGGAAAATAGTCATATCCCTCGAATATGGGCGTTTTAGCAAAGACCCTTGATAAAAGATTATAGTCCCTTGATGACCCTCAATGTTGCCTTCGGTAAACGATCTAGTCCCTAAAACGACATTTCTAAAACGTCCCATAGGTTGCCTTCTATGACTATACAAACGTCCCATGCCCGTCCCTTCACATCCAACGATGGGGCTTCTTATCAAATCAATGGTAAGATAGAAACATCTAAAGGAGGAGGAAAATAACATTTAAGACCTTTTGAGTAGGTAGGTTACTCTTAGTTGCTCACTTGCTCGCAACAAAAACATTTCATACACCAATACACTCATTTGAAACATTTTCAAAATACAAACACTTTGTACGCGTTCTTATAGAAACGAGAGCCATTACAAAGAAGACACCTTTTCAAAATCACTATCAAAAACAAATTCCACAAACACATTTTTGAACTATTTTCGAAACAACACTTTGTACGCGTTCTTATAGAAACGAGAACCATTACAAAGACATTTTCAAAATACTTTCAAAACCCACACCACAAGCCCATTCAAACAAAAGCAAGTGATCTAGCAAGCAACTAAGAGTCCATGGATAACTATGGATGAAAAGGATGCTAATACCTTCCCTTTTCATAATCTACCCCCCGAACTCAAGAAAACATCTCTAAAGGTATTTCCTGTTCTTTTCAGCCTTTCCTTTTGGATAAAAGAAAAGTCGGTGGTGACTCTTTCTATCCGCACAATTGTGATCAAACGCAAAACAACCAAGTCAGTTCTCCCACCGTGTTCCAGAGGTGCAGCAGGAACATGTACCACAGGAGGTGCATGAGTAACAGTAGTCTGAACAACTGGAGTATCTTGAGGACCAAGATTGAAACCTTCATGCATAAAGTTCTCTGGAATTCCCTATGGATAACTTTGAGGCATGCGATTCTGAACAACAGCTGGAGTAGCAGACACAGGAACAGCTGGAGCTTCAGCAGTAGCCCTTGTTGGTTGAGGTTGAACACTCGGTGGATGATTTTGAGCAACCACCAGATATTTTATCAGAGCAGTAAGATTGTCCATGCCGGCCTTTAAAGCAGAAACCTCCTTGCGCAGCTCGCAATTCTCTTGTTCTAAGTTATTTATCTTCCTTCTGAAATTAGCCCGAGTGTTGTAGTGGTGAGTCAGCTTGCTGAACAAAGTAAATAAGCTTGGTAAGACACCTGGATAAGCATAACAAATGCAAGAAATATGTGCAATATGATGCATGATGTGCAACGCACATGATTTTATTTTGTTATTTAATATTTCAAGGGATATAAAGTTTATAGACATATTGCAAATATCAAAGTAATAACGTATTTGAAAATACTGAAATTGTTTATTATAATAGCTTCAAAATAGGTTACAAGTCTTAATGATCCCAAGTACAAGATGAAAATAAAGTCTAAAACCCAAGCGAAGATGATGGAGATCACTCTATACGTTGGCGCTTCCCCGTAAGCCTGGAAACCTAAGCCTTCAACTTCCTTCCAATCACCTGAATCAGGGAGTGAGCAAATAGCATCTGACTGAGGCTTAGGAGAATCTCAATCAAGTCATCTTTCTCCTTTAAATCTGCTCTATAGGAAATCTGTAAAGTTTGGCACTTATTCCTCCAAGCATCCTTTTCCTGCTACATTCTGACCAAAGAAAGATGCAGCTCTTCTAGATCATCCAATAAGGGAGGAGTGGTCTTCACAAATAAATCAGGCATAGGTGTCTCCCGGGAATATGGCATCTTCAACTGAATAGCTCTCGTTTGGACCCACTGAAGATATGGCTCCAAATAAACAACTCCCCTAGGTCCCAAGTCTTTCCTACTCTTCTTATGAATATGACGCCAGGCCTTCGCAATTTTCTCCCTAGATTCCCTATGGTCTTCTCCCTCCTTCAGAAAGAAACTATTCAAATGAATACTGTTTGGTTTATCCCTCATCGGATAACCAAGTTGTCGTCGTGCAAGAACAGGGTTATATTTAATTCCTCCCTTTGTACCGAGAAGAGGTACATTGGGGAAACTACCACAAGTGTCAACAGTCTCTATATCTTGGTAAGCTCGATGATACCAATCAATATCCGAGTGAGTAAGTGCCATGATCTTAGGAGCCCAACGGGGTTCCTTCTTGACATCCCAAAAAGCATCAGACTGCGGCATATGAGAGATAAACCACCGGTATAACAAAGGCGTGCAACAGATAATCATCCCTCCATGATAAGAATTTTGAAGATGAATAGAGTAATAAGCATCACCCAATAATGTAGGAACTGGGTTTCCAATCATAAAGATCCTGATAGCATTAATGTCAACAAACTTATCCATATTAGGAAATAAGAACAACCCGTAAGCAAGTAGAGCAAAGATGGCCTCAAAAGCGACTGTACTCCTTATACTGGCAAAGTAACGAGCTTTCTCCAATAAGAACTTAGCTGGTAATCCTCTAATCCCTCCTTTAGTAGTCATATGGGCTTCAACCTCAGACTTCCCCAGATGGATCAAAGCAGCAATCTCATGTGATTTTGGCTCACCCTCCAAACCGGTGAAAGGAACACGATCGATAACGGGTAAATCCAACAGATAAGAATACTCCTCCAGTGTAGGCATCAACTGATAGTCGGGAAAAGTAAAGCAATGATACATTGGATCATAGAACTAGACCAAGGTCGAGATAAAACCCTCCTTCATTCTAAGCTTCATAAGAGGAATGATTGATCCATACTTCTTCCAAAAATCTGCAGCACACTCGATCTCGGGAACTAGACTGATCAACTCATCTATCTTGGGATCCTTGAAACTATACTTCCCGGTCTTTCTTTTTCCAGAATCCATGGCTAAAAAGTACCTGAGATATTCACAAATGGTCAACTTTTAAATCCCTTGAAATAAGATTTCTTCAAAAGATGCTTATGAGTGCATGGATGCATGATGCAACAATCACACACAAGATCACGCATATAGGGTTCATAGGATCAACGTCACGAGCATGAGGTCGAAGGTACTACCCATAAGGTGTTGGTCTAAAAGTTATCACCTGCCGAACAAGGTTCTAGAGGTTCCCAGAGTCTACATCCTTCCTTCAGATATTACCAACTTCCCGATTAACTTAGTAATTAGTAATATTCTCAAGAAAAACTCGTCCGAGCGTAGTATCGCGTGACAACTATTTCCGGATTACTCCGTCATAGCCTCCGCACTACACCTAAAAGGCCAAGATGGGTTAGGTATTATACGGTCCTCAGCTTCAGAAGGATCCCAGGTCGAAAGCAGTACGTCTTCCCGATTAATCGGTAAATGATACTACAGTCAAAGGGGCCTCCACTGAGTGGTGGATCTCATGCCTCCTTTTTTGGGATTACTCCCTCAAAGTTAACATGACTATACCGCCCGTCCTATCTTAAAGTTTGCCCAAGTCCGGGTATAGGACTTATAAGTAATCACCAAGCACCCTGAAAACCAGGAAAATCAAGACAAACACATATACAACATATAACATATATACAACAATATCACATATACAAATATAAACAAAGATAGGCTCGACCCACTTAGGGATGGACCAGTAAGAGGTCAATCTTTCCCCAGTGAAGTCGCCATTTTTCTGTAGCGGTAGAAATGTTCAAGACTAAGCCATTGGGTTGACTTGACTTATATAGATCAAAATAAAAATCACCACCGCGCTTTATTGTTTCCAAAGGAATGGGAAAAGAGCGAATAACCCAAAAAAGAGGGGGAAAGATTCAAGGTAAGGGGGTTGGTTATGCAAAGGGAAGGTATTATCACCCTAAACATCTACGGTACTCCGTGGGAACCTCTTTGAAAAATCTGTATATTTTGGCTATAAAATGTTGTATGTAAAATAGATGGTGGAGGTGAGAAAAGAAACATATTTCATGATTTTTGCACCCGCCGCGGTTGCGAACCTGTAGTGCCTACGTACCACCTTTCATGCAATAAGGGATCATGGTACACGTAGTTCCTCTTTGAAAATTTTAAAACACAAGTGTGTTGGTTAATTTTATGAGATAAGACATCATCTTCATTGTCTGTGTGGAAAACATACTTATTACCCACAATCATGAGGAAGGAGAATTTGCATCATCTCAAAGTTGAGGATATGGCTTGGATTTTAAAATCAACAATGCCTCACTCAACACACAAGTGGAAAATGACTCTCTTCACTGCATATTGTAGAAGTACAATTGTTTGCATCACTACAAGGATTGACAAGAGTCTAATCTTTTGAGAAATATTTTAAAATAAAAGCCAAAGTGGCAAAATGGTTTGAAATGAGATTGATTGACTTTTAGTCTTCTAAAAAAAGGTCAAGGTATTATTAAATTGATTAGGGTTTATTCATGAAAATGTTTTGAAAATGCATGGACATAAATCCAAGTTTATTATGAAAATAGTCCAAGTTTCAAAATAAGAAGAGTTTTCAAAAGGAGGGAGAATATTTTTTGAAATCAAAGAAGATGGGAGGAGACGAAGGGACTATCCTAAAGCATAAGGTAAAAGCTACAGATAAGAACCGTCTAACCAACAAGAAGCTAATACTTGAAATTATGAGCCAAGATAGAATTCCCATTCTTTGGATTGAAACCAAGCAAGCAAAGATACTAGACCTTTTGTGAGAACCAAACTTCAAGTGTATTAAGTCTTCACAAAAATTGGGCAGAGTAACGACTGTATATGGGTGAATTCCAAATTATAAATAAAGCATGTAATCACAATAACCTGCATACAAAACAAACAAACAACCCAGTGTCTTGAGGTGAACCTCAAGAACTCCAGAAAAAAAATCAATTAAGATCACAAGGTCTCCAAAATAGGCCAAGGTCTCTAATCCTAAGTCCAAGAAGTCCAACACTCCATAATGCCAATGATATTAACCAAATAGTTCAAGTATTATTAAAGTTTTTTTTATGGTTTATGTTGATTATTTAGTGTCTTCAAAAAGGAAAGAAGAGCTCAAATGAGCAAAAAATAAAAATGACAAGAAAGTAAATGCTCAAAGGAGCAAAGATGAAAATGGCATGAAATGTAAATGCTAAAAGTAAATGGTACATGAAATAATAGGGCATCTAATAAAAACACAAGATAAAGTCAATTATTAGTAATTAATGGTTAGTTAGATGATCATCTTGAAGCTTGCATTTGGAACTCATTAGAGGATTGGTAGAACCAAAGCCTCCACACAATGAATTGCATTTGCTTTATGTCAAGTATATCATCCATTTGGAGTCCTCACAAGTAACATTTAATGATCAACGATGTTTAAGTGATTCGCATTGACCAAAAGTGTTGTAGATCCATTAGAGGATTGGTAGAACCAAAGCCTCCACACAATGAATCTCAAGGTTATTGGATCAAAGAGATCAAATTAACATACTTGGGCTTGCAAACATAGGTTTGGGCCACGAATGATCATTTATTCGAGTCAGGACAAAATTTAGCGCTATGTTAAGCAATCGTATGTGGACTTATATAGAAGTCGCACCTATTTTGAGGCCGGTCAATAGCAATCTATGCACCATTTGTTTTGAGACATGACATAGAGGTCATGCTCCAATAACACTTAGTGCAATAAGAAAGGGATGAGATGAAGAGGTGTGGGAGAGAATATACAAACCACTTTTGAATTACATTTAAATCAAACTATTATTAAAATCATTCATCCATTTTTGTGGAGTTAGACTCAACACCATGGATCCAATGATGTTAATAAAGCTCATGATCAAAAATTTAACCCAAGATCAGCTAGAAAATAATCACAAAATAATATTGCATTTAATATATACATTAAAAAGGTTTTTAAAATGTTTTTTAAAAGGGAAATAAAAGATAAAAATATCAACTATATTCAAATTAATTAAGAAATAAAAAGTAAGACCATAGAAAAATCAGAAAAGGACTCAAATATTTTTACAAAATTTTTGGTAATTTTTTTAAAGTCAGAAACTTTTTTAAAAATTAAAAGAAATGAGTAAAATAAACCAAAAATGATAAAAAAATAACAAAGTCAGAAATAAAAATAAAATGAGGTCACCAATATTTGTCACAATATCATTGGATCAGTCTATAATTTTTTCAGAATTTAAAAATGTATAAAAGTATTTTTAAACATTTAAAACATTTCAAATAAAGTGAAAATTTATAAAAAACTACCAAAACACAAAATTAAATTGTGAAAAAATAAAAGTCAGAAAAAGAATAATCAAAAATATTTTTCAATTTTTTCAGATTTTTTGGACTAAAAATGAATTTTCTATGATTTTTTGAAGTTTAAAACAATTAAATATAAAAATCAGAAAATAAAATAAAAATCAAAAACATGTGGACCAATGGATGAAAGTCAAAACGCGTTAGTGATCAAATCCAAGGGATCTGGCGCGCCGTGGATATCATGGTCATTAGTGAATAAAGCATAGAATCATTAATTAAAACAGATTTTCAAAAAGAACAGATGGCGCACCTTTATTGGTTGGAAAATGACACGTTGGTCATCTTCAACCTCCAGCCAATGTGAATTGCAGGTCTCTCAAACTATAAAATCAGAAGCTCAGACCTATGTCATTCGCTTCGTCTCTTCAAGACGAAGACAACCACACCCTCGCGACAAATTTATATAAACTGTAGCTCAAGCTATTTGGATGGAAAGTTTTGAAAAGGGATTTGAAATTTCATGGTCAAAACGTGTTTCCGGATAAAAGTAAGTGTTGCAACTAGAACCAGGGCAATGAGAGCATCATAATGATATCAAAGTTTGGAAGAATTGATGAAGGAATCTACCTATTGAAGTTGAATTGCAGAGCTCTGAAACTAGACTTCTATGGAACAATATAGGGCACAATTATTAAATGTAAGTATATGGTTAGCTTCAGGGAAGATCAAGGAAGGTAAATTGATGGAAAAAATGGATTGAAAAAGGTTTGAAAACAGATTTCGAAGTTGTAGAATTTTGAGTTATGGAACAGGTTTGGCAGGGTGATTTTGGCTATCCAAGCTTGAGGAAATGAATGGGGGACGACCCTCTATTTATAGGGAATCAAATGGAATGTCCAAGCGTGTGAAATGATGAAGTTTGGAGGGAAATCGTCTGAAGTTGCAAACAAGAAAAGTGTGACTTCTAATTTGATCAAAACTCATCCAAAATGCGTGTTTTGTTGTGCTAATCAATTCTGGAAGTTCACTAAACATGTTTAGAGGCAAAAACGCGTGGAAAACTTGTGATTAGAAGCCAAAACAAAGATTTCAAAATCTAACTTGTGATGAAACTTCAGTTTCAAGTTACCAATTTCAAAATAATGGCATTCTTAGCTCAATGGGTCTTAGGGCATGATTCTTGATGCTTTAGAAAGATGAAGTTAGAAGCTTTAAAATGGAAAAAGAATGGAATCAAATGGATGCTTGAGCTGAAAGTTGTATTGAGTCAAAGTTGTAGAAAATGGTTGACTTTCCATACTTAGAAATATTTCAAATTTTTCTTCAAAAGTGACCTATAATGTTTTGCATCCAAACATGGCCTTTCACTTGGAATTTGCTCTTGACCAAAAAATACGGAATGAAATAGACCTCTTGAATGACATTTTGAAACTTAAACCATTCAAAATCTCCAAAAATTGAGAGAGTTATGAATTGTTGAAGTTGACAAAAAATCATGAAATGACCTATAATCTTTTGCATCCTTAGGGCATCTTCCATTCATTTTCTCACTTTGCACATAAAATAAGGAATAAATTTCTCATACTCAAGATCATTGTGGAAAAAGAATGGGATCAAGGTGATAAAAATTGATCAAGTTATGATCATTTGAAGTTACACATGGTAAATTGGGGGTTCATCTGGAGGACTTGTGCTCTTTCTTCATCATCAAGTTTCTTCCATATGAAAACTCCTTGAAACTTTTGAAGTGATTTGTTAATAAACCTTTTAATAGAAGGATGTATTTGTAATCACTCAAAAATACCAAAATATGAGCAAGATATACTTCTTTGAAGTTCAAAACCCTAGCTCCTAGATCAAGAAAATGCCTTGAGGAACTTTGACAATTTTGAACAAACTTCTTGTACCAACACAAATGATTTGTAAATAGAAGTTGTTGAGGATGAAAATGAGAATTAATATCCACCAAAACCACTTCCATATCTTGAAAATTGAGAGAAATATGCACTTTGACCAATGGGAACAAAGCCTTCTCCAAGCATGACAACTTCTCCAATCAACCCCTTGTACTTTTGAATCAAATTTGATAACCTTGAAATGTGGTGAACCAAAATAACCTTTCCATGCCATTTCTTCCAAAGAAACTTCAATGGTGAGGTTTGAACTTCTCATGCTTTATTGACTAGGGCATTGAAATAAACTCATGAACCCATGGAGCAACTTGCTAAATTTCATTGCCTTTACCTACATTAGCAACAAGTAAGGCAAACCAACAATGCATTTTATTAATTAAAAGGAAAAATTAAGACAAAATATTCATGATCACAAAAGGAAACAAGTAAAGGTGCTTGATGATTCCTCAAAGAGTAATGCTAGGGATAGGGAGGATAACCAAAAACTCTGATGTGATCTTGTTGTGATTGAATCAATATGGGATGGTGAAGGGATCTTAGGGGGGGAAAATTGGGGTACAACACATCCGTCTGATTTGTTAAGAGCCAAGTAATTCATATTCCAACTAAGAAAAGAAAGATATGTTAGTGAAAAAGGTACTAGTAAAATGTTATATGTTCTGTCATTCAATAAAATTGTTATATTGTGTTTATGTTTTTATATTGTGTTTATGGTTTTGTATTGTGTTTATTCATTCAATGCTACTTGAATTTTGTATGGTGTTTATGTTTTTTTAATATTACAGGTAAAATGTCTAGTAACGAGGAAAAATCACATCCCGCTTCTAATAATGATGGAAATGAATCAGCTCGTGATATGGAGAATGATATTAGACGAGGAATAAAAATTATGAAGTCAATCATTTGTGCAAGAGATAAAGGTATCAAATTTGACGTACATTGGAATTAAGACAAACAACTAATTGAGCCTAACGGTTCAATTTTGACAAGTTACATTGGTTCCCTTGTGAGGAGAGAAGTTCCAATCACTTGTGATGATTGGAGAAAGCGTGAGTTGAATCCCGTTAAAGAAAAAATATGGAGTGATATACAGGCGCCATATTTGATGTCATTTGTTTTTGTTGATTATTATGTATTTAAATTACTAACACACTCTATGTATGTTTGTTTGTAGAGGTCTTTTAATATTGATGATGATCGAAAAACATATTGTCTTCAATTGGCCAGAAAAAGACTATGAAGGTTTCGATCTTTTTTAACAAATAAGTTTCTTAGGGATTCTGATAACAATTTTATCGATGCAAAACTTCCAAAGGCGTATGCAGGCTTGATTTTTCCTAAAGAATGGAAAAACTTTAAAGAAAAACGAAGAACCTCAGATTTTCAAGATGTGAGTGTTGTGAATCGCCAATGAGCATCAAGTCCCCCGTATCCATATAGAAAAGGGTGTATGAGATATGCGCGCATACAACAAAGATTGGTAAGTGTTTAAAAATGCTATGATATACTTGTTCATCATGTGTTGTGTAGTTAGAAGAGGAGAAAAGTCAAGAAACATCTCTTTTAGAAGCTGTTATGTGAAAGGCTGCCCGGGTGGGTAAGGATGGAGTTGTTAAGGAAGATGTGCTTCAAATTTATGAGCAATGTGTAAGTATATCAATATTCATTTAATTAAATCAAATTTTTATTAACATAAAGAATTTATGAGTTTTAATCACCACTAATTTATTTCGATGTGCATTTGAATTTCTGGAGAATCTATTTCAATCTTTAACTCAAGCTGAAGACCATGATTGCAAGAGCATACTTAGTCAAGTATTAAATGTTCCTGAATATACCGTTCGTGTGAGGGGTAAGGGATTCGGGGTGACTCAAACATATTTGGGTAACCATCAAAAGAACAAAGGTCATAGCAATAAAGAAGTGATGAAAGAGTTAGAAAAATTAAAAGCTAAAGTTCGTGAGTTGGAAAAGGACAAAGAAAGATACATCTCAGAAAGGCAAGGTTCAGGGTTCAAGGATACTAGTGACAAAAGATAGTATCAATTGTGATTTCCAACAGAAAATTCCCGAGGTAATATATATTATTATGAATTGGCATAATTTTTTTAATTGACATACATACACATTAACAATTTCATATTTATTATTGGTTTAGGGAATTTCACCTTGTCAGCTCTATGTAGCGTCACCGGCTTATCACATGGTTGGCAAGGGAAAAGTGCATAACACTTTGGGAGAAGTACTTCACCATAAACCGCTCCCTGCTGGATTTTTGAAAGTATCAATTGATATTGCTTTAGAGAGGGATGCGCCATTACCTTTACCTGGCGATATTTCAGATGCAACATTGGTGGAAGAGGCAATAGGATTGTATGTTGCATGGCCGTCAAACCTCATTTTCATAGATGATGATGTATGTTGAAAACTATTATGAACATTTGAGTATTCAATTTTTTTACGACCATTTAACGTACATTTTTTCATGGTAATGTTAGACTCCTACAAAATCCAAATCAAAAGATAAGGGAATTACGCGACAAACTGAATTAGTTGCATCCAAAAAAGAGGTACATTGATATATATACATAGAAAATATTAATTCATGATCTTATACTTCACCTAACTTATATTCATTTGATCTTTAGATTCATGCTAAAGAGATGCAACAAGTCAATATGAGTAAGAAGCCTGAAATTGGCATCATGTCCACACACAAAAAAAGGATGTTGCAAAGTCAGCGGCTAGAAAAAAGCCTACTTCTTAGTATAGGTCGTGCCTTCAGACATTAATGGGAATACCATATTTGGATGACGGAGGTGCTCGTAATATGCCTATAGAGGAAGGTATTTTTGGTTTTTCCTATTACGAAACAATTAGTAAAGAGGATATGGATCAAGTTGTTAGACATTCGGAATTATGCCTCGGTGTTATCGATACATACATCAGGTATACTCCGATCAACTTTATTTAATTAATTGAACAATTTATCTACTCATTTCAATGAATGGTATTAATATTAATGATGTTTTATTTAAGTTTCATGTATGCCAACTTAATGCGCCCGCTTCAATTGGACCAAAGATTTTATTTCTTATCTCCAAACAATATTAACTCACTATTAATCTAAAAAAGACAAGATGAAGTCAAAGAGTACTTTGTCCAGCATTTATGGCCAAAAAAGATACAGAATTTTTTTTTTACCATTTAATACTGGCAATGGGTAAGATTTTCATTCAAACTTCATCTATTATAATTTTTTGTGTTTTGACATTGTGTAGAAAGTTTACATCTTACCTTTGTTAATCTTACAGTGGACACTGGTTGTTGATTGCGATTAATCCAAGAAGAGAAATTGTATATTATGTGGATTCGTTAGAAGGTGATTGGACAAAACACCCAAATATGAAGGAGATGGTTGATATATAAGTTAGATTATTCTAAATCTTCGTTTTTATACTTATTTATTTATTTATATGAGATTGTTCTAAATATTCGTTTATAGTTTGTTAGAGTTATACAAATTTTTCAAGCACAAAGAGATACTCATGTACCAAAGAGTAAAACAAACAACATTACATAGATCAGAGTGCATGTATATTTTCACAATTTTGATTATATTAGTGATTCTACTTGATAAAACAAGTTCAACTATATATCCTGATATATATTTATACTTTTTTCCATGTGTAGTGTCCTTGTCAGCGTAATGGTATAGATTGTAGTTATTTCATGTTGAGGTTTATGAAAGAAACTATTCTTTTGAATCAAATAGAGATTCCAACCATGGTATGAGTTTCTAACTTATGATTTATTTTAATAAATTTAACACATTTCATCTAATTAATTAGTTTTAAATAAATCCTATTATGTAATACTTTGATGAATACAAGTCTTCTATTTACTCGAAAGATCAATTGGACGAAATTAAGGAGAATAGGTGTCAATACATTATTGAGATGAGAATTTTATAAGGTATTGTGACACTTTCATTGATGAGAATTTTGAGTATATATAAGTTTGAGTTTTGATGTGATACTATATCGTCATTAGTATGGTAAATTGTGTTGCAATGTTGTTGTTGTTATGTGGAAGGTTAGTTAGGATGGTATTGAATTTAAATTCAAATAAAGTTTTGTTTGTATCATGGTATGAATCAGCGAATTTTTAATGGTGGATTATAACAGATTCTTGATTTGTTTTTGTTACATTGATTTGTGTTAAATTATAATAGTTATAAGATTTAAGTGTTATATAGCTTGGTTCTGATATGTCTTTGTTGGTTTTGTTTCAGGTAGGTGCATATGTAGAAGATATAGATATAACAAGTTCATTTAGGATTCTTCAATGTTGTTGTTTGTAGAGAAGATAGCAGAGAAGATAACAGCTCTAAAAGATAGTAATATGTATATTTGGTGCATATTTATTGGATTATAAAGTTGTATATATAAATATGTAAATTATATATATATATATATATATATATATATATATATATATATATATATATATATATATATATATATATATATATATATATATATATATATATATATATATATATATATATATATATATATATATATATATATATATATATATATATATATATATATATAAATTATTAAATTCTTCAAGTTGTATCCCATTTATGTATGTATAAATTATTAGATTAAAGTTGTATATATAAATATGTAAACTTGGCGCATACTTATTGGGTTCAAGCTGCAAATTTATGAAATATGGTTCAAATTTGAAAGATAGCGCTTACATTTTAAGTGATAATTCATACAGGGCCCTTAAAATAAAAGTTTTATATATTAAATAGCTTGGTTCTGATATGTCTTTGTTGGTTTTGTTTCAGGTAGGTGCATATGTAGAAGATATAGATATAACAAGTTCATTTAGGATTCTTCAATGTTGTTGTTTGTAGAGAAGATAGCAGAGAAGATAACAGCTCTAAAAGATAGTAATATGTATATTTGGTGCATATTTATTGGATTATAAAGTTGTATATATATATATATATATATATATATATATATATATATATATATATATATATATATATATATATATATATATATATATATATATATATATATATATATATATAAATTATTAAATTCTTCAAGTTGTATCCCATTTATGTATGTATAAATTATTAGATTAAAGTTGTATATATAAATATGTAAACTTGGCGCATACTTATTGGGTTCAAGCTGCAAATTTATGAAATATGGTGCAAATTTGAAAGATAGCGCTTACATTTTAAGTGATAATTCATACAGGGCCCTTAAAATATAAGTTTTATATATTAAAAAATCAGTGAACATTAGACAGCGCTTTAAATAAAAAAGCAATTTCTATTTTGGGTAATAGGAAGCGTTTTTAAAGAAAGCGCTGCCTAAATGGGTGCGCTTGTGAAGTATAAAGCGCTACCTAGAAGGGACTTTAGAAAGCTCTTTAAAGAAAACGCTTCCTAAAACATAAAAAAGTGAACAAAAATATACATTACACAGCGCATTTAAAAGTGTTGTCTAAAGTGAAAGCGTTGTTATAGGCACACTTTAGAAAGAGCTTCTAATTTAAAAAGTGTTGCTTATATGGGCATTTAGAAAGCGCTTATTGAATAAAGCGTTGTTCAAAGGCTACATTAACCAGCGCTTTTACATTGACAAAAAGCGTTGTCTTTACTTACAACAACATAGGAATAAGCAACGCTTTTAAGTGCTGTGTGGCAAAAAAAAGTGTTGTCTATTCCCTTATATGGCGTAGTGGCTTCAATCTTTGTTGGGAAAGATAAACTTCTTGAGATGATTCGTATCAAATATAAGTGGAAAAACTTTGGCGTTCTCTTCTTTGTTAAAACTAAGCAAAGAATCTGAGTTCACGTGGGAAAGAGAACACCAAGAGGCATTTGAACAATTAAAAGACTACTTGGTGAAGCCTCCAATGTTAGCACCCCCAAACATAAATAAAGGCATGAAACTTTACATTGTAACATCAGAGTCGACACTGGGAAGTAGGCTAGCCCAGGAAGATGAGAATGGAGTCGAAAGAGCCATTTATTACCTCAGTCGAGTGTTAAATGACACTAAAACTATATATAATGCAATTGAAAAACTATGTTTATGTTTATATTTTTCATGTACTAAACTCAAGCATTATATAAAACCAGTTGAAGTTTCTATTTATTCTCATTTTAATGTCATTAAGCATATGTTATCTAAACCTATCTTGCACGGTCAAATTGGGAAATGGGCGCTAGCATTAACTGAATACTCTTTAACATATGTTCCTTTAAAAGCAGTCAAAGGGAAAATTATTGCAGACTTTATAGTTGACCATTTTGTGGTCGACATCAATGAAGCATATATAAGCACTAAGTCTTGGCAATGCTATTTTAATGGTTTTAAATATAAACAAGGAACGGGAGTAGGGATCTTTATTTTATCACCAGATGGAGTTCCAACTAGATTTCGTTATAAGATTAAAAGTGAATGCTCTAATAATGAGGCTGAATATGAAGCCTTAATAATTGGAATTCAAATTATGTTAGACGTTGGAATCAAGTAAATTGACATCAAAGGAGATTTAGAGTTAGTGGTGAAACAATTGACCAAAGAACACAAATGTGTTAAGGATCATCTGGTAATGTATGTGGCCTAAGCATTGTCGTTACTTCAAATATTTTATAACGTGTTGATTAGTCATGTGAAGCGTATTGACAATCAAGAGGAAAACGACATGGCCCAATTAGCGTCTAGATATAAAGTACCTAAAGAAAGCATAGACGAATTCGTTGAGGTTAGAGATAAATTGGTGTGTGAGAACACGCAAATGACAAAAACTTGGGGGGAGAGCCTGAAGTGATTCCTGATCTCCTGAAATATGACTATTTTGGAAATTTTGAAGTGGTAGAGGAAGTTTTTGTCATTGATGCGTTAGATGAGAATGACTGGAGGAAACCTATAGTCGACTACTTGAAAAATCTAGTTGGGACGACATAGCACAAAGTTAAATACAGGGCATTAAGTTACAGATTGATGGGAAACGAATTATTCAGGAAAACGCCCGAACAAGTGTTGTTAAAATGCTTAGGGGAAAATGAAGCATATGTAGCAACATCTAAAGTACATAGTGGAGCTTATGGTACACACCAGGTATGAAAAAAAATGAAATGGTTGTTGTGTCGAATAGGAGTATATTGGTCGACCATGTTAAAAAATTGCATTGAGTTCGCCAAAAGCTGCCAAGAATACCAAAAGCAATCTGGAATTCAACATGTACCAGCTAGAGAATTACATTATGTTGTCAAACCTTGGCCTTTCATGGTATGGGCTTTGGATATTATAGGAGAAACCAAACATGCTTAATTGAAAGGCCATAAGTATATCTTAGTGGGTATTGAGTATTTTTCAAAATGGGTAGAGGTCATCGCTTTGGTTAAAGTGGATCAAGAGGAAGTAATTCTCTTCATTCAAAACCAATCATACATATGTTTAGAATACCAGAAACTATAACAACGGGCCTAGGGACCGTGTTCATAGGTCGAAAGGTAACTAAGTTCGCTGTAGAGATGGGATTAAAACTGTTAACATCGACACCATATTACGCCCAGGAGAATGGGCAAGTCGAAGCAGCATACAAGGTCATTATACGTTTGATTAAAAAACATGTTGGCCAAAAACCTAGAAGTTGGCATATATCTTTGGGCCAGGTATTGTAGGCATGTCAAAACTCACCAAAAGAGTCGACTAACACAACTCCTTTCAACTTTGTTTATGGGCACAAAGCAGTATTGCCTCTAGAGATTAATCTGCAATCAATCAGAGTGCAAAGGCAATCAGATATTCCTACTGAATATTATTGGGGAATGATGTATGATACGTTGGTAGATGTTGAAGAACATAGGCTAGCAGCATTAGATACTTTCTTCATACAAAAGGAACTAGTAGCAAGGGCCTATAACAAAAGGGTGAGTGTAAATGTGTTCGTCTTTGAAGATATAGTATGAAAAGTGATCCTGCCTATGGATAGGAGGGATAGAGTCCTTGGAAATGGTCACCAAACTGGGAGGGACCATTTCAAGCAGTGAAGCTTTTTCCAATAATGCTTATGAGATTGAGGAGCTCACACCAGAAGGTCAAATACTACGAGTAAATGGCAAATACTTAAAGATGAATAGGCCTATATTGTAAGAAATTATGATAAATAAAGGATAAAATTCATTGCATAATAAGGAGGCCACCAAGGGGCCTGAAATGTGAATTAAGCATTACAAAGAATTATGGGAAGAACAAATTCAGATTACATGTAAAATCGAAAGGCTAAAAAGGCACATTATTCTTGAGGGTTATATAGCATTCTCGAACAAGTTCCAGACGAGCATTGGTTAACGAGATAGAGGTGTAAAGGTCGGCTAGCTCAATATCCAACACACTAACATGATCCAGATGAGCGACCCCAACCAGAACTTAATTATTCAACGGTTGTTCAGCTGCGTAAAACCCAGTAGCTTGCAAAGTCTCTACATCATCAATTTGTTTCTCCAGCCTTTCAATTTGTTGCTTCAACACTACGATCTATTGTTGCCATTGGGAAATATTTGCAGCCCTAGTGTTAAAGTCTTCTCTTTATTTGTCAAGATTTTCCTTCAGTTCTTCACTAGTAGCCATAGAAGAATTCACAAAATCCAATTCAACAGTGCGCTATTTCTCCTTGGGAAGGCGTCTTTCCTGGATCTCTTTCTTTTCATCCAAGTCGACCAAAAGTTAATCAAGGAAGGTAGACACTTCAGCCACGAATTTTAGGACTAAAGGAGAAGCAGCTTGAACGTCAACTTTCTTCGGCATTTCTTTAATCTTAATACCATCAGAGGGATACGCCTCCAAATGGGTGATCAAATCAACATGAAAGAGCATGGTTTTGAGACTATTAAGAAATTATTCTTGAGTCCCAATATAAGAGATACCTCTAGATGCAATAGAAGTATTGGAGCCTCCGTCAGTCGAACGGTTCCTAGCGTTCACCAAAAAGTTTAAATACTCAAAGGGGCTGGTGTGCCTTAGAGCAGCAACTTGTTGGGGAGACATGGTGTTGGTCGTAGGAATCATGTTGGGAGGGGTCAAGATGGTGCCAAAAAAGGTTGGTGCCTGAAGAGTCACTTCTTCTATTTAGAAGGGATTTTGGTTGGCAATTTATGGTGACATCAACAGCAGCATCAAGGTTGTCATTATTAGCGCCGTCCTCCAATTCCTTACTGATGGGAGAATACTCAGAAGTACCCTGGGTGATAGGAGAGTTGAGGATGCTCCTAGAAGGCTCGCTATCAGTCAAGACCACAGTTGGTTTCCTTTTGGTCTTGGGAGATTTCAAGACAATCTTAGTGGAGCATTTTTTAGTTTTAACTACCAGTCGCTAAAACAATAAAGGCAAGTGAGAACAGAATCATCAAAAGGACAAATGATTTCTAAGATAAAGAGTCTTTGAAGAAGAAGGTACCTGATGGTCTCCTTTAGTACTAGAGTTAATGCTTTGTGGTCGAGTTGGCATAGGCTGCAAAACTCGTTCTCTTGCTACCACCGGAGCAGGCACAGTGGCGGATGTGGCCTTTTTTGAAGCAACCTCAGATCGAGTCGACATGGAATTTTTGGAGATGGCGCAAAAACGCGCCGTCAGCTGGTTTCTCTTAATTATAAGAGTGTTTCTGTCTCTTTAGGGACGGTTCAGGAGGGACGACAACGTTAGCTTCAGGGGCCTATGAACGTGACAACATAATCAGTGGGTTAGAAAGAGAACGTAAATAGATAGTAAACTACCAAGTTAGCATATTACCTAAGAAGAAGTTCCAAAGGCCTCATTAGCTGAGGGAGAAACACTTGCACCACTAATAGCTTCCTTGGCGCATTTCTTGTGCTCAACCGCTAAATAAGGCAATAACATAAGACAAAGCGTTAGAAGTCAAAACATAAACAAGAAGGCGACTAACGGTTACAATAATAAGCCATACCTTTCCTAAACTTTTGCTGCATGGCTTTAAAAGCATGGTTCAGTTGAGCTTTGAATGACTTGAGAGTCCCATTACTTTGCACAAAGTGCACAATTCACCAATCATAAAACTCCTTAGTGGTGTATAAAAGGGGTTCAAAGGCTACAAGAGTCATCTTGGGGACATCAGTAGAAATATTTTGAAGTCATTGAGCATATTCTCCCTCACTGTAGCTTTTAGATGAAAGACACAGTTCATCTAATGGCGCTTATAAAAGTTGCGAGGAAAAGGTTTGCACAAGCCAAACTGTCTAGCCACCAGATTAGACTGATAACACAGGATTGTCACGCCATCATTAGCACCTATCCTAGATGCTATGAGCCTAGGGGTTAAGAAAGCTTGCCAAATGGGATTGGATTTAGGGACCTACGCAGGATCGGCAAGAGGAAATGGTTGAGTGAACAACTCAGGACCATGTGGTCTATAGGCAAAGGGTGCCATGCTTGGCTGAAAAGAAGTAGACCTAAAGAAAAACTACAAGTATTTATTAAGATACTCCTCTCGATTCATGTCATTGTTAGAAGGCGTCATTGCAGCAAGACGAAGGCTTTCGTTAGCACGTTGGGTGAATGGTCTAAGCTGGCTTGCAAAAGTGCAATTTAACAACAATTGAAGCAGCCAGAAAGATCCAACAAGAAGATAGCTTGTAATAGATGAAAGTGAGGTCATATGATTGACCCCCACGCTGAGTGATTCATAGAGCGACCCAAAATAAGTTTGCTTAGGCATATGTGTCGACTCAGATGGAGGTGATTAGCTAACGCAATGAATAGTTTAGATACCTTCAGAGATCGACTGCAAAAAACATGCTTGGAAAGCCACAAGGCCAAGAAGGAAATGTGTTCTTGATCAGATACAGTGTTGATACCTTTGGTGTGAAAACGCTTCATATATTTGGTGAAGCCAGTAATGTCCTTTTCAAAAGGAATAACATTTTTGTCTGCTTTAGTGGGAAGAAACGTTTCACCTGTAGGGAAGAGACCAGTGATAACCGTAATATCAAATAGGGTGGGAGTAAGCATCTCAGCTGTAAAACGGAAGGTGTTTGTAGAGCCTTCCCAGAAGTAGAGTGCGGAAATCAGCATGTGATTGCAATAACTAGGGCTAACCCTAGAAAGCTAAATCAAGTCAAAAAAGCCTTGAGCCTTCCAAACGTCACCCTTCACTTTCTCTACTTTATTCAACCATGGAATGTAATCTTGGTTAACAGCAGGGGTGGAATGGAAGACTTTAGACATATGGTAGATGTGTGAAAAATTTATAGAGAAATCTCTGTTGATAGGGGGTTTGGTTGTTTTGTAAGTAGGGAAGCAGCCTTCCAAGTGTTTAGGTACCCTAACCTCATCAAGAATAGGCCCCAATAGAGTGTAAACAATTTTGTTGTAAATGAAGGGAAGAAACAGTTGGGAGCAAAAGGTTTGGAGATTGTGTGTTGGCGTTGGTTCTAAGAAAAGTGTTTTGATCATGAACGAAGGACTCACTTATATTTGAAACCAGTTCAATTTCCTGGGGAGATTGAATGTATTCAGAGATTTGACTTAAAGCGACCATGGAGATGATGGAAAGTTTTTATGGGTAAAAGTGAAAATGAAAGTTTTTATGGTGTACAAAGACAAAGAGGTTGAGTATACAAAGAAACATAAAGATGAAATTGGATAGATGAAAGGGTTATTTATACCATCAAAGAGACCAAACGTTAGGAAGAAGGTTGGTGAGTTGGAGGCCACGATTATCCTAGGAAGTTGAAACTAGAAACAGGGAAGTGGTTATGTGATCGCTAATGTAAGGTTTGAGGGAAAAGGTCATGATTACAATGACGTCAATTCACACTAAGAGAAAAGGATTAAAATGTCCATTTCTGTTCTTTCAGTTGAAAAGGACATTTTGGAGGGAAATTTGTTGGCTAGGATTTTAACAAAGCGTTAAAATCCAACCAAAAGCAAAAAAGGTTCTTTGAAGATTTTGAATTATAGGAAATCGACCACAGAAGCAGTCGACCGGAAGATGTTTCATAAAAGCCCAATTTGGGATTGTAGATGCAGTCGACCAGAAAAAAGGCTTCATGAGGAATGGATTGGGCCTATGAGTGTTAAAAAGCCCAAAAGAGGGCATAACTAGCAAAGCAAAGCGTTGTGAATGGAGAGCATGGGTCCGATAACAGGAATGGAGAACATGGGTTCGATAGCAAGGATGGATAACGTGGGTTCATGGAGGAAAGTTACAAGAGACATTTGGCTCATAAAGAAGTGAAGCCCACTGAAAAGTAGTTATTTTCATGTATTATAAATGAAGCACTTGGGGCATAATGTAAAGGGTTCAAACTTTCACATTCCTACACGCTAGTCACTCAGAGTACCAAGCGAACGAGCGAAATGAGTCAAGCAAGGGCGATGTATGTTTGAATCAACCCATTTTCAACTATTTTAATGTTATGTCATCTATTTTTACAGTTTAAAACGTCTTTGTTTTATTTTACAATTCCTACTTTATTGCTTTTAAATACGTCTCGCCTTAGTTGAACGAACCCTTTTGAAGATACTTTATGAAAACACTCGAAAACTGAAGCACTATAATGAGATTCCCTGGTTGATCTCGCCAGTAAACTTTCTATTAAGAGACCAGCGTTGTTTACCAAAACTAGAGGTACACACTTAGTTTTATAGCTTTTCATAATTTTATTAGGTTTAGGGTTCTAGCATCCTAACAAAATCTGCCCATTCTAACTTTTGATTCTCAGATACAACAAACAATTGACCAAAACCCTCTATGTCGTCCGAGGTTCGCCAAAATTTCTTCTTCTCTTCCGTCGGAAGACTTAGAAACTCATGAACACCTATCTTCACATTTTCCACTATTGAATGATTCACTCCATGATTAATCAGCTGCACTCAATTTCATTTTTTGAAAACATTACAAAGTTAATAAAATAAAAGTACAATAACTATATATAATATCAAAGACACTCCTAATTACTTTAATTCCTCTTTGTTCTATATCAAGTTACTAGTATTGATCTATATTAACGAGTAAATTTTCCTAGTCGATATTCAGAGCCGTCTCAAGATTTTAGAATCTCTGTGTAAGTTAGCTACAATTTAACTATAATAAAACATATAGAGATCTTATTTAACTAGGATTTAACCATGACAAATATTTTATGAAACTATATTTAACCGCAGTTTAACTATCATAAATTTTGGGCGTCTTGTAAGCCCTCAAAGACGGCCTTGCTAACATTGAATGTGTCATGCAAGTCTACAATTTTCTATTGAATTGTGAAAAAATAGTTCAGACCTGGAAAAATCCCCATTCTTTACAAGCATGATGTAGCTTCTCTACCTCAAGTTCATCTTCAGATAACAATTTACTTAAGTCAATGAGTGGAACTTGTTGTAAAGAAATTATATTTGATACAGCAATAGGGTCTTGATTTGGATGAAGATATTGTTCTAGAACTTGTGTGTTGAGTTGCTTTGCAAGATCTTGTACAGAAGGAACCAATAATGAGGTTCCAAACTTGGACATTATTCTTCAAGTGATGAATCTTCTTTCTTTAAGTTGATAAAATTTCAATCCACGGATATCCCGAACTTGAAATTGATCACTTACAATGTTAGGGGTTTAGCTGGTATTGGAAAGATAAAAGAAATTCAAAGTTGAATTCTAAAACATAAGACAACAATATTGTGCATTTAAGAAACAAAGATGGAAGTAATAGAAAGGAAAATGTTTTGTTTGTTATGGGGTTTCAATGACTTCAACTTTTTGTTTAAAGCATCTGAAGGAAGATCTGGAGGGTTATTGAATATGTGGGATAACATATAAGTATCATTTCAGAAAATTCTCATATTGAATCATGTTATATAGATAGAAGGGGAGTGGATGAAGACAAGAAAAAAATTAATATTTTCAACGTATATGCATAGTGTGATAGTAGAAGAAAGCAAGAATTATGGTTACATTTAGCTGTGAGAATTTCAAGGAAGATTGGCGAAAGGTTGTGCTTGGCTGGGGATTTTTATGTTGTCAAAACTATAGAATAAAGAAGAGGAGCATGTGAAAACAACAAAAGAGAAGATATGGAAACATTCGAAGATTTAATTGTTGAATCTGATTTGATAGATTTACTATTACATGTTAGAAAATTCATGTGATCTAGACCAGGGGGAGTTGTGATGAGTCGTTTGGATAGATTCTCATTAAAGAAGAATGGGTCAGAACATGGTCGTCATGCATACAATGGGGTTTAGTTAACTAGTTATCAGACCATTTCCATGTCATGCATTGTGAATCAGAGAAGAAATGGGGTTCAAAACCATTTCCAATGTTAAATTGTTGGAAAAATATTGATGGATATCACAACTTTGTAAGGGAGCATGGAACAACTAGGATATGGAAGCATGGGGGATGTATGTTTTAGAGGAGAAGTAGAAAATGATTTAAGATAAGTTGAGAGTGTGACACAAAAATAACACACATAATTTGGTTATAGGTGAAATGTGGTGGTCAAATATTAGAATCATAAAGGTGAATTTGTTGTTGTTTGAAATAATGCTAGGGCTAAAAGTAAATTATCACAAAAGTTAATCGATAGGAATCAACGTATCCTATTTTAAATGAAAAATATCATATTTTACAATTCATTATGCTTCGTTTGGAGAATGTTTTGAAATAGGATTCCAACAAAAGATAATCTAGTTAGAAGAATAGTTTTAGACCTAGGTTTAGTTTGATGTGTCAGAGTCTGGGAGTGAAGAGTCGATTTCTCGTTTATTTTTTTAGTGCCCAATTTTTATCAGAATTCGGTATTTTATTTATCAATGGCTAGGAATCACTACTATGTTACAAAGAGAAATATTGCAACACCTGGAGTATTTTAAAGGTTTGTTGGGTTGTGACAGATTGATGACAAAAAAAAATTGCGGTGGTGTGGTTTTCTTGCGTCTAGAGTTTATGAAAATCGATAAATTATAAGATTTTCTTAGACAAAGAAATTTTTGTTGAAAAGATAGCAGAAGAGGCTAATTGTTGTCTTAGAATTGGTTGCAAATTAAATCAAATAATATTCATGATAATGTATCGCAATGGAGTATGAATCTTAAGGCTTGCCTTGTAATTACAAATGATTAACTATTTTATATATATATATATATATATATATATATATATATATATATATATATATATATATATATATATATATATATATATATATATATATATATATATATATATATATATATATATATATATATATATATATATATATATATATATATATATATATATATATATATATATATGAGAAACCAAGGTGCATTTTTGGCATTGGAGTTCTAGGAGTTTACAGTGATGCAATCGATGTCTGGTTATTACTCTCTCTGTTTCAAAATAATTGTTGTTTAAAGTTTTTACACACAAATTAAGGAATATAATGATGTTGTCATAAGACATTACACTTTTACAAAATTAACCCTATTAATATATTGGAAATAGTGTAAAGAGTAAAAAGTAAAGGGCACAATTGGAAAAATAGTAATCATTACTACATTTAAAAGTGAAAATGATAGTCATTTTGAAACAAATTTTATTTGATAAAAGATAGTAATTTAGAAACAGAGGGAATAGTTTTCAAAATCGGAAAGTGGCTACAGTGGTCTTGATTTCATGTCTAAACAGTGGCAGTGCGACACTGCATCCTGCTGTTTGGAAGTCATGTAGCAGAGTGAATGCAAGTCTAGCGTTTTGTGTGTGGCAACATCAAACATGTATATTGTGGATTGATTTCGTAGTAGCAAGTTGTGTGTCTTCAACAAGTTTGTTGAATAGTAGCAGAAATAGGCAAATTGTTCAGCAGCATTCCATTCGTGTGTAGTTTCAACATCTGGTGCAACAACATGCAATTAATTAGAGGGGATAGAGTTAGTGTGGGATATTTCCAAATTTGACTTCGTGACTCAAATTGATTGCCAGAAGGCAAGAAGTAGGAAATTGCACAATTGGCTAAATGTATAATCATAAGAGTTTAAATCGAAGTAAGTTGCAATGGTACATGAACACCAATTTTAGCCTTGGAGTATGTTTCTTGTCTTAGATTAGGGGGTTTTAAGTGGCATTCATTTTTATTAGTGGGACTTCTTGGCTATGAAACACAAACACCTCTAGAAGTAGGCGTGTCGCGGTGTCCGACACGTGTCGGTGTCCGATACTTGTATGACATTTGTATGACACGTGTCAAAAAAGTCAAACAAGTGTCAGAAAAGTCAGACAAGTGTCTCCAAATAATTGGTGTTTTTCTTTGCTTCGACATATTTTGAATAAGTGTCTGTGATACGGTGGGAGAACTGACTTGAGTGTTTTGCATTTTATCGCAAATGTTGCGGTTAGTAAGAGTCGCCACTGATTTTTCTTTTATCCAAAAGGAAAGACTGAAAAGAACAAGAAAAACCTTTGAGATTATTTCTTGAGTTCGGGGGGTAGATTATGAAAAGGGAAGGTGTTAGAACCCTTTTCATCCATAGTTATATATGGGCTCTTAGTTGCTTGCTAGATCACTTGCTTTTGTTTGACTGTGTGCTTGTGGTGTGGTTTTTGAAAGTATTTTGAAAATATCTTTGTAATGGTTCTCGTTTCTATAAGAACACATACAAAGTGATGTTTCAAAAATAGTTCAAAGAGGTGTTTGTGGAATGTGTTTTTGAAAGTGATTTTAAAAAGGTGTCTTCTTTGTAATGGCTCTCGTTTCTATAAGAAGGCGTACAAAGTGTTTGTCTTTTGAAAAATGTTTCAAATGAGCGTGTTGGTGTATAAAATGTTTTTGTTGTGAGCAAGCAAGCAACTAGGAGCGAATCTACCTACTCAAAAGGTCTTAAATATTCTTTTTTTCCTCCTTTAGATGTTGCTATCTTACCATTGATTGATAAGAAGCCCCATCGTTGGATGTAAAGGGACGGTTGTGGGTCATCGTATAGTCATGAATAACAATGTTGTAAGATATCTTAGCATTTTCTTTAAGGGACTAAGATCATTCGTAAGGCAACATTTGTAGCGTCATCGAGAGGCTATGATCTTGTATTTTTTATTTGTTTACGCTAAGACATCCCACATGCATAACATGACTATTTTTAGGCAACAAGTAGAGTTAACCTTAAGGGTGCATGTGTGAATAGTGTGTTTGATTTGCATGCATTTAATCTTTGATTAGGGTTATCTACTTGTTAGTTTTATCTTCCCATGCAAACCCTATTTACTAGCATTTATATGAAAGCGATAAATTGCGGAAAGTAAATGTTCTACGCTATTACAATCATTAGGGGGATGAGGTATACAAATTTATAAATGGGGATTGCAAGAAATTAAACCTAATTATCTATTACAACCATATTAAAATAATGTACAAGAAATGAATAAATATAATGTACAAGAATATAAATGAAAAAGAAAAGGATTTTGTTTGGTTTTTTGAGGAAAGGGTCTTGATTTTAACCTAATTAACTAAAAGAAGTAATTAATTAAATTAAGAAAATTAAACCTAAATTAATTAATAAAAGAAATTAAGTTAGAAAGCATTTTTTAGAAAAGGTTTTAAGTTTAATAAAAATAGTATGGAAATTAATTAATTAAAAGAAAACCTAAATTCTAAGTTAATTTTAATTAAAAAAGAGAATAACTAAACCAAAATCTAATTATTAATTTAATAAGAAAAATAAATTAAATTTTTTATAAGAAAAATATTTTTTGTCTTTTGTTTTTAAAGGAATAAAATATATAGAATGCAAATAATAAATAAAAATATGTTTTGAAATTTTTTATATGAAAATAATAATAATAAAAATATAAAGAAAAAGTAAAAAAAAAATTAAAAAAAAAAAGGTTAAAAAAATGTTTTATGAGCTGACACATGAGCTTATGTATTGGCTCATGCAGGTTTCGTATTGGCTCATGTGTCGGCTCATGTATTGGCTCATGTATGTTTCTTGCTCTTGGAAGTCAAAATAACTCAGTATGAGTCGACGCATACTAGTTTCGTATCGACTCATAATCATTTTGTGTCGATGCATACGTATTTCGTGTCGTCTCATAACCTATTTTGAACATAATATGTGTCGACTCATAGCATTTCGTGTCGATGCATAACTGCTGTTTTTTGCTTTTAGCACTGTTTTGCTACATGTAAAAGTTAGTTCTCAACACATGGTTAGTGAAAATAAAAAGCAAGCATATGGTTAGCTTCAAGGCAATGATATCTACATTTTATCTTCACAAATGAACCATTAAGGATGCTTGTATGAAGAGTTCAAAGTCAAGAAAACTTACCTTGAAACTGAAATTTGTGCTTTGAGTTTGAGCTATTGTGTGGGCTATTGTTAAGCTTAGGAAGTGATGATAGTGTTGTTACAGAAGTTTTTTTTGTATTTTAACAACTTCTATATGATATGTGTAGAGTGTTTGGATGGTTTGTTTGGAGAAAACTTGTAAGGTATGAGATTCAAAGATTTGGACTTCAAAGCTCAAAAATGGAGGTTTTATGGGCAATTCTGGTTTTTGATAGCAAAAATGATTTTGAGTGTTAGTTTCCCCTTCTTTTCTGACCCCTTTCTCTTGCAATTGGCCTCTCTATTTATAGAGAAGTTTTGAGACTTCAAACAACTCAGATTTTGAATCACATGTTATGGCTATCTTGCTTGTTTTTGAAGCAAGCATGAAGAACATGTTTCCAATGCTTGTACCAAGCTATCTAAACTGGTTGGTCACTTTAAACATGTTTGTTCTGAATTGTAGAAGTTGAGTGTGATTAGAACAATAAGTTAGAGGCTCAAGAAATTGACTTTATGATTAAAGTGAACTTTGCAAGAATGACAATGGTGTCTTTGTGCCAAAAATGGAAAGATGCAATGGAAAATACTTGAACCACTTGGATAATGGTTCAATCAATTGTATAAACATATGATTATGGATATATTTACAAGTCAAGAGGCCTGCAAAGTAAATATTATGCAGCATGGCTAAGATTTTGGTTCATTGTCCATCACAAATCTACCTTGTAAATCAAGAAAAATGTCCAACTTCATATCCTTGAATCTCCTAGCTCAAATATAATAAATTCACGCTCTTAGATGTTTTGGAAAGCTTGAAACATCCTCTACAACTTTCATGTTGGCCATTTTGACAAAATCATCTTATAACTATGTGAAAAAATGCCAAGAAGTTTGGATAAAATCCTGACCGAAACTGCTAAAAATTTCTCTAAGTGTTTATTCAAAAATGACATGACTTCATGAATTTATAACTCAAAATCCAAGCATTTCTAGAAAAAGTCCTGCCCTACAAAGTTTTATATCTCATTGAGATATACAACTTTCATGTTGGAAGTTTTCCTTCAATCATCTTGCATCATGGTGAAAAGTTGGCATGAAGAAATGAAATTATCATGTATAAAAAACACTTAGAAAAATTTCTAAGTCTTGAAGAGTTTGAATTTTCACATTGACTTTTGACTTTCTTGATTTCTTGATGATCAAGTTTCATATTTTTGAATGTCTTGATGAATTTTGATCTTTGAGACTTAATGTTGACCAAAAAGTCAAAATTTGACTTTTGGTGCTACAATTGACTTTTTCATCAGTACAACTGATTTTTGGTCTCTTGGTCAATTGACTGAGAAGACCTGAAACTTGACATGAGCATTCTTGAATGTCCATAATGATCCAAGAACGTCACTTGAAGTATTAGAAGTCCAATTGTCCTTATACAAATTCAAACCCTAATCTTGAGGTATTAGTGTGGAGGAGATGGCTTGACCTAGTCAATACTGGTGCAAGCTTGAGCTTTTGCAGATCTTTGTGAGAAATGTCTTGAGAAATGAGATGGCAAATTTTGGGGTACAACAGTTTCAGACAATTTTTCTTTAAAAAAGTTATGTTTTTATTTTGCTTGACACACTTCACACATTTTCTAGACAAATCTCACGCCCGATCAAAAGGTATAAACATGTATCAAAGTAACGCTTTCAATGAAGAATTAAAGACATTCATTTTGATTAGAATATTTTTAACTATTTTTATATGAAACTCAAATACTATGACGTATATAGCGGTGTCAGTGTCCTAGATTTTATATATATCGGTGTTGGAGTATTTGTGTCTGTGTCGTGTTGCGGTGTCCATGTCGGGGTATATGCTTCATAGCTTCTTGGGGTGCATTAATATTATAGCTTATTCTTGACATTTCTTGTTAGCGCACAAGATTCAATGATGAACAAAGGAATATATTTAAGAGAGTAGATAATGACGATTGTAAAGCTGTAAAAGGAATAAATGTTGTTATTATGACATTTACAATTAGTCTATTTATACACAAAAAGGAATGCCACATAGGCCATAATATAATAAACTTAATAACTAAGTTATCAAAAATAATTAACAATACTAAAATACCCTTTAATATCATCCTTTAATTTAGAATTTCTCATTCAAACTAACTACATCAATTTCATCCCTTAAGCGAAGAAATTGATCATTCTTGATTGCCTTTGTCATGATATCTGTCGGCTGCTTCTGGGTGCTACGGGCGCAAATACCTCAAATAATCTAGCCTAGGTTTCTGAAGAAAACCTCAAGCCACTAGCCTTGCTTTATTCCTTCCAATTAATCCATTTGGCTTATATTTGACCTTGAAAACCATCTAACGTTGATGGCTTTCTTCTTATCTGGAAGCTTAGTCAAATTCCAAGTCTTGTTTCTTTCTATAGCCTCAAGTTTTTATTTTATGGCATTCACCTATACTTTCTTCTTGAGAGCTTATTCAATACTCACATGTTCAGAGTCTACTAACATGGCACACTGAATAATTTCTCCTTCTGAATCTACTTCAGTGTCTTGTAACATGCCAAACTCTGCAAACCCTCTTGGTATTTGTCTGATTCTTTGTGGTGTCTGAACTTGTTCAGACACTCTTTCTGATTCTGGAACAGTATCAGATACTTGACCACCAGCAGAATTTTAATTGTCTTAAGAACCTCTACCTTCTAAAGTTCCTCCTTCAGAATCATAACCTTCACCAGAAACATGATCATCTTCAGAAGCTTGTCCTCCACAACCTACGTCTCTAGAGTTTTCCCTTCCAGAAGCATGACCACCACCAGATTTTGGATCATCATCCAAATCGGGGTCAGAGTCATATTCACCATCTGACTCATCTTCAAAGTTTCCAGAAACATCATCTGACTCTGACTCTTCTTAAGAACTGTCAAGTTCTGTCTTATCTTCAAAAATAGATTGAGACTTTCTCCAATCCCATAACTTTGATTCTTTTACAATGACGACTCTTCTGACTTCAACTTTATTTGTTTCTGGACAATAAAGCTTGTATGCACATGTACTATGGTACCCCACTAGAATCATTACTTTGCTTCTATCATCCAGCTTCTTCCTTCTAGTTTCTGGAATGTGTTTGTAACATATAGAACCAAACACCTTCAAATGGCTAACACTTTGCTTGTCTCTAGTCCACTTTTCTAAATGAATAATTTCCTTCAGCTTCTTCGTTGGACACCTGTTGAGCACATACGCAGAAGTAGCTACAGCTTCTCCCCACAAGTTATGAGGTAGCTTCTTCTCTTTCAGCATGCTTTTGATCATATCAAGCAAAGTATGATTTCTTCTTTCAGCAAGACCATTGTGTTGAGGATTATAAGGAGCAGTGACCTCATGCTCAATTTCATTCTCATCACAGAACTTCTAGAACTCTGTAGAGTTATACTCACCTCCACCATCTGTTCTAAGAATCTTTAGCTTCTGGCCACTTTGTTTCTTAGCCTTCACCTTGAACTTTTGGAACTCGGTAAACACATCATGTTTAAACTTGATGAGTGTTACCCACGTCATTCTTGCAAACTCATCCATAAAATATCTATTTCCTCCAAGTGAAGGTTCTGGAAATGGTCCACACATATCAGAATGCACTACTCCCAAAGCATGTTTTGTTCTTGGGGCTACTTCTAACACAAATGGCAATTTGGGTTGCTTTCCTTTCACGCATACCTCACATGATTTCTCAGGCTTCACAATCTTCTGAATGCCACGTACGAGCTTCTTAGAACTCAAACTCCCTAAGCTTATGTAGTTTAGATGCCCCAACCTCTTGTGCCACAACTTACTATCAGCTTCAGCGTCTTCTGAACTAAGACATTATGCTTCTTTTGTCTCCACATTCACCTTGAATGTCCTGTTGCTTCCTTGTTCTGATTGCATAATCAGCTTCTGATTAGTATCATACAACTTCAAGAGATTGTCCTTCATAATAACTAAGAAATCTTTATCAATGAGCTGACCCACACTCATTAGATTGCTCTTAATTCCAGGAACATACGGAACATCCTTGATCAGAACGGTCTTCCCATTCTCCACTTTAACTTTGACATTTCCCATAACTTCTGCATTAAGGTACTTATCATCAGCACATCTGATTTTTGTCCTCCTTCTGGAGTTAAAATCTATCAGCCATTGTTTGTTCTAGTCAAGTGATTTTAACAACCAATGTCCATATACCACCAGTATGCCAAGCACTTTCCATTTGACTCAAGCCATCAGTAGTACAGGTTCATCATCAGAATCTCCTCTGGCTATATTTGCTTCTTCTGATTTCCTTCCCTTGCTTGACCAGCAATCTTTAGCAAAATGACCAAACTACTTACAACAGTAACATTGAACCTTCTTCTTGTCAAACTTCTCCTTACCCTTCTGATGTTTCTTCTCATCAGAAGTAGAGATTTCTGACTTTTGGAATATATCACCACGTCTATTATTGGTTTCTGACCAAGAATGTTTTGGTCCTTCTTCACAAAAGAAGCCTTCAGATCCTGCTTAACTTCCCTCTCTGAAGTTCTTTCAGTCAGAACTAACTCATGCGCCTCTAGACTGCTTTGCAACTCTTCTATTATCATGGTTTCCAGATCTTTGGAATATTCAATTGCTACAACAATATAATCAAATTGAGGAGTAAGTGACATCAATATCTTATCAATGATTATTTAATCAGAAAGAGTTTCTCCACAAGCTTTCATCTCATTAGTGATTAGAATCACTCTAGAGATGTACTCAGAAAACTTCTCGTTGTCCTTCATGTTGAGATTCTCATACTGCTTTCTGAGAGACTAAAACTTTACCTTCTTCACTGACGCGTCACCAGCGTAACACCTACTAAGTGTGTCTCACGCAGCCTTCGCTGTCATCAGATCAGTAATTTTCTCAAACACGTTCTCGTCCACACACTAATGGATGAAGAACAACGTCTTATGATCTTTCTTCCTTGTATCTCTCTGTATATTTCTTTGTTCCTCCGTCACATCTACTGCAACTGGAACATAGCCATTGTTGACGAGATCAAGAACATCTTGAGCGTCAAACAACACACGCATCTGAATCATCAAATGATTCCAGTTTTTACCATTAAATATTGAAAGTTTTGTGCTTAGACTACCATTTTCGATCATCTTCAACCTTGTAGAAGTCACTCAGATCTCACAAACACAATGTTTCTCAATTCCACATAATCAGAAAATATAATTCTGTTCAGATTTTGTTCAAGATTCAACACGAATTCAAGAACCAAAATCAATCACACAACGCCTCACTGTTTCACTCGTGTTTCCCCGTGTTTCGAACTGGAGCTCTAGATACCAATTGTTAGTGCACAAGGTTAATAAAATAAAGAAAAAAGTATGAGAGAATAATATTAAAGCTCTGCAATGACGGCTATAAAGTTACAAAAAATAATGATTGAACAATAATTATTGTTACTGTTATAAATGACAGCTACTACTAGTTTATTTATACACAAAAAAGAATGCACATAGATCATAATAGAATAGCTTTAATAACTAAGTTATCAAAAACAATTAGAAATGCTAAAATACCCTTTAATATTTCTCGTGCTTAGAGTTTGTTGATCACATGAAACTTCCAATATCTCGTTTGCAGGTCTAATCACATCTGCTTGAGTGGTTCTAGTTGTTTATGTTCTGTTGAGTTGCAATAGAGATCAGACTTTCTTTTAGTTTGCTCGATTTCGATGGAGAGTGTTTTTTGCGTGGCAGATGCAGATTGGATGATTGTGTCTAATGAATTTTGATTTTGTCCTATTTTGTATTTTTGAAATGTTGTTTATGTGTAGCTTTTTCTTTTGTTTTAGCTATGTTGTTAAGGGGAGTGTGGTACCTATATATATATTGTGTTTTGGTTTGGGGTGGGGGAATGTGTCTTAGTTATGGTTGCAAAATTCTTTTTGTTTTAGCAGGGTGCCTCTGTATTTGTTCTCTACTGTATAAGTTGTAACTAAAGGCATTGCAATGCCTGGTTTTAATTGAAAACTTTTCCTTTCCCTTTAAAAAAACTGTTAGCATCTAGTAGAATCCAAAGCTTTGAAAGAAAAAACACACTCTTCATGTTACTATAAAAACCATTCGTTTCTATGATTTTTTATGAAATTATCCATTTATCTATAGAACCTTACTCTGGCTTTTGTCGAAAGTATTTCTTAAATGAAAGGGTAATATGATTGAGGTGAATGAAGTGGTAAAAAATTTTAGATGAAGGAATGGCTAATTAACATTATCTCCCTCTAGCTACCTCGTCGATTAAAGGAAGGGGTAATATTGTTAAATTTGAACTCAATATATATCAGACTTTAGGATACAATCACTATTTATTATATTTTTTAAGACAGATATAATATATATTTTAGAGTCAAGATCGTAGTTTCTTATAAAAATTATCGAATTTAAATTAATTTCCAATATTAAAAAGGATCAGATTTAATTTTTTATAAAATTTAATTAGACCATAATAATATTTATGTTAATATTTTTCTTAAATCAATTTTATTTTATTTTTAAATCTTGACTGGATTGCCACGTTAGATTATATTTTTTATTTTTTAAAAATTAAATTAATTTCTATTTTCTTATTTTTTTTAAACAATGGATATTTAAAAATATAATATATATATATATATATATATATATATATATATATATATATATATATATATATATATATATATATATATATATATATATATATATATATATATATATATATATATATATATATATATATATATATATATATATATATATATATATATATATATATATATATATATATATATATATATAAAAAAGTAATCAAACCCAAAGAGCTTTAAGTCACCTCTCATATTTTATCATTTGTACATTGATGATAGATAATTATTATAATTTATAGTAATACTAAATAATTTTAAATTTAAAACAAAAAATATATTAATATATATTAGCGAATGATAGATAACTTTCATGATTTATATAAATATTAAATCATTTATAATTTTAAACAAAAAATATAAATTTTATAACTATTTATTTTGAACCCCAAATCCCTTAAAATTAAATGGTAGTCATTTTAAAATTAGTCAATTATTATTAATATTTATAATAATAAATAGTTAACTTAATAATTATGAATAAATATTTACTTATTTACTTATCTCAAATAACACACAAATAAATATTTTTTATTTTAAACGATATACAAATTTAAAAATAAAATTTAAATCCTAAATATCATTAATTAAATAGAAATATATTATATAATATTTAATTGAAATTAAATAACACATAAATAAATATTTACTTATTCAAATTATATAATAATTAATTAATTTAATAGTAATTTAATTAATTAAAATATTTAATTAATTCAAATTAATTAATCAATTAATTTTAAAAATATTTAATTAATTCAAATAAAATAATAACCAATTAATTTAATAGTAATCCAATTAAATATTAATTTATTTATTTCTATTTGATTAACTATATTTAAGATTTATATTTTGTTAATTTTATTATTAAATTTGTGTATTATTTTAAATAAGTAAATAAGTAAATAAGTAAATGCTATTTAAAATTATTAATTTAAATATTCGTTTTTAAAAATATTAATAACAAAAATCGATTGGTCTAGTTGAAAAATGGCTATTATTTAATTTGAAATGACTTTAGTTTATATTTTTTATTTTAAATTTAAAATTATTTAATATTAATTAATAATTATGAAAATTATTTATGATTAATTTATATTGACTTAGTGATAAATGTATAAGATATAATTTAAAAAATTTTAATGTAATTTCAACGTAGCTGTTTAGTCACGGGTTAAAAATATAAAAAAATTGATTGAAAAAAATATTAATATAGAGATTAAAATAATTTAGTTAAATTTTATAAGAAATTAAATTGTATTTTTTTTTTTGAGAAATTAATTTAAATTCTATAATTTTTGTGAATGACATCTTCACTCTATATTTTTATTTTACTTATTTTATAATTCAACTGAGAATTGGAGCATTAAATAAAAATAAAGATAGCACAACCACATTAAAAGGTACGGTGTATAAGTGCTTTTTAATTAAGCCTGTATCATTCTTTGATCGGATTCAATCATGAGAATGTTTTAAGCATACATCGGGTGACAGGCTTTACTACATGTGTCACTCCCCTGTTGTCATCTACTAATATAGTTTAATGGATCTGACTTATTTAAAACACCTAACTTGATACTGAAAATTAATTTTCAGATAATGTTATTTTAACAGCAATTTTATACCGTATTACACTCCTATAACACTCTTCACATATGATGATATGATATAAAATTAGGGATGTAAATGGATATCCATGAAGAAGGATAATATGATATCTGTGTCTGTTACGTTGGATAAATATGATATTCATATCTATCTCATATCCGCATCCATACGGATATCTACTAAGCGGGTAATCTACGGGTTTTAAGATATCCGCGGATATTTACAGATATCCGTGGATAACATTTTATTCAAAAATTATTTTTAAAAAAAATATTTTTCAGTTTTTTTTAAAAACACAAAAAAATTATTATCATATAATATTTATACAATTTTGTCTCAATTTAATAACAAAATTTCATCATATTAATATTTGTCTTTTTCACCAAAACATAATAACATCCATATAGAATATCTATAATTTTTAACCAAAACAATATTCATCATAGCATATAATAATTGTTCCAAACAAAATAAAAAGTAATGATGCAGATAATTTTCATCAATCATTGTAAAATTCCATATTATGCATTCCTTGCTTCAACAATTCCACTTTGATTTCCTAGCTCCCGAAATAAAACCATAAAAATATTCAAATAAAAATATAAATAATCAATATAATAATAATATTTAAAATGAAATCTTTAACATTTCACTAACAATGTCAGCATCCATATCTTCCAATAGTGAATTAATTTCAATGACTTCGGCTTATGATTTTGTATAACCTGAAAAAAGAAAAAGAATAAGTTAATCTCTAAGTGATTATAATTTTTTTAAGAAGCAATGAATTGTTATAGTTAAACAAAACTTGCAGTACGAAATTGATATTCAAATTCTAAATAGTTATAATTTTTGTAAGTGTTAACACTAACTATGCTATAAAAAGGTACAGTAGTCTAAAAATTAATCCAAAATTTAATATTAACTTGTAATAAATCATAAAAAGGCAGTATAAGGATTGCATCTCCAATGTTATAACCAAAACAAGTCTTACTTCAAAAACAAACTAACTTGTTATAAGTAATTGTAGAAACCGGATTTTAAAAAATGGCACAAAGGAAAAGTATCGGGACGAGTCGCGTACTAGGTCGCTTTCTTTAAGACGTTTCGTCCTACTGCCAATATTAATGCAAAGCAGTCGAGTTTCGACGACGCCTCCAGGATAAAACAACCCGTTCAATTACGACAATTACTTGCACTATAATTAGTCGTTCGTAAAATGACACCTTCGGATGGTAATTAACCAGTCTTAGTATCTGGATACAAAGTGATCCAGTCGAAAATAAGAGAGAAGAAAATTATAGATGAAGTGAGTGATGAGAGAGAAGAGAGAAGAATTGTAGAAGTAAATTCTGGAACTGCCCAAATGAACCGAAACAACTTAATTTATGAGTAAAAAGGTCCAACTGAATGGAACAGGTCTAGTGGGAGAAAATAGTGGGAGAGGTGGAATTGGCCCAGTCAATAACCAGTGAATAATTAGGTTAAGACTTGGTCTTTTGGAGGGCAAGCAAAAACCAGTCAATAATTAGGTTAAGACTTGGTCTTTTGTGCATGACACATCACCATCTATTAATTAATTAATAATAATATTAATATTAATTAATTTCCACTCTTTTGGGACTAAAATGAATCTTTTAAAATTCACTTCCATGCTAGTTCTTACTTGTGCTCATTTATTTCCCATTTAATGTCAATAAATTATTCCAACTCCCATTCCAAGTTTACATCATACCAAGATTTCCAACAATCCCCCACTTGAATTTAAAAGGTGATTTTTTAGAAGTCAGTCAAACGTTTCTAAGGTTGTGCATAAGCAAAGGTGTCTACGACTTGAACCTTTGCGTAGCAAGTAGGATTCTGATTCAACAAGAGTGACACTATTGTCTTGAACTCTATCTCAGACATCAAACCCGCACACAACCTTTTCTTAAGGTGTATTCTAATAGCCCGTGCTTTAATGGCCCTGCACGTATATCCCGGTTTAGTGAAGGCTCTAGGAATCCTGCCTCGTAATTCCATAGGAACCGGCCTAAGTTCCACAATCACATAGGTGAGTCTATCAAGAGTACTCATGTAGCCTAGGTACTCCCTCATACAGAGTATAAATCTCATTAAGAGTTTCTATTATCTCATCCTCTTATTACTTCAGGATTCATGCTTTACTTGCATGATCATCTCATATTACTCATAACTTGTTATTACCCATTGAACCTATTTCTTGGGATCTCCAGTCATCTAGGTCGGGTTACCATTATGAGCAACTCATTTCTTTATAGGCATTAGTCCCATCCTTTTGGATGTATTATGGACTTTCTCTCTAGCTAATCCTTTCGTCAAAGGATCTGCTAAATTTTCATCAGTGCGTATATGATCCACTCTTACAGCTCCTTTAGAGATACAGTCTCTAACAGTGCTGTGTTTCCTTCTTATTTGACGTCTTTTACCGTTATAATAACGGTTCTCAATTTTTGCAATAGTTGTGGTACTATCGCAGTGGATCAACACAACTGGCATAGGTTTTTCCCATAAAGGGATCTCAGCTAGCAAGCATCTCAACCAACTTGCTTCTTCACTAGCTGTGGCTAGTGCTATCATCTCAGATTCCATTGTGGACTGAGCTAGAATAGTTTGTTTCTTTGATTTCCAAGATACAGCTCCTCCAGCTATGCTAAATATATAGCCACTAGTAGCTTTGGAATCATCTGACAAAGTATTCCAATCTGCATCACTGTACCCTTCTAGTACAGCAGGAAACTTATGATAATGTAGGCCGAGATCCATGGTCCTTTTGAGGTACCTCATGACTCATTCAATAGCTTTCCAGTGCTCTTTACTCGGTCTACTCGTAAACCTGCATAACAATCCTACGACATATGCAATGTCGGGTCTAGTACAATCAGTGGCATACCTTAGACTGCCAATGCTGCTCGCATACTCTGATTGTCTGACACTTTCTCCAGTGTTCTTAAATAGTTTCACACTTGGATCATATGGTGTGCATGCAGGTTTACATTCAAAGTAATTATATTTCTTTAAGATCTTCTCCACATAATGTGATTGATCCAAAGAAATTCCTTGTTCGGATCTCGTGATCTTAATGCCAAGGATCACATTTGCTTCTCTGAGATCTTTCATATCAAAGTTGTTGCACAACAATGATTTCACATCATTAATGGTCTGAATGTTAGATCCAAATATGAGTAGATCGTCAACATAAAGACATATGATAGTGCAAATGCGGTTCTCAGATTTATAGTAAACGCATTTGTCACTTTTATTCACTTTGTACCCACTTGATATCATAAAGTTATCAAATTTTTCATGTCATTGCTTAGGAGCTTGTTTTAGTCCATACAACGACTTATTTAACTTACAGACCTTGTTTTCTCGTCCATAGATTACAAACCCTTCTGGTTGTTCCATATAGATTTCTTCTTCTAAGTCACCATTTAAAAAAGCTGTTTTTACATCCATTTGGTGTACTATTAAGTTATAAATAGCAGCTATTGAAATAAGTACCCTAATGGATGTAATTCTAGTGACAGGAGAAAAGGTGTCGGAGAAATCTATATTTTCTCTTTGTCTAAAACCCTTGGCAACAAGGCGAGCCTTGTATTTATCAATAGTTCCATCAGGTTTTAGTTTTCTTTTCAAAACCCATTTACAACCAATTGGTTTGCAACCAGGAGGCAAGTCTATTAAGTTCCAGGTCTTATTGGATTCTAGAGATTCTATCTCATCATTGATAGCCTCTTGCCATAAATCAGCATCCAGAGAGGACAAGGCTTCTTGAAGATTCATTGGATCTTCTTCTACATTATAAGCCGCATAGTCAGGCCCATAGTCTTTAGAGACTCTTACTCGTTTACTTCGTCGAAGTTCTGTTTCTATATTTTCATTGCATTCTGTGCTTCTTATCACAGGAGTGTGACTCGATTGTGTGCCCCCACTATTTCTCAATTTGAAGGGAAATTTGTCTTCATAGAATTCAGCATCATTTGATTTTATGATCACTTTTGCTATCAGGTCATAAAACCTATATGCTTTACTGTTTGCTGCATATCCAATGAAAACACATTCATATGCTCTACTAGCGAGTTTAACTCGCTTCAGATCCGGAATTATGACATAAGCCAGAGAGCCCCAAGTTCTCAAATAAGACAAGTTTGGTTGTATTTTCTTTAATATCTCGTAAGGAGAGATCTTACATTTTGACTTGGGGATTCTATTCAGGACATAGCAAATAGTCAATAAAATTTCCCCCCACCAGTGAGGTGCAGCACCAGAATTCATCATAATTGCAACGATAAGTTCAGTAAGAGTTCTATTCTTTCTTTCTGCTTTACCATTCATTTCAGGAGAATATGGAGCAGTCGTTTCACGTATAATTCCATGTTCTTTATAAAAGTCCTTAAATAGACCAGAGTCATATTCAGTTCCCCTATCACTACGAAGTCTCTTGATCTTCTTACTAAGTTGATTCTCAATTTCGGTTACATACAATTTAAACATATCAAGTGCTTCACTTTTATTCTTCATTAAGTATACATAAGTATAATCAGAACAATCATCAATAAAGGTGATAAAATAAAGTTTACTGTTCCTAGTCAAAGTTCCATCTAATTCACATATATCAGAGTGTATAAGATCTAGGGGATCAGATTCTCTTAGAATTGATTTATGCGATGTATTAATTATCTTAGCTTGAGTACAATATTCACATTTATTTGAATCATTGACATTTAGTTTAGGGATCATGCCTAAGTTACTTGCATTATACATTATTCGCTTATTAACGTGACAAAGTCTAGCATGCCAAATATTAAAATCACGCAGAAAATAAACAGAAGGACAAATTTTATTCAAATCAACATTTAACTTAAACATGCCATCAGTGGCGTACCCTTTCCCAACAAAAATACCATTCTTAGTGATGGTGTACAAGTCTGCCCCTATAGTTTGACTAAACCTAGCCTTATTTAAAAGGAAACCAGAAACAAGATTCTTCCTAATTTCAGGAACGTGCATGACGTCCTTCAAGATCAAGGTCTTTCCTGAAGTGAACTTCAGCTCAACATCTCCAATTCCAGCAACATTAGTGGTGTGGGCATCTCCCAACAACACTTTCTTATCTTCAGTATTCATGTATGTCTTAAACATAGCACGATCATTAAAAACATGACGAGAGGCGCCAATGTCTATCCACCATCCATCACTTCCATCAACCATGTTGACTTCAGTGATCATAGCAATGAATTGCTCATCAGTCAGGTTAACCTGTGCATTTGGGTCAGTAGCAGATTTATGCATGCTCTTACATTTCTTAGCCATATGACCCGGTTTCCCACAATTGTAGCAAGTGAAAACCGGAGCATCATTTCTATGGGATGGTGGTTGCTGCCTAGGAATTGGAGTATATGGGGACCTAGAGGGATTCCCATTCTTAATTCGGTTCACAGTATTACGGTTCTGATTCTTTAAAGGTTTGCCCGTAGGCTTCAGAACCGCACCGAATTTCTTTTTGTTGTTTGAAATAACTAATACTTCATCTTTCTGATCTTGTCTTCGAGCTTCCTCTTCAATTCGAAGGCGGGTAATCAAACTCTCGATTGAAAATTCTTTAGTTTTATGTCGGAGTAGGTTTTTAAAATCTTTCCAACCAGGAGGCCGCTTGTCAATTATAACAGCAATTTGAAATTGTTCATTGAGGGGCATACCTTCAGTTATGATTTCATGAGCAATCTTATGTATCTCGTGGCTTTGAGCTTCCACAGACCTTTCATCCACCATTTTGTAATTCAAGTAGCGACTGACAGCATATTTTTTTGCACCAGCTTCTTCAGTATCATATTTCTTCTGCAGAGCCTCCCATACCTGTTTAGCAGTGTTGTAATTGCTGTAGTAATCATAGAGATCATCAGCAAGACTGTTCAGAATGTGATTTTTGCAGAGGTAGTCATTTTCTTGCCATAAGGCGATTTCTTTTTGGAGCTGTAAGTTATCTGCCGCAGCTTTAGCAGCGGAGTCTAAGTCAGACGTTTTAGAAGTTCCGTCTGATTCCACGGTTGACTTACCATTACTTAGTTCGTTTGATCTAGATGGAGCAACAGGGATATCCTCAGTCAGAACGTAGGCAACCTTCTTTAAAGTTAAGAAAAATTTCATCTTAGCTTGCCAACGTTTGAAATTGGAACCCTCAAACTTAAATGGTTTGTCAGAGACAGAAGCGACAACGCTAGTACCGATAATTTCCTCAATAGCCATGGCAGTTATGAAAACGTCTTAAAATTGTAGAAATCGGATTTTAAAAAATGGCACAAAGGAAAAGTATCGGGACGAGTCGCGTACTAGGTCGCTTTCTTTAAGAGGTTTCGTCGTACTGCCAATATTAATGCAAAGCAGTCGAGTTTCGATGATGCCTCCAGAATAAAACAGCCCGTTCAATTACGACAATTACTTGCACTATAATTAGTCGTTCGTAAAATGACACCTTCGGATGGTAATTAACCAGTCTTAGTATCTGGATACGAAGTGATCCAGTCGAAAATAAGAGAGAAGAAAATTATAGATGAAGTGAGTGATGAGAGAGAAGAGAGAAGAATTGCAGAAGTAAATTCTGGAACTGCCCAAATGAACCGAAACAACTTAATTTATGAGTAAAAAGGTCCAACTGAATGGAACAGGTCTAGTGGGAGAAAATAGTGGGAGAGGTGGAATTGGCCCAGTCAATAACTAGTGAATAATTAGGTTAAGACTTGGTCTTTTGGAGGGAAAGCAAAAACCAGTCAATAATTAGGTTAAGACTTGGTCTTTTGTGCATGACACATCACCATCTATTAATTAATTAATAATAATATTAATATTAATTAATTTCCACTATTTTTGGACTAAAATGAATCTTTTAAAATTCACTTTCATGCTAGTTCTTACTTATGCTCATTTATTACCCATTTAATGTCAATAAATTATTCCAACTCCCATTCCAAGTTTACATCATACCAAGATTTCCAACAGTAATCATTGTAACAAAAACTTATTATTAATTTGATTACCTTTCACATCAGTCCATAGCAAATCTTGGACACACATTAATGCCTCCAAAGTATCTGAACGCAATCTACTACGATGAGGAGTAAGAATCTGGCCACTTGTGCTAAAAGATGACTCTGAAGCAACTGTTGAAATAGGAATGGCTAAGAAATCTCTTGCAATCATTTGCAAGATTGGATATTTTAATCCATTAGCCTTCCACCAACCTAAGATGTCAAAATTTTCATCATCCGGCAACACTTTTTCCTCTATATATCCATCAAATTTGAACTTACTAGATGTGACACTTTTTTTGCACTAATATATTTTGCAAAATTAGACCTCCAAGCTTCTTTTTTGCCAACAACAATTGCATCAGATATATTTTTAGTTTGATTTAAGGATGAAGAAACATTCTCCTTCTCCTTGAACTTAAAATCATACTCAATTACCATATTTTGGAGAAAAGATTTTATCTTAATTTCATTCTCAGCTTCAACTACATAAATTAGAAGGAAAAAGTAATCTAACAAATGAACTTTATACCTTGGATCTAACATAATGCCTATTTCCATCACTCCATTGACCACCTTTCAATATTTGTCAAACTTAGAAAGCATACTAGAAGCCATATATTTAATGACACTATCACTAGAATAAATCCATTCAACCAAAGCCAATTTTATTTCACATACTTTAAGAAAATAAACATTTGCAGTTGGAAACTTTGTACCAGAAAATAGTTGTGTAACATCATAAAAAACTTTTAACCTTTCACAAATTTCTTTTGCTTTCATCCATTCATTTTCACTAGGAAAAGTTTTATATTGAGTATCCCTCTTTTCCAATCGACCAAACACATCTTTATATTGTATGGCAACATTAAGCATTAAGAATGTAGAATTCCACCGAGTCCTACAATCTTGAACCAACTTTTTATCATAAGAGATATTCACTTGAGCACGTGTCTCTATGAATTTCTCCTCTCTTTTCGGTGTTGTTGTCTAATAGACAAAACTTTGTTTTATATTCTCAATGGCACCCGAGATTATAGACAAGCCCTCTTTCACAATTAAATTCAATATATGCGCGGAACAACGCATATGAAACAATTTACCACCCAATATCAATGACCTAGGTGTAATATTTTGTAAAATACGCCCAATCATAGCATCATTCGTAGAGCAATTATCAACAGTCAATGTGGACAACTTTGTATCTAGATTCCAATCCATCAAACATTGAGTCAAGGTATCAGCTAGAGTTTTGCTAGTATGAGGAGCAGGCACATAAATGAACCTACCATAAATTAAAATTTCAATAATAACATTACTACCATTATACAAACAATAATAAGAATACCAAAAAAATTATTTCTATTACCTTACAAGCCGACTTTGAAGGGTCCACGAATCATCAATAAAGTGAGTTGTAACTGTCATATAGCCTTTGTTTTGGTTACTTGAAGTCCACATATCACTGGTAATTGCAAAACGACTTTGATTCTTTAACAACAACTTCATTGTATTCTCTTTCTCATCGTTATAAATTTTCATGATGTCATTCTTGATAGTGTTAGGAGAAACCGCCTTAAATAAAGGTTGCATAGAAGCACAAAATTCTCTAAAACCAATGTGTTCAACCATTGTTATAGGATACTCATGAAGAATTATCATCTTATAAACAACATGCCTTGCTATGTCCTGATTAAATGCATAAGAACCAACCATTAAATTTTGACCATCAACTTGTTCAGTTTTGATCAAAGCTTGTTTTATATCTCTATTTGTTCGACGTGGGCAGGACTTAACGTGTGATTTTAAGTGTGACGTTCCTTGATTTGGAACACCCAAGAGTTTTTCACCACAATAGTTGCAAATGGCCTTTATTTTTCCATCTATATTTTGCCTTTTGAAATGATTCCAAACTTCAGAAGTTAGCTTTCTTTTAGAACCTCCAGTCTCAACTTCACATGAAACCCGACTTTCAATTTCATTAGGAGTTGAATTAATTTCCACGTTCATAATATTTGGAGCAGCGACATTAGACTCGTCCGCATTGGAGGGTGCCAAAGTTTCTTGCACAACTTCGGTAGGAGTAACGGTTTTGTCAAAAGACATTCTAAAAATAAATAAATAATTGTTAGTAATAGATTATAAATCACAATTAATAATAGCAGAGCAATTATGCGGAGTTGGTCATATTTCAATTTCAGTTGGCATTCTATCATTACGTTCAAAAAAGACAAATACAAAAGACATTTTGTGGCAAGCTAATAAATCAATTCAAGATGACTATGGTGACCAAATATAAGTATATAACCCTCATAGCAACACTAAAAAACAAAATTTGTTTGTGTCTCTCGGAGAAGTAAACGTAGAGAGTATTAAAATCACATTTTGTGGAAATGTCTTACTCATTAGCAAAAACATGCTACCACTTTAGTTTAAGCCAATATTTATGACTTTATTGCATTTTATTGAAAGAGTGTGAGTGTTCATGCAAATAAAAAAACACCAATGTTAACTTCAAAATGAGCTATATGTCATCTCTTGTTTATTATTATTTTTCATAATCAATTTTAAAAAAAAAATATTTTAATGATGAAAGAATATTGAAAAGCATACTATTAATTCACAAGTAACTTAATTTAATATAAATTGAAAATAGTTATTAAACATATAGAAATGGAAATGAGAAAAAAAAGTATAGATAAAAGATACAAATACTATTTTCCTGTGTGAGATGAGATGGTTGATTGTGATGTGAGTTGCGACGGAGCCGGTACGGAGCTGGTAAAACAAAGAAGATAAGATGGATCCTTATTTTTGTGGTGGAAGGTGCATCGATAACTAGGGATGTAAATGGATATCCATGGGGACGGATAATATGATATTCGTGTCTGTTCCGTTGGATAAATATGATATCCATATCTACCCCATATTCATGCGGATATCTACTAATCGGGTAATCCATGGGTTTTAAGATACCCACGGATATTTAAAGATATTCGTGGATAACATTTTATTCTAAAATTATTTTAAAAAAAAAATATTTTTTCAGTTTTTTTTAAAGACACAAAAAAATTATTATCGTATAACATTTATACAATTTAGTCTCAATTTAATAACAAAATTTCATCATATTAATATTTGTCTTTTTCACCAAAACATAATAACATCCATATAGAATATCCATAATTTTTAACCAAAATAATATTCATCATAGCATATAATAATTGTTCCAAACAAAATAAAAAGTAATGATGCATATAGTTTTCATCAATCATTGTAAAATTCCATTTTATGCATTCCTTGGTTCAACAATTCCACTTTGATTTCCTAGCTCCTGAAATAAAACCATAAAAATGTTCAAATAAAAATCTAAATAATCAATATAATAATAATATTTAAAATGAAATCTTTAACATTTCACTAACAATGTCAGCATCCATATCTTCCAATACTGAATTAATTTCAATGACTTCGGCTTATGATTTTGTATAACCTGAAAAAAGAAAAAGAATAAGTTAAACTCTAAGTGATTATAATTTTTTTAAGAAGCAATGAATTGTTATAGTTAAACAAAACTTACAGTACGAAATTGATATTCAAATTCTAAATAGTTATAATTTTTCTAAGTGTTAACACTAACTATGCTATAAAAAGGTACAATAGTCTAAAAATTAATCCAAAATTTAATATTAACTTGTAATAAATCATAAAAAGGCAGTACAAGGATTGGATCTCCAATGTCATAACCAAAACAAGTCTTACTTCAAAAACAAACTAACTTGTTATAAGTAATCATTGTAACAAAAACTTATTATTAATTTGATTACCTTTCACATCAGTCCATAGTCAATCTTGGACACACATTAATGCCTCCAAAGTATCTGAACGCAATCTACTAGGATGAGGAGTAAGAATCTGGCCACTTGTGCTAAAAGATGACTCTGAAGCAACTGTTGAAATAGGAATGGCTAAGAAATCTCTTGCAATCATTTGCAAGATTGGATATTTTAATCCATTAGCCTTCCACCAACCTAAGATGTCAAAATTTTCATCATCCGGCAACACTTTTTCCTCTATATATCCATCAAATTCGGACTTACTAGATGTGACACTTTTTTTTGCACTAATATGTTTTGCAAAATTAGACCTCCAAGCTTCTTTTTTGCCAAGAACAATTGCATCAGATACATTTTTAGTTTGATTTGAGGATGAAGAAACATTCTCCTTCTCCTTGAACTTCAAATCATACTCAATTACCATATTTTGGAGAAAAGATTTTATCTTCTCAATTTCATTCTCAACTTCAACTCCATAAATTAGAGGGAAAAAGTAATCTAACAAATCAACTTTATACCTTGGATCTAACACAATGCCTATTGCCATCACTCCATTGACCACCTTCCAATATTTGTCAAACTTAGAAAGAATACTAGAAGCCATATCTTTAATGACACTATCACTAGAACAAAGCCATTCAACCAAACACTATGCCAAAATTGACTTTAGACAGCGCCACATAGACAGCGCTTATGCCTAAAGTGCTGCTATAGGTTTCCAGAAAAATTAATAATTAAAAATTAAAGGAGAAGCGCTGCTAAAGGTATACTATAGACAACGCTTATTATAAGCGCTGCTATAGGCCTTACCATAGACAGCATTTTCTTTCCCTAAACACTGCTATAGGTTTTCAGTAAAAAAAATTTAAAAATTAGAATAAGCGCTGCTAAAGGTTATACTTTAGAGAGCGCTTGCTAAAAGAGCTGCTAAAGGTGTTATTCTAGGAAGCGTTGCTAAAGCCTAAAGCGCTGCTAAAGGGTATACCTTAGACATCTCTTTCTAGAAGCGCTGCTAAAGGCATTACTCTAAAAGCGCTGTTAAAGCTTAAAGCGCTGCTAAAGGTAATACCTTTAGCAGCGCTTCTTGAAAGCGTTGTCTAAGGTAATTAAATAGTGTCTTAATCCCTAAATTGGTTATCAGATTTCTAGAAATCCCAAATCGTACAAATGAAACCCCACACCCAGAAATCGCTCATGTTCATCTTCTTCTCCAACTCGTCTCCTCTCATTCACCATCCAACCGTGGTTCTTCCTCCAACTCGTCTCCTCACCGTCCAACCGTACTTTGGTGGTTTTTCCTCCACGCAGAAGCAACTCTCTCCGGTGTTCCGATAACAACAACAGGTCATTTCCGATAACACCATTTATGCACTTTGCATATTATTGTTACTGTTAGTAGTTTGTTGTTTGCGAATGTAACAATGTATTCAGTTTTTTAAGGGCCTAAGGTCTTCTGTTTGCAGATCTTTATGAAATTTTCAGCAGAAAAAAGGAGTCAAGTGTTCACTAGATTGAGATTTTGTTAGCATGTATGTACACATGGCTTTTTTTTAAACATATTTGGCTTGTAAAATTCTTCTTCTTATGAGTGAAACAATCGATATTGCATTCATTGAGTTTGGGTATTTTATAGCATGTTTTTAATTTGAATAGGTAGAGATATCCATTGAATCTGTGTACTTGATTGGATTCTTGTAAAATAAATATAAATCCTCTTGAAGAGATGTTTTGTTTTAGTGTTTGTTTCCAATAGGATTGCCTCCTGAAATTGTGCAGAAATTGCAAATTTGTCTGTCTTTGATAAATGTTCAAAACTAGAGAATACTACAAAATAGCAAAGGAGTGATGTTTATTTTTATGTCAGAAAAAAAAGGATGATGCTTATTTATGTTGTATTCACTCTATTGCAAATTTTCTTTCAAATTTTTATGCATGATACTAGCTAGAGCTGGGTAGGAAGGAAACAGTGCTTTCTATTCATATTCATTCAACACAGTTACTTTCTTTCTTCAATCTCACTTCCACATAATCAAGAATTCTCTACAAGGCAAATGCTTCTGCAAGCTTCATCATCTTCAGCTCTTATATATATATATATATATATATATATATATATATATATATATATATATATATATATATATATATATATATATATATATATATATATATATATATATATATATATATATATATATATCCCTTTATCATTAGTTTTAAACTATTGGAATATTGATTGTAGTTTTGGACTCATTAGAATACTTATGCTAATTTTTATTTTATATGGTGTAGTAGTTTTCAACTCATTAAAATATGCTAAATTTTAATTCATCTTTTTATTATACCGGAAGAAACATACTGATTTTCCTACTAACTATTTTGACGTTTCAGAACCGTAAATCTTCAAGACACTACAATATTTGAAATTCCAACTAGGTTATCCCTCCTAAATCTCTCCTAATTGAGATGCTATTATTTCTTAATCAAAATTTAAAACCTCCAGAATTTATATATGAACTTTAATTGGTGTACTTGGTGATTTTATTAGAACCTTTGTAATATATTTGTACTTTATACTAGAACCTTTGAAGAATTATGAGGTCAAAAACTTTCATATCAACTCGTATAAGTACATATTGGTATCATACCTATAAACTCATATCAATAACCATCAAAATAGTTTAATATAATTTTATTAAATTATTACTGTACAAACGTACATGTAATACACTAATACCATGATCAATTTTTATATTTTCTCCAAATTGATTTTTTAGAACTCAAATTTATTTTAAATCCGTGTATACTTTGTGTTTTGACAGAAACGCATTATACCGTTTCGTGCCCTAATTAGTGTTTTTGTTTAACTTAGATAATAGTTAAAACCATGGATAAAAAATGGATGTATGCCGATCGATTGTCAAAAGAGTACGAGAATAGGGTATTAGAGTTCGTTAAGTTTGTTGTTGAACACGCTGAAGACCCGAATAGAATGAAATGGCCTTGCTTGGGTTGTTGTTATGTGGGTCGGGTTGACGCATATGGATTGAAATTGCATTTACTAATGCGCGGAATTGATCGAAGTTATACGTGTTGGATATTTCATGGTGAGAAAAGCATCGAGAATGTTGAACCGGGGGGGAAAAGTAATGCGACCTATGTTTCGTACGACAATGCCACAAATACATTTGATTATGATCGAGTCGAAGAGATTGCAGAAGCACTTGAAGAAGATCTTCAAGATTGTCCCAAAATGTTTGAGAGGTTAATAAGCGATGTGGAGAAACCGTTGTATAAAGATTGCCCCAAATTCACAAGATTGTCTGTGGTATCAAAATTGTACAACTTAAAGGCGCGCAATGGATGGTCGGATAAAAGTTTCACACAATTATTATACCTTTTGAGAGATATGCTTCCTGAGGATAATGTTCTTCCTAATGGAACCTACGAGGCCAAAAAAATGTTGTGCTCTATTGGCATGAGCTATGATAACATACATGCATGTCTAAATGATTGTATTTTGTTTCGAAACGAATATGCATCGTTGAATGAGTGCCCAAAGTGCGGTTTATCTCGATATAAGAAAAAATTATCTCCAACAAAAGTCTTATGGTATTTTCCTATTATTCCGAGATTTAGACGCATGTTTCATAGTGAAACCGATGCTAGACACTTGACTTGGCATGCAGATGAAAGAATTATCGATGGAAAGTTTCGACATCCCGCAGATGCACCACAGTGGAAGAAAATTGATAATGATTATCCTGATTTTGGAGGAAAAATAAGAAACCTCCGCTTGGCATTATCTACGGATGGAATGAACCCGCATGGTGTTCAAAGTATCTCACATTCCACATGGCCTTTGATTCTTATGATTTATAACCTACCTCCATGGCTATGTATGAAGCGCAAGTACATGATGTTATCTATGTTAATTTCTGGGCCTAAACAACCAGGGAATGACATAGATGTATACTTGAAACCTTTAATCGAAGATTTGAAGATTTTGTGGGAGAATGATGTGGAGGTTTATGATGGATATAGGAAAGAAAGTTTCAATTTGAGGGCGATGTTGTTTGGCACAATTAACGATTTTCCAGCATATGGAAATCTATCCGGGTATAGCATTAAAGGTGAAAAAGTGTGTCCTATCTGTGAAGATGGAATCGATACGACACGATTGAAACTTTGTCAGAAGAATGTCTTTCTCGGTCATCGTAGATTCTTAAATTCAAAACATCAATATCGTGGATGGAGAAAAGCGTTCAATGGAAATACCGAACAACGTAGAGCTCCACCTGGATTGACAGGTGATCAAATTTGTGAAAAGGTGAAAGATGTGAGTATTCAGTTTGGAAAGCCTTTTGCACATAAAGTTGTCACAGGTGGGTAGAAGAAGAGGTCAATTTTTTTTGAATTGCCATATTGGAAATCTTTGTACGTAAGACATTTTCTTGATGTTATGCATATTGAAAAAAATGTATTTGAAAGTGTTATTGGTACGTTACTCAATATAAAAGGAAAGTCTAAGGATGACCTTAAAGCAAGAGAGGACATGGTAGAGATGGGAATAAGAACTAAATTAGGACCCGTGAAGAAAGGAAGACGAACATATCTACCACTGGCTGCTTATACTCTATCTAGAAAGGAAAAGAAAATATTGTGTAAGTTTCTGAGTGAAGTTAAAGTTCCAGAAGGTTACTCCTCAGACATTAGAAGACTCGTGTCCATGAAAGACCTCAAGTTAAAGAGTCTGAAGACACATGATTGCCATGTCATAATGGAACATTTTCTACCAATAGGTATACGTTCTATTTTTCCAAAAAAAGTAAGAAGCGCTATAACTAAATTGTGTTTTTTTTCCAGGTCAATTTGTAGTAAGGTGATCGATCCTGAGATCTCACTAGTATTACAAAAAGAAATCGTTATTACTCTGTGTGACCTTGAAATGTATTTTCCTCCATCATTTTTTGACATTATGGTACATCTTGTTGTTCATCTTGTGAAAGAGACACAATTGTGTGGACCAGCTTATATGAGATGGATGTACCCTGTTGAACGTTATATGAAAATATTAAAAGGGTACGTGAAAAACCAAAGTCGTCCAGAGGGTTGTATCGTTGAGCGATACGTTGTTGAAGAAGTGGTTGAGTTTTATACTGATTTTTTGTCCAATGTGCAATCCATTGGACTCCCCAAATCTCATTTTTTTTCTAAAAAAAAAGGTAAAAAATTAATTGGAAATGAAATTGTGACAGTATCAAGGGATGAACGGGATCAAGTGCATTTGTATGTTCTGCACAATGACACTGAGGTTGAGTCGTTTGTTGAAATTCACAAGGCTATACTCAAAGGTGAGAATCAAAGTAGAAATGAAAATTGGATAGTACTAGAGCACAATCAAAGTTTTATACAATGGTTTAAGGATCATATATATTCAAAGTTTCATTCAGATACCGCTTCAATATCAGACAGGTTGAGATGTTTGGCATATGGTCCAAGTTCGATTGTGTTATCTTATAGAGGATACGGAATTAATGGATACACATTTTATACCAAAGAACAATATGAGAAAAGTACTATGCAAAATAGTGGTGTCACAGTGGTATGTGAAGCAATGCACATTTCTAGTATGAAGGACTTAAACCCCAAATATGAAAATTTGTCATATTTTGGGGTTATCAATCACATCTGGGTGTTTGATTACGAGAAGTTTCAGATTCCTATCTTTGGTTGCAAGTGGGTACATACTAGTGGCATACGAATGGATAAGTCAGGGTTTTTGCAAGTGGATCTTAGTAGGGTGGGGTACAAAGATGAGCCTTTTATTCTAGCCTCTCAAGCTAAACAAGTGTTCTATGTCACAGACCCGAAGAGTACGAAATGGTCTATAGTGCTTTTATCTAACAAAGTGATTGATGATAAAAGTGTGGATCAAGGTGATGTTGATGTTGAGAATGAGTCATATATTAGAAAGGATCGAGATGAAAATACTACAGCGGATGAATCATATATCAGAAAAGATCATGATGAGGGAATTTGGATCAATCCCTCCATCCGCGTTCTTAAGAGACAAGTAATTCGGAATCCAACCAAGAAAAGAAAGAGATGTTAGTGAAAGAGGTAATATATATTCCTCTATACCTGTTAACACTTAGAAAACTTCTAATAAATGATATATTTGTCATTTTATATACTCAATTGATATTTGTCATTTTATATACTGAATAGATATTTGGAATTATATATTTGGAATTAAATATTTGTCATTAGATACTAATGTTTTTCTTTATTACAGGTTAGATGGCTAGTAACGAGGAGCACCCACGCGATGATTCTATTAATGATGGAGGAAAATCCAGTAAGGGAGTGGAAAAAGAAATTAAAAGAGGAAAAACTATTATGAAGAATATCATTCGTGATAGAGATAAAGGTATAAAATACGATGTGCATTGGAGTCCAAATGACCAATTAATTGAGCCTAACGGTTCTAAATTGACAAGCTACATTGGTATAATTGTAAGGAGAGAAATTCCAATAACTTGTGATGAGTGGAGAGATGATAAGCTTGATGATGCTAAAAACAAAATCTGGAGTGAGATACAGGTACTTTAAATTATGTCTTTAAATTACGATTATGTACTTTAAATTATGTCTTTAAATTACTTATACTAACGCACTTTGTGTATGTTTTTTGTAGAGGTCTTTCAACATTGATGACACAAGAAAAAATTATTGTCTTGGATTGGCCAGCAAAATACTAAGAGAGTTTAGAACATATTTAAACAAAAAATATCTTAGAGATGCCGAAAAAAAATTTGTTGATGCAGAGCGTCCAGCAGAATATGCAGATGTGATTTTAGTTAAAGAATGGGATTTTTTAAAGCCAAACGGAAAACCCCAATATTTCAGAGTGTAAGTGACGTAAATCGTCAAAGAGCATCATCTCCCACATATCCATACAAAAAAGGGCGTTTGGGATATGTACGATTAGAACAAAAAATAGTAAGTATTTACAAATTGCAATGATATACTTGTTCATCAAGAGTTATAAATGGGCTCGTTTTTTGTATTAATGTGTAGTTAAAAGAGGAGAGTAGTTCTGAAACATCTCTTCCGGAGCATGTTTTGTGGAAGGTTGCCCGTGTGGGTAAGGATGAAGTTCTTAAAGAAGATGTACAACAAACTTTTGAAAAATGCGTAAGTATAACATTAATTCTAATTAAATCAAAATTTTATTAACATATAGTGTTGTACCCCAAAATTTGCCCTCTCATTTTATCAACATTTTCTCATCACAAGACTCTTGGAACTCAAGACCAAGCTAGGGTTCGCTCTGCTCAAGACCTCTCCTTGCAATGTTGACCTGAAATTAGGGTTTGAATTTGTACAGGGATATTTTGACCTACAATGCCCAAATTGACTTTCATACTTCATGTTGGACTCATAAGTTTGTCCATACCAAGTTTCAAGCCTTGAATCAAATTTTTGCCCAGTCAATTGGATAATTGACCAAGAAATCAACTATATTGGGGGAAAAAAGTCAACTGTGATCAATTTATAGTCAAACCTCATGAATTTTGACCCACATCAACATTATGAACTCATATTAACCATTTGATCAAGTTTGGACCACAATTCCATAAGAAATTTGATCAGATCATCAAAAGGGCAAAATGGTCATTTTTAGGGTTTTGACTGTACAAAGGCAATTTTTGACTGTTTGACCTAGCCAATGGAAAATCAAGTTCAATCATGGACTCAAGGACTCAATTACATTATCTGGACTTATTCAACAAGTTCAAAAGATTTCAATTGCATTGGATTGACAGATGAATTTTTCAGTCAACTGATCAAAATTTGATTGTACACTGAAAAGTCAAACTTTGACTTTTTGGTAAAAATCAAGTATCAAGGGTCATTTTTCATCAAGATATGCCAAATTATGAAACTTGTTCATCAAGAAACCCAAAATTGCAAATTAGGGTTTGAAATTGAAAATTTTCATAACTTAGAAATTTTCTAAGTTGTGAAATTTTCTTAATTTTTCCTAACTTTGCCCCATATTTTCACCAAGATGAAAATGGATTCAAACAAAACTTACAACATGAAAGTTGTAGTACTCCACAAATTCTACAACTTTTATTCACAAAGTTTTCTCAAAAGAAGCTTGGATCTCAAGTTATGATTTTTGGAATAAGGGTCCCTAAAACTTTTAACTTAGAGAAATTTTGCCCTAGTTTAGGCAAGATTTTGACCCATCTTCTTGGCCATTTTTCACATAGTTCCACTTGGAGTCTAAAGTTGCATTTCAAAGATGTATTATAGTACTTGTTTCAAGATTTCCAAATTATCTAAGAACTCCTCAAACACCTCTGTGGTTAGGGAGAATCGAATGCTTGAAGTTGGCAAAAACTCACTTTGTAACCATGGCCAATACATGTTCATACAAGTTGCAAAATCTGACCAAACTAGCTTTGTAATTAATTACAGGTATCTAAACCAATTTACACTCAAAAATTGAATTCAAATACATTGGACATTGGTATTATTTTAATCAATGGAGCTTGGCACAATGAATAATTCCATTTTGGGCATAAAGATAACACTTCCATTTTCATAAAGCATAACTTTTGCAAAGTTGTTTCTCTTGAGCATTGGACCAAGCCTTTTTGCTGCAAACAAAGTTCCCTAATCTCAGGCATAGTACACCAACTATGTGCATGCTTGGAGCTAGCCTGTACAGACCATATCATGGTCACTTCTCACTTTTACTTCAAAAATAAGTCATTGTGCCAAAAGTCCATATCTTGTGAATCTGATATAACCAAGTGAAGCCAACATTTCAAACAAGTTTCTCACATTACACTAAGCCATAAACACGAGCTAGCAACCTCTCAAACACCCTTGTACACCAAAAACACCATTTTCTGCCAAAACAGGGCAGGACCTGCAAATCACAAGCCAAATCACATTCCACTCGTGCGTTTTGCTTGCAATCATTTCCAATACCTTCCATTCAACTCACTCAAGCTATCCCAAACCTCCATTGCTAACTGTAACTCCATTTACAGTGTTCACCATTTTTGTTTTGAAGCTTTGCAGGTTGAGTTCTGTAGAAAGATTTAGGCCATTTCAAAACAAACTAAGCATTGGGAAAGGTCCAGGGAACATCAAGCAAGCTCAAAAGAACCTCAGGCCTCACTGAAAGTTGTTGCATTGTCCAACTCGAATCCAACTGAAACAGGTTTTTCATCAACTTCTATCTCTCTATTTAGGAACATTTAGCCTTAGGTTTGTGAATAAAAGATGTAGTACTCATTGCCCTGAAACCATACATATGCTCAGTTTTCATTTATATTAAACGTGCTAAGAGAATTTCATCCATGAACTTTCTGAAAAAACTAGGTTAGAAATTAGGGCCAGAGAAATTCTCTCTGGTCTTTGAGAGTTAAATTAAGTTTTTATATGGTTAGAATCGTGGTTTGATGCTCTACAAGTTTCATGTTTTGAGTTTTGTCAAAAGATCACAAATACAGGATATCCCAAGTTTGTACAAGCGCGCGCGTGTTTTCAAATTTTTGGAGGTTGAAGATGAAGTCTGGGTTGGGCCTGGCCTTCTTGCTTCTAACACCTCCCAGCTTACTTTCTGCACCCCCTGGCCCATTTTCTTGTATTTTTATTATTTTTTCATTTTAATTTCATTTCTGACTTTATTATTTTATTTCCAAACATAAAAAATACTTGAAAAATATTTTCATAATTTTTTACATTTATTTGGTATTTATTTTAATTATTTCTAACATTAAAACATTTTTAATACCATTTTATTATTTGTTTAAATTTAAAAATAATGTAAATAATACTTTTATTTTCATTTCTTATTTTTATTCACACTGAAAATATTTTCTTGAATATATTTTATTTTTTGTAAATATTTTATTTTATTATTATACATATATATATATATATATATATATATATATATATATATATATATATATATATATATATATATATATATATATATATATATATATATATATATATATATATATATATATATATATATATATATATATATATATATATATATATATATATATATATATATATATATATATATATATATATATATATACTTTATTTTATTAAAAACATTGAATAAAAATACAAAAAAATAGTACATTTTTATATCTATTATTATTATGCTAAAAAACACTTTTTTTTTCAATATATTTTTATTTTTGTACATATTAATATATTTTTGCATATAAAATAGATAATATTATTTTCTTAAAGAAAATTAGGGTTTACCCCTTTAATAAATAAAATTAACCCTTTTTTATTTTACATATTTCTTTGTATTTCTTTACATAAAAAATACTTTACATACATAAAAAACTCTTTTTTGCATAAATACATTTTATTTAACATTTATTTGTTGTGTTTATTTAAATATTGCACATTTAAATATTATGCATTGTAAATTCAATTTGGTTGTAATAATTTAGGGTTTTAATTTCTTGCAAAATAATCTCCTATTCAAAACTTGTACCCCCTCTCTATATCAAAGTTGTAATAGCTTAGATTTACTTTTACGCACTTAAATGCTTTCAAATTATGCCATGATTAGATAATTAGGGTTTGTATGCCAAAATCAAAACCAACAAATAGTTTGACCTAATCAAAGACAAAAATACATGAAAAACAAACACAATGCACACTTGCACCCTTAGGGTTACAATCCACTTGTTGCCTTCAAAAATGGGCCATGGTATGCATGTTAAGTACTTTGGAAAAACAAAAACAAAACAAAGATCATGGTCCCTCGATGACACTATCTGAGTTGCCTAAACAAAAATGATGAAGTCCCTTAAGAAAATTTCCAAAAATACTTGACACAATTGCTATCATGGTCTATACGATGACCCGCGCCTGTCCCGTTTAAATTCCTAACACAAGGTTGTTCACCAAATACAATGGTGAAACAACACTGTTAAAAGGGATAAAAACATAAGAAAGATCTTTGAGTAAAATAGGGTAGATAGCTCTTAGTTACTTGATCAAAAGCTTGCAAAAACATCCTTGCTATTTTCAAACACACTTCACAAACACAACTTCAAAACATTTCCCAAATCAAATTTTCAAACATTGAAAACTTTTCAAAAGACAAAAACACCTTTGTATACATTCAAACAAGAATCATTACAAAGGTTGCCACAATGATGGCCTCTTTTCAAAACATCTTTCAAAACCACACACAAAGCACCATTCAAACAATTGAAGAGCACCATTTCAAACAATTGAAAAGCAAAGCAAGTGATCTAAACAAGTAACTAAGAGCCCATGGATAACCATGGATGAAAAGGGTGTTTGCCCCTTCCCTTTTCATAATCTACTCCCTGAACCCAAGAAAATATCTCAAAGGTCTTTCCTGTGCTTTTTGACCTTTCCTTAGGATAAAATAAAAAGTCGGTGGCGACTCTTGCTAAAACGAAACATTTGTGAACACAAACGCAAAACCTCAAGTCAGTTCTCCCACCGTATCACAGAACTGGCGACTCTGCTGGGGAATTCTTTAAAAGTGGAGTAACCTTAGGGATTAGATCACCTTTGCATGTTTATCTTGATTGCTTTGATTGTTTTACATTTTATTCTCTTGTTTGGGCTTGAAATCCTCAACCCGGATTTGGGGAACATTCATAGGTAAATAGCAATACATTGTGGAAACTGTGCGGGGTATACCGATATGGTTGAAGCAATAACTATATTAGTGCGACATATTTGTGAGTATCGGTAGTCTTTGAGTCAATCAAAGAGAATACGGGGCCGCTGAGTGATGCCATGAAGCACTAATGAACTCTTAGAACCTTACTTGACCATCTTGGCCTTTTATTAGGGGTAGTGAGATGACCGGCTTTAGTGCAGTCCGAAGTTTGTAGATACTCGATACTACACTCATTGAGGTTTGTTTTCTTGGAATATTTTGGTCGCCAGTTAAGTGGATAAACCAAAACAATGAACATAGAAAATAATCCATTGATATTGAGCTCCTTAGAACCCGGTTACTATTTATAGGACAAGTTGAGCCAACTAAACTCAAGAGGGTACTTACCTGTGAAACCTCATGCAAGCCTGAAACTAGGATCTTGTGTGACTTGTTTTGTACATGTGCTTGTGCATACATCATAAACATCATAAACATCATAAAGCATCATATGCATCCACTAACCATTTCAAGGGTTTGGATCTTCATCTTTGTTCTTGTTTTGTAGGTCATGGAATCTCTTCGCAGGAAAACAATTCAAGTCAACCTTGTGAGAATCCCTCCTCAACTCAAAGAGCTTACTTCCAAGATTCCAGAGAATTCTCTCTTCAGCGAAAGACATGGTAGACTTCTTGTGATACGGTGGGAGAACTGACTTGAGGTTTGCGTTTGTATTCGCAAATGTTGCGGTTAGCAAGAGTCGCCACCGACTTTTTATTTTATCCTAAGGAAAGGTTAAAAAGCACAGCAAAAACCTTTTGAGATGTTTTCTTGGGTTCGGGGAGTAGATTATAGAAGGGGAAGGTATTAGCACCCTTTCTATCCATGGTTATCCATGGGCTCTTAGTTACTTGCTTAAATCACTTGCCTTTTTTCAATTGTTTTAAATGGTGCTTTGTGTGGGTTTTGAAAATGTTTTTGAAAAGAAGCCAATGTGGTGGCAACCTTTGTAATGATCCATGTGGGGATGTATACAAAGATGTATGTCTTTGAAAAAGGTTTTCATTTGTTTTTGAAAGTTGTTTTGAAAGTGTAGTGGATTGTGGTTTTTGAAAAGAAGGCAAGTGTTTTGTTTTGCAAGTTGATTCAAGTAACTAAGAGGTTATCTACTCCTAAATTTCTCAAAAGATTATTGCTATACTTTAACCCTTTTAACAAGTTTGCACCACCATTGTATTTGGTGGGCAACCTTGTGTTAGGATGTGAAAGGGACAGGCGCGGGTCATCGTTTAGACCATAATTGTAACGACGTTAAATGTCTTTGGGCAATTTCTCTAAGGGACTTGATCATTTGTTTTTGTTTGTTTTGAAAAGTTTTATCGAGGGACTATGATCATTCAAACTGTTTGCTTTGCCCAAAGATGTTCAACATACAATATGGCCCATTTATTTGAAGGCAACAAGTGGAATACCCTAGGGGGTGCAAGTGTGATTTGTGTGTTCATTTTCATGCTTGCTTATCTTGTATTAGGTCAAACTATATTTTTTTTATCGTTTTTTCGCATACAAACCCTAATTCTAGCATGTTATTATTAGAAAGCAATAAAGTGCGAAATTAAAAAATTACTAGGCTATTACACAACCAAATATGGGAAGGGGGGTACAAATGTTCAAATGGGGATATTGACAAGAATTTAAATCTAAATTATTACAACAATTGGATATTTTGCAATGCATAATTAAATGTAAATCAAATAAATATGTGAAGTGCAAAAAAGGAAGTTTTTATGTGTATGAGAAAAAATATTATTTATGTAAAAGGAAAAAGAAAATAAAAATGTATTTATTTTTTTAGTATTTTGGACTTAAGGTGAAAAAACCCTAATTTTTAAATAAAAGGTATTATTATCTACTTTAATTCCACTATTTATTTATTATTTATAAAAATAAAATAAAATGGAGTATTTTGTGAAAAAAAGTATTTTTTGTATCAAATATTAATAAAAATGAAGAAAATCAAATATTTTATATTTTTATCTTAAATATATTAATAAACATGTGTATATATATATATTAAACCCTAAATAAGTATTATACAAAATAAATATTTATTTAATATTTTAATAAAATAAATAAAAGCATTTTTTTGTGTGAAATATTTTCAGGAAGTAAAAAATAAAAAAATAAAGATGTATCTACATTATTTTCTATTTATTTTAATAATAGTGTATATATATATTTGTATATAAATAAAAGAAATAAACAAACAAATATGCCATAAATACAAAAAATGATGGAAAAAATATTTTAAAAATTTTAATGGCATGAGAAAAAATAAATAAAGTCAACCCAAAAAGAAAAAGTCAAAAATGTCAAAAAATGAGCAAATGGGCTCAGGGGGGTGTAAACCAAAAAATGGGGTGTGAAAAGGAAACAAATCCAGGCCCAGCCCAGATCACTTCTTCTTCAACCTCTGTACAGCTTTCTTCTCACAAAACACGCGTTTTCTATCTCTGGATTCCTGGACTTTCAAGCAAAACTCATAACATGAAAAGTGTAGAGCATTAAGAGACGGTTTCAACCATATAAAGAACATGACCTATCTCTCCAAGATGAGAGAGAATTTCTCTCCCCCTCTTTTCTGACCTAGTTTTTCTACCATTTTCAGAGCTCAAATTCTCTCTACTCAGACAAAAGAAATGAAAAGTAAAGCTATATACATATTCAGGGCTATGAGTAGGACCTTGTTTCTTCACAAACTTAAGACTAAATATGCCTAATAAGAGAGATACGAATTCAAACTTTTACCTGTGCAGTTGAACTTCTATGTGGAGAATGAGAGACTTTCAGTGCAATGTAATGATTGGAAAAGCTTCCTTGAGGTCCAGGGATGCTTTTTCAATGCTCACTTTGTCTTGAACCTTCTTGTATCAAGCTATAGAACTTCACCTGCAAGTTAAAGATGTGAAAATGGTGGAAGTGGTTAGAGCAACTACAGATCGTGCCTTAGCTTCTGGATAGCTTGCATATGTGGTAAGGAAGGTAGAGGAACAGGTTTTGATCAAAATGCTTGAAGGGAATGAGAGATTGCACTCAAACTGCAGGGGCACCCCTGTTTGTGCAGTTTGAGGGTGATTCTGAGATGGAGAGGGTTTGAAAGGCAAATGGCTCGAGCAAAAGCTTCAATGTGGTCTATGGAATGTGTTTGATATCTTTTGTGCTGTGTTGTTTGACTGATATGAGAGATAGCATATGTTATGGACCTTTCTTCACACTTAAGCTACCAAAAGCAAATTGGTGTTCTAGGTCAGTATAGGACCCCCTAATGTGCTGCATCAACTCCTCTTGATCAGTGTGTTATGCCCATAATCTTGTGCTAAGCAGATCTTCTATGTACTTGTTTGATTTACCAATTGACATAAAGCTAAACTTTTCAAAAATGGAAATTCCACTTTATCTAGTTTAGGATTAAACCAATATGCAATGTTAGAACACAAAGAACATGACCTTAACACATTGAATATGCATTAAATTATTGAGTATGAAATGGTTCAAGGACCTGTAATCAAGCATAAAGCAAACTGATTTCAAATTGGCAAGGTTATGAACATGTCTTGATGAAGAACAAAAGTGAATTTTTGCCAACTTGTGAAATTCGAAACTCTCAAGTTATGAGGTTGTTTGATGAGTTCTTGGACATTTTGGAAAGCTTGGAATGTGTACTACAATCCATCTTTGAAATGCATTTTGAAATTCCAAGTGGAAGGGTATGAAAAGTGGCCTTGAAGTAGGGTAGAAAACCTTGTCAAAATAGGTCAAATTTCACTAAGTTAAAAGATGGTTTAGTGCCCTTATTCAAAAAATCATAACTTGAGATTCAAGCTTCAAATGAGAAAACTTTGTGAATCAAAGTTGTAGATTATGCAACAAGCTACAACTTTCATGTTTTGACTTTTGTTTGAATCCAAATGGATCATGGTGAAAAGATGGGGCAAAGTTGGGAAAAAATTAGGGTTTTCCATAACTTAGAAAAATTCTAAGTTATGAAAAATTCCATTTTCAAACCCTAATTTGCATTTTGTGATTTCTTGGTGAACAAGTTTCATAATTTGGCATGTTTTGATGAAAAATGAATCTTGACTCTTGATTTTGACCAAAAGGTCAAAGTTTGACTTTTCAGTATACAGTCAAAATTGATCAATTGACTGGGAAATTCAACTGTCAATCTTGTGTACTTGGGATCTTTTGAGCTTGATGAACATGTCAAGATAATTCCATGGGGTCCTTGAGTCCATATGTGAGCTTGGTTTGCCATTGGCTAGGTCAAACAGTCAAAAATTGCCTTTGTGCAGTCAAAACCCTAAAAATGACCATTTTGCCCTTTTGGTGATCTGATCAAATTTCTTGTGGAATTGTGATTCAAACTTGATCAAATGGTTCATATGAATTCAAAATGTTGATGTGGATCAAATTTCATGAGGTTTGACTGTCAATTGGCCACAGTTGACTTTTTCCCCAATACAGCTGATTTCTAGGTCAACTGTCCAATTGACTGGGTAAAACTTGGAATCAAGACTTGAAACTTGGTATAGGTAAACTTGGGAGTCTAACATGGAGCATGAAAGTCATCTTAGGCTTTTTAGGTCAAAACATCTTTAGGCAAACACAAACCCTAATTTGAGTCCACAGTACAAGGAGAAGTCTTGAGCAGAGGGAACCCTAATTGTATCTTGATCTTTAAATGTCTTGTGATGAGAAAATGTTGAGGAAATGGGAGGGCAAATTTTGGGGTACAACAGTTGCCCCTGTTCAATCTTCTTGGACCTGAAGAGTTAGATTGGCAAGTTTGCCTTTCGTGACTCGAGGGTAAAAGGAGATTGGACACTAGAGTGCCCGGAAATTTGCACTCGCATGCTGGAGTCTCAACAATGTGGTGTCGGGAATGGGCTTATAGATGCCATTTGGAAGTGACAGAACTTTGTCGGGAATGGGCTTATAGATGCCATTTGGAAGTGTTGATCGCATAAGAGGTTCCTTAGCGAGAACTTGTGTATTTAAGAAAGATAGATGTTTCCCTGGCTTGTTACAGGTGTTTGATCTTCAGTCTCCTTATGCAGATATGCCCTGGCTAGATACAGGTATCGAATCTACAATCGGTTGCTCACGGATGTGCCCTGGCTGGATACAGGAATCGAATCTTTGAACTCTGCAGACGTGCCCTGGCTAGATACAGGAATCGAGTCTGGAAATGTGGTCAACAGATATGCCCTGGCTGGATACAGGAATCGAATCTGGAAATGTTGTAGTTGATAGATGTGCCCTGGCTGGATACAGGAATCGAATCTTTGAACTCTGCAGACGTGCCCTGGCTAGATACAGGAGTCGAGTCTGGAAATGTTGTAGTTGATAGATGTGCCCTGGCTGGATACAGGAATCGAATCTTTGAACTCTGCAGACGTGCCCTGGCTAGATACAGGAGTCGAGTCTGGAAATGTGATCACTCTCAGATGTGCCCTGGCTGGATACAGGTATCGAATCTGGAATTGTGACAGTTGAAGGTAGTCGTTTTTGAGATTGTCTTTTTCCTGAAAAGGCAAAAACGTAAGCTGTATGCAATGTCATGATGTATGATATGCATGATGTATGATATGTCATGATGTTCAACATTTGATGTTGTATGTGTCTCATCATGTAGGTAAGCAAGATGTATGAAAATGTGAAATGTTTATGAGTGTAATTTCATCTTAGGAAAATAAATCCTTGACGAATGACCGGGAAACTGCTCTGCGGAAGAGATGCTTGACTGAAGCTTTGATGAGAGGCCCGCTGAGGACTTTTAACGATGGACTCTGCTGAGGATAATGATGGTAAACTCCGCTGGGGAACTCCAAAGATAAACTCTGCTTGGGAATACCAAAGATAGACTTCGCTGGGGATTGAAGGAACTTTTGCCGAGAACGGTCTTCCGTGGCTTTTAGCTGAGGATAACCCAGTTATAAGTCCTTGTGAGGAAATAACTCTAAATAAAACTTGGGCGAGACGTCCGTACTTCGCCGGGGATAAGCTCGCAGAATCTACTGGGGATGAGCTTTTAAGACCTGCCGGGGAATGTTGCGCCTTTTTCAGGATCGACGGGGAATCAATTCTGCTTGGGAGAAGTATTGCTGAATCTGTTTGTACTCTGCGGGGAGTTGAGATGTTTTGGCCACATTCTTCAGTTGAACCTACCTTGGTGCCTTGGCGAACAAAACAACCAGACGGCATTAGACAAACTCCACATTGCCCCTGTCTTTGATGTCACTTGTAATTAATCTCTTTTTTATATGCAAACATTTATGAATCAGCAATTTAATGTCAAATGCATATATCAAAGATGAACATTGGACGTTCTTCGCAAGACAAAACAGAAAAAGAAAAAACAATGGCAATTTGTATGGACAAGTGAATTTGTATTGATTTAAACTTTGCCTGTGAATAGGCGTTTTTGTACAAGAGGCTGATATCCTAGTAAGAGGACATCGCCAAAAAGTATAGAGTTTACAATTTGAAAAAAGAAAACAAAACAGCTATGTGAACAATCCCACTGGGTTCCAACTCTGCTACTGCCTTTATGTCTTCGAATGTCTCATCGCTTTGCTGCTTAGTTGAAGATGAAGCCGATTGGTCAATGCCGAAATCTGGAGCCAGATAGTTGATGCCGAATTCCGGATGCGAAGTGATCCAATGAGACATAGTGTTACGCTTTTATCCCTAACTTTTGCCTGGACCGCCCTTTTGGGTTTTCAGTCCACCGGGATACCCTTTTTTGCCCAAGCCGCCCTTTCAGGTTTTCGACTTGCCAGGTGTACAGATTTTTTTTCATTTCATCCCTTATTTTTGCCCGAACCCTTCTGGTTCGCCGGGAAGCCCTTATTTTTGCCTAGGTATATCAACCTAGCGGGTCTTTTATTTAGGCGTAGTATTTTTTCACTATGTCTGCATTGGCGGGGTGAGGAAGGTCGTCACCATCCATGGTGGTTAGGATCATGGCTCCTCCTGAGAACACACGTTTAACCACAAATGGCCCTTCATAAGTAGGGGTCCATTTGCCCCGGGGATCACTTTGAGGAAGGATGATGCGTTTGATTACCAGGTCCCCAACTTGATACTCTTGCGGTCTGACTTTCTTGTTAAATGCCCTGATCATCCGTTTCTGATACGTTTGACCGTGACAGATAGCAGTGAGCCTCTTTTCGTCAATCAGATTTAGTTGATCAAGTCGAGTCTGGATCCAATCATCTTCATTCAAGTCTGCATCTTTCATTATCCGAAGAGAGGGTATCTGGATTTCAATCGGCAAGACTGCCTCCATGCCGTAGACCAAGGAGAAAGGAGTTGCCCCGGTTGATGTCCTTGCTGAGGTACGGTACCCATGTAGAGCGAACGGTAACATCTCGTGCCAATCTTTATAAGTCACTGTCATCTTCTGCACAATTTTCTTGATATTTTTATTGGCGGCCTCTACAGCTCCATTCATCTTCGGCCGGTAGGGAGAAGAATTGTGGTGCTGTATCTTGAATTGTTCACAGAGTTCAGTGATCATTTTGTTATTGAGATTGGTACCGTTGTCCGTAATGATTCTTTCCGGGACACCGTACCGACATATCAGATTATGCCGGATGAAACGCGCCACGACGCTCTTGGTTACCGTGGCATATGAAGCTGCCTCAACCCATTTCGTGAAGTAATCGATCGCCACCAGGATGAAGCGATGCCCATTGGATGCCGTTGGTCGGATCTCACCGATCATATCGATCCCCCACATTGCGAAAGGCCAGGGTGCCGTTAGGACATTCAAAGGAACTGGAGGGATATGCACCTTGTCAGCATAGATCTGGCATTTGTGACAAGTTCGGGAGTGTTGGTAACAATCAGCTTCCATCGTGGACCAGAAATATCCTGCCCGAAGGATTTTCTTAGCCATGGTGTGTCCACTGGAATGGGTTCCAAATGTTCCTTCATGCAGTTCCATCATAATTTTCTCTGCTTCAGCCTTATCCACACAACGTAACAGAGTTGAATCATGATTCCGTTTGTAGAGAACGCCGTTGCTGAGGAAGAATTTTGCAGCAAACCTCCTCATGAACTTCTTGTCGTTGACAGATGCACCTTCAGGGTATTCCTGAGCTTCCAAGTACCTCTTCACCTCGTGATACCAGGGTTTCTCAGTCACCTTCTCAGCCTCGAGCTCACAGCAGTACGCCGGTTCATCCAACTTCCAGATTACGATTTGGGGAGCCTCATTGTCCCATTTAACTTTGAACATTGAAGACATCGTGGCTAGTGCGTCTGCTAGCTGATTCTCCTCTCTGGGGAAATGCTCAAAAGTTATTTCTTCAAAGTGAGGGAGCAAGGTCGACACATACTCCTTGTAAGGGATAAGATTCGGGTGTTTCGTATCCCACTCGCCCTTGATCTGATTGATCACGAGAGCGGAATCTCCGAAGACACTTAGAAACTTGATCCTCAAATCGATTGCAGCTTGTAGACCCATGATACATGCCTCGTATTCTGCCATGTTGTTGGTGCAGCTGAAACATAATCGGGCGGTGAGTGGAGTATGAGTCCCCTTGGGAGATATGATTACAGCACCGACGCCGTTACCCAAAGCATTGGAGGCTCCGTCAAAATGCATAGACCATCGGGATCCTTCCTCAGGTCCTTCATCCGGTCCAGGTACTTCACAGTCAGTTACCACCATGATGTCTTCGTCCGGAAAATCAAAGTTCAATGATTGGTAATCGTCCACAGGTTGGTGTGCCAAATGATCAGCCAGTACACTTCCCTTAATTGCTTTCTGAGTTGTATACTGGATATCATATTCTGTTAAGATCATTTGCCATCTCGCTATTCTCCCAGACAGAGCGGGCTTTTCAAATATGTACTTGATGGGGTCCATCTTTGAAATCAATAAAGTAGTGTGAGTCAGCATATACTGTCTCAGCCGGCGAGCAGCCCATACAAGAGCGCAGCAAGTTTTCTCAAGCAGTGAGTAACGAGACTCACAGTCGGTAAACTTTTTGCTCAAGTAATAAATAGCGTGCTCTTTTCGGCCAGACTCGTCATGCTGCCCCAGCACGCACCCCATTGAATTATCAAGCACTGTCAAGTAAAGTATCAGAGGTCTTCCTTCCACCGGTGGCATAAGAATGGGTGGCTCTTGGAGGTATTCCTTTATTCTTTCAAAGGCGGTTTGACATTCATCATTCCAGCGTACCACTTGATCTTTCTTCAGTAATTTGAAGATTGGCTCACAAGTAGCAGTCAGATGTGAAATGAATCGGGCAATGTAATTCAGTCGTCCTAGGAAACCTCTGACTTCTTTCTCTGTTTTTGGAGTCGGCATCTCTTGAATAGCTTTAACCTTGGCAGGATCCACCTGAATACCTTTATCACTTACAATGAAACCTAGCAACTTTCCGGATCTTACCCCAAAGGTGCATTTGTTGGGATTCAACCTCAGCTTGTATAATTTGAGTCGGTCAAACAGCTTCCTTAGATGATCAAGGTGTTCCTCCTCAGTTTGAGACCTTGCAATCATGTCATCAACATATACTTCAATCTCATGATGGATCATATCATGAAATAAAGCAACCATGGCACGCTGATAGGTTGCCCCAGCATTTTTCAATCCGAATGGCATGACCTTATAACAGAAGGTCCCCCACTGAGTTACAAATGTAGTCTTCTCCATATCTTCCGGAGCCATCTTGATCTGGTTATACCCTGAGAAGCCATCCATGAAGGAGAACACCTTGTGTTGAGCTGTATTATCAACAAGGACATCGATGTGAGGTAGGGGGAAATCATCCTTGGGGCTGGCCCTGTTCAGATCCCTGTAGTCGACACACATTCTGACTTTACCGTCCTTCTTCGGCACTGGCACAACATTGGCAACCCACTGAGGGTAAGAAGTTACTGCAAGGAAACCCGCATCAAACTGTTTCATCACCTCAGCTTTAATCTTCTCAGACATCTCTGGACGCATTCGTCGAACTTTTTGCTTTACTGGAGGGCAATCTTCCTTGGTTGGCAAATGGTGAACTACAATGTCGGCATCCAAACCAGGCATATCTTCATAAGACCAGGCAAAGATCTCCATGTAGTCCTGTAGCATCTGGATCAATCGTTGCTTCACGCTGAGCTCTAGATTGGCACCAATCTTGACCTCTTTCCTATCTGTCTCAGTACCCAAGTTAACTGTCTCCACAGGCTCTTCATGTGGTTGAATAGCCCTCTCTTCCTGTAGTAGCAGTCTTGCGAGTTCACCAGGTACTTCGCAATCGTCTTCACCTTCGTCTTCAGCCAAGTTGATCGGATTTTCGAAGTCATAACTGGCGGTAGCAGAGCTGTTACCAGTGAGATCCAGAGTGGATTGAAACCTGTATAAGTGAGTGTGTGTAAATATAGCTGTTTTGCAATATATATAACACAGAAAGAAAAAGAGCACAAGATTTGAAATGCAACAAACGTCCAATGTTTTGATTGATGATATATGAAAATGTCATACAAAAAGCCCTCACAAATGGAGCTACGATGCCCCGGGTAGGACACCGAGCCAATAGAGTTTTAACATATTGTTTGTTACAAATTTGGAAATCAAAAGAAATCAATTACTGCGTGACAAATGTGATAGGGGTAAAATCCTTTGCTGTCCAGTTGCTTGGTCCGTCGCTGGCAGTCGGGTAGATCCAACTATCAAACTCATCTTCCTCCACATCTTCCTCAATAGCGTTCACCCTTGAGCTGGAAACAAATACCGGAGCCTTTCCAATCTTCTCTTTGCGCACCGCCTTCTGAGCCTCTGCAGTAAAGCCTAGCCCAAACTTGTCGTTCTTCTGAGTGAAGTCAGGAAGCTGACCCCAGTGTGCACCATTGCCTTTCTGAACCACAACCCGGGCATCCCTTAGGGAAACCATCTTCAAGGAATCATTCTCTTCGGCCATTGTCTCCGCAGCTGCTGAAATTGGATGTACCTCCTCGAAATGTTGGAAGGGGGTTTCAATAAACTCTCCGTCCATCTCGATGTACCTGAAGGAATTCAAATGGCTCACCATATACTCCTCTTCTCCTTGCACAGTGACAATTTTCCCCCTGACAGGATACTTCAGTTTTTGGTGCAAGGTGGAGGTCACTGCCCCAGCTTTGTGGATCCAAGGTCGACCCAACAGACAGGAGTACGATGGACGTATATCCATCACGTAAAAGGTAGAGTCAAACACTTGAGAGCCCACACGAATAGGGATGTTAACCTCTCCATGAACCATCCTCTTGGAACCGTCAAAGGCTCTGACGATGATATTGCTGGGTTTCAACTCCAGGCCTTCATAATCCAGACGATCCAAAGCCTTTTTCGGAAGAACATTCAAAGAAGAACCAGTGTCCACCAGTACATGTGCCAGAGTAGTGCCCCTGCATTCAATAGAGACATGCAGGGCATCATTGTGGTCTCTCCCTTTCGCGGTCAGGTCAGCATCTGAAAAGCCCAAGCCGTTGTCCGCCGTCAGATTTGCTATGCAGTCAGTGAACTGAACTGCAGACGTCTCCTGCGGCACATGGGCCGTCTTGAGAAATGAGATTAAGGCCTTAGCATGAGCCTCGGAGCATAGCAATAGGGAGAGCAGGGAGATCTTGGAGGGTGTATGCCCCAATTGTTCGACAACATTAAAATCACTTTTCTTTATTATTTTCAGAATCTCCTCCATTTCTTGTCGGGAGGCCTCAGCATTTACAGGTATTGGTGCCTCCATCCGGGCAGGCTCTTCTTCAATCCCTTTGCCCCGAGCATTTGATGACTCGGCAGCAGGGGACACAATTTGATCAGCAACAGGACTTGGTAGACTTGCAGGTTTTATGAGAAGGGGTTTTCGAGTAGCGGGTGGCGCAATGTCAGGCGAGAAGAGCCTGCCACTGCGGGTGACTTTAGCTGGACCGGTGATATCGCAGATACTGGCACTAGCATCGAATTCTTGCTTGATTCCATTTACATACACGTCTGCCCCATAATGCCAGGGGACAGCTCTATCAGACACGTAGGAGAGGGGTCCTGGAACAGTAATGATCACAGGCGCAACTGTCAAGATTTGAATAGGCTTCTTTGGGGGAGCCTTGATTGGATTTTTGAAGATGGTAATCACGGACACTTCTTTCATTGGAACCAACTGAACAGCAGTCTTTTTGAATAGAATCTCCTTGCTGTCCATTAGGCCTTGGATGCCTAGCCTTAGCAAGGGACAATCAGATAGGGAAATAGCACAGAATGGGCAACCTTCGCCGCAACCCGGAAATAAACCGGCCCGCAGTAGGTTCTTCTTAACAGTCTTCAAAGGGGTAACAACTTCATCTATCGAAACAGCATACACTTCTTCCTCAATGGCATTTACCCTATGCTGGGGCATAGGAGCCGTTACAACATTCGGTCTTTCCGGCGCTTCAAACTGAATTTCTTTTGCGTCAACTAGATCTTGCACTTTGTTTCTCAAGGCCCAACAATCATCAGTAGTGTGCCCGGGACTATCAGAATGATAAGCACACTGGGCATTTGGGTTGTATTTAGGGGACGCAGTGTTGACGGCCTTAGGAGCTTCTTTGAGGGTCACCAGGTTGGTGGATAACAGTTGGGGTAAAATTTGAGATAATGTCATACTCAATCGGGTATACTGCCTCTTGGGCCTTTCACTTCTTTGCTGATTGTACTGCTGAGGAGCAGCAACAGGTTTAGAGATGACCAAAGCATTAACGGCTTGGCGACTTTCGGGCTTGACTTGTCTTCTAGGGCCATAGACGGCGCTTGCTTCCTTCTTAAATGGCCTCTTCTCAGCACTTGTAGAGGCAGCCTTCTGTATCTTGCCTGACCTGATGCCAGCTTCAATTCTCTCTCCCGTTAATATCAAATCTGTGAACCCAGCGGAGGAGTTACCAACCAAATGATTGAAAAACGGACCAGACAACGTTCCCAGAAACATATCAACCAGCTCTCGATCAGTTAATGGAGGTTGCACCCTGCCAGCCAAATCTCTCCATTTTTGAGCGTACTCTTTGAATCCTTCACCCGTCCCTAGAGACATACCCTGAAGTTGGGTACGCGTAGGAGCGAGATCAGAATTGTATTGGTATTGTCTGTAGAAAGCAGTCGCTAAATCCTCCCAGTGCCGGATGCTAGCTCCGTCCAATTGGTAGAACCATTCAAGCTGAGACCCCGAGAGGCTGTCCTGGAAGAAGTGAATCCAGAGGTTCTTATCCGCCGTGTAAGGTTGGATTTTCCTTACATACGACCTCAGATGCAGCTTTGGGCAGGAGACCCCATCATACTTGGCGAAGGCAGGCGCCTTAAACTTGTGTGGAATTACTACTCCGGAAGATAATCCCAAATCCCCGAAATCCAGTCCTGGCACGTTCTGAATTTCCATAGCGCTCAAGCGGTCCTCCAATTGTTTATATCTGTCAGTAGCAGGTGGGTATTGTTCCTCGTTATAGTCCGTCTCGTTGTCGGAGACTGCGGGACTAGGAGCTTCTCCCCCTTGGGGACTATTTTTCTCAGCAGAAGAAGTGGTTGGATCAGCTTCATTGTGGAGTGTGTTCCCAAATCTGCGTCCGGTGTTGAACATCGCCGTCCTCTTTTTCTTCTTTTTCTTCAGGAGTAGAGTCTTCAACTCTTGCTGACCCTGGGCTAGGCTTAGGACCATCTCTTGAAACTGTGCACTTTGGGCCTGAAGGGCCTTGATTGCCTGCTCACTGGATGATTCCGGATTCATGATGACTGTGCACACAAACAGCGAAGAAAATTAAGCAACCTGTGAAATAGGGTACCTGCTATGCATATGGTGCAATGGAATGCGTATGTATGCAATGCATTCAAGGATTTAGAACATTCAAACTTTGTTGTAGACAAAAAGGAACGCACATCATATTAATAAGGAGAAATTCGTTAGTACATAAATGCCTCATGGGCCAAATATTACAAAATAACCCCTTAAGGTAAAAAGACATTGCGCATCCTTTTTGGCGCGATGTAGGTGTTGAGATTCCTTTCCTCGTGCAGCAGGCGGGTGAGTTCCAGGACCTTCTTTTCACTAGCATGTAGACTGGTCTCAAGAGAATTCCGTTCTTCCTTAAGTTGGACCCAGCTCTTCTGCATCTCTTCCCAGGAGGTGGGCATGTCGGGATGTTGAATGGTGTAGGATGCTTCTCCTTCCAAGATTGGCTCTTTGATTACAGGTAGCACGTGAGGGTAAGGCATTACTAACTTCTGAGAGCGGGCCCGTACCCACTTGAGGTAAGGCTCCAACGGGATGGAGTTCCGGTGCCCCAGTGTTTTGCTGTCTATCCTACTTGGCATCCTCCAAGCTCTGATAAATCTCTGACGAAGTCCTTGAGTATCGTTGTCGAAGTCGAAGACTATGTCAGGAATTAACATGTCATGAGGGCCCTCCTTCCGAGCATAACCAAACTGCCTCCAAGCCAGGCATGGGTTGTAGGTTATACCTCCTTTGATTCCAAATAAAGGAACATTAGGGTATTCCCCACAACGATCAATGATAGTGACGTCTTCCCTGGACCTAGGACACCAATGTATATCCGCATGCGTGAGAGTCATTAGCCGTTGTGACCATCTCAAACCCTGCTCGTTCTTCAAAACTGATTGTGGAAGATGCGAAATAAACCACCTTCCCAAGAGAGGAGTGCAACACATAAGGACACCCCTTCTCCTCATGGTTCGAGTGTAACATGAGTGAAGGATGTCCCCCAACAGTGTAGGTATAGGATTCCTGGTCATAAAGATCTGGACAGCACTGATATCAATAAGCTGATCTGGGTTAGGGAACAACACCAAACCATAGACAAGGAGGGCCATGACTTCTTCAAAAGCTCGTAGGTCAAGAGAGTTCCAACATTCCTGAGCCTTTTCAAACAGAAATCTAGCTAAGAAACCTTTGATACCACTTCTAACTTCCCAATGTCCCTTGAGGTCAGACGTCTGTAGGTGCAAGGCTTTAGCAATCTCTTCAAGCCTGGGTTCCTCTTCCGTACCGTTGTAGGGTAGTTGATCGAGGATAGGGACCTTCAGAAGTCGGGAGAACTCTTCCAATGTAGGCACCAACTGATAATCCGGGAAGGTGAAGCAGTGATGCAGAGGGTCAAAGAATTGGAACAGGACCTTTAACAAGTCCTCCTCAATGTTGGTGTTAACCAAGTTGATGAGTCTCCCATGTCTCTCACTGAATGAAGAAACCTCGGGAATCCTGGACAGGAGCTCCTTAAGCTGAGGAGGGATCTTTACAAGGCTAATCGGAATTGTCTTTCTGCGAGCAGTTTCCATGTCCTATAAAACAAGAACAAAGATGAAGATTCGAAACCCTTGAAACGGTTAGTCAATGCTCATGATGTTTGTATGATGTAATGATGTGATGATTAAATGCACTATAAACATTCACAAAGGCAAACATGGTAAGGCACACAAGTCACACAAACCCTTAGAGTTTAGGCCTGCATGAAGTCTGGGTATTACCCTCTTGAAGTTTTGTGGGCTCAACCTGTCCTATCGAAAGTAACCGGGTTCTAAAGGTCTCAATATCACTGGATTGCTTTCATTGTTCATCGTTTCGATTTAGCCACTGAACTGGCGACCGAAATATTCCAGGAAAGCAACCCTCAATTGAGTGTAGTATCGAGTATCAACCAACCTCGGACTGCACCAAAGTCAGTTATCTCACTACCCTAAAAAGGCCAAGATGGTTCAATTAAGGTTCCTAAGGTCAGTTGATGCTTCATGACACCACGCGGCGGCCCCGTACTCTCCTTGACTGAACTCAAGGGTTACCGGTACACACCAAAGTGCCACATCAACGTAGCAGACTGCTTCAACCATGTCGGTATACCCCGCACAGTTCCCTCACAGCCTTGTTGCTACCTAAAAGGGTTTCCCCAGATCCGGGTTAGGATCCATAAAACTCCGATACAAAGCCCACAATATGTAAAAGCAAACAAAGCAAGCAATCGAAAACAAAGGTGATCTAAACCCTAAGGTTACTCCACTTTAAAAAATTCCCCAGCAGAGTCGCCAGTTCTGTGATACGGTGGGAGAACTGACTTGAGGTTTGCGTTTGTATTCGCAAATGTTGCGGTTAGCAAGAGTCGCCACCGACTTTTTATTTTATCCTAAGGAAAGGTTAAAAAGCACAGCAAAAACCTTTTGAGATGTTTTCTTGGGTTCGGGGAGTAGATTATAGAAGGGGAAGGTATTAGCACCCTTTCTATCCATGGTTATCCATGGGCTCTTAGTTACTTGCTTAAATCACTTGCCTTTTTTCAATTGTTTTAAATGGTGCTTTGTGTGGGTTTTGAAAATGTTTTTGAAAAGAAGCCAATGTGGTGGCAACCTTTGTAATGATCCATGTGGGGATGTATACAAAGATGTATGTCTTTGAAAAAGGTTTTCATTTGTTTTTGAAAGTTGTTTTGAAAGTGTAGTGGATTGTGGTTTTTGAAAAGAAGGCAAGTGTTTTGTTTTGCAAGTTGATTCAAGTAACTAAGAGGTTATCTACTCCTAAATTTCTCAAAAGATTATTGCTATACTTTAACCCTTTTAACAAGTTTGCACCACCATTGTATTTGGTGGGCAACCTTGTGTTAGGATGTGAAAGGGACAGGCGCGGGTCATCGTTTAGACCATAATTGTAACGACGTTAAATGTCTTTGGGCAATTTCTCTAAGGGACTTGATCATTTGTTTTTGTTTGTTTTGAAAAGTTTTATCGAGGGACTATGATCATTCAAACTGTTTGCTTTGCCCAAAGATGTTCAACATACAATATGGCCCATTTATTTGAAGGCAACAAGTGGAATACCCTAGGGGGTGCAAGTGTGATTTGTGTGTTCATTTTCATGCTTGCTTATCTTGTATTAGGTCAAACTATATTTTTTTTATCGTTTTTTCGCATACAAACCCTAATTCTAGCATGTTATTATTAGAAAGCAATAAAGTGCGAAATTAAAAAATTACTAGGCTATTACACAACCAAATATGGGAAGGGGGTACAAATGTTCAAATGGGGATATTGACAAGAATTTAAATCTAAATTATTACAACAATTGGATATTTTGCAATGCATAATTAAATGTAAATCAAATAAATATGTGAAGTGCAAAAAAGGAAGTTTTTATGTGTATGAGAAAAAATATTATTTATGTAAAAGGAAAAAGAAAATAAAAATGTATTTATTTTTTTAGTATTTTGGACTTAAGGTGAAAAAACCCTAATTTTTAAATAAAAGGTATTATTATCTACTTTAATTCCACTATTTATTTATTATTTATAAAAATAAAATAAAATGGAGTATTTTGTGAAAAAAAGTATTTTTTGTATCAAATATTAATAAAAATGAAGAAAATCAAATATTTTATATTTTTATCTTAAATATATTAATAAACATGTGTATATATATATATATTAAACCCTAAATAAGTATTATACAAAATAAATATTTATTTAATATTTTAATAAAATAAATAAAAGCATTTTTTTGTGTGAAATATTTTCAGGAAGTAAAAAATAAAAAAATAAAGATGTATCTACATTATTTTCTATTTATTTTAATAATAGTGTATATATATATTTGTATATAAATAAAAGAAATAAACAAACAAATATGCCATAAATACAAAAAATGATGGAAAAAATATTTTAAAAATTTTAATGGCATGAGAAAAAATAAATAAAGTCAACCCAAAAAGAAAAAGTCAAAAATGTCAAAAAATGAGCAAATGGGCTCAGGGGGGTGTAAACCAAAAAATGGGGTGTGAAAAGGAAACAAATCCAGGCCCAGCCCAGATCACTTCTTCTTCAACCTCTGTACAGCTTTCTTCTCACAAAACACGCGTTTTCTATCTCTGGATTCCTGGACTTTCAAGCAAAACTCATAACATGAAAAGTGTAGAGCATTAAGAGACGGTTTCAACCATATAAAGAACATGACCTATCTCTCCAAGATGAGAGAGAATTTCTCTCCCCCTCTTTTCTGACCTAGTTTTTCTACCATTTTCAGAGCTCAAATTCTCTCTACTCAGACAAAAGAAATGAAAAGTAAAGCTATATACATGTTCAGGGCTATGAGTAGGACCTTGTTTCTTCACAAACTTAAGACTAAATATGCCTAATAAGAGAGATACGAATTCAAACTTTTACCTGTGCAGTTGAACTTCTATGTGGAGAATGAGAGACTTTCAGTGCAATGTAATGATTGGAAAATCTTCCTTGAGGTCCAGGGATGCTTTTTCAATGCTCACTTTGTCTTGAACCTTCTTGTATCAAGCTATAGAACTTCACCTGCAAGTTAAAGATGTGAAAATGGTGGAAGTGGTTAGAGCAACTACAGATCGTGCCTTAGCTTCTGGATAGCTTGCATATGTGGTAAGGAAGGTAGAGGAACAGGTTTTGATCAAAATGCTTGAAGGGAATGAGAGATTGCACTCAAACTGCAGGGGCACCCCTGTTTGTGCAGTTTGAGGGTGATTCTGAGATGGAGAGGGTTTGAAAGGCAAATGGCTCGAGCAAAAGCTTCAATGTGGTCTATGGAATGTGTTTGATATCTTTTGTGCTGTGTTGTTTGACTGATATGAGAGATAGCATATGTTATGGACCTTTCTTCACACTTAAGCTACCAAAAGCAAATTGGTGTTCTAGGTCAGTATAGGACCCCCTAATGTGCTGCATCAACTCCTCTTGATCAGTGTGTTATGCCCATAATCTTGTGCTAAGCAGATCTTCTATGTACTTGTTTGATTTACCAATTGACATAAAGCTAAACTTTTCAAAAATGGAAATTCCACTTTATCTAGTTTAGGATTAAACCAATATGCAATGTTAGAACACAAAGAACATGACCTTAACACATTGAATATGCATTAAATTATTGAGTATGAAATGGTTCAAGGACCTGTAATCAAGCATAAAGCAAACTGATTTCAAATTGGCAAGGTTATGAACATGTCTTGATGAAGAACAAAAGTGAATTTTTGCCAACTTGTGAAATTCGAAACTCTCAAGTTATGAGGTTGTTTGATGAGTTCTTGGACATTTTGGAAAGCTTGGAATGTGTACTACAATCCATCTTTGAAATGCATTTTGAAATTCCAAGTGGAAGGGTATGAAAAGTGGCCTTGAAGTAGGGTAGAAAACCTTGTCAAAATAGGTCAAATTTCACTAAGTTAAAAGATGGTTTAGTGCCCTTATTCAAAAAATCATAACTTGAGATTCAAGCTTCAAATGAGAAAACTTTGTGAATCAAAGTTGTAGATTATGCAACAAGCTACAACTTTCATGTTTTGACTTTTGTTTGAATCCAAATGGATCATGGTGAAAAGATGGGGCAAAGTTGGGAAAAAATTAGGGTTTTCCATAACTTAGAAAAATTCTAAGTTATGAAAAATTCCATTTTCAAACCCTAATTTGCATTTTGTGATTTCTTGGTGAACAAGTTTCATAATTTGGCATGTTTTGATGAAAAATGAATCTTGACTCTTGATTTTGACCAAAAGGTCAAAGTTTGACTTTTCAGTATACAGTCAAAATTGATCAATTGACTGGGAAATTCAACTGTCAATCTTGTGTACTTGGGATCTTTTGAGCTTGATGAACATGTCAAGATAATTCCATGGGGTCCTTGAGTCCATATGTGAGCTTGGTTTGCCATTGGCTAGGTCAAACAGTCAAAAATTGCCTTTGTGCAGTCAAAACCCTAAAAATGACCATTTTGCCCTTTTGGTGATCTGATCAAATTTCTTGTGGAATTGTGATTCAAACTTGATCAAATGGTTCATATGAATTCAAAATGTTGATGTGGATCAAATTTCATGAGGTTTGACTGTCAATTGGCCACAGTTGACTTTTTCCCCAATACAGCTGATTTCTAGGTCAACTGTCCAATTGACTGGGTAAAACTTGGAATCAAGACTTGAAACTTGGTATAGGTAAACTTGGGAGTCTAACATGGAGCATGAAAGTCATCTTAGGCTTTTTAGGTCAAAACATCTTTAGGCAAACACAAACCCTAATTTGAGTCCACAGTACAAGGAGAAGTCTTGAGCAGAGGGAACCCTAATTGTATCTTGATCTTTAAATGTCTTGTGATGAGAAAATGTTGAGGAAATGGGAGGGCAAATTTTGGGGTACAACACTTCTCAACTTGGTCAACTCCAACATTGAAGAAGACATGGTGAAAGTTCTCTTCCAGTTCTTTGACCCCCTACACCACTGTTTCACATTCCCTGATTACCAACTAGTACCTACTTTGGAGGAATTTTCTCAACTCCTGAGAATTCCTATTCTTCATCAACTACCCTACCACGGTACAGAAAAAGAACCAAAGCCTGAAGATGTTGCTCAAGCATTACACTTGCAACCATCTGATATCAAGGGTCATTGGGAAACCAGAAGTGGTGTCAAGGGTTTCTTGGCAAAGTTTCTGTTTGAGAAAGCACAAGACTGCTGGAACTCTCTAGATCTACAAGCTTTTGAGGAGATTGTGGCACTCCTCATTTATGGGTTGGTCTTGTTCCCAGACCCTGATCAACTTATAGATGTGAACGCTGTCAAAATCTTCATATCTCAGAATCCTGTGCCTACATTGCTTGGGGACATTCTACACTCATTTTACACATGAACGATGAGGAAAAGAGGTGTTCTCATGTGTTGTACTCCTCTCCTAGCAAGGTGGTTTATTTCTCACCTTCCACAATCAGTTTTGAAGAATGAGCAGGGTTTAAGGTGGTCACAACGGTTGATGACCCTCACACATTCTGATGTTCATTGGTGTTCTCGGTCCAGAGAAAATGTCATCATCATTGATCATTGTGGGGAATTCCCTAATGTCCCACTACTTGGAATTAGGGGAGGCATTACCTACAACCCCTGTTTAGCTCTAAGGCAGTTTGGATATGCCCGGAGGGATGGCCCTCATGACATGCTGATTCCTGACCTAGTTTTTGACTTCGACAATGATGCGCAAGGACTTCGACAAAGGTTCATCAGAGCTTGGAGGATGCCCAACAAAGTGGATAGTAAGACACTGGGGCACAAGAATTCCATCCCCTTTGAGCCTTACCTCAAGTGGGTACGAACCCGCACCCAGAATCTTATGATGCCATACCCTCACATTCTCCCCGTGATCAAAGAGCCTGTTATGGAAGGAGAGGTTCCATACACCCTCCTACATCCAGACATGCCAACATCATTGGAAGAATTACAGAAGAGTTGGATCCAACTCAAAGAAGAACGGAATACTTTTGAAGCCAGTTTCTATGCCAGTGAGAAGAAGGTTTTGGAGTTTACCCGTCGACTTCATGAGGAGGAAACTCTCAACACTTACATCGCACCAAAAAGGATGCGCAATGTCTTTTTACATTAAGATTTTTGTAATATTTTGCCCATGGGGCACTTATGTACTAACAAATTTCTTCTTAATATGACGTGTGTTCTTTTTGTTTGAAACAAATTTGAATTTTCTGAATCCTTGAATGCATTACATGAAAAACATATCATTCATCATATGCATAAACAGGTCTTCATACCAGGTTTCCTGATCTTTCTACTGTTTATTTCAGCAAGATGGATTTGGAGCAGATGGTTAAGGATCTGCAAGCACATAATTCTCAATTCCAGCAACTCCTCATGACCTTAGCAAAGGGTCAAGAGGACCTTAAAGGACTGTTGGAGAAAGATAAAGAGAAAAATAAGAAAAGGCCTCGTGTAGTCATCATGGGAAGAAGGTTTGAAAGCAATGCTAGAAAAGTTCTCGAATTCCCCTCAACGTCTGATGAAGGGGCTGGTAAAGGAAAAGGAACAGCGATGCCTTCTGAATCTGAAGTTGAAGGAGAAGAAGAGGAAGAGGAAGAAGACGAAGATTACTCCAAACAGCAATATCCCCAGGCGGATGTTAAGTTTACAAATCTTGAGGATAAGTTGGCAGCCATCGAGTTGCAAAGGGTACCAGTTTTAGATTTCGAAGAACTAGGGTTGGTCGCTGGGATCGTCATTCCTCCCAAGTTCAAAGTTCCTACATTTTCTAAGTATGACGGTTTGTCGTGTCCGAAAATGCATCTGAGATCCTACGTCCAAAAGATCCAACCCCACTCATCTGATAAGGATCTTTGGGTCCATTTTTTCCAAGACAATTTGTCAGGCACACAATTGGACTGGTTCTATCAACTTGAGAGGTTTGAGGTTCATAACTGGGAAGATTTAGCTGCTGCGTTCTACCGGCAATACCAATACAATGCTGATTTAACACCTACTCGTACTCAACTACAGAGTATGGTTATGGCTTCTAATGAAGGATTTAAAGAGTATGCTCAGAAGTGGCGTGATCTGGCTGGAAGGGTGCAACCACCATTGTCGGATAGAGAGCTGGTTGACATGTTTTTAGGGACCCTGTCTGGCCCTTTCTTCAATCATTTAATTGGGAGTTCCTCCGCGGGATTCACCGAACTAATTCTGACCGGTGAAAGGGTCGAGGCCGGCATTAAAAGTGGTAAGATTCAAAAAGATGCCTCAGCGTCCACTGCTGTTAAGAAGACCTTCCCAGCTAAGAAGGAAGCTTCTGCTGTTTATTCTCAGAAAAGCCAAGGAGGAATGGGGCGCCGACCAACGGTATGGGCTGTGATGATCCAAAACTCTTCAAATGATCAACCTTGCAGCAATCAGCCAAGATCTAATCAGCAAAGGGTAGAAAGGCCACAACGGCAATTCACCTGAATCAACATGACGCCGGCTCAAGTACTCCCTCATTTGCTAAAGCTGAATCTTACTAATTTGAAGGAAGCACCAAAGAACCCTAATACATCTTCTCCATATTACCACTCCAATGCAAAATGTGCTTACCACTCTGACAGTGTATGGCATGATACCAACAACTGTTGGGCTCTTAAGAACAAAATCCAAGACTTGATTGACACCAAGGAGGTAGAATTCGATGCGCCCGAAAAGGCGAATGTGATTTCTTCCCCAATGCCCAAGCACGGTCATAATGTTCATGCCGTTATGGAAGACCTTCATGTTACCAATGTTGCTGACCTTTTGACTCTGTTACCAGTGATTAAAGTGAATTTGATGAGAGCCGGGATATTCCCAGGCTGTGGAAAAGACTGTTACTTTTGTTTAAACATACGAGCTGACTGCCCACTGTTGAAATCAGGCATCCAACGCCTGATGGATACCCAAGAGATACTCTTTCAAAAGACTCCTGCTGATACCTTCACTCCTGTTACTCCTGTTACTCCTGCTACCTTTGTTACTTCAACCAATGACATTGCAATAGTAACCATCTCTGACAATCTTCCCAAGGCTTTCAAAAGGCATGTCAAGATTACGCCTGATCCTAAGTTTGTGCTGTTAAAAATCACCATGTCGGGGCCTGTCCCGTATCAATCTAACAAGACGATACCATGGAACTACGGAGGAGAAATCTTCTATCATGGTATCAAACAGATTGAATCAGTCTAAGAGAATTCTAATGATGAAACCCCTGATATAGGGAACATTGCGGGAACCAGCAAGATAACTCGCAGCTGACGGATTTTCTCTTCGGAGATTGCTCCCCCCGAGCAGTCTTCGGACCCTCGAAAGCTTCTGTGCCTGTTAAGTCATCTGTGCAAGGCCCGATAATTGAAGAATTGGATACTCCTAAAGTTAGACCCTCCGTTGATACTACCGATAAGGGTAAGGGGATACTAGAAGCGCCTGTCAGGACGAAGGCTCATACTGTAGTTATCCCCGAAACCACCCAGAAAGAAATGGAAGAAATCTTAAAGATAATCAAAAAGAGAGACTATGATGTCGTGGAACAACTAGGGCAGACCCCTTCCAAAATATCCATGTTGGCTCTCCTACTCTTCTCTGAGGCTCATGCTAAGGCCTTAATCAAATTTTTAAAGACGGCACATGTGCCTCAAGAAACTTCGACTGACCAGTTTCAAGAGTGCATGGCCAGCCTTACTGCTGATAATGGTCTTGGTTTTTCCGATGCTGATTTGACCCCTAAGGGAAGGAAGCACAACGAAGCGCTACATGTCTCAGTAGAATGCAGGGGAACCACCCTTGACCATGTCCTAGTTGATACTGGTTCATCCTTGAATGTGCTGCCGAAGAAAGCTTTAGACCGATTGGACTGCGAAAGATTGACCCTCAAACCTAGTAATATTGTGGTTAGGGCCTTTGACGGGTCCAAGAGGATGGTTCATAGTGAAGTGGACATTCCTATCAAAGTGGGCACAGAAATTTTCAACTCCACCTTTTATTTGATGGACATCCGTCCTTCATATTCTTGCTTGTTTGGAAGGCTGTGGATCCACTATGCTGGGGCAGTTACCTCCTCTTTACACCAAATGCTAAAGTATCCAGCTCAGGGTAAGATTATAACGGTGCACGGTGAGGAAGAGTACATGATAAGTCACCTTAACTCCTTCCGCTATGTGGAGTTGGATGGCGAATTCATAGAAACGCCTTTCCAACATTTTGAGGAAGTTTCTCCTGAAGTCGCAGTTGCGAAGACAATGACTGATGTGCCTATTATTTCCAAGCCTGTGTCCAGGATGGCATCTCTCAAGGATGCAAAGGATATAATCAAAGAAGGAAGGAGTACAGTGTGGGGGAAACTGCCTGATTTTCCCCACAAGACGGACAAGTTCGGACTAGGTTTTACTGCTGCAGGCCAGAAAGCTATGCGTCGCTCCAAGGCCAGAGGACCACCCGTAAAAATCACTCACCATGGAATTAATGCCTTAGAAGATGATGATGAAGAAGAAAACTTTGAAGATTGGATCTTTCTAACCGTCGAAGGAGGATTAAGCAACTGGGAAGCAAAGGACTTTATTCCCATCACTTTCATCAACCAGTAATTTATCTTTGATTAATTTCCTATTTTGGTCTGTAATAACTAAACAATTCGTACACTATTTTCACCTTATGCCTTTCCCGGGGCATATAGGTCCATTTGTAAGGGCTTGATTTTCTTCATTATCATATGCCATGTTTTAATGAATCATTGGACGTTTTCATCTATAAACTGTTGTGTTCATTTTCTTTCCTTTTGCATCTTGTTTTGTTTAAGGATGGTTATCCCTTACACACACCCACACTCACAAAATGCAGGTACCCATCCACTCCGGATTCCATGGGTGACTATTCTGCTTTAGCCTTCGGTGACTCTGAAGATTTGGTCAATCATGCTGAGTACGAAGTTAACGAAGACTGTGAAGTGCCGGGAGAGTTAGCCAGACTTTTGCAACAAGAAGAGAGGGCTATTCTGCCTCAAGAAGAGTTGCTAGAAACCATCAACTTGGGAACAGAGGAAGACAAGAAAGAGGTTAAGGTGGGTGCCAACCTGGAACCAGGTGTCAAAGAGTGCTTATTACAGTTGTTGAACGAATATGTTGAGATCTTTTCCTGGTCCTATGAAGACATATCGGGATTAGACACAGATATTGTGGTTCACCGTCTCCCTACAAGAGAAGATTGTCCACCGATCAAGCAAAAGGTCCGACGAATGAGGCCCGACATGTCTGAGAAGATCAAAGATGAGGTAATGAAGCAATTCAACACTGGCTTTCTGGCTGTAACTTCCTATCCATAATGGGTTGCTAACTTTGTGCCCGTACCTAAGAAGGACGGGAAAGTCAGAATGTGTGTGGACTATCGGGATTTAAACAGGGCTAGCCCTAAAGACGATTTTCCACTACCACACATCGACATTTTGGTTGACAGCACAACTCAACACATGGTATTTTCCTTCATGGATGGATTCTCGGGATACAACCAGATCAAAATGGCCCCCGAAGACATGGAGAAAACTACTTTTGTCATGCAATGGGGTACCTTCTGCTACAAAGTGATGCCATCGGACTGAAGAATGCCGGGGCAACCTATCAGCGCGCCATGGTAGCTTTGTTTCATGATATGATACATCATGAGATTGAAGTTTACGTAGACAACATGATAGCCTGTTCATAGACAGAAGAAGAACACCTTAATCATTTGCAAAAGCTGTTTGTCAGGTTAAAGGAGTATAAGCTCAGACTGAACCCAAACAAGTGCACTTTTGGAGTCAGGTCTGGTAAACTTTTGGGATTTATTGTCAGCAACAAAGGCATTGAGGTTGATCCATCTAAGGTCAAAGCTATACAAGAAATGCCTGCCCCCCGCACTGAAAAGGAGGTTAGAGGATTCTTGGGATGCTTAAACTATATAGCAAGGTTCATCTCTCACCTGACATCTACCTGCGAGCCAATCTTCAAGTTGTTGAAGAAAGATCAGGTAGTGGAATGGAACAATGATTGTCAAGTTGCTTTTGATAAGATCAAGGAGTATTTACTGGAACCCCCTAGCTTGATGCCACCCGTCGAAGGAAGGCTATTAATCATGTATCTGACTGTTTTGGATAACTCAATGGGGTGCGTACTGGGCCAACATGACGAGTCTGGCCGAAAAGAGCATGCCATTTATTACCTTAGCAAAAAGTTTACCGACTGTGAGACTCGCTACTCACTGCTCGAGAAGACTTGATGTACTTTTGTATGGGCTGCTCGCCGGCTAAGGCAGTATATGTTGACCCATACCACTTTGCTGATTTCCAAGATGGATCCGATCAAGTATATCTTCGACAAGCCTGCTTTATCTGGAAGAATCGCTAGATGGAAAATGATCCTGACTGAGTATGATATCCAGTATACTACCAAAAAATCTATAAAGGGGAGTGTACTAGCTGACCATCTAGCTCATCAAGCCGTCGAAGATTACCAATCTATGAGATTCGACTTCCCTGACGAGGACATCATGACATTGGACAACATTGAAGGTAATGGACCGTATGACGGACCTGAACAAGGATCCCGATGGACCCTGTACTTTGATGGTGCTTCAAATGCACTTGGCAACGGTATCGGTGCGGTACTCATTTCTCCAGAAGGTTGCCATACACCCTTCACTTCTCGACTTTACTTCAGTTGTACCAACAACATGGCTGAATATGAAGCTTGCATCTTTGGTCTCAAGGCTGCTATGGACTTGGGAATCAAATCTTTGGTCGTATTTGGGGACTCGGCTTTGGTTATCAGTCAAATCAAAGGAGAGTGGGACACTAGACATCCTAATCTTATCCCATACAAAGAACATGTCCTGACATTGTTGCCTCATTTCGAGCAGATAACTTTCGAACACTTCCCGCGAGAAGAAAATCAGCTAGCATATGCTCTGGCTATAATGTCTTCCATGTTTAAACTCAACTGGGATAACGAGGCTCCCCAAATCACCATCGAGCGAATGGACAAACCTGCGCACTTTCATGAGATTAATACCGAAGAAGTAGTGGAACAACCCTGGTTTCATGAAATCAAAAGGTATCTCCAGACTCGAGAATACCCTGAAGGAGCTTCCGTCAATGACAAAAAGTTCTTAAGGAGATTTGCTGCCAAGTTCTTCCTGAGCAATGGTATCCTTTATAAACGCAACTATGATTTTGTTCTACTTCGTTGTGTGGACAAGGTTGAAGAGGAGTTGATCATGACCGAAATACATAGTGGCATATTTGGCACCCACTTGAGCGGACATACGATGGCTAAGAAGATTCTAAGGGCAGGCTACTACTGGTCTACCATGGAAGCTGACTGTCATCAACATTCCCGTACTTGCCACAAATGCCAGGTCTACACCGACAAGGTACATATTCCTCTTGTTCCTCTCAACATTCTGGCAGCTCCTTGGCCATTCACAATGTGGGGCATTGACATGATTGGAGAGATCAAGCCTACGACATCCAATGGACATCGCTTCATCTTGGTCGCTATTGATTACTTTACCAAGTGGGTCGAAGAAGCTTCCTACGCCTCCGTTACAAAGAATGTGGTTGCCCGCTTCATTAAGCAGAATCTCATATGCCGGTATGGTGTCCCCGACAGGATCATCACATACAACGGTACAAATTTCAATAACACTATGATCACCGCTCTATGCGAGCAGTTCAAGATTTATAATCACAATTCATCTCCCTACCGGCCAAAGATGAACGGTGTTGTTGAAGCCGCAAATAAAAATATCAAGAAGACCATTTAAAAGATGACAGTCACCTACAAAGACTGGCATGAGATGTTATCGTTTTCTCTGCACGGGTATCGTACCACGACACGTACTTCAACAGGGGCAACCCCCTTTTCTTTGGTATATGGCATGGAAGTTATTTTACCTATGGAAGTTCAGATTCCTTCCTTGAGAATTATGAAGGATGCCGGTTTGAGTGAAGACGATTGGATTCAGACCCACCTTGATCAACTTAACTTGATCGACGAGAAACAACTTACTGATGTTTGTCATAGTCAGACGTATCAAAAATGGATGATCAAGGCCTTCAACAAGAAAGTCAGGCGTCAGGTATATCAAGTCGGAGATCTTGTAATCAAGCAGACCATCTTGCCGCAAAGTGATCTCAGGGGCAAGTGGACTCCTACTTACGAAGGACCATTTGTAATCAAGAGCATCTTTTCTGGCGGGGCAATGATTTTGACCACCATGGACGGTGAAGACTTGCTGCACCCTATGAACGCAGACATAGTCAAAAGATACTACGCATAAAACGACCCGACAAGTTGAAAACCCGAAAGGGCGACTTGGGCAAAAATGGGTTTCCCGGTGAATCGAAAACCCGAAAGGGCGGTTCAGAAAAAAATTAGGGATAAATAAAAAATCTATACACCCGGCAAGTTGAAAACCCGAAAGGGCGACTTGGGCAAAAAAGGGTTTCCCGGTGGATCGAAAACCCGAAAGGGCGGTCCAGGAAAAAGTTAGGGAATTAAAGCGTATGACTATGTCTCGTCGGATCACTTTAAGAATAATCCATTCACCAATAATCTCCAAGCTTCTGATCAATCCAATCATCGGCGGACGAAGCAGCGAATGGACAAGATACTCAGAGTTGTGAAGGCTATAGCAGAATGGGAACCCCATGGAATTGTTACACATAGCCATCTTTCTTTTTTGTATAAATTTTTTCTCAATTTTATGACAACATTCTCTTACTAGGATGTCTGTTTCCTTTGTATAAAGATACTTACGAAAATTAATACAAAAATACTTCAAAATGAAGAAATTTGCTTGCCTTTCTTTTCTTTTTAGACTTGTGTTTTATTTGAAAACGTCCAAAGTTTTGTTAAATAGGCATATGCATTTGAATATAATCACTGCTTACAAATAAAACGAAATTGAGAAAGGATAATTACTGATAGGTCGAAGGTGTAGGAAGATATCCTTGTGCTATTCCAGAAGAAATCCCATACAGTACATCATTCAGATCCTCAACAAAGCTAAAACCTTGAAGTATACATCCCTAGCAAAGTTAAATTTCAAGATCCCCAACGGAGCCAGTGTGTTCTAAACTTTATCCCCCAGCAGAGTTAAGTTTCAGAATTCCCATCAGAGTTAAGTCTTCGAACTCCCGATCCCCAGTGGAGCCCGAAAACCTTGAAATACATATCCCTAGCGGAGTTAGAATATTCTAAAACCTTATTCCCGAGCGAAGTCAAATTTCCGACTATCGATCCCCAGTGAGAACCATTCAATGTTCCCCAACTTCCCCAGTAGATTGGCGTACAACCCAAGCTCCTGATTTCACCAGCCGAGTAAACATTCTCTCCACGGAGTTATTTCTCAGCAGATCGAAGATTCTTGGTCTCATTTCTCCGGCAGAAGCCTCCTAGGTTTTAACTCCCCAGTAGAGATTTTCAGAGTTTTCCTTATTTCCCAGGAAAGTCATGAAGGATTCTCATTCCCCGCAGAAGTTGTCAAAACTCTTATTAATCCCCACAAGTCACCGAGGATTTTCAATCCCCAACAGTGGTCCCAAGATTTCTCATTCTCAACATTCAAGATCTTTAATCCCCAAGCAGTCAGCAAGGATTTCTCATCTTCAGTGATCAAAGATTTTTGAGTCCTCAGCATCGGTCAGGATTCACTTTCCCCGGCAGCAGTCAAAGATTTCATTATCTCCAGTTATCAAGGATTTATCTTCCTCAGCAAGACAACTAATCAGCTTACATGCACATCCATTACATTCATATATCATAAACATTGATGAAACACAGTTCATTGAATCATACATATCATGCAACATAACTTTGTGTTTTAGCTATCATTTTACCCTTTTCAGGATAAGATTAAAAGGCTATCGTTAACGATTATTCAGATACAGTACGGATACACCCCAAACACGATGGTCATTTTATTACTCATTCAGACTTCAGCAATCCGATACAGACTAGATACGCTCCAGAAACGGCGGCCATTCTATCTCTCATTCAGATTCAACTGTCAACTTCAAGTTCAGATACGCTCCAAACACGGATTCCATTCTGGCCCTTACACCAGAAGTTTGATTCTCCCCAGTGCAGTCGCCACGGAAGTCATTCTGTCACTTATTCAGATCCCCGTTACAGTTTCAAATACACTCCAGATACGAAAGTCATTCTGCTACTCATACAGATCTCAATTTCAGATACAGTCCAGATACGCTCCAGACACGGTTGTCGTTCTGTCACTCATTCGGAATTTTTCCCCAGCACACAGTTGCTCCATATACAGATGTTTCTCTGTTACCCATTCATAATACAGATACACTCCAGACACGACAGTCGTTTTGATATTCATTCAAAGATCAAATACAGTTACAGCTCGGATATGCTCCAGACACGGACGCTATTCATCTGCTCAAACAAACTCAGTCTCCAGATATAGTTCAAATGCATTCCAAACACGGATACCATTTTGATGCTCATTCTTCTGACCTACAACATTGCAGTTCAACAAACATTCTTGGATGGTATCTTTAAGCCCATCTCCAACGAGATTATACCATCTCCAAATGGCATCTTTAAGCCCATTCCCTCAACAATATTTTGACGAGTGCAAATTTACGGGCACTCTAGTGTCCAATCCTCTTTTACCTTCGAGTCACGAAAGGCAAACTTGCCAATCTAACTCTTCAGGTCCAAGAAGATTGAACAGGGGAAACTGTTGTACCCCAAAATTTTCCCTCTCATTTTATCAACATTTTCTCATCACAAGACTCTTGGAACTCAAGACCAAGCTAAGGTTTGCTCTGCTCAAGACCTCTCCTTGCACTATTGACCTGAAATTAGGGTTTGAATTTGCACAGGGATATTTTGACCTACAATTCCCAAATTGACTTTCATACTTCATGTTGGACTCATAAGTTTGTACATACCAAGTTTCAAGCCTTGAATCAAATTTTTGCCCAGTCAATTGGACAGTTGACCTAGAAATCAGCTGTATTGGGGAAAAAGTCAACTGTGACCAATTTACAGTCAAACCTCATGAATTTCGACCCACATCAACATTATGAACTCATATGAACCATTTGATCAAGTTTGGACCACAATTCCATAAGAAATTTGATCAGATCATCAAAAGGGCAAAATAGGATTTTGACTGTACAAAGGCAATTTTTGACTGTTTAACCTAGCCAATGGCAAATCAAGTTCAATCATGGACTCAAGGACTTAATGACATTATCTGTACTTATTCAACAAGTTCAAAAGATTTCAATTGCATTGGATTGACAGATGAATTTTTCAATCAACTGATCAAAATTTGACTGTACACTGAAAAGTCAAACTTTGACTTTTTGGTCAAAATCAAGTGTCAAGGGTCATTTTTCATCAAGATATGCCAAATTATGAAACTTGTTCATCAAGAAACCCAAAATTGCAAATTAGGGCTTGAAATTGAAAATTTTCATAACTTAGAAATTTTCTAAGTTGTGAAATTTTCTTAATTTTTCCTAACTTTGCCCCATATTTTCACCAAGATGCAAATGGATTCAAACAAAACTTACAACATGAAAGTTGTATTCCTCCGCAAAGTATACAACTTTGATTCACAAAGTTTTCTCAAAAGAAGCTTGGATCTCAAGTTATGATTTTTGGAATAAGGGTCCCTAAAACTTTTAACTTAGAGAAATTTTGCCCTAGTTTAGGCAGGATTTTGACCCATCTTCTTGGCCATTTTTAACATAGTTCCACTTGGAGTCTCAATTAGAATTTCAAATATGGATTATAGTACTTGTTGCAAGCTTTCCAAATTGTCCAAGAACTCCTCAAACACCTTTATGGTTATGGAGAATCGAATGCTTGAAGTTGGCAAAAACTCACTTTGTAACCATGGCCAATACATGTTCATACAAGTTGCAAAATCTGAGCAAACTAGCTTTGTACTTAATTACAGGTCTCTAAACCAATTTACACTCAAAAATTGAATGCAAATACATTGGACATTGGTATTATTCTGATCAATGGAGCTTGGCACAATGAATAATTCCATTTTGGACATAAAGATAACACTTCCATTTTCATAAAGCATAACTTTTGCAAAGTTGTTTCTCTTGAGCATTGGACCAAGCCTTTTGCTGCAAACAAAGTTCCCTAATCTCAGGCATAGTACACCAACTATGTGCATGCTTGGAGCTAGCCTGTACAGGCCATAGCATGGTCACTTCTCACTTTTACTTCAAAAACAAGTCATTGTGCTAAAAGTCCATATCTTGTGAATCTGATATAACCAAGTGAAGCCAACATTTCAAACAAGTTTCTCACATTACACTAAGCCAGAAACACAAGCTAGCAACCTCTCAAACACCCTTGTACACCAAAATCACCTTTTCTGCCAAAACAGGCCAGGACCTGCAAATCACAAGCCAAATCACATTCCACTCGTGCGTTTTGCTTGCAATCAGTTCCAATACCTTCCATTCAATTCGCTCAAGCTATCCCAAACCTCCATTGCCAACTGTAACTCCATTTACAATGTTCACCATTTTTGTTTTGAAGCTTTGCAGGTTGAGTTCTGTAGAAAGATTCAGGCCATTTCAAAACAAACTAAGCATTGGGAAAGGTCCAGGGAACATCAAGCAAGCTCAAAAGAACCTCAGGCCTCACTGAAAGTTGCTGCATTGTCCAACTCGAATCCAACTGAAACAGGTTTTTCATCAACTTCTATCTCTCTATTTAGGAACATTTAGCCTTAGGTTTGTGAATGAAAGATGTAGTACTCATTGCCCTGAAACCATACATATGCTCAGTTTTCATTTATATTAAACGTGCTAAGAGAATTTCATCCATGAACTTTCTAAAAAAACTAGGTTAAAAATTAGGGCCAGAAAAATTCTCTCTGGTCTTTGAGAGTTAGATTAAGTTTTTTATATGGTTAGAATCGTGGTTTGATGCGCTACAAGTTTCTTGTTTTGAGTTTTGTCAAAAGATCACAAATACAGGATATCCCAAGTTTGTATAGGCGCGCGCGTGTTTTCAAATTTCTGGAGGTTGAAGATGAAGTCTGGGCTGGGCCTGGCCTTCTTGCTTCTAACACCTCCCAGCTTACTTTCTGCACCCCCTGGCCCATTTTCTTGTATTTTTATTATTTTTGCATTTTAATTTCATTTCTGACTTTATTATTTTATTTCCAAACATAAAAAATACTTGAAAAATATTTTCATAATTTTTTACATTTATTTGGTATTTATTTTAATTATTTCTAACATTAAAACATTTTTAATACCATTTTATTATTTGTTTAAATTTAAAAATAATGTAAATAATACTTTTATTTTCATTTCTTATTTTTATTCACACTGAAAATATTTTCTTGAATATATTTTATTTTTTGTAAAATATTTTATTTTATTATTATACATATTTAATATATATATATATATATATATATATATATATATATATATATATATATATATATATATATATATATATATATATATATATATATATATATATTAAAAACATAGAATAAAAATACAAAAAAAAATAGTACATTTTTATTTCTATTATTATTATGCTAAAAAACACTTTTTTTTTCAATATATTTTTATTTTTGTACATATTAATATATTTTTGCATATAAAATAGATAATATTATTTTCTTAAAGAAAATTAGGGTTTACCCCTTTAATAAATAAAATTAACCCTTTTTTATTTTACATATTTCTTTGTATTGCTTTACATAAAAAAATACTTTACATACATAAAAAACTCTTTTTTGCATAAATACATTTTATTTAACATTTATTTGTTGTGTTTATTTAAATATTGCACATTTAAATATTATGCATTGTAAATTCAATTTGGTTGTAATAATTTAGGGTTTTAATTTCTTGCAAAATAATCTCCTATTCAAAACTTGTATCCCCCTCCCTATATCAAAGTTGTAATAGCTTAGATTTACTTTTACGCACTTAAATGCTTTCAAATTATGCCATGATTAAGAATTAGGATTTGTATGCCAAAATCAAAACCAACAAATAGTTTGACCTAATCAAAGACAAAAATGCATGAAAAACAAACACAATGCACACTTGCACCCCTAGGGTTACAATCCACTTGTTGCCTTCAAAAATGGGCCATGGTATGCATGTTAAGTACTTTGGCAAAACAAAAACAAAACAAAGATCATAGTTCGTCGATGACGCTATCTGAGTTGCCTAAACAAAAATGATCAAGTCTCTTAAGAAAATTGCCAAAAATACTTGACACAATTGCTATCATGGTCTATACGATGACCTGCGCCTGTCCCGTTTAACTTCCTAACACAAGGTTGTTCACCAAATACAATGGTGAAACAACTCTGTTAAAAGGGTTAAAAACATAAGAAAGATCTTTGAGTAAAATAGGGTAGATAGCACTTAGTTACTTGTTCAAAAGCTTGCAAAAACATTCTTGCTATTTTCAAACACACTTCACAAACACAACTTCAAAACATTTCCCAAATCAAATTTTCAAATATTGAAAACTTTTCAAAAGACAAAAATACCTTTGTATACATTCAAACAAGAATCATTACAAAGGTTGCCACAACGATGACCTCTTTTCAAAACATCTTTCAAAACCACACACAAAGCACAATTTCAAACAATTGAAGAGCACCATTTCAAACAATTGAAAAGCAAAGTAAGTGATCTAAACAAGTAACTAAGAGCCCATGGATAACCATAGATGAAAAGGGTGCTTGAACCTTCCCTTTTCATAATCTACTCCCCGAACCCAAGAAAACATCTCAAAGGTCTTTCCTGTGCTTTTTAACCTTTCCTTAGGATAAAATAAAAAGTCGGTGGCGACTCTTGCTAAACCGAAACATTTGCAAACACAAACGCAAAACCTCAAGTCAGTTCTCCCACCGTATCACATATAGTATTCATGTTTTTCCAATATTCATATGAATTTCAGGAGAGTCTGTCTCAGTTTACATCTCCACCAGATGATTGTAGGAGCATACTTAGTCGAGCATTAGATGTTCGTGAGTATTCTGGTTGGGTGAGGGGTAAAGGACATGGGGTTACTCCAAGCTCCTTGAAAAATAACAACCCAAAGACAAAATCTGCTAGCAATAAAGAACTGTAGGCAAGGTTGGATGCATTAGAAGCTGAAGTTCTTGAATTGAGGAAGGAAAAAGCAAGACAGTACCAATCAGAAAGGGAAGCTTCGGGTGTTAAAGAAACTAGTGACATAGATAGTGTCAATTGTGCAGCACAACCGAGTATTCCCGAGGTACTTACATATATTATTATGAAATTAAATTAGTGTAATTTATTTAACTGGCATATATACACATTAACGATGTCATATTTATTATTGATTTTAGGGCATTTCACCTTGTCAACTCTTTTTAGAGACACCAACTTATCGCATGGTTGGCAAGGGAAAAGTCCATAACACTCTGGGAGAAGTACTTCATCATAAACCGCTCCCTTCTGGATATTTGAAAGTGTCGATTGATATTGCTTTAGAGGAGGGTGCGTTATTACCAATCCCTGATGAAGTTTCGAATGCAACATTGGTGGGAGAGGCAATAGGAGCGTTTGTTGCATGGCCGTCATGACTCGTTCGCATAGATGATGAGGTATAATTAAAACCGTTATGAACCTTTTAGTACTCAAATTTTTTACGTTCGTTTTACTTACATTTTTTTTGCATGGTAATGTTAGATAAAGGGATTACGCGGCCAAAGGAGTCAGTGACAGCAAAAAAACAGGTACAACACAATTATATGATATTTATGCTTAGATAATGTTAATTTGTCATCCTATACTTGACCACTCTAATTTTATGATATTTAGATTATTCCTGCTAAAGAGATTGAAGCTGTAAGTAGGGGTAAGGAGCCTGTAATTAGCAACATTCCCACAGAAACAAAGAGTGTTGCTAAGAGGATCGGGGCTAGAAAGAAAACTACTTCACAATATAGGTCGTGCCTTCAAACATATATAAGCTTCATAACTATTTCGCAAGGTGGTACTTCTCTTATACCCATGGATGAAGAGATTTATGGTTCTGAAGGCATGACAACAATTGGTAAGGAGGATTTGGAAGAAGTTTTTGGACACTTGACATTAGGCATTGTTGTTATCAATACATACATCAGGTATACTCCAATCAAATTTGTTTAATCAATTGCAGAATTTATTTACTCATTTCAATGAATAATTAATGTTAATGATGTTTTTATTTAAGGTTTCTGTATGACAAGTTGATTCGCCTGCGTGGATTGGAGTCCAGATTCGCTTTCATAAATCCCAACGTTGTCCACGCAGGGTCAATCATTTCAAAACCAGATGAAGTAATAGCATTTGTGCTCAGTTTATTTATGGCCAACAAAGATACAGAAAAATTGTTCTTTTTACCATATAATACTGGCCTCAAGTAAGATTTTCATTCTAAATTTCCTCTATTATAATTTTTCATTTTTTAACGTTGTGCAGAAAATTTCCATCTAACCTTTGTTTAATATTCCAGTGGACACTGGTTATTGGTTGCAATTAATCCTGTGAGAGAAATTGTATATTATCTGGATTCATTGGGCAATGATTGGACAACATACCCAGATATGAAGAAGACGATTGACACGTAAGTGAGATTGTTCCAAAATATTACTGTGTATATTTAATTATTTATGTGCGATAGTTCTAAATATTCGTTATTATTTTATTATAGCATTATACAAAGTTTTCGAGCACAAAGAGATATTCAAGTACCAAGGAGTAGAGTCAACAATATTTCTTGGATCAAAGTGGAGGTATAGATTTTCACAATTTTGATTATATAGCGATGATACTTGATAAAACAAGTTAAGGTGTATATCTTGATGTATATCCGTATTTTCTTTCCATGTGTAGTGTCCTCGTCAGCGCAATGGTGTAGATTGCAGTTATTTTATGTTGAGGTTTATGAAAGAAACTATTCTTTTGGACCGATTAGAGATTCCATCCACGGTATGAATTTCTAACTTAGGAATTATTTTAATATTTCTCATAAAATGACTTAGTATTTTAATTAAATCATACTATGTTATATTATTATGTAGTACTTTGATGAATTCAAGTGTGCTTCATACTCAAAAGATCAATTGGATGAACTTATGGAGGATTGGTGCCAATTTGTTATGGAGTTGAGAGTTTTATTATAAGGTATAACTTTGAGTTTTGAGAATATAATATATGTCGTTATAGTTGTGTTACAATATTATTGTTTTTGTTGTTGTTATTTGGTAACTTGTATGAATTTTGATTTTTTTGATTTTGTTTTAGGTTATATAGGTGCAGCTCGATGTAGAAGATAGAGTTATTTTGTAATTCATTGTTGATTTTGTTTCATTGTTGTATATACTAATGTTGTTGTTGTGTATATTGTGCAAAAAGGATTGAAGAGATGAATATTGATGTTGTTATAATATTGTTTCATTGTGGTATATTGATGTTGTTGTTGTTTAAAATGTTATAATGAAGCTATAAATTCTGGTGCAAAAATGGTGAGATTAAATTTGATAGGCAGCGTTTTGTTTTAAATGAAAAAAAAATTATATTTAAAAAAATAATAAGGAAAAGTGCTGCTAAAGGGGGGGGGGGGGGGAATAGACAGTGCTTTTAATGAGAAGTGCTGTCTAAAGTGTTAGAAAAAAAATTACATTAAAAAAATAATAAGGAAAAGTGCTGCTAAAGGGGGGGGGGGGGGGGGGGGGGGGGGGGGGGGGGGGGAATAGACAACGCTTTTAATGAAAGCGCTGTCTAAAGTGATTGAAAAAAAATATATTAAAAAATAATAAGGAAAAGCGCTGCTAAAGGGGGAGGGGGGAATAGACAACGCCTTTACCAAGCGCTGTCTAAAGTTCCACATTAAAAGCGCTGTCTAAAGTTCCACATTAAAAGCGTTGTCTAAAGTCTAAGCGTTGCTAAAGGGGTTGCTAAAGGGGGGTACATATAGCAGCGCTTTTGAAATTACATAAGCGCTGTCTATACCTTTAGCAGCGCTTTTAAGCGATGTTAAAGGCCTAAAAAAGTGTTGTCTAATCCCTTGTTTGGCATAGTGAAAGCCAATTTTATTTTACATACTTTAGGTAAATAAACATTTTCAGTTGGAAACTTTGTACCAGAAAATAGTTGTGTAACATCATTAAAAACTTCTAACCTTTCACAAATTTCTTTTGCTTTCATCCATTCATTTTCACTAGGCAAACTTTTATATTGAGTATCCCTCTTTTCCAATCGACCAAACACATCTTTATATCGTATGGCAACATTAAGCATTAAGAATGTAAAATTCCACCGAGTCCTACAATCTTGAACCAACTTTTTATCATAAGAGATATTCACTTGAGGACATGTCTCTATGAATTCCTCCTCTCTTTTCGGTGTTACTGTCCAATAGACAACACTTTGTCTTATATTCTCAATGGCACCCGAGATTATAGACAAGCCCTATTTCACAATTAAATTCAATATATGCGTGGAACAACGCACGTGAAACAATTTACCACCCAATATCAATGACCTAGGTGTAATCTTTTGTAAAATACGCTCAATCATAGCATCATTCGTAGAGCAATTATTAACAGTCAATGTGGACAACTTTGTATCTAGATTCCAATCCATCAAACATTGAGTCAAGGTATCAGCTAGAGTTTTGCTAGTATGAGGAGCAGGCACATAAATGAACCTACCATAAATTAAAATTTCAATAATAACATTACTAACATTATACAAACAATAATAAGAATACCAAAAAAATTAATGTTATTACCTTACAAGCCGACTTTGAAGGGTCCACGAATCATCAATAAAGTGAGTTGTAACTGTCATATAGCCTTTGTTTTGGTTACTTGAAGTCCACATATCACTGGTAATTGCAAGACGACTTTGATTCTTTGACAACAACTTCATTGTATTCTCTTTCTCATCGTTATAAATTTTCATGATGTCATTCTTTGATTTGGAACACCCAAGAGTTTTGCACCACGATAGTTTCAAATGGCCTTCATCTTTCCATCTATTTTTTGCCTTTTGAAATGATTCCAAACTTCAGAAGTTAGCTTTCTTTTAGAACCTCCAGTCTCAACTTCACATGAAACCCGACTTTCAATTTCATTAGGAGTTGAATTAATTTCCACATTCAGAATATTTGGAGCAGCGATATTAGACTCGTCCGCATTGGAGGGTGCCAAATTTTCTTGCACAACTTCGGTAGGAGTAACGGTTTTGTCAAAATACATTCTAAGAATAAATAAATAATTGTTAGTAAGAGATTATAAATCACAATTAATAATAGAAGAGCAATTATATGGAATTGGTCATATTTCAATTTCAGTTGGCATTCTATCATTATGTTCAAAAAAGACAAATACAAAAGACATTTTGTGGCAAGCTAATAAATCAATTCAAGATTACTATGGTGACCAAATATAAGTATATAACCCTCATAGCAACACTAAAAAACAAAATTTGTTTTAGTCTCTCGGAGAAGTAAATGTAGAGAGTATTAAAATCATATTTTGTGCAAATGTCTTACTCATTAGCAAAAACATGCTACCACTTTAGTTTAAGCCAATATTTATAACTTTATTGCATTTTATTGAAAGAGTGTGAGTGTTCATGCAAATAAAAAAACACCACTGTTAACTTCAAAATGAGTTATATGTCATCTCTTGTTCACTATTATTTTTCATAATCAATTTCACAAAAAAAAATCTTTATGATGAAAGAATATTGAAATCCATACTATTAATTCACAAGTAATTTAATTTAATATAAATTGAAAATAGTTATTAAACATATAGAAATGGAAATGAGAAAAATAAGTATAGATAAAAGATACAAATACTACTTGCCTGTGTGAGATGAGATGGTTGATTATGATGTGAGTTGCGATGGAGCCGGTACGGAGCTGGTAAAACAAGGAAGATAAGATGGATCCTTATTTTTGTGGTGGAAGGTGCATTGATAACTAGGGATGTAAATGGATATCCATGGGGACGGATAATATGATATCCGTGTCCGTTTCGTTGGATAAATATGATATTCATATCTACCCCATATCTATGCGGATATCTACTAAGCGGGTAATCCACGGGTTTTAAGATACCCGCGGATATTTACAGATATTCGTGGATAACATTTTATTCTAAAATTATTTTTTTAAAAAATATTTTTTCAGTTTTTTTTAAAGACACAAAAAAATTATTATCTTATAACATTTATACAATTTTGTCTCAATTTAATAACAAAATTTCATCATATTAATATTTGTCTTTTTCATCAAAACATAATAACATCCATATAGAATATCCATAATTTTTAACCAAAACAATATTCATCATAGCATATAATAATTGTTCCAAACAAAATAAAAAGTAATGATGCAGAGAGTTTTCATCAATCATTGTAAAATTCATATTATGCATTCCTTGCTTCAACAATTCCACTTTGATTTCCTAGCTCCTGAAATAAAACCATAAAAATGTTCAAATAAAAATCTAAATAATCAACATAATAATAATATTTAAAATGAAATCTTTAACATTTCACTAACAATGTCAGCATCCATATCTTCCAATACTGAATTAATTTCAATGACTTCGACTTTTGATTTTGTATAACCTGAAAAAAGAAAAAGAATAAGTTAAACTCTAAGTGATTATAATTTTTTTAAGAAATAATGAATTGTTATAGTTAAACAAAACTTGCAGTACGAAATTGATATTCAAATTCTAAATAGTTATAATTTTTCTAAGTGTTAACACTAACTATGCTATAAAAAGGTACAGTAGTCTAAAAATTAATCCAAAATTTAATATTAACTTGTAATAAATCATAAAAAGGCAGTACAAGGATTGCATCTCCGATGTTATAACCAAAACAAGTCTTACTTCAAAAACAAACTAACTTGTTATAAGTAATCATTGTAACAAAAACTTATTATTAATTTGATTACCTTTCACATCAGTCCATAGCCAATCTTGGACACACATTAAAGCCTCCAAAGTATCTGAACGCAATCTACTACGATGAGGAGTAAGAATCCGGCCACTTGTCCTAAAAGATGACTCTGAAGCAACTGTTGAAATAGGAATGGCTAAGAAATCTCTTGCAATCATTTGCAAGATTGTATATTTTAATCCATTAGCCTTCCACCAACCTAAGATGTCAAAATTTTCATCATCCGGCAACACTTTTTCCTCTATATATCCATCAAATTCAGACTTACTAGATGTGACACTTTTTTTTCAACTAATATGTTTTACAAATTTAGACCTCCAAGCTTCTTTTTTGCCAACAACAATTGCATCAGATACATTTTTAGTTTGATTTGAGGATGAAGAAACATTCTCCTTCTCCTTGAACTTCAAATCATACTCAATTACCATATTTTGGAGAAAAGATTTTATCTTCTAAATTTCATTCTCAGCTTCAACTCCATAAATTAGAGGGAAAAAGTAATCTAACAAATAAACTTTATACCTTGGATCTAACACAATGCCTATTGTCATCACTCCATTGACCACCTTCCAATATTTTTCAAACTTAGAAAGCATACTAGAAGCCATATCTTTAATGACACTATCACTAGAACAAAGCCATTCAACCAAAGCCAATTTTATTTCACATACTTTAGGAAAATAAACATTTGCAGTTGGAAACTTTGTAAAAGAAAATAGTTGTGTAACATCATAAAAAACTTCTAACCTTTCACAAATTTCTTTTGCTTTCATCCATTCATTTTCACTAGGCAAAGTTTGATATTGAGTATCCCTGTTTTCCAATCGACCAAACACGTATTTATATTGTATGGCAACATTAAGCATTAAGAATGTAGAATTCTACCGAGTCCTACAATCTTGAACCAACTTTTTATCATAAGAGATATTCACTTGAGCACATGTCTCTATGAATTTCTCCTCTCTTTTTGGTGTTGCTGTCCAATAGACAACACTTTGTCTTATATTCTCAATGGCACCTGAGATTATAGACAAGCCCTCTCTCACAATTAAATTCAATATATGCGTGGAACAACGCATGTGAAACAATTTACCACCCAATATCAATGACCTAGGTGTAATATTTTGTAAAATACGCTCAATCATAGCATCATTCATAGAGAAATTATCAACAGTCAATGTGGACAACTTTGTATCTAGATTCCAATCCATCAAACATTGAGTCAAGGTATCAGCTAGAGTTTTGCTAGTATGAGGAGCAGGCACATAAATGAACCTACCATAAATTAAAATTTCAATAATAACATTACTATTATTATACAAACAATAATAAGAATACCAAAAAAATTATTGTTATTACCTTACAAGCTGACTTCGAAGGGTCCACGAATCATCAATAAAGTGAGTTGTAACTGTCATATAGCCTTTGTTTTGGTTACTTGAAGTCCACATATAACTGGTAATTGCAAGACGACTTTGATTCTTTGAGAACAACTTCATTGTATTCTCTTTCTCATCCTTATAAATTTTCATGATGTCATTCTTGATAGTGTTACGAGAAACCGCCTTAAATAAAGGTTGCATAGAAGCACAAAATTCTCTAAAACCAATGTGTTCAACCATTTCTAGAGGATACTCATGAAGAATTATCATCTTAGAAACAACATGCCTTGCTATGTCCTTATTAAATGCATAAGAACCAGCCATTACATTTTGACCATCAACTTGTTCAGTTTTGATCAAAGCTTGTTTTATATCTCTATTTGTTCGACGTGGGCAGGACTTAACGTGTGATTTTAAGTGTGACGTTCCTTGATTTGGAACACCCAAGAGTTTTGCACCACAATAGTTGCAAATGGCCTTCATCTTTCCATCTATTTTTTGCCTTTTGAAATGATTCCAAACTTCAGAAGTTAGCTTTCTTTTAGAACCTCCAGTCTCAACTTCACATGAAACCTGACTTTCAATTTCATTAGGAGTTGAATTAATTTCCACATTCAGAATATTTGAAGCAGCGACATTAGACTCGGCCGCATTGGAGGGTGCCAAATTTTCTTGCACAACTTCTATAGGAGTAACGGTTTTGTCAAAAGACATTCTAAAAATAAATAAATAATTGTTAGTAAGAGATTATAAATCATAATTAATAATAGCAGAGAAATTATGCGGACTTGGTCATATTTCAATTTCAGTTGGCATTCTATCATTACGTTCAAAAAGGACAAATACAAAAGACATTTTGTGGCAAGCTAATAAATCAATTCATGAAGACTATGGTGACCAAATATAAGTATATAACCCTCATAGCAACACTAAAAAACAAAATTTGTTTGTGTCTCTCGGAGAAGTAAACGTAGAGAGTATTAAAATCATATTTTGTGCAAATGTCTTACTCATTAGCCAAACAATGCTACCACTTTAGTTTAAGCCAATATTTATGACTTTATTGCATTTTATTGAAAGAGTGTGAGTGTTCATGCAAATAAAAAAACACCATTGTTAACTTCAAAATGATCTATATGTCATCTCTTGTTCATTATTATTTTTCATAATCAATTTCAAAAAAAAAATTATCTTTATGATGAAAGAACATTGAAATCCATACTATTAATTCACAAGTAATTTAATTTAATATAAATGGAAAATAGTTATTAAACATATAGAAATGGAAATGAGAAAAAGAATTATAGATAAAAGATACAAATACTACTTGCTTGTGTGAGATGAGATGGTTGATTGTGATGTGAGTTGCGACGGAGCCGGTACGGAGCTGGTAAAACAAGGAAGATAAGATGGATCCTTATTTTTATGGTGGAAGGTGCATTGATAACTAGGGATGTAAATGGATATCCATGGGGACGGATAATATGATATTCGTGTCCGTTTCGTTGGATAAATATGATATCCATATCCACCCCATATTCATGCGGATATCTACTAAGCGGGTAACCCACGGGTTTTAAGATACCCACGGATATTTACAGATATCCGTGGATAACATTTTATTCTAAAATTATTTTAAAAAAAATATATTTTTTCAGTTTTTTTTAAAGACACAAAAAAATTATTATCATATAACATTTATACAATTTAGTCTCAATTTAATAACAAAATTTCATCATATTAATATTTGTCTTTTTCACCAAAACATAATAACATCCATATAGAATATCCATAATTTTTAACCAAAACAATATTCATCATAGCATATAATAATTGTTCCAAACAAAATAAAAAGTAATGATGCATATAGTTTTCATCAATCATTGTAAAATTCCATATTATGCATTCCTTACTTCAACAATTCCACTTTGATTTCCTAGCTCCTGAAATAAAACCATAAAAATGTTCAAATAAAAATCTAAATAATCAACATAATAATAATATTTAAAATGAAATCTTTAACATTTCACTAACAATGTCAGCATCCGTATCTTCCAATACTAAATTAATTTCAATGATTTCGGCTTTTGATTTTGTATAACCTGAATAAAGAAAAAGAATAAGTTAAACTCTAAGTGATTATAATTTTTTTAAGAAGCAATGAATTGTTATAGTTAAACAAAACTTGCAGTACGAAATTGATATTCAAATTCTAAATAGTTAGAATTTTTCTAAGTGTTAACACTAATTATGCTATAAAAAGGTACAGTAGTCTAAAAATTAATCCAAAATTTAACATTAACTTGTAATAAATCATAAAAAGGCAGTACAAGGTTTGCATCTCCAATGTTATAACCAAAATAAGTCTTACTTCAAAAATAAACTAACTTGTTATAAGTAATCATTGTAACAAAAACTTATTATTAATTTGATTACCTCTCACATCAGTCCATAGCCAATCTTGGACACACATTAATGCCTCCAAAGTATCTGAATGCAATCTACTTCGATGAGGATTAAGAATCCGGCCACTTGTGCTAAAAGATGACTCTGAAACAACGGTTGAAATAGGAATGGCTAAGAAATCTCTTGCAATCATTTGCAAGATTGGATATTTTAATCCATTAGCCTTCCACCAACCTAAGATGTCAAAATTTTCATCATCCGGCAACACTTTTTCCTCTATATATCCATCAAATTTGGACTTACTAGATGTGACACTTTTTTTTTGCACTAATATATTTTGCAAAATTAGTCCTCCAAGATTCTTTTTTGCCAACAACAATTGCATCAGATACATTTTTAGTTTGATTTGAGGATGAAGAAACATTCTCCTTCTCCTTGAACTTCAAATCATACTCAATTACCATATTTTGGAGAAAAGATTTTATCTTCTCAATTTCATTCTCAGCTTCAACTCCATAAATTAGAGGGGAAAAGTAATCTAACAAATCAACTTTATACCTTGGATCTAACACAATGCCTATTGCCATCACTCCATTGACCACCTTCCAATATTTGTCAAACTTAGAAAGCATACTAGAAGCCATATCTTTAATGACACTATCACTAGAATAAATCCATTCAACCAAAGCCAATTTTATTTCACATACTTTAGGAAAATAAACATTTGCAATTGGAAACTTTGTACCAGAAAATAGTTGTGTAACATCATAAAAAACTTCTAACCTTTCACAAATTTCTTTTACTTTCATCCATTCGTTTTCACTAGGCAAAGTTTTATATTGAGTATCCCTCTTTTCCAATCGACCAAACACATCTTTATATTGTATGGCAACATTAAGCATTAAGAATGTAGAATTCTACCGAGTCCTACAATCTTGAACCAACTTTTTATCATAAGAGATATTCACTTGAGCACATGTCTCTATGAATTTCTCCTCTCTTTACGGTGTTGTTGTCCAATAGACAACACTTTGTCTTATATTCTCAATGGCACCTGAGATTATAGACAAGCCCTCTTTCATAATTAAATTCAATATATGCGCGGAACAACGCATGTGAAACAATTTACCACCCAATATCAATGACCTAGGTGTAATATTTTGTAAAATACGCTCAATCATAGCATCATTCATAGAGAAATTATCAACAGTCAATGTGGACAACTTTGTATCTAGATTCCAATCCATCAAACATTGAGTCAAGGTATCAGCTAGAGTTTTGCTAGTATGAGGAGCAGGCACATAAATGAACCTACCATAAATTAAAATTTCAATAATAACATTACTATTATTATGCAAACAATAATAAGAATACCAAAAAAATTATTGTTATTACCTTACAAGTTGACTTCGAAGGGTCCACGAATCATCAATAAAGTGAGTTGTAACTGTCATATAGCCTTTGTTTTGGTTACTTGAAGTCCACATATCACTGGTAATTGCAAGACAACTTTGATTCTTTGAGAACAACTTCATTGTATTCTCTTTATCATCCTTATAAATTTTCATGATGTCATTCTTGATAGTGTTACGAGAAACCGCCTTAAATAAAGGTTGCATAGAAGCACAAAATTCTCTAAAACCAATGTGTTCAACCATTTCTAGAGGATACTCATGAAGAATTATCATCTTAGAAACAGCATGCCTTGCTATGTCCTGATTAAATGCATAAGAACCAACCATTACATTCTGACCATCAACTTGTTCAATTTTGATCAAAGCTTGTTTTATATCTCTATTTGTTCGACGTGGGCAGGACTTAACGTGTGATTTTAAGTGTGACGTTCCTTGATTTGGAACACCCAAGAGTTTTGCACCACAATAGTTGCAAATGGCCTTCATCTTTCCATCTATTTTTTGCCTTTTGAAATGATTCTAAACTTCAGAAGTTAGCTTTCTTTTAGAACCTCCAGTCTCAACTTCACATGAAACCCAACTTTCAATTTCATTAGGAGTTGAATTAATTTCCACATTCAGAATATTTGGAGCAGCGACATTAGACTCGTCCGCATTGGAGGGTGCCAAATTTTCTTGCACAACTTCAGTAGGAGTAACGGTTTTGTCAAAAGACATTCTAAAAATAAATAAATAATTGTTAGTAATAGATTATAAATCACAATTAATAATAGCAGAGCAATTATGCGGAATTGGTCATATTTCAATTTCAGTTGGCATTCTATCATTACGTTCAAAAAAGACAAATACAAAATACATTTTGTGGCAAGCTAATAAATCAATTCAAGATGACTATGGTGACCAAATATAAGTATATAACCCTCATAGCAACACTAAAAAACAAAATTTGTTTGTGTCTCTCGGAGAAGTAAACGTAGAGAGTATTAAAATCATATTTTATGCAAATGTATTACTCATTAACCAAAACATGCTACCACTTTAGTTTAAGCCAATATTTATGACTTTATTGCATTTTATTGAAAGAGTGTGAGTGTTCATGCAAATAAAAAAGCACCACTGTTAACTTCAAAATGAGCTATATGTCATCTCTTGTTCATTATTATTTTTCATAATCAATTTCAAAAAAAAAATATCTTTATGATGAAAGAACATTGAAATCCATACTATTAATTCACAAGTAATTTAATTTAATATAAATTGAAAATAGTTATTAAACATATAGAAATAGAAATGAGAAAAAGAAGTATAGATAAAAGATACAAATACTACTTGCATGTGTGAGATGAGATAGTTGATTGTGATGTGTGTTGCGACGGAGCCGGTACGGAACTCGTAAAACAAGGAAGATAAAATGGATCCTTATTTTTGTGGTGGAAGGTGCATTGATAACACTGAAAATGGAATTTGAGAAGGCAAGAGAAATGATCATATAAAATAAATTAATTATGAAATGGAAAAGTAAGGTTTATAATATATTATGGAACAAATTTTTTTTTAAAGAAAACGTAAAAAAAAAAAAAAAAAAAAAGACCAAATTCTTTTGGAAGATGATAAGACTTATTAAAATATATAAATATTTAAATAATTTTTATAATTAATTAACGGATACGGATATCCGCGAGTATGGATATTATTAAATTCGTATACATATCTATTAAATAACGGGTATCTAAATATCCATTTATTTTATCTACGGATATCCATTAAGTTATCCATCTCATATCCGTAACGGATTTTATCCGCGAATACGGATTTTTTTGCCATCCCTAGCTGCGTAGCTAAAAAGGAAATAAGGGAGTATTGTTGAGTAAAAAAACTAGGCCCAATGACCTTAGGCCCAAGCGCGCTGGCTTGTGACAAAAAAATCATGAAAAAGTTAGGAAAAAGGGCAGCACTGTGGCTCGAACACAGGCCCTTTGCAATAACGTGCGCGCTCTCTACCACTGGGGTGGCTATACATCGGTGTCTTATATCAAACCATAAATATATATTACAAAACCAGTTCTAATGATAAACTTCATCTTCTTCCTCGCGCCAGCTAGAGCCTCTACAACTCATTCATTTCTCAACCATTCTCAAAAGTATGAACATCAAACTTGTTAGAAATTTCACCATGATTCCAGAAATATAAATAACTTAAACAATGGCTCAAAGATGAGCACGAATTTTGAATAGTACCATTTCTAACCTAATTTTTTCAGGAAGTTCAACTCTAAAATTCTCACTACTCAGGAAACATAAATGAATTCTAAGGACATGGTCAGTTTCAGGGCTATGACGTCTACATTTTATCTTTGAAAATGGAAAGCTAACAATGCCTATATGAAGAGATTGAAAATCAAAAAAACTTACCTTAAAACTGGATATCATGTTTTGAGTTAGAGCTCACTTCAAGATGTTTTAATGGCCTGGTTAACTTCTTTAAACCTCCAGGAAACTATTCCAATGGTTACTTTGAGCTGAGAGCATTGAACTGTTCTAGAGAAGTCCAAGTGTAGACCTCTGTTTTTGAAAATGGAGGATAGTGAAAATGGTGTTACAGTTTGAAAACATGTATTGGGATGGCTTATATTTGAGATAGGGAAGCTTTCGAAATGGTTTGGCCAAGAAACGCACGAGTGAAATAGAAGTTTGATGTGTAAAGTCAAAATCTACACAACAATGGTGTTTTGAGGCAATTTCTGGCTTGAGGGAATTTGAGGGAGTTTTCAGGCTTGTGAATCTTGTCTTAGATCACAAATAGTGTCTCTATTTATAAGCAAAAAGTTTGGATGCTTGGAGAAGTCAGAAATCAAGAATCACATGTTTATGGATTTTTGCTTGTTTTTGAAGAAAGCTTGAAAACGTGGTTCCAATGCACAAGTACCTGGTTTATAGGGTGACTTAGAAGCTTAAAAATTGTTGCTTATAAGCATACATGTTATGTGTGTTCATAACAACAAGTTATATGCTCAAGAAGAATGGACTTTATGATTAAAACCACTTTTCCAAAATGACAATGTTGCCTTTCTTCCTAAAATGGTATTAAGCATGGACAATGCATTGAATGCTTGTATTAGGGCATAAAACTTTGTCTAATCATCTGACTAAAGGTAGACTTAGGGGTTACTGGGACTTATGGAACAAGATTATGCAGCATGTTTCACATTAGATCAAAAGGTTCTTCATGAAGAAATGACTTGTAATTCAAGTTTGAAACCCTAACTTCATCTCTTCGATTCTCCTAGCTCAAGAATGATCTCATTAAGTTCTTGGTCATTTTGGAAAGCTTGGAAAATACTATACAACCTTAATTTTTTTAACTTTTAAATAATCCAATTTGAACTATGTGAAAAATTGCCATGAAGTTGGTACCAAAAATCTGCCTAACTAGGTCAAGTTTTCTCTAAAGTGTTTTTATACAAACTGCATGACTTTGTGAATTCATAACTCAAAATTTAAGCACTTATAAAACTTGATCAGTAAAGAAAAGTTGTAGATATTATCAAAATATACAACTTTCATGTTGGAAGTTTTCTTTGAATCATCTTGCATTTTGGTGAAAATTTGGCTTTTCAAAATGGATTTTGACTTTCTTGATTTCTTGATGATCAAGTTTCATAATTTTGAATGTATTTATGGAATGTGATCTTTGAAACTCAATTTTGATCAAAAGGTCAAAGTTTGACTTTTGGTGTATCAGTTGACTTTTTATCAGTTGACTGAATTTCAACTATCAATCAATTGATCTTGAGAAATGTTTTGAGCCATGAAATCAGGTCAATATGTTATATTTTAATACTTGAGATTATTATTCAAACCATTGGATCATGTATTAGGTCAAAAATCCTTGATCAGTCAAATACAGTCAAAACCCTAATTTTGACCATTTTGCCCTTTTGGTGATTTGAACAATTTTCTTGGGAAATTTTGATCCAAACTTGATCAATTGATACATATGACTTCAAAATGTTGAAATTGGTCCAAAATCTTGAAGTTTAACTGTAGTTTGACCACAGTTGACTTTTTACCCAATATAACTGCTTTTAGGTCATCTGATCAATTGACTGAGCAATTTTGTGATCCAAGACTTGAAACTTGATATGAGAAATCTTGAGGGTCCATAATGATACATGAAAGTCATTTGAAGTATTATAAGTCTAATCGTCCTTGTACAAACTCAAACCCTAATTTGATGTATCACTGTTGAGGGAGATGGCTTGACACAGTCAACCATTGTGCAAGCTTGAGCTTTTGAAGATATTTGTGAGAAATGTATTGAGAAAAGAGAGAGAAAATTTTGGGGTACAACAACAAGCCAAGAAGAAAAGAAGTTCAGTTGCTAAACCCAAAAAGGGATGTCAGAGCACCAGAAGTAAGGCAGTTTCTTTTAATATTACACAATGAAGTGTTTATACTCGAATGTTAGAGGGTTTGTTAATCAACCCACAAAATTAGCTTTTGAAAATCTCATCAATAAGCATAAACCAAAGTTTTGTTTCATAGTTGAACCATGGATGACCTTGGATAAATTATCACCAAGGTTTTTTTCTAGATTGAATCTTAAAGTGTTTACATCAAACTCTAGACAACATCTTACTCCCAACATTTGGTGCCTCTGTGCTCCTCATGTAAACCCTCGGGTTTTAATTTCTGATGATCACCATGTGTCCTTTTTCATTAATGATGGATCTCACTATTTTGGCTTGGCTGCAATATATGCATCTTCTAATTTTGTTAAAATAATGGAACTTTGGTCTACTCTCAGCTCATTAAAGATCTTAAAATATATCCCTTGGAGTTTTTAGGAGATTTCAACACTATTTTGGGGGCCCATTAACACAAGGGCGTTTCAGATCCTTGTAGAACTCTAATTGTTGACTTCCAGGAGTGGACAGATAATAATAATCTTATTCATCTCCATACTAGAGGTGCACAATTTACCTGGCATAATGGTAGGAGAGGTAATAAATACATTGAAAGACGGCTTGATAGAGTTATTTGTGATCAAAATTGGATTCAGTTCTGCAGTAACATTGTCTGCTCCACTCTCACAAGGCATAGATCTGACCATTATCCAATTCTCTTGAATTTTTCTTATCATTAGATCAAGGTATTCTCCAACTTCAAATTTCACAAAATGTAGTTTGAACATCCTGAGTGTCTTAAGGTGATCAAAGACTGTTGGAATACCAATTTTTTTGGTTGTCCTATGTATATTTTACCCCAAAAGCTCAATATGCTCAAAAGTACTATCAAGGTATGGAACAAAGACGTTTTTGGTAATGTTCATGAATTGTTATCTAAAGCCACATAAAAATTGGATGTAGTCTAGTCCCAAATTCAAACTGAAGGTCAAAATGAGGATTTATTAGACTTAGAGCAAAAATCACAACTGGATTTAGAAACTTCCCTAAGGATGAAAGAGTTATTTTGGAAAGAAAAGTATAAGGTCAATGGCACAATGAAGGAGATAGAAACACTGCATGCTTTCACATGATTTCTAAAATTAGAACCTACACCAAAACAATCTAAGTTATACAGCATGAGGAGGAAACTTATTCCAACTCATAGGACATATCCAACCTTTTTACTACTCATTTAGAGAAGCTTTTCAACTCTAGTAATGAGTGTATTGATAATGGACTAGTGGATGAGGTTATTCCCAAGTTAATAAATGATCAAACCAATTCTCTTCTGATAGTTCTTCCTAGCCCTGAGGAAATCAAGACTGTCGCTTTCTCATTAAACAAAGATAGATTTCCAGGGCCTGGCGATTTTGGGGGTTTTTTATTTCAACATTACTAGGATGTCATAAAATTTTGGGGGTTTTTCCACGGGATGGATCCTCCCTAATTGGAATGATAATACTATTGTTCTCATCCCTAAATCTTTTATTGCTAACATAGTGGATCAGTATAGACCTATAGCTCTCGCCAATTTCAAATTCAAGATCCTCTAAAAAATTATGTCAGTTAGACTAGCTTCAATCATGCCAAATATTATTCCTCTAGAACAAAGAGGATTTATAAAAGGTGGAACCATATCAAACTGTATTTGTTTGACCTCAGAGGCCATCAACTTGCTTCAAAATAAATCATTTGGTGGAAACATTGCTGCCAAAATTGGAATTAGAAAAGCTTTTGACACTCTTGACTAGAGATTCTTGCTAAAGGTGTTAAGCGAGTTTGGTTTCTCAGACACTTTTTGTTCCTGGATTAAAGCAATCCTTTACTCTGCCAAACTTTCTATTTCAATCAATGGAGTTCAATATGGATATTTTGACTATAAAAGAGATGTTAGCCAAGGAGACCTTATGTCCCCACTCTTGTTTTGACTTGCAGAAGATGTTCTTAATAGGTCCATCACAAAACTTGTGGAGCAAGGTAGCCTGGACCTGATTAAAGGGCTAAAGGTTCAACTGTGCCTTCTCATGTTATTTATGCAGATGATTTCATGATTGTGTGCAAATCCAAATATACTAACATTGAAGCTCTTAAAAATCATTTCCTCAGGTATGCTCAATGCTCTGGTCAACATGTTAATCCTCAGAAGTCGGTTATGTGCGATGGGTCCATTTCTTCTCAAAGGTTCTCTTCTCTTGCTCAGACTTTGAGTTTTCAATAAGGACAACTTCCTTTCACACACCTTGGAGTCCCTATATTTAAGGGTAAATAAAAGGCACGTTATTTTCAACCTATTGTGGACAAAGTTAAAGCTAAGCTTTCTAATTGGAAGGCTTCACTTCTAACTATGGTTGGTAGAGTTCAAGTTATAAAAACATTTATACACAACATGCTCATGTATAGCCTCCTCATATACTCTTGGCCTGTTAGCCTCATCAAAGAACTAGAAAGATGTATGAGAAATTTTGTGTGGAGTGGAGATATAAGTAAGAGGAAATTGATAATTATTGCTTGGAACAAAGTTTGCAAGCCTCTAGTTGAAGGTGGTTTAGGCACTAGATATCTTTCCAAAATCAATGATGCAGCTAATCTCAAAATGTGCTTGGATCTATTTAATTCTTCAAATCAGTGGGCTCAGCTGCTCAGACATAGAGTTCTAAGAAATAATTTGCATATTCAGTATCACATATCTTCTTCAATTTGGTGTGGAATCAAAAGCAACTTCCAGGATTTGATTTATAATTCAACTTGGAACATGGGAAATGGTTCTAAAATTAATTTTTGGACTGATGCGTGGTGTGGCCCCCCCTCTAGCAGAGCAACTTCATATCCAAATAAATGTTAAGACTGGTCTCCAATCCAAAGTTGAAGACTTTGTGCTCAACTTTCAGTGGAATCTTCTTCCAGGTTTAATCTCTTTGTTCCCAAATATAGTAGAAATTATTAACCAAATTCATATTCCTTTATCTCTTAGAGATGATGAGTGCAGATGAATTCACTCACACGCTGGTAATTTAAGCCTTAAGGATGCCTATAAATTTAAGTCCCCTCCTGGTAATAATTTTGGTTGGGCAAAGCTGATTTGGAATACTTCCATTACTCTTTCAAAGTCCCTGTTTGTTTGGAAGCTTTTCCTTTCCAAAGTCCCTACTGATGATATTCAAGTCAAGAGAGGAATTCATATGTTTCCCTCGAGATGTGATCTTTGTGGTGTTCATGAAGAAACATTAGACCATTTATTTTGGCACTGCTCCTTTGCTCAGAAGTTATGGCAGTGGTTAGCTAGTACTATTGATCTTGATTTACAACTCAACTTTTTGGAAATCTGGGATGTTTGCTTTCATGCATTATATAATCAAGCTAGGACAGTTATTCTCTCGGCTATCATTAATACTTTCAACAGCATATGGTCCTCTAGAAACCAGAAAAAGTTCAACAACAAAAATACTCATAGGAAGTCTACTTTGAATATGATAATATCAAGTGTCAATCTAACAGGTAACTCTTTAAAGGTATCCCCGGCTTATAATATCAAGGATTTTCGAATTTTGAAAGTTTTCAAAGTTAAAATTAGACCTCCTTTTATTGCTTGAATTGTGGAGATAATTTGGAAGCCTCATCTTCATTCCTGGATCAAATGCAACATCGATGGAGTATCTCTAGGTGTACCTGGTCAAGCAACTTGTGGCAGTATTTTTAGGGACCACTCGGAAAATTTTCTAGGTTGTTTTGTAGAATTCATTGGAGAAAGTTATGCTCTTAATGCAAAATTTGTTGGAGTTATGAGATCAATTGAAATAGCCTTTGATAGAAATTGGAAGCACCTTTGGTTTGAAACTGACTCCAAAGTAGTTTCTCTTGCGATTAACAATCCTTAATTTGTTCCTTGGCCACTCAAAAACAGGTGGACTAATTGTATACATAAGACTAACAATATGTTGTTTATTCTTTCCCATATATATATGTGTGTGTGTGTGTGTGTGTGTGTGTGTGTGTGTGTGTGTGTGTGTGTGTGTGTGTGTGTGTGTGTGTGTGTGTGTGTGTGTGTGTGTGTGTGTGTGTGTGTGTGTGTGTGTGTGTGTGTGTGTGTGTGTGTGTGTGTGTGTGTGTGTGTGTGTGTGTGTGTGTGTGTGTGTGTGTGTGTGTGTGTGTGTGTGTGTGTGTGTGTGTGTGTGTGTGTGTGTGTGTGTGTGTGTGTGTGTGTGTGTGTGTGTGTGTGTGTGTGTGTGTGTGTGTGTGTGTGTGTGTGTGTGTGTGTGTGTGTGTGTGTGTGTGTGTGTGTGTGTGTGTGTGTGTGTGTGTGTGTGTGTGTGTGTGTGTGTGTGTGTGTGTGTGTGTGTGTGTGTGTGTGTGTGTGTGTGTGTGTGTGTGTGTGTGTGTGTGTGTGTGTGTGTGTGTGTGTGTGTGTGTGTGTGTGTGTGTGTGTGTGTGTGTGTGTGTGTGTGTGTGTGTGTGTGTGTGTGTGTGTGTGTGTGTGTGTGTGTGTGTGTGTGTGTGTGTGTGTGTGTGTGTGTGTGTGTGTGTGTGTGTGTGTGTGTGTGTGTGTGTGTGTGTGTGTGTGTGTGTGTGTGTGTGTGTGTGTGTGTGTGTGTGTGTGTGTGTGTGTGTGTGTGTGTGTGTGTGTGTGTGTGTGTGTGTGTGTGTGTGTGTGTGTGTGTGTGTGTGTGTGTGTGTGTGTGTGTGTGTGTGTGTGTGTGTGTGTGTGTGTGTGTGTGTGTGTGTGTGTGTGTGTGTGTGTGTGTGTGTGTGTGTGTGTGTGTGTGTGTGTGTGTGTGTGTGTGTGTGTGTGTGTGTGTGTGTGTGTGTGTGTGTGTGTGTGTGTGTGTGTGTGTGTGTGTGTGTGTGTGTGTGTGTGTGTGTGTGTGTGTGTGTGTGTGTGTGTGTGTGTGTGTGTGTGTGTGTGTGTGTGTGTGTGTGTGTGTGTGTGTGTGTGTGTGTGTGTGTGTGTGTGTGTGTGTGTGTGTGTGTGTGTGTGTGTGTGTGTGTGTGTGTGTGTGTGTGTGTGTGTGTGTGTGTGTGTGTGTGTGTGTGTGTGTGTGATACGGTGGGAGAACTGACTTGAGGTTTTGCGTTTGTGTTTGCAAATGTTTTGGTTTAGCAAGAGTCGCCACCAACTTTTCATTTTATCCAAAGGAAAGGTAAAAAAGCACAGGAAAGACCTTTGACATTTTTTCTTGGGTTCGGGGGGTAGATTATGAAAAGGGAAGGTGCAAGCACCCTTTTCATCCATGGTTATCCATGGGCTCTTAGTTACTTGTTTAGATCACTTGCTTTTGCTTTTCAATTGTTTGAAATGGTGCTTTGTGTGTGGTTTTGAAAGTATTTTGAAAAGAGGCCATCATTGTGGCAACCTTTGTAATGATTCTTGTTTGAATGTATACAAAGGTATTTGTCTTTTGAAAAGATGTTTTAATGTTTGAAAGTTTGTTTTGGGAAAATGTTTTGAAATTGTGTGTTTTTGAAATTAGCAAGGATGTTTGCAAGTTTTGATCAAGTAACTAAGAGTTGTCTACCCTATCTACTAAAAGATCTTTCCTACACATTTTTAACCCTTTCACATTGTTGTTTTATCATTGCATTTGGTAAACAAACTTGTGCTTGGATGTTAAACGGGACAGGCGTGGGTCATCGTATTGACCATGATAGCAATTGTGCTAAGTATCTTTAGCAAGTTTTTTGAGGGACTAGATCATTTTTGTTAGGCAACCAAGATAGCGTCATCGAGGGACTATGATCTTTTTGTTTGGATTTTGTTTGTTTTTATTTTGCCAAGATACTCAACATACATACCATGGCCATTTTAAAGGCAACAAGTGGATGAAACCCTAGGGGTGTATGTGTGCATTGTGTTGTCAATTTACATGCTTTTATGTCTTGTATTAGGTCTAGCTATTTGTTTTGATTTTGGATATTGCATACAAACCCTAATCTCTATCATGGCATATTTGAAAGCAATAAATGCGTAAAAGTAATCTAAGTTATTACAACATTGATATGGGGAGGGAGATACATATTTGAATAGGGGATTATTTGCAAGAAATTAAAACCCTAGGATTATTACAACCAAATTGAATTCTTTGTTCAAATAATAAATTGACAATATTTAAATGGGCAATCAAATAAATATGCAATATATTATAAATACGCAAAACATGTTTTTGTATTATTTTTATGTATGTAAAAATAAACTATTTAATGCATTAAAAATAATAAAATAAAAGATTATTTTTATTAAGGGTGGAAACCCTAATTTGTTTTAAGAATATATATATATATATATATATATATATATATATATATATATATATATATATATATATATATATATATATATATATATATATATATATATATATATATATATATATATATATATTATGTATTATTTATTTATGTACAATAAAATAAATAAAATATATACAAATGTTAAAAAATAAAAATAATGATAAAAATATTATTTAAGTATACAAAAAATAAAAATAAAAAAATAATAATATTTTTTGTATTATTTACAAGTCTTTATTAAAGAAAGTAAAAGTGTATTATAAAAGTAATTATTTCTATTTTAAAAAGTAATAAATAATAAAATAAAATATGAAAATTTATAAAAATGTTTTTGGTATTTTTTTATATTTAGAAAAAATAAAATAAAGTCAGAAATGAAAAGAAAATAGAAAAATATGCAAAAAATAAACAAATGGGTTGGGGGTGTAAATAGCAAGTCAAGGGTGTCAAAAGTGGAAACAAAACAGGCCCAGCCCATGCTCAGCTTCGTCTTCAACCTTGTGACAAAAACGCGCGCCTGGTATGTTCAAATCTGGAAATCCTGTATACGTGCTCTAAAGCAAAAACTCACAACACAAAAGTTATAGCATTTTTCAACACGATTTCAACCATGTAAAGAACTTAATCTAACTCTCAAAGACCAGAGAGAATTTCTCTGGCCCTAATTTCTAACCTAACTTTTTCATAAAGTTCATCAATCAAATTCTCCCAACTCAATTAACTTAAATAAAATCTATGCATATGTACAGCTTAAGGGCAATGAGTACTACATTTTTTATTCACAAACCTAAGCCTAATGATTCCTAAATAGAGAGATAGAAAGTTGGAAAATACCTGCTTCAGTTGAACTCGAGTATGGCAATGTGGAGGTTTTCAATGAGGCCTGAGATGCTTGGGAGCTTGCTTGAACTTCCTTGGACCTTCCCCAATGCTTAGTTTGCTTTGAGCTTGCTTGAATAAGCCTGTAGAAGTCAACCTGCACAAGCAGAATTTAAAAATGGTGAAGCTTGTAAATGGAGTTACAGTCACTGGCCAATGGTTGGGATAGCTTAGATGAGTTGCATGGAGTGTGTTGGAAGAGGTTTGGGACAAAACGCACGAGTGATTTGTGATTTGGAAACAAAAATGCAGAAACTGCCCTGTTTTGCAAGAAGAAGGTGTTTTGATGTTTTGGAAGGCTTGGGAAGTGGATAGCTCGTGTTTCTGGCTCAAGGAAATATGCAAAACTTGTTTGGAATGGTTACAAGAGTTGGTTTTATCAGATTGCCCAGTTCTCTTTGTTTTTGCAAGTTGGCCTGGCTTTTAAGAAAAGTGTGAAATCACAATGCAAAAGGTTGTACCATCTAGCTTAGGGTCTGCCAAGAGTTGGTAACAATAGCCTGATATTAGTGAACTTTGTTTGCTGCAAAAGAAAGGGTTCAAGTCTCAAGAGGAACAACTTGACATAAAGCCAACTTTATGAAAATGGCAATGTTGCCTTTTTGCTATTTTTGGATTAATCCCTTGTGTAAACCTCTATTGATTAGAAAGAAGCTTCAATCCATTGAGTTTGCATTAAATTTTTGAGTTTGGAAGGGTTTAAAGACCTGTGAGCAAGTACAAGTAAGGCTGGATAGAATTTGCAATGTGTAGCAACATGAAAGATGTCATGGATCAAAGTGACTTTTTGCCAAATTCAAACCTTCGATTCTCCCTAACCATAAATGATTTTGGAGAGTTCTTGGACATTTTGGAAATCTTGTAACATGCTATACAATCCATATTTGAAATGCATTTTGAAATTACAATGGGAACTAGGTGAAAAATGGCCATGAAGATAGGTCAAAATTCTGCCTAAACTAGGGCAAAATTTCACTAAGTTAAAAGTTTCATGGACCCTTATTCCAAAACTCATAACTTGAGATACAAGCATATTTTGGGAAAACTTTGTGTATCAAAGTTGTATATTTTGTGGAGGACTACAACTTTTATGTTGGAAGTTTTGTTTGAATCCAACTACATCATGGTGAAAATGTTGGTCAAAGTTGGGAAAAAATAAGAAAATTTCATAACTTAGAAAAATTCTAAGTTATGAAAATTTTCAATCTTAAACCCTAATTTGCAAAATTAGGTTTCTTGGTGAACAAGTTTCATGTTTTGACACGTCTTGATGAAAAATGACCCTTGGCATTTGATTTTGACCAAAAAGTCAAAGTTTGACTTTTCATTGTACAATTGATTTTTGATCAGTTGACTGGAAAATTCATCTATCAATCCAATGCTTTTGAGATCTTTTGAACCTTATGATTAGGTCAAGATGATGACATTGAGTCTTTGAATCCATGGTTGAACCCAATTTTACATTGGCTAGGTTAAAAATCAGAAATTTCCCTTCTGCAGTCAAAACCCTAAAAATGACCATTTTGCCCTTTTGATGATCTGATCAAATTTCTTGAGGAGTTATGGTCCAAACTTGATCAAATGGTTCATATGAGCCTATAATGTTGATGTGGATAAAAAATTATGAGTTTTGACTGTAAATTGGTCACAGTTGACTTTTTCCCCAATACAGCTGATTTCTAGGTCAACTGGCCAATTGACTGGGCAAAAATTTGATTCAAAGCTTGAAACTTGGTATGGGCACTCTTATAAGCCCAACATGAAGTATGAAAGTCACTTTTAGCATTGGAAGTCCAAAAATCCTTATGCAAACTCAAGCCCTAATTTCAGGTCAACAGTGCAAGGAGATATCTTGAGCAGAGCAAAACCCTAATCCTGTCTAGAATTCAAAGAGTCTTGTGAGAGGGGAATCTTGATAAAATGAGAGAGAGAATTTTGAGGTACAATATATATATATATATATATATATATATATATATATATATATATATATATATATATATATATATATATATATATATATATATATATAGAGAGAGAGAGAGAGAGAGAGAGACAGAGACAGAGAGAGAGAGAGAGAAAGAACTATTGTGCAGACACTCTAGTTTCATTAGGTCTTACCATTCAAGACTTTGTTTGGTAGAATAAAGCTCCAATGCTTGTTTATGATGTTTTGATTCGCAGTGGACTAGGTCTTCCTTATTTTCATTTTTGTTGAGATTGGAGTGTTTTGGTCTATGTCCCCCTCTTTTGTACCTTTGCTTCTTTTTATAAAGTTTTTCCTTTGATAAAAAAAAGGAAAAATATTGAGATTTTAATTAAAAAATTATGATGTAAAATGAAAGGAGGAAAAACCTCATTTTATATAGAAAAATGTTTAACTTGAAAAAGAAATAATTCATGAGATAAATTTAATTAATTTAATTGAGTAACCCTAACTAATAATCAATTAAAACACTTTCATAAATAAAACCTTAATCAAGAAAGAGAAACCCTAAAACAACTATATTGGTTAATTAAATAGAAGTTATTCTTTCTTTTAAATATTTATATTTTTTATAAAAAAATTATTGTTTGTACTAAAGACATTAATGAATAAATATTATATTATATTATTATTAGAAGTATAATTTATATTAAGATATTAATAAATAAATATAAATAAATATTACCACTAAAGATTAAATTTAGGATGAATAATTTATATTTGGAAATTGATCCCGTGCGGTTAGAAATCACGCATTCACTTACCATTAATGCATTTTGGGGTTATATATCATTACTTTTCTCTATTATTTCCCTCTCCACTAATTTGCACTAAATATAAGATCCTACAGTGAAATGTGATTGCAGGAAATCCTATCTCTTATATCCGTATAATTTAAATAAGTCATATTAATTTAGTTACCTTATTTCTTTTAATCCAGAAATAGGATAATTCATTAAAATATAGAGATTGAAATTATAATTAAAAAACCTTTATAGTAACAAATTATATATTTTATAGACAAGGTTGTAAGGGACTAATTGAAACAAGGAAAACTAAAAGTTGATATTTTATTATAAATAGTTTATCAATATTAATTTTATTTTTTTATCTTTTATTATTTAAAAAATTAAATTGCTAGTTGAGTCTGATCCTAATTTATTCAATAAACATATACACTATGTTTGTTTGAAGAGAAATAGGAAAGAGTGAAAAGAGAAAGACAGGAGAGATGACTATTTTCTCTTGCTTCGTAGGCAAAGAAATACAAAAGAGAAATTAAAAATGGTGGACCCATCAATTAATTTAAATTATTCTAATTTTGCCTTTTCTGCAAATTAAAATTATCTATATATTGCACATATTATTCTGGACTGGGTCGGGCTGGCCCAAGAGCAAGGATGAAGGCCCAATTCAAACGGCTTTGCAGGGGGTCACGCCGACCTAGAAGTTACAGCCGTGTCCGCCACTGCCCGCGAACGCAACATCCTCGACCTCACGCAGTCCAACTCGACTTCAGCTCGAGCACCCCTCGTAGGGCAGACTATGACCATTACGCCATCACCTGGATTTCGAAAAGACCGCGTCCTCGTTTGTCCGTACTTCTCGCAAAACACCCAGGAAAGAGACCACGTGCGGGTCCCCACTACACACGTAGAACCTGGCAGTTCCTTTATTGGGCCAATCCTGGTCGGCCCAGCGCTGGGGGCTATAAATATCCTCTGTTCCCAGAGGGTCAAGTATTCATTCTCTTACCATACACACACTTTCTTGCCTGCTCGTACTGCCACTTACTTTAGCATCGGAGTGCCTTGCAGGTACCCCCCCCCCCCCCATCTCGTTCAACTTCAGCTCGGAGCCAGTCGTGACGGTCCAAGTCTGATCCGGTAAGATCAGTGGCGCCGTATGTGGGAAACTAGCTTCCCCGTCTTGTAAAAACTCGAAGACCAAAGCTCAACTCAACGATCACCGTCATGGCTGACCAAATACGTGATGAACAAAACATCCGTGTCGTCGACACCAACAACAGCCTTGCGAATAAAAATGGACACCCTGACAACGTCGGCAACCCCCGTCATAACACCGTCCCTGTGTCGACCGCCCCCGATCCCTCAATCCACCGCGATGGAGTTACCGCGTCATCTTCCTCGGTCCCTCCGCCGCTCGAAGATGACAATGTAGCCACCCAACAACACCATTTTGCCCAATTCCAAGAAGTTCCTGTCCCCGCCGGGGCAGATGCCACAACCCGAGCGCTGTTCGCAGCGATCAATCAGAAAAATTACCTCATCTTCGCCCAAGGGGAAAGATTGAGGGCACTTGAAGGCGATCGAAGACCCCCGAGGAGGCACCGGAGGCCCCAGACTCCACCTCCTCGAGTGACTGAGGTTCATTTCCCGTCTCCCCCGCGGAGACATTACGGAGATACCTCTCGAAGCCCGTCGCCCCGCCCATCGGGGAGACAACCCCCTTTGGAGAGGCAACCCATCATCGAAGCCGGAGGACGCGGCCGCGCCCCCGCGAGACAGGAAAGAAGACACTCTGGAGACGGGCGTGGAAGAATCGACCAACGAGCACCACGCTCGAGAGATGCCCAGCACGACCAGGACCGTCGTGCCCGACAGTATTACAGGTCCCCATCTCTGTCCCCGGAGAGGAGCGACGGGTACGACCCCCGCGGTCCCCTGTCGCAAGCTATCATGGAGGCGCCCATCCCCCCGGGCATGGAGAAGCCTCCACACTTGAAGGAATACGATGGAGTCGCGGACTCGGTCGACCACATAGACGGGTTTGAGGCTATGCTGCACTATCACAATGTAGGGGGCCCATCAAATGCCGGCTGTTCCCCACGACCCTCAGAAAGGCAGCGATGGACTGGTATAAAGGCCTCGCCCCGGGATCAATCACTTCGTGGCGAAACCTGAAGAACCAATTCATCAGTTCATTCACAGCGTCTCGGCGACACCCAAAGACCGAGGCGGCTCTCAAGGCCATCATCCAGAGACAGGATGAAACCTTAAGAGAGTTTATCAATCGCTTCAACCGTGAAGCTATACAGGTCCCCTGCGCGGACCACATGAAGAGATATCTGCTGGAGAGGGGGCTCCTCCCCGGCACGGAATTCAGAAAGGTCATGGGCATCGAGCCACCTAGAACATTCGATGCCCTCCTCGAGAAGGCCCGGGCGTACATGGATTATGAGGAGAGAGAAGCGGCCAACAGAGCCCGAGACCCCAGGACTCGCGGGTCCAACAGCAACCCGCGCCAGGAAGCTGCTCCTCCTCGACGAGCCGGGGAGAAAAGAAAAGAAGACAGACCCCGGGAAGTCCGAGAGCAAAGGGGACCCTCGGGGCGTTTTACCGAGTACACTCCGCTCACAACTTCCCACGAGCGCATTTTGGCGGAGTGTGCCAACACGGACTTCAAGGACGGCGGCGTCAAACGTCCCCGACCTGCTCCCGCCAAGCCCGGAGCAGACAAGAATAAATATTATCAGTACCATAGGAGCCATGGTCATCTGACTGAAGATTGCGTCCACCTCAAGGACGCCATCGAAACCCTCATCAAGGGAGGAAGGCTCGCACAATACCGGTGAAACGACGCTCCTCGTCGTGACGCCTGGGAGACGAGAGAGCCGGAGGAAGACGCCCGACCATCTGACGAGTCGGTCCCCATCCAGACCGCCTTCTCCGTGACCAGACCCGAGGACTTCGACATCCCCGAACACCTGTGGGAGCCGCTCACAACACACAGCAGGTGGGAATATTTCCCCTCCACCATGGTCATCAACGGTGGAGGATTCAACGACTTGACCATTAATTCGGCTAAGAGGAAGCTGGATGAGCTGGTCGACGCGGCACCCCCGCAAACAGTGACATTTGAAAGGGTGAAGGGCAGGTCAGAACCCATCACCTTCTACCTAGAAGAGCTCCCCGGGGGAGCTCCCAACGCGGTCATCCCCTTGCTGATAAGGGAAAGAATGGCCAACTTCGATGTGCATCGCATCCTCGTCGACGAAGGAAGTTCCGTCGATGTAATGTACGGCCAATTGTTCTGAACTCTGCAGCTGGACGACTCACATCTCTCGCCATATGTAGGGTCAGACTTACAGGGTTTCAACGGCTCGACCTCAAAACCTTGGGGATATGTCGAGCTCCTGGTTACATTCGGCGAAGGAACAACGACAAGACAGGTCAAAGTAAACTTCCTCGTCATCGACTGCCCGTCCCTCTACAACTTCATCCTGGGAAGACCAACATTGGCAGAACTGACAGCGGTGCCCTCCACCGTCCACCTGAAGATGAAATTCTACACCAAAAGGGAACGAGTAGCTACTATCCAGGGAGACCTAGCCGCTGCTCGGAGGTGTTTCAACGCTGCATCTAAGGGACGCGACATTGTCGACGTAGGGACAAGGCCCGCCAAAAGACCAGGAACGACACGACAGGAGCCCGACAAGCAAGAGTCCGCCAAGGACGAAGTCCAGAAAGCTCCACCAAAGGTCGACTCTATAGCTCTGGACGCTCGTTTCGATCAGGACGAACCTCCCAACGGCGAGCAAGTTCCACTCCGACCAATACCGGACGGGGATTTTGAGCTCGTCCCCCTCGGCACAGACCCGAGCAAAGGAGTAAAGATTGGCAAGGATCTCCCCGACCTGGCAAGGAAGCAAATCAAAGCCTGCTTGCGCGAGAATGCTGACTTGTTCACCTGGAGCGCCGCGGAGATGCCCGGACTCGACCCAGAGGTCGCCTATCACCACCTCGCCATAGATCCTGCCGCTAGGGCCGTAGTACAACGTAGGCGTAGGCAGTCTCCAGAGAAAACAGAGGCTGCTGAAAAAGCTGTAAAAGACCTCCTAGAGGCGAATTTTATTTCTGAAGCCCGGTATTCCACCTGGATGTCGAACGTTGTACTTGTTAAAAAGAATAATGGAAAATGGAGGATGTGTGTTGACTATACCGATCTCAACCGGGCTTGCCCGAAAGATGCTTTCCCTTTACCGACTATAGACATGCTGGTCGACAACTCGGCCGGCTACAAAACGTTGTCGTTCATGGATGCTTACTCGGGCTATAACCAAATCTCGATGGCCGTGGGCGACAAACACTGCACGGCTTTCATGACCAGCTCGGGCAACTATTACTACAACGTAATGCCCTTTGGACTAAAAAACGCTGGGGCAACTTACCAACGCATGATGAACAGGGTTTTCCACAAGCAGATTGGGGACATGCTCGAGGTTTACATGGACGACATGATCGTCAAATCCCGAGCAGACACCGACCATGCAGCACACCTCAAGGCAGTCTTTGCCGAAGCAAGACAAAGTAAAATGAGATTCAACCCCGAGAAATGCACGTTCGGAGTCGAGGCAGGAAAATTCCTCAAATTCTACCTAACAGAATAAGGAATTGAAGCCAACCCCGACAAGTGTCGAGCGTTCTCCGACCTCTCGACACCAACGTAGAAGAAGTCAATACAAATCATGAACGGCATGCTCACATCATTGTCCCGCTTCGTCGTGAGGTCCGCTCAGCATGCCCTCCCCTTCTTCAAACTCCTTCGTAAAGAAGCAGCCTTCGAATGGAACGAGGAGTGTGAATGGGCACTGCGCCACCTAAAGCAAAGTCTATCTCAACCACCCGTACTATCTCGACCAGCCGACGGGGAGCCACTATTCCAATACTTGGCCGTCTCAAACGAAGCCGTCAGCGCAGCTCTCATCCGCGAGACCACCGACGGACAAAAACCTGTCTACTTCACGAGCAAAGCCCTATAAGGACCCGAAAGCAGGTACCAACAGATAGAAAAGGTAGCTCTAGCCCGGCGAGGAGACTCAGACACTATTTTCTGGCCCACACAATCATCGTGCGAACCGACCAACCAGTGAGGCAACTCCTGGGTCGGCCCGACATGGCGGGCAGAATGTTGAAATGGTCCTTGGAGCTCTCCGAATTCGACATTCAATACGAGAGTAGGAAAGCCCTGAAAGCACAAGCCCTGGCCGACTTTGTCGCGGAAATGATAGCTCACGACCCACCCGCCGGGAAGGAACACAAATGGACCATCTTCGTCGACGGGGCCTCCAGCTCGTCCGGAAGTGACGCGGGGATCCTCCTAGAGAACGAGGAAGGCGTAGTGGTCGAACACTCGTTAGCCCTCTCCTTCCCGATGTCGAACAACCAAGCAAAATACGAGGCCCTGCTCGCAGGACTGAGGCTAGCCGAGGACCTGGGAGCCCGCGAAGTACAAATCTACACAGACTCCTAACTCGTTGCCTCTCAAGTCCAGGGGAGTTACCAAGCCAAGAACGACAACCTCGTCGAATACTTAAACTTAGTAAAAAAATACATGACAAAGTTTGAACGAGCAGAGATCTCACATGTCCCCCGCGAGCAAAACACGAGGGCAGACATATTGTCCAAACTCGCGAGCACGAGAAAGAAGGGCGGAAACAAATCCGTCATACAAGAATCCCTAGCACGCCCGAGCATCGAAAGATCCTCGACACTAGTCGAAGTCCACTCCATAGGAGATGCCTCCTCCTGGATGACCCTGGTGTACAATTTCCTGACGAAAGGTGAACTCCCCTCGAACCAGACGGATGCGACCATCACAAAGCGACGAGCATGCTCCTACGTGGTGCTCGAGCACAAACTATACCGCAGGGGATTCTCCATCCCCCTCCTAAAGTGCATCGATGAATCCACAGTCCCCGAGGTACTGCGGGAGATACACGAAGGGATTAACGCCCAGCACATGGGCGGTAAGTCCTTGGCGAGGAAAGCCCTTCGAGCGGGGTATTATTGGCCGACAATGCAGCAAGACACCAAGGAACACGTCAAGAGGTGTGACAAGTGCCAGAGGCACGGTGACATGCACCTCACCCCCCCTCACGAACTGAGCATACTGTCGTCTCCGTGGCCGTTCGCATGGTGGGGTATGGACATCCTCGGTCCCTTCGTACAAGGGACTTACCAAAATAAATTCCTCATCGTGGCCGTGGATTACTTCACGAAATGGATAGAAGCCGAGGCTCTCGCGAAAATCACCTCGCACAACATCCTCCGTTTCTACAAGAGAAACATCCTCACCAGATTTGGAATCCCGAGGGCACTGGTGACCGACAACGGCACCCAATTCACTGACCACGGGTTCCAGGACTTCGTCACTAAACTAGGAACAAAACAACACTTCACCTCGGTCGAGCACCCTCAAACCAACGGGCAAGTCGAAGCCGCGAACAGGGTCATCCTCCGGGGACTCAAACGCCGACTTGGCGAAGCCAAGAGGGGTTGGGTCGAAGAGCTGCACAGCATCTTGTGGGCATACGGCACCACGCCCCACTCGACGACGGGCGAGACCCCCTTCCGACTAACATACGGCATCGAGGTCGTCATCCCGGTAGAAATCGGGGAACCCTCCAGACGGACAGAGAATCCCCTCGACAAAGAAATAAACGACGAGGCACTCAGGGACGAACTCGACTTAGTTGAGGAAATCCGATCGGGGGCGGCCCTACGCGAAGCCACCTTAAAACAACGAGTGGCTCTGCACCACAACGACAAGGTCATTAAACGCGAGTTCGAAATCGGAAGCCTGGTGTTACGAAGGAACCAGAAAGACTCCCGCGAAGGGAAATTGGCCGCGAACTAGGAAGGGCCTTATCGCGTCCACGACACCACTGGTACCAGGGCATATTACCTCGAGCAACTGGACGGAGAACCACTACCACGACCCTGGAACGCTGCTAAAATGAAGCAGTACTATAGTTAAAAACCCTTAACACCGAGGACTCTCGCCGTCGACAACCACGTCCGGTCAATGAGGAAAAACGTCTGACCCCGTAGGAAGGCCAAGGTACAGGCCCGACCTACGCCCAAACGGCATAACGTCGTTCAGCAGACAAGCATGAACGATAGTGCCCGACGTGGACACCTCAATCGAGCTCCACCGTCGAAGTACCTGTAGGGCAGAACACCCAGCTCGTGATGGGCAGTTCACGCCACGGGTGAGCAACCCCGATCCGGGTCATACGCCCGAACAAACGGCTTCGCTCCGCACGCCCGAAGAATCTCGAAGAACGTCGGACCATCCAAAGGGTCGAAAAAGAATCCCTCCTCGAGGTCGTAACTTAGGCGAATTTCGCCACCGAATAAAAAGTCGAGCACAAGCACGTCCCGAACAAAAGACTTAGGCAAATTTACCAACAAAGTCACAACCACACACTGGCAAGTCTCGGGGCCATAACTTAGGCAAATTCTATCGCAAAATATCAAAATATAAACACGGGCAAATAATAAAATTCGAAACAAACATTCATTCAAAAAGCTCGTGAGCAACAAAACAAATAGAAATAAACCGACCAAGAAGGCCGGCGATGTTCGGAAAGTACAAGAGCGGGCACGCAGGCCCAAAAAGTAAAATATGCACGGGTACGCAGGCCCCAAAAACAACCAACAGTGAAAGAAGGCGCACAGGCCCGACTAGAATCTCACAGCTAGACTTCCCCGGGGCTACCACCGCCGACAACAGGAGACTCGGGCGGAGGCACGATCTGGCCGTCGATGATCTGAGACATGTAGCCCACTCCTTCAGTATTCAGATCGGGATTCAACAGAGTGAGCTGGCTAACCGCGGCTTCAAAGCCACCCGCCAAAGCACCGACACAGTCCGCCTCGAGGAGTTGAATACGAGCGACCAGTTCCGACCGACTCCGCAAAGGAGCTGTCTCCTCCGACTCATCCTCGGCAGGGAGCATGGCGGCCTTTAGTTCCTCGACCTCTTTGGCGAGGCGCCCGTTGTCAACTTCCAAATCTTCCCGGTCCTCACGGAAGTACTCCCTCTCCTCGGAAATCTTCCCCGAGTTCTCTTTCTCTGCGGCCAGCAGCTCGGCTTACTCGCGGAACATCTCCTCAGAGCGCTCCAGGGCAGCCTTCAACTTTCGTGAGCTCGCAGTAAGGGCAGATTTCTCCTGTTCCAGCTCCTTAATGCGATCAGAATCTGCCCCCTCCTCGGCCAGGACAACGGCCATCTCGGCCATTTTGACCATCCCGACCATGTTGGCGGCCAGATGCTTCCTCTGACTTTCCTTGCTTAGCCGCCTGATGGTATCAGCTTCGTCGGCGCTTACGGACAAGGGAAACCCCTCGAAGAAACCCTCCTCTTTAAAACAGGGGGGCAACCCGAAGGACCTCACTGCACCAGACTCCTCGCCGACCTTCGGTTGGCTCTCCACCCGGTTCCTCTTCCTCGGTATCAGGTTGATATGCGGCTCAACATCCTGAGCGTCCGGGGACCCTCCAGAAGCATCGCCAGGGCTAGTTGGCGGGGCCATCCTCGTCGCCTGAGGAGCTCGCACCACTCTCTTGTTGACTTTCTTATCCTGCGTCAGCTTCAGGAGCCTCTCCTTTCGTCCAGCCATGAGACCTGCATAAAAGAATCTCGGGTTAGTGACGAGCAAATAACAAGCGAAGAAATTCAAACAAGACAAAAAAATAATAACCTAGCAGGTTCGCGGCCTGCCCGAAGGACTGGCACTCCATGAGCGCCTTCGTATCGATAGGTCGGGCCTCAAAGGTCGGATAACCATCTTCGTCGAGAATATCCTTTCCCTCTGGGCTCGACGCCCACCCACTCCAGCAGAGGATCGTCGATGGTGTCGACCAGATTCACATTCTCCTCGGCGCTTTGGTCTTCCACCTCATTGCGCCCCGAGGAACACGGTTCATCCGCCATTGTCACCTGCAAAGCACAGGAAACCAGTCATTTGGGGAGAAAATCCACACGCTCGCCATAACTGACGGGGAAAAGGGCACGACAAACCGAGTCACACTCCACACACGATTAAAAAGTTAAAGATTCGACCAAAAGAGTGGAGTCACCTCCCCGACGCCAACATACCGCGGCAAGTCGACCTACAGATTGCCTAAATGGGCCAACGTCCCGGCCAGTCAAGAATATGTCGACCTAGGCTATGGACATGGCGAGCGATATCATAAATCCTTAGAACTATGAATTTATCGGGCACTATCACGAGTTAGGCGCCCTGAATCATGAAGATCCCGGGCAGTATTGCGAGTCACATACCTAAACTATGCATTTAGTGGGCGCAAACATGCGTTTTCCGGGCATAAACATGGATTTGCCGGGCGAAAATACGAATCTACCGGGGCTAATCCCAGACGCACAGTCTCTAACGTATAAAACAATGGAAAAAATCACATACCACAGAGGGAAAACATAAGGGATAAGACGCTTACTTGAAATCAGGAAAGAGATACGGCGGCGGAGAAGAGAATCACCGGCGAAGAGCACGGCGGTCCTATGAAAATCTGGAAAAAAACAGCAGCAGCAGAGGCAGAGGAAGGAGGAGAAGCGCGAAGAGGAAAAACATATTTTGGGGCCCAAGGACCCTATTTATAGTGATGACGTGGAATACAAAACGTCACCCCGGGGAACCACGAACTTCCCTCCTCGACGCATAGCTCCCCTAGGCAATGATGACCCTATCTTCAATAGGGTGGCGTCACGATTCCCAAGGGATGCCTCGTGTGCTCAACGAACACAGCTCGTCGAGAGTCCCCCGAGCACTCCTCGAAAGGAATTATCTCACGAGCGCGACACAGGGGAAACTCCTCGAGTGACCACGGGGAACCAAATCTCTTGTCCGAGCACGGGACCTCGTGACAGAGGCGAACTAAGATCAAGTCATGATTCCTACTCCAGGAACCACGACTTGGGGGGCTCCTGTTCTGGACTGGGCTGGGCTAGCCCAAGAGCAAGGATGAAGGCCCAATCCAAACGGCTTTGCAGGGGGTCGCGCCGACCAAGAAGCTACAGTCGTGCCCGCCACTGCCCGCGAACGCAACATCCTCGACCTCACGCAGTCCAGCTCGACTTCAGCTCGAGCACCCCTCGTAGGGCAGACTATGACCATTACACCATCACCTGGATTCCGAAAAGACCACGTCCTCGTCCGTCCGTACTTCTCGCAGAACACCCAGGAAGGAGACCACGTGCGGGTCCCCACTACACACGTAGAACCTGGCAGTTCCTTTATTGGGCCAATCATGACCGGCCCAATGAAGGGACCTTGGCCCAGCGCTGGGGGCTATAAATACTCTCTGTTTCCAGAGGGTCAGGTATTCATTCTCTTACCATACACACACTTTCTTGCCTGCTCGTACTGCCACTTACTTTAGCATCAGAGTGCCTTGTAGGTACCCCCCTCCCATCTCGTTCAACTTCAGCTCGGAGGCAGTCGTGACGGTCCAAGTCTGATCCGGTAATATCACGTATCAAAGTGTTATTTTAAAATAAATTATTAAATAAAGAAGTGCAAATATAAATAGAGATTTTTTTAATATTTATTCCTTCATTGTTTTTTTATAAGGTTCATTTTATTTTTTATTAAAGTCAAAAATAAAATTAATTATTTTAATTATAATAATAATCCACATTGATTTAAAATTAATTTATTTTTATCAAATTATTAAAAAAAATTAAATTAAGTTATTTAAAAAAATGATTTGAGTTAATTTTTTAATTAGAAACATTTTAGTATTTTCATAAAAATTCAACACTTCTTTCTTCTCTATTTCTTTTCTCTTTTCTTTTACGTTCAACATATTAAATTATCTCTATTCTCATCTATTTTATCTTTTCACAATCTTTCTCACTTATTTCACTCTTTTCATTCTTTCTTCACGACCAAACATAACTTCCATCTTATTTATATGGGAAAAGATTGGCAAAATAGTTAGTAAAATAGAATAATAGAGAAAGCAACCTATGTAAGCAACGTTTGTTGTAAAAGTTTGATGAGGACAAGTCACATTCACACCATAAATTAAAAAACAAAAAGTCTTTGTTTCTCTTTAACATTTGCACATGGAGATAGTTGTTTCTCTTTTCGCTATCTTTTCCTACTTTTACTCTTTTGTGTCTATGAAAGATACTCTTACTCTCTCTTTGTTTTGGTTTGATGGAGAAATATTAATAGACAAAAAATGTGATGGAACTTTTTTTATTGTTTGGTCTTAGGAGTAAATAGAAAGAAGGAAAGATAAAAGAAACATTTTCTCTTATATAGTTTTGTAGACAGAAAAAGAAAAGAAAAACACAAATAACATAAATTTCCATTACTTGCATAAATAAGAAAATTTACAATTACATTCTCTAATAAACCCCAACCCAACATACTAAGCTAAAGTTGCTCACAATAAATTAGTGAAGCAAACAATGCTTCCAACAATACTAATAAGGCGGGTGGTATTAATTTCCACCTCCTCCAATTTAGCAAAATACTAACATAAATCATAAAATACCATAATAATTAATCTCTGCAAGCTTTCTTAGCAACAGAAGATTAACTAAAAAAAAAAACCCCAATAATCAAAATGGCCCAAATAAATATGAACCATGTTGTTGCAATCAAAATGATGAAAAGCCTATTCAAAAAAAGCCCTTCACATTTTCTAAACCACCAACCCACCACCATAATCGTGAGTACCTGAGTTCGAACCCTAACACATCCAACCCTAACAAAATCGGCCTTTGTCGATTGAGTTAAGATTTGCGGACAACTAGCATACTATTTAATACCTTAGTATACTAATACTTAATTAAGGAAATTAAATTAAAACATACTATATTAATTGTATTATGATAAATTATGTGTCTAGTGGAATTGGGCACCAGTGTAGGTTTGACCAAAGGACCAACCAGAAGGGGCAACATTGTTTGAAACAATGGTTTTTCCATCACTTGTTGTAACCTTAAAAGACAAAGGTTGTCCATTGAGATAATTGTTGCTTTGCCAATTTTGTCCCCAGTTTCTTGACATTGGCATCCACCCTGTTCTTGAACCTTTAATAGCAACTGAATGTACATCTCCAGCACCACCCACATTTGTTACTAGGACTAAATTGAAGTAGGAATGTCCATTTATTGTAAACCTAATTCCTCCCCTTCTCCTGCAGGGTACCCTACATAAATCCACACAAAAATAAATTACTTTCAACCATAGATATTCCTTTGTTCTTTTTAGTTTCCTTTTCTATATTTTCCAATTTAAGAAAAATAATAATTTTCATTGTTAATTTAATAATTTTAAAATCTTCTCTAATAATTTAATTTTGACTATTAAAATTATATCAAACAAGTAAAGTAAAATTTAGGCTTAATTATAATTTAGTTCTTTAATTTTGTCAGATTGACAATATTAATTCTGCTATTTTAAATTTAAATTTAACAGATTTGATGTTATTTTTATAATTTTTTTTAACAAACCTGTCTAAAATTAAAATAGAGGAATTAACCTTGTGAATCTGATAAAATAGAGAATTAAAATTATAATTTAAAAGAAATTACCAACCCTAAAAGGAATCTCATTAACTACCTACAAAAGTTAAAAGAAATTACATGATAACTAAAAACAAAAGAAAGTTAGGAAACTTCCAAATACATGTGATTTAAAAATAGAATTTTTTTAAAAAAATATTTAAAAAAAACCTCATTTAAAAGTTGAAAGTGACACAAAGGCCAACCCATTAACACAATTTAAATTTAAAAAAAGCAAAAATAAAATTATTAAAAATAAAAATAAAAAGAATATAAAAAGTTACCTTCTGTAAGAAACAGGAACAATTCCAGCTTTATATTGAGCAATTCTAAGAAAAACAGGTTGAGCAAGATCAAAGTGATGCAAAGGAGGGTTGCACCATCCTCCATTATTATTAGGTAAGGCATTGTTTGGAGGACAGAAATTAGTGGCAGTAACCAAAATGGAAGCAGGAAGACACCATTTATGGTCACCAGCACATCTTATCTCAAAACAAGAGCCACAGCTCAAACCACTGTTGAACAAAGCTGTGCTTAAAGCAGCAGTGTTTGTTCCATAACCTTGACTGTATAGGTTACCATACCCACATGCACCACCTAAAAATATTGATTTTTATATAATTTTGTCAAAGGGATCTTGTTTTAATTTCTTAATAATGATTAAAAAAAATTAAGCTTTTTGAAAAAATTTGCTTACCCATTGTTCCAGATGCATCACTTCCTCCATAGAAGGTTGCATGTGCATTAGTCCATCCTCCTCCATAGCCATAAGCAGATGAAAATATAGTAAGAAATCCAACCAAGAACAAATTAATTGGTACCATGTTTTCCTGTATAGATAAACAAAATTAAGTTAAATAAAGAAATTAGTAATATTTTTTTCAAAATATCAAGCTTAAATTGTGAAATGTTGAAGTGAAATGAATAATTACTTTGATTTTGTAGGGTTGATGAAAGGAGAGACAAAATGCACTATGAGAGAGAGAGAAAATGAGAAGTGAATGAGTGAAGTAGAGTGAAGGGAATGGTACTTAATTTATAGACCTATGAGAGAGTGAAAAAAGATTGGGTTAGTTTACAACTTTAACTACTGTTTTTAAAATTGTTGGGAGAAAAAACCACTAGTGGTTTATTAAAATAAGAGCTTATTAAAAGAGTAGGCAAGGGGACAATTTTTGAAGATGGAAAAAAAAGCTGTTTTGTGATGGAAAGCGTGTGGTATTGTAGCTTTCATGGTTAGAAAATCTAAAAAATGGATGTGGGGTATAGTGGTTTTAACTTGGATGGTTAGCAAGCTGCCAATAGCACATGCAACCATCTTCCATTTGCCGCAAATACCCTTTCAAATCTTCTCTCTGCTTCTCACTGTTGCACCAATGCTTTTTTTTTATAAAAACAATTAAAAACTTATTTGTGCACTGTTTTTTTTATTATGAAGTTTCAGTTTGTCTCTTTGGTATGGTATGCTGACAAGTTTGCATTGGCGTTAAGATTTCTCTAATGTGTGCAAGTGTGATAGGCGTCTATTAGGTTGTTTTGTTTTTACTATTTTATCAATATTAAGATTTATATAATGAGACTAGTCTGTCGAGATAGGAAATATCACAATAGATGGGAAATTTTACTTTCGATAAATTTAACATTGATATTTTTTTCATGATTAAAATCTTTTTCATATTAAATATTAAAAATTTAAAATAATTCAAATGCATTGTGATTCATTACATAATAGAATGTCTGTTCAGATATTAATTGAAATTCAGATATATAAATAATTAATGTCCTTACATGTCAAAACATTAATCTCTGCAAAACAAAGATAGGATAAAGCATATTGATTAATATATTATCAGAACAAGGTCATACCAGATGTTCCAACACGTGTTACGACATGTTAATCAATAAGTAGATAATGAACTGTAAATTTGCATAACGAAAGTTCAGCCAAGACTCTTGACTCACAAACATACTTGGATTTGCTTCAAAATTTCATCCAAGATTAATATACAATTCATTACCTAAAGGATTTTGAATCTGTATATGATCTTACTAGATCAGAAAAGGACCGTCGCAGCTGGCTCAGACAGAAGTTGAATGAGATGGGGGGTACCTGCAAGACACTCTGATGGCAAAGTAAGTTGTGGAATGAGCAAGCAAGTATGAGTTTAGAGAGATAAATAGAATATCTGACCCTCTTGAGAGAGAGGGTATTTATAGCCCTCAGCGCTGGGCCAAGATTCCCACTCTTAGGCCACGTTGAGACCCAATAACAAGAACTGTCAGGGCTTACGTGTGTATGGAGTCCAGCAAGTGGGCTCCTCCATGGTCAACTGCCCCGTGAGAATAGGGTTGGACCCGTGATTTCTGGAGGGCAGTTTAAGATGGTTGTCGTGGGATCGTGGGTCATGTCCTCCAACGGTCGGATAGGGAGTTGTCCAACGGTCCCTAACTTGGGTTGTCTTTGGGATTCCTATTCGAAAGGCAAGTATAGGCCCATTCCAGATCATTATAGAAACAATATCTACCACAATGTGTCAAATCGATACAAAAGGTGACTTACAACACAAGAAAGTACAAGACTCTCAAAACCATAAACTCGTATTTTACTTTACAAAATTTTTACACAAGGATTAGTTAAATTGCCCTAGGTTTAAGTCTTTCTTTTATAATCTTCAGTTGTCCATGAGCTTTGAATCTTCTGTTAAAATATTCTTTGATTCACTGCTAAATCGCTCCTTAAATCTTGGAACAGATTTATCAAAATTCTACTGTAGTAGTCCAAAATGTCGAGTCTTCATGGTAGGACATCATGTTTAACATGTTGTTCTTCACATATTTTAACATCTTGTTCAGCATCTTATTTTACCAAAATTAGTCAAATCTTTAGAGCTTTCAATCTCCCCCTTTTGGCAAATTTTGGCTAAAATTCCTTTTGTACAATAAATCCAAGAACAAAAGTCCTGAAGTCATTTCAGCCGGAAGCTTTTATTCTTCTTGTACATGAGGAAGAAGATAATCAGAACACAAATCTGATTATCAAGTTACTCCCTCTTAACCCAGAAACCGATTCTTGTCACAAAGGGATAAATCTTCCTCTCTAGGGGTATAAGAGAACCCTTAAAAAGTAACATAAACTTTATCCTAAACAACCAAACACCAACCTGGATAACTCAAAACACAGGACACAATTGTGCTCATAACTCATATCACAAGACACAAATAGAAATTGACACATGACTCAGACATGATGTTGAGACATCATGTTAAACATCCTTGCAAAACAACTACAAGGACATACGCAACACTCATATAGTGATCAGTACCTTTCTCCCCCTTTTTATCCAAAATATAACAAAGATATCCCCCCATAAAACCATACCCAGATTGTACTCACCCAAACTCGGACAAAAGTCATAAGAGCTTTGATGAAGACAACCTAACATAAGATGATTGAAAAGAAAGAGATGACTCCTTTAAATACTCGAGTTGTTACTTAGGAATTAACGACTCTCGACTCTAACAATGGTCTTGGTAAATAAGAGCATTATTTAAGGAATATAACTGCACCAAAAATAAGTATGCACCATCCAAGTCAGTTTTGAATACCTTTATTGACTCTAGACTGATTCATCCAGGAATTGATAGTTCCAATAAATGTGCATGCACAATCAGAGATACGTTTCACAGTTCCACCTGACGTGTATTCAGATACACCATCCACAAGCACCACTTGTTGATCTTCACAGAGCCAAGTCCTGAACAATGTCCTGACATTCATCCAGACATTGTCTACTCTCTCTTATCTTCAAATGAGGCAACACCTTTTTCAGCATTCAGCCAAAGATTTTTTAAACTAGGGCCATAAAGTGGTTCAAAAATATTCCTCTAAGAAATACTCATAAATATTCACGTTTTGAAGCATAATCAAAATACTTTCCATTGACTTTAACATGTACTCCTTTCAGCTAGAATTAGAGATACTTGAGCATGATATATTCTATTTATCAATAGAGAACTTCCATTGATCTTGACTTCAATCTACAGAGAGAAATAAATTCTCAAAAAGATAATTCTCAGATCACTCATAAGAAATATGAACATGTTTTGATTCAACCTACTGAGTTCCCAATGACAGAATCAAACTTAAGCTTCCAAGTCCGCCGTGATCTGCACCAGTAACATAATGTTTGGACATCTTGCCTGACATCACATCTTCACAAGAGGAACTTAAACACAACATGTTTGACCCCCAAGCAATCTATATGAAGACCGCACTTCTTCAGCAGTACTTGCTAGATAGAAGTTCAACTCCCCCTGTCATAGGTAATCGGTCCTCCTTTGACAAGAACCACATAAATAGAGACCGAAAACACAAGACTCATATTTATGTTCACATAGAGGGAAATACACAGCTTTGCATCCCATGTTCAACACACTTGCTGAACACATTCACAGACGGTTATACTCCTTGAGAATACATCCAAACACCCTGGACTATTCACACCTCAAAGACATATATGACCAATAGCCTCTTAAGTATCTCAACTCTTTGGATAGGCAAGATGGCATTCCCATCAATCACATTCTCTAATATGATAGATCTTGTTCACTTACTTCACAAGATTCAAGTTGACCCATTCTTTTTAGAGTAACTTGTAGCAGAAGGAACCACTTTCCCACAAGCATTCTAATTTCAGCATGAGTCAGAGTACTATGTCTGATGTCTAACACAGACCCGTTATAATCCATAACATCCTCAAAGACAGTCTTCTCCACATAATTCTCCAGCATGATTAGATAAAATACTTATGAATAAAATAGTAAGTATCAAGCATCACACCATAATTCTAAGTTATCTTCCAAAAACAGGTATGATGTTGCAACAACACGTAGGTCTTTGCATATAGGTCCTTCACAAGGATCTCACAGTTGCAGCATCATAATCTAAAAAAAAACTAGACATCACAAAAGATAGAATATCACTGAGAGAAATAAACTCTCATACTTCTCATGAAGCTTCCACCAAAACCACAAAGTTAATACATAGACTGCAATCATCCTTAAGCACCTTAAGTGGAGATTCCTCTATAAGCATCAAGGCAAGGAAGGAACTAGCTTCTTCTCAAGTCTTCTGTCTTCTAGTTTTTTGTACAGTCCTTCATACCACAAGGTGCATCAGTATTTAAAGAGCAAATGACACACATTTCATTGACCTATTCTTAGATAGAACCTTCCTAGAGCATATAGACAACTATGGTTATCTGACACAACTTTCTACAGAGTTGATCAATGGTCTTCTGATCCACCGGTAAGACTGGATCTTTTACATCTAAATCCTCCTGGCACCAACCAGAATTCTGGAATGCTCATACCAAACAACTTAGATGATACTCCAATGTAAGTATATCAACTACTAAATGATTCACATAAGTCTAGAGATCATGAGCCAAATCACGAGCCAAACTCTCAACTGAAGATCAGCTTATCCCAAGATGATGCAGCTCCACTTCACATAACACCTTCAGAGAAAACATTTGTATGTTTAACTTGATGTTAGAACATCAATGGCTTAACATGTCGTCTGATGAAATCCATGATGCTTGATATAGTCTTGAAGATCTCAAGGCTTCCAAACCATATCCTACCTTGGATGTCTTTTCTAGCAGAATTGGAGTTTCATATTCTCATAGACTTGATCAAGATACTAAGTTTAAATAGACATCCTTCATCTTTCTTAATATTAATCAATTTTCAAGAACAATTCTCCACTAGATTCTTCTATCCTTGAGCAGACAATTCTTTAAGATGTCTGAGAAATAGTCCTAAACCTTGGATCTTAACCTCCATATACTAATAGAGAAATCTTTAAGACTTCTTTAGAAGAATACTACAAACTCCTTCACATGTAGAGGCTTGGCTCCCGTGTTCCTGTAAACTAGATCAAAAATAAACTGACCCAAGGAAATTCACCAGGTTGATGATGTTTTCTCCTACATCATCCTTTTCATTCAAGACAGATTAGGGATCTTTTGAGGACCACACAAATGATACTTATGCAAAAAGAAAAACATACACATGTATTCATCTTCCAAGACTCTCACTTGGAAAGCATTAACTGGATTCATAGGACATGTTTTTGAGAATTCTCAACTAATGATGTTGCACTCTAATGTAACATCTAGACTTCAGATCTCTTGAATGCTAACTAAAGGATAAGCAATTAAATACTTGTGGATGTCACAAATAGCAATTGATTTTAAATCCTTATTCAGATAACCGCACATGATCTAGAGGATGTCAACATTATAGGAGCACAAAACATGTATTTACTCCCTTTGCCAAGGGAAATGTTGAGATATCAAGGTTAATATTCTGACTTAACTGGAAAAACCCTATCAACCTTATTTGAGAAGGAGCATATCCTAACAGATCTAATTTAGATTTAGGATTAGAGAGATACTCTTATAAGAACACAAATGGTGAAAAATAAATCATCTGCATCAGAGATCAGAAATCAAGCCCTTCAAGAGAAAAAATAAATTGCTCTTATTTTTCTGAGTGGTTTGTCACTCTCAGATTCACTGTCTAGAATAAACCCATAGTACCTTCATATTGATTATTTTCTCTTCTGAGATCTTTTCACAAATAGAAATGCCTTTAGAGTCGACTTGAGAGAAATCTCAAATATCTTTGGCTACTTTATTACATGATAAGAGTATTTACCAATCATGGATCAAATTGTGAAAGAATCAACACAATCTCTTCTCTTTATCTTACTCACAATTGGTCTTGTACTTCTATAAAAATTAGCACCATCTTGCTTAATTAACCTGGGATGTAAGCAGTTGGAAATTTATACCTTAGATATAAGGTTGAAGGGTCTCGAGAGAGATTCAATATATTTTTACCATAATTTAATCACTTTTCTAGTTAAATAACACCTCAAACAATTCCAAGAGTATATCTTCCTTGAACCACAACTCAAGGAACACACATTTCTACTAGAGTTATTTCATCATAGCCATATGCAGCGGAACAAAACACATCCTCAACAAGCTCCATACAAGATGTCAAAAACATCCTATAGGACATCATGCATAAGAAATATCCTCAAGAGCAACCAGCAATTAGTGATTTGAGTATATAAACATTACGCCCTTTGCCATACCCAATTCATCCTCCTCCTCAAGGGAAAACCCAAATCACCAGAAGACAAACCAAACTTGAACACCACACACCAAACCTGAACACCTAGGATGTGAGCAGTTGGAAATATATACCTTATATATAAGGTTGAAGGGTCTCGAGAGAGATTCAAGATATTTTTACCATAATACACATCTTAATCACTTTTCTGGTTAAAGAACACCTCAAACTATTCCAAGAGTAGATCTTCCTTGAACCACAACTCAAGGAACACACATTTCTACTAGATTTATTTCATCATGGCCATATGCAGCGGAACAAAACACATCCTTAACAAGCACCATACAAGATGTAAAAAACATCTTATAGGACATCATGCATAAGAAATATCCTCAACGGCAGCCAGCAGTTAGTGATTTGAGTATATAAACATTACGCCCTTTGTCATACACAATTCATCCTCCTCCTCAAGGGAAAATCCAAATCACCAGAAGATAAACCAAACCTGAACACCACAGGTTCACATATCAAAGGCACGTACAACAAGAAAAATATGTCTCACAAGTAACACCACGACCATAACACTAGCTACAACCAACACTTAGATCCTTCATGAATACTCCTTCCTTGTCTATTATACCAGAAAGTATCTTCCCCAAATCTCATCCAGAACAAAACAAGATGCCTGCTCTGATACCAATTGAAATTCTGGTACGCATATAACTAATGTCCTAACACATGTCAAGACACTAATATCTGTAGAACAAAGACATGATAAAACATATTGATTAACACATTATAAGAACAAGGTTATGCCAGATGTTCCAACATCTGTTACGACATGTTAATCAACAAGTAGATACTAAACTGTACATTTTCATAATGATAATAACACAAAGATATGATGACCTAGTTCAATGTACAACAACACCTACTCTGGGGGCTACCAAGCTAGGAAGAAAATTCCATTATCACTAGTATTATTTTATGTAAACAACCTCAGGTTTACAAGTAAACAATCTCCATTTTACCTAATTACTACCCAATGCAATCTTTATCTCAGAACTCCATTTAAGATAAGAGAAACTGAACTCACTCCCTAAATCACCTCAGTGATATCTAACAATCACAACCTCGATGATTGCATCAAACTACTTGAAGGAAACCCCTTTCAATATAAAGTTCATCTAAGACTCTTAACTAGAAAACATACTTGGATTTGCTTCAAAGTTTCATCTAAGATTAATATACAATTCATTACCTAAAGGATTTTGATTCTGTATAGAAACAATGTCTACCACAATGTGTCAAATCGATATAAAGGGTGACTTACAACACAAGAAAGTACACGACTCTCAAAACCCTAAACCCTTATTTTACTTTACAAAATTTTTAAACAAGGATTAGTTAAATCGCATGAGGTTTAAGTCTTCCTTTTATAATCTTCAGTTGTCCATGGGCTTTGAATCTTCTGTTAAAATATTCTTTGATCCACTGCTAAAGCGCTCCTTAAATGTTGGAACATATTTACCAAAATCCCGCTATAGCAGTCTAAGATGTCGAGTCTTAATGGTAGGACATCTTGTTAGACATGTTGTTCTTAATATATTTTAACATCTTGTTCAACATCTTGTTTTACCAAAATTAGTCAAATCTTTAGAGCTTTCATAATCTCCAAATTCTCTCTAACTTCATTTTCTCCAATTAACCACTTTTCACCATTAACTCACCAACTTATTTTATGTATGTTCCAATATTTGGCATCAAGAGTCTTGGTTCTGATCTATTAACCTGCTTCAAACATGTTTATCATTTTAAGTTATCAAATCTCTACCTGTGATACGGTGGGAGAACTGACTTGGGTTTTGCGTTTTGTGTTCGCAAATGTTTCGGTTTAGCAAGAGTCGCCATCGACTTTTTATTTTATCCTAAGGAAAGGTAAAAAAGCACAGGAAAGACCTTTGAGATGTTTTCTTGGGTTCAGGGAGTAGATTATAGAAAGGGAAGGTATTAGCACCCTTTCTATCCATGGTTATCCATGGGCTCTTAGTTACTTGCTTAGATCACTTGCTTTGATTTTCAATTGTTTGAAATGGTGCTTTTCAAATGTTTGAAATGGTCCTTTGTGTGTGATTTTTGAAGATGTTTTGAAAAGAGGTCGTCGTTGTGGCAACCTTTGTAATGATTCTTGTTTGAATGTATACAAAGGTGTTTTTGTCTTTTGAAAATTTTTCAATGCTTGAAAGTAGGGTTTTGAAATTGTGTTGTGAAGTGTGTTTTGAAAAGTAGCAAGGAGGTTTTTTGCAAGTTTGATCAAGTAACTAATAGTTATCTACCCTATTTTACTCAAAGATCTTTCTTATGTTTTTAACCCTTTTAACAGTGTTGTTTCACCATTGTATTTGGTGAACAACCTTGTGTTAGGATGTTAAACGGGACAGGCGCGGGTCATCGTATAGACCATGATAGCAATAGTGTCAAGTATTTTTGGCAATTTTCTTGAGGGACTTGATCATTTTTGTTTAGGCAACTCAGATAGCGTCATCGAGGGACTATGATCTTTTTGTTTGTTTTTGTTTTGCCAAAGTAATCAACATGCAACCATGGCCCATTTTTGAAGGCAACAAGTGGATGAAACCCTAGGGGTGCAAGTGTGCATTGTGTTTGTTTGTTCATGCATGTTTATCTTGGATTAGGTCAAGCTAGTTGTTGATTTTATTTTGCATACAAACCCTAGGTCTAGGCATGGCATAATTGAAAGCTTTTAAATGTGCGATAATTTAAATGCTACACTATTACAACATGATATAGGGAGGGGGATACAAATTTGAATTGGGGATATTTGACAAGGAAATAAATTCTAAGTTATTACAACCATATCGAATGTACAAGTCAATATTTAACATTTAAATAAACACAATTAAATAAATATCAAATAAAAATGTATTATGCCAAAAAAAGATTGTTTATGTATGTGAAAAGGGTTTTTTTAATGTGAAATATAAACAAATAAAAAAAAAGGTCAAGTTTTAATTGTTTTGGTTATTTTAGGGCAAAACCCTAATTTTCAAATAAATAGCAATATTTATTAATTATATACAATAATTATATTAATTTATACAAAAATCAAAGTATATTGTAAAAAAAAATATTTTTAATGTCAAATATTAATAAAATAAAAATGTATTATTTTGTATTTTTTGTCTTAATTATTTAACTAACTAAAGTATATATATATATATATATATATATATATATATATATATATATATATATATATATTTTATTTACAAAAATGGATATTTTCAAGAAAATGTTTTCAAATGTAAATAAAAATAACAAATAAAAAATAAGTATATTTTTTGTATTATTTTTGAGTTTTATTAAAAGAGAGAATGTTTTATCTATACATATATGCTTAATAAAATAAATAAATATCAAATAAATTTGAAAAAATATGAAAAATTATTTTTGGCATTTTTTATATTTGAACAAAAAATAATAAAGTCAGAATAAAAAATAAAAACATGAAAATGACAAATATTCAATCAAATGGGCAAGGGGGGTGCAAACTGAACAAAGGGGTGTTAGAAGCAAGAATGACCCAAGCCCAGCCCAAGCCATCATCTTCAACCTCCAGACTGTTTGAAAATACGTGCGCTTCTTGTACAAAATGCTATCTCCTGATTCTTTGATCTTTTGACAAAACTTAAAACATGAAACTTGTAGAGCATCAAATAACGAATTCAACCATATAAAAAACTTGGATTAACTCTCAAAGACCAGAGAGAATTTCTCTGGCTCTAAAATCTGACCTGACTTTTTTCACATGTTCATGGGTGAAATTCTCTCAGCACGATTAATGTAAATGAAAACTAAGCAAATGTATGGCTTCAGGGCTATGAGTACAACATATTTCATTCACAAACCTAAGCCTAACCATTCCTAAATAGAGAGATATAAGTCCATGAAATACCTGTTTCAGTTTGAATCGAGTAGGGCAATGCAACAACCTTCAATGGTGTTTGAGCTTCTGTTGAGCTTGCCTGAGGTCCAAGGAAGCTTCTCCAATGCTTGGCTTGCTTTGAAACAAACTGAATCGTGCTGTAGAACTCCACCTGTAAAGCTTTGAAATGAAAATGTCAAAGTGTGTTATAGGTGTTACAGCTTGCAATGGAGGTCTGGGATAGTTCAGGTGGATGGAATGGAAGATGTTTGAACAGGTTTGGGCCAAAACGCACGAGCAAATTGTGTTGTGGAACTCAATCTGCAGGGAGTGCCCTGTTTTGCCAAATGAAGATGATTCTGAGCTATGGGAGGTTTCAGGACTCAAAGGCTCGTATTTTAGGTTCAATGTAATGTGTAAAAGTTATCTCAAGAGCTTGCACAAGTTGATTCTCTCTGATGTTGTTGTTCTAGTGTCTTTTGCATATTTCTTGTATATGAAGCAAAGATGTGTAAGTCTATGTTCATAGGCCTGTACCAGCCATCTTGTATGCTGCACATAACCCTCTAGGTCCCCTCTAATCCCTGGATTTGGTTTGCAGTCTCATATCTTTGTTCAAGGCTCAATGCTTAGTGTTTTGACATAAAGCAACTTTTGCAAAAATGGCAATATACCTTTTACTACTTAAGGCTTAAACTTGCATGTAATGTCCAAATGAACAAGATAATCCCTCAACTCAATGGTTATGCATTAAATTAAGGAGTGTAAAATGGTTTTGAGGTCTGCAAGCTAGCATCACACAAGCTGATTTGAAAATGCAAGTTACCATGAACATGTATTGGCCATGAACAAAAGTGAGTTTTAGCCAACTTTAAGAATTCGATTCTCTCTAACCACAAGGTTGTTTGAGGAGTTCTTGGACAATTTGGAAAGCTTGGAACATTTACTACAATCCATCTTTGTAATGCAACTTGAAAATCCAAGTGGAACTATGTGAAAAATGGCCAAGAAGATGGGTCAAAATCCTGCCTAGATTAGGGCAAATTTTCTCTAAGTTAAAAGTTTTAGGTACCCTTGTTCCAAAAATCATAACTTGAGATGCAAGCTTCTTTTGAGAAAACTTTGTGAATAAAAGTTGTATACTTTGTGGTGGAATACAACTTTCATGTTGCAAGTTTTGTTGGAATCCATTTGTATATTGGTGAAAAAATGGGACAAAGTTAAGAAAAAATAAGAAAATTTCATAACTTAGAAAATTTCTAAGTTATGAAATTTTTCCATTTTAAACCCTAATTTGCATTTTTGGGTTTCTTGATGAACAAGTTTCATAATTTGACATGTTTTGATGAAAAATAACTCTTGGCACTTGATTTTGACCAAAAAGTCAAAGTTTGACTTTTCAGTATACAGTCAAATTTTGATTAGTTGATTGAAAAATTCATCTGCCAATCCTATGCATTTGAGATCTTTTGAACTTGTTGAATGGGTCAAGACAATGTCATTGAGTCCTTGAGTCCATATGTGGGCTTGGTTTGCCATTGGTTGGGTCAAACAGTCAAAAATTGCCTTTGTGCAGTCAAAACCCTTAAAATGACCATTTTGCCCTTTTGGTGATTTGATCAAATTTCTTGTGGAATTATGATCCAAACTTGATCAAATGGTTCATATGAGTTCATAATGTTGATGTGGGTCAAATTTCAAGAGGTTTGACTGTCAATTGGCCACAGTTGACTTTTTCCCCAATACAATTGATTTCTAGGTCAACTGTCCAATTGACTGGGCAAAGATTTGAATCAAGGCTTGAAACTTGGTATGGGAAAACTTATGAACCCAACATGAAGTATGAAAGTCACTTTGGGAATTTTAGGTCAAAACATCCTTGTGCAAACTCAAACCCTAATTTGGGTCAACAATGCAAGGAGGGGTCTTGAGCAGAGCAAACCCTAGTTTGATCTTGAACTCCAAGAGTCTTGTGATGAGAAAATGTTGGTGAAATGAGAGGGCAAATTTTGGGGTACAACAGTTGCCCCTGTTCAATCTTCTTGAACCTGAAGAGTTAGATTGGCAAGTTTACCTTTCGCGACATGAAGGTAAAGAGGATTGGACACTAGAGTGCCCGTAAATTTGTACTCGCCAAAATACTGTTGAGGGAATGGGCTTAAAGATGCCATTTGGAGATGGTAGAATCTTGCTGGAGATGGGCTTAAAGATGCCATCCAAGAGTGTTTATTGAATTGTAATGTTGTAGGTTAGAAGAATGAGCATCAAAATGGTATCCGTGTCTAGAATGCATTTGAACTGTATCTGGAGTCCGAGTTTGTATGAGCAAAAGAATGGCGTCCGTGTCTGGGGCGTATCTGAGTTGTGACTGTGTTTGAATGTTGAATGAATATCAGAATGACTGCCGTGTCTGGAGTGTATCTGTATTGTATCCGGGTAACAGAGAAATATCTATGTATGGAGCAACTGTGTGCTGGGGATAGACTCTGAATGAGTGACAGAATGGCAACCGTGTCAGGAGCGTATCTGGACTGTATCTGAAGTGGAGATCTGTATGAGTAGTAGAATGACTTCCGTGTCTGGAGTGTATTTGTACCGTAACTGGGATCTGAGTGAATGACAGAATGACTTCCGTGGCGACTGTACTGAGGGAATCAAACTGCTGATGTAAGGGTCAGAATGGTATCCGTGTGTGGAATGCATTTGAACTTGAGGTTGATAATTGAATCTGAATGAGAGATAGAATGGCTGCCGTGTCTGGAGCGTATCTAGTCGGTATCAGATTGTCGAAGTTTGAATGAGTAGAAGAATGACCGCCGTGTGTGGGGTGTATCCGTACTGTATTTGACTTGAAGTTCTGAATGAGTAATAGAATGATCGCCGTGTATGGGGTGTATCCATACTGTATCTGACTTGAAATTCTGAATGAGTAATAGAATGACCGCCGTGTTTGGGGTGTATCCATACTGTATCTGAATAATTGTTAATGATAGTCTTTTGATCTCATCCTGAAAAGGATAAAATGTTAGCTAAACACAAAGTTATGTTGCATGATATGCATGATGCAATGAATTGTGTTTCATCAATGTTTATGATATATGAATGTAATGATTATGCATGTAAGCTGAGTAGCCGTCTTGTTGAGGAAGATAAATCCTGGTAGCTGGAGATAACAGAATCTTTGACTGCTGCCGGGAAAATGAATCCAAGACTGAAACTGGGGATTCCAAAAATCTTTGATTACTGAAGATGAGAAATCCTTGCTGACTGCTTGGGGAATAAGGAAAACTTTGGACATCTCTACTGGGAATTCAAAATCTAGGAGACTCCTGCTGGAGAAAAGAGACTGAGAATTTTCCCATCTGCTGGGGAAGCATCTCTGTGGGGAGAATGTTCACTATTCTGGTTCCGCTGGGGATAGGATTTTCAGGGTTTTAGGGCTCCACTGGGAATCTTGAAACTTGACTCTGAGGGGAATTAAGTTTTGGAATACACTGGCTCTACTAAGGATCTTGAAGCTTAACTCCGCTGGGGAAATATACTCCAAATTTAGCCTTGTTGAGGGTCTGAATGATGTATCGCAGGGGATTTCTCCTGAGATGGCACAAAAATATCTTCCTACACCTTCAACCTATCAGTAACTATCCCCTTTTTTCGATTTCGTTTTACTTGTAAGTAGTGATTATATTCAAATGCATATACCTATTTAACAAAACATTGGACGTTTTCAAAATAAACATAAGTGTAAAAAGAAAAGAAAGGCAAGTAAATTTCAACACTTGGAAGTGTATTTGTATTAACTTTTGTGAGTATCTTTGTACAAAGGAGACAGACATTCTAGTAAGAGAATGTCGTCGTAAAAATTGAAAAAAATTTATACAAAAGAAAGATGGCTATGTGTAATGATTCCATGGGATTCCCATTCTGTTATGGCCTTCACAACTCTGAATATCTTGTCCATTCGTTGCTTTGTCCTCCGATGACTAGGTTGATCAGAAGCTCGGAGCTTGTTGATGAAAAGATTGTTCTTGAAGTGATCCGACGAGACACAGTCATACGCTTTAATTCCCTAACTTTTGCCTGAATCGCCCTTTCGGGTTTTCGATCCACCGGGAAACCCTTTTTTGCCCGAGTCGCCCTTTCGGGTTTTCAACTCGCCGGGTGTACAGATTTTTTTGTTTTATCCCTAATTTTTGCCTGAACCGCCCTTTCGGGTTTTCGGTCCACCGGGATGCCCATTTTTGCCCAAGTCGCCCTTTCGGGTTTTCAACTTGTCGGGTTGTTTTATGCGTAGTATTTTTTGACTATGTCTGCGTTCGTAGGGTGCGGTAATTCATCATCGTCCATGGTGGTCAGGATCATTGCCCCACCAGAAAAGATGCTCTTAATCACAAATGGTCCTTCGTAAGTAGGAGTCCATTTGCCCCTGGGATCACTTTGTGGCAAGATAATCCACTTGATTACAAGATCTCTGACTTGATATATCTGACGCCTGACTTTCTTTTTGAAAGCCTTGATCATTCGTTTTTGATACGTCTGACCATGGCAAATAGCAGTAAGTCGCTTCTCGTCGATCAAATTAAGTTGATCAAGCCGGGTCTGAATTCAATCGTCTTCACTCAAACCGGCGTCCTTCATAATCCTTAAGGAAGGAATCTGAACCTCCATGGGCAAGACAACCTCCATGCCATATACTAAAGAAAATGGGGTTGCCCCTGTTGAAGTATGTGTCGTGGTACGATATCCATGTAGAGCAAACGGTAACATCTTATGCCAGTCCTTGTAGGTAACTGTCATTTTTTGAATGATCTTCTTGATATTTTTGTTCGCGGCTTCAACAGCACCGTTCATCTTCGGCCGATAGGGAGATGAATTGTGATGATAAATCTTGAATTGTTCGCATAGAGCGGTGATCATAGTATTGTTCAAATTTATACCGTTGTCTGTGATGATCCTGTCGGGGACACCATACCAGCATATGAGATTCTGCTTGATGAAGCGGGCAACCACATTCTTTATAACTGAGGCATAGGAAGCTGCTTCGACCCACTTGGTAACATAATCGATAGCGACCAAGATGAAGCGATGTCCATTGGATGCCGTGGGCTTGATCTCTCCAATTATGTCAATGCCCCACATTGCAAACGGCCAAGGAGCTGTAAGAATGTTGAGAGGAACAGGAGGAATATGTACTTTGTCGGCGTAGACTTGGCATTTATGGAAGGTATGGGAATATTGGTGACAATCAGCTTCCATGGTAGACCAGTAGTAGCCTGCTCTTAGAATCTTCTTTGCCATTGTATGCCCACTCAAATGGGTGCCAAAGGTGCCACTGTGTATCTCAGTCATGATCAATTTTGCTTCAGCTTTGTCCATACATTGAAGTAAAACATAATCATGGTTGCGCTTATAAAGGATGCCATTGCTTAGGAAGAACTTGGCAGCAAATCTCCTTAAGAACTTTTTGTCATTGACGGAAGCTCCTTCGGGGTATTCTCTAGTCTGGAGATGCCTTTTGATTTCATGAAACCAGGGTTGTTCCACTACTTCTTCGGTATTAATCTCATGACAGTGTGCAGGTTCGTCCATTCGCTCGATGGTAATTTGGGGAGCCTCGTTATCCCAGTTGAGTTTAAACATGGAAGACATTGTAGCCAGCGCATCTGCTAGCTGATTTTCTTCTCGCGGGAAATGCTCGAAAGTAATCTGCTCGAAATGAGGCAACAAAGTCAGGACATGTTCTTTGTATGGGATAAGATTAAGATATTTGGTGTCCCACTCTCCTTTGACTTGACTGATAACCAAAGCCGAGTCCCCAAATACGACCAAAGATTTGATTCCCAAGTCTATAGCAGCCTTGAGACCAAAGATGCAAGCTTCTTACTCGGCCATGTTGTTGGTATAGCTGAAACAAAGTCAGGCAGTGAAAGGTGTATGGCAACCTTCTGTGGAAATGAGTACCGCGCCGATCCCATTGCCAAGTGCATTTGAAGCACCATCAAAGTATAGGGTCCATCGGGATCCTTGTTCAGGTCCGTCATACGGTCCGTTACCTTCGATGCTGTCCAAAGTCATGATGTCCTCGTCAAGGAAGTCGAATCTCATAGATTGATAATCTTCGACGTCTTGATGAGCTAGATGGTCATCTAGTACACTCCCTTTTATAGCTTTTTGAGTAGTATACTGGATGTCATATTCAGTCAGGATCATCTGCCATCTAGCGATTCTTCCAGATAAAGCAGGCTTTTCGAAGATATATTTGATCGGGTCCATCTTGGAAATCAGCAAAGTGGTATGAGTCAACATATACTGCCTTAGTCGGCGAGCAGCCCATACCAAAGCGCAACAAGTTTTCTCGAGCAGTGAGTAGTGAGTCTCACAGTCGGTAAACTTTTTGCTAAGGTAATAAATGGCATGCTCTTTTCGACCAGACTCGCCATGTTGGCCCAGTACGCACCCCATTGAGTTGTCCAAAATAGTCAGATACATGATCAACGACCTTCCTTCGACGGGTGGCATCAGGATAGGAGGTTCTAGTAAGTATTCCATGATTTTGTCAAAAGCAACTTGGCAATCGTTGTTCCATTCAACTACCTGATCTTTCTTCAACAGTTTGAAAATTGGTTCACAGGTAGACGTCATGTGAGAGATGAACCTTGTAACACCCCTTCTAAATAACCCGCGAATATATTAATTAAATCATAGTAACATGGAAAACAGGGATGTCACAATTCAGGATAAATATAAAAACCTCAAATCTACAGTTATCATGCTTTACTGGAGGAATTATTAAGATAAATATTCAAATCAATATCATGTTCTACACAGCGGAAATGTCTCAAAACCGGAATAACTTCACTTCATAAGTATTCCCAACATAAATTAAACAATAGAGTATAAAATAAAACTCATCATTCAAACGTTTCCCCCAGTGTTACAACCTATCAGAGCACGACACTGACACACGGACTTAAAGTAACATGGCTCTAGAGCCATCCTCACCAACTCCTGAGCTGCTAACTTTAATCTGAAATCATTAAAGTAAGGGTGAGATTTCTCATAATTAACATGCATTATAAGCTTCTCAATCAACATTATATCACAAGCATATTATTTCACCCATTTTAGCATAAATCCATATTCAACATACAATTTCAATCATACAAGTCATTATGCACAAATCAATAATCAACCAAAGAATTGTAACACTGGAAGACATCCTAACATGTTACAATTCCATGCAAACACAAATGCAGACACAATGCATGTGGTACCAATCACGTGACCAAGTCACCCAACACTGATCCATCATCAACCGGATACAGCAACCATCGATTCGTCCATAAACACTCGGACACGAATCCAGCCTAACCACCCATCATCACCCGGGTATCGGTTAACGGCAATACAAGTCAAATTCCACACAATGGGAATTAACTTCACCAAAACAATGCATATGCATGCACATCACCAGCATGCAACATCAAACTAACGGAATATGATCACAACATAATTCCAAATAATGCCAAAACCAATATATCACATGATCACATCTCAATCATAATGGATAGCAGGCACAACACATAAGTATCAGTTCTCATTCACAAATCAGAACAATTCACAAACAATTCTACATCATTCTCAAAATACTAAAGTTTACAAAAATCGGGAATTCGACTCTTTTTAAAATAATTTTCATAAAATAATATTTTTCTTATTTTATAAGATAGTATTTTTAATTTAAGAAATACTGCCGAAAACGACACTCAAATCGGACTTACGGTTTGAAAGTTATGAATTTTCAAAGTTTAATATTTTTTTCAAAAAGTTACAGCAGAACCCGGTTCCTACATATGCAGGAACCGGTTCCTGCGAAGTTCAAAAATCACCTTTCTGGAAAATGTATAGGAACCCGGTTCCTACCTATACAGGAACCGGTTCCTACATAAAAAGTCAGTTTCTTCACAAATTTTACACTGGGAACCCGGTTCCTACCTATACAGGAACCGGTTCCTACGTGCGTTTTTGCCAGTTTTTGTATGTTTACACAGTGGAACCCGGTTCCTCCCCACTGGGAACCGGTTCCCACGACCTGCAGAGCCAAAAACTGTTATTTTGACAGCATTTTGTATCTCAATCCATTCCTTTTCATTCCCATACAAATGACCACATCAATTAACACCAGAATCACCCAAGTAACATCAACATAATGTCCAATAACACAATTCAACCATTCCTAACAATCCTATATCATGCAATTGGTTCAATTCCACACAATTTGACAACATTAGGGACAAATTCTACAAACCTAGAAAATCCTAAATTGAGATTCCTAACATGCTTAATCAATTCTATTGATCCCAAAATCTATAAGGCATATTAAATAATTGAAATCACCCCTTACCTCGCGATGATCCTTCGAATTCACGGTGTTTGGCTTTTTCCTCTCTTCTCTTCTCTTCTCCAATTTCACGTACAATGACTTTCTCCCAATAACCTTCTTTTTCTTTTCCTTTATTATTTTCCAAATAATAGAAATAAATTAGTAATTATTTAGTAGAGCTTTTTACTTCACACACCTCTAATTCAACCTTACACCCCCCCGGTCTTCCTTTTTAATTTCATAATTAATTCATCCATTTAATCCAAAATATTATTAATTAAGCCTTTAATTAATTTAATAATTAAATTCCTAATTATTTAACACATAAATTAATTTGGGGTGTCACAACTCTCCCCAACTAAAAGAGTTTTCGTCCTCGAAAACATACCTTAGACGAACAGTTCGGGATACGAGTCCTTCATCTGACTCTCCAGCTCCCAAGTGACATTTCCATCTCCTGGTCCTCCCCAAGCCACTCTTACCAACGCGATCTCCTTGCCTCGCAACTGTTTCAACTTCCGATCCTCAATTCTCGCAGGTACCGCTTCCATAGTCAAATTCTCTCGTACCTGTATATCGTCTACCCGAATCTCATGAGACGGATCAGCAATGTACTTCCTCAACTGGGATACATGAAAAACATCATGCAAATTTACAAGTGACGGCGGCAAAGCAATCTGATAAGCAACTTTCCCAACTCTCTTGGTAATCTGAAATGGACCAATAAAACATGGAGTCAACTTCTTTGACTTCAAAGCTCGACCAATACCAGTCATCGGAGTAACTCGCATAAAAACATGTTCTCCTTCGCTAAACTCAAGATCTTTCCTCCTCTTATCGTGATAACTTTTCTGATGACTCTGAGAAGTCCTCATCTTCTCCTGAATCATCTTAATCTTTTCCGAAGTCTGTTGGACAATTTCCGGTCCAATCACAACACTCTCTCCAGATTCATACCAACACAACGGTGTCCAACACCTCCTACCATACAATGCCTCAAACGGAGCCATATCAATGCTCGAATGAAAACTATTGTTGTAGGTAAACTCAATCAATGGTAGATAACTATCCCAAGCTCCACCTTTCTCCAACACACAAGCTCTTAACAAATCTTCCAACGACTGAATCGTTCTCTCCGTCTGACCATCTGTCTGTGGATGATAAGCGGAACTCAAACGCAACTTAGTACCCAAACCTTCTTGCAATCCCGTCCAGAATTTAGATGTAAACCTCGGATCTCGATCCGACACAATACTAGAAGGAATACCGTGCAAACTCACAATCTTCTCAACATACAATTCTGCCAACCTTTCCATCGGATAATCCATTCTTATCGGAATAAAGTGAGCAGATTTCGTCAACCGATCAACAATAACCCAGATAGAATCACAATTCTTCGATGTCCTTGACAAACCAGACACAAAATCCATAGAGATTCCATCCCATTTCCATTTCGGAACAAACAACGGTTCCATCAATCCTGACGGTTTCTGATGCTCAATCTTCGACTTCTGACAAACCAAACAAGCATACACAAACTCAGCAATTTCCTTTTTCATTCCCGGCCACCAAAACAACTTCTTCAAATCATGGTACATTTTAGTAGCACCAGGATGAATACTCAATCTACTACGATGTCCTTCTTCCAAAATACTCTTACTAATCTCTGCAACATCCGGAACACACACCCTATTACCAAATCTCATAACACCATTCTCATCAATCCGGAACTCGCCTCCTTGACCTTGGTTGATCAATGTCAATTTATCAACTAACCCAACATCGGACTTCTGTCCATTCCGAATTTCCTCCAGAATACCACTAGTCAGTTTCAACATACCCAATTTCACACTATTCGGAATAGTTTCACATACCAAACTAAAATCTCTGAACTGCTCAACCAAATCTAACTCACGGACCATTAACATCGACATATGCAAGGACTTCCTACTCAAGGCATCCGCAACAACGTTTGCCTTACCAGGATGGTAATTCAAACCGAAATCATAATCCTTTAGAAATTCTAACCATCTCCTCTGCCTCATATTCAACTCTTTCTGATCAAAGAGATACCTCAGACTTTTGTGATCACTGAACACTTCAAACCGAAAACCATATAAATAATGCCTCCACAACTTCAAAACAAACACAACAACTGCCAACTCCAAATCATGAGTCGGATAATTCCTTTCATGTACTTTCAATTGTCTCGAAGCATAAGCCACCACCTACTTATCTTGCATCAACACACCACCTAATCCCATTAATGATGCGTCACAATACACAACAAAAGACTTAGTCGGATTTGGAAAAATCAAGATCGGAGCACTTGTCAACCTCCTCTTTAGCAATTGAAATCCTTTCTCACATTCAACATCCCAAACAAACATCTGACCCTTCCTGGTCAACTTAGTCAACGGTAACGCTAATTTGGAAAATCCTTCTATAAACTTCCTGTAATAACCTGCAAGACCCAGAAAACTACGGATCTCAGAAGCATTCTTCGGCGCTTCCCACTGAGATACTGCTTCTACCTTCGTAGGATCCACATCAATTCCATTCTTGGAAATTACATGGCCAAGAAAACTTACTTCACTTAACCAGAATTCACACTTGGACAACTTCGCATAAAGCTTCTTCTCTTTCAACAATTCCAACACAACTTTGAGATGTCCTGCATGCTCTTCATCGTTCTTCGAATAAATTAGAATATCATCAATGAACACCACCACAAACTTATCAAGATACGAATGAAATATCCTGTTCATATAGTCCATGAAAACACCAGGTGCATTAGTAACTCCAAACGGCATAACAGAATACTCGTAATGTCCATACCTCGTTCTAAATGCAGTTTTCTGAATATCTTCTGACTTCACACGAATCTGATGATATCCAGATCTCAGATAAATCTTACTAAATACACAAGCTCTAACTAGTTGATCCATCAAATCATCGATCCTCGGCAAAGGATATCGATTCTTGATTGTAACTTTATTCAGCTGTCTGTAATCAACACATAATCTCATTGAACCTTCTTTCTTCTTAACCAACAACACCGGAGCACCCCACGGCGAAACACTCGGACGAATAAACTTCTTATCAAGTAACTCCTCCAATTGTTTCTTTATTTCCGCTAATTCAGATGTCGATATACGGTAAGGCGCCATCGACACCGGACTAGTTCCAGGAATCAAATCTATAGTAAATTCTACCTCCCTCTCAGGTGGCAATTCACTAACGTCTTCCGGAAACACCTCTGGAAATTCATTCACCACTGGCAATCTATCACTCTTTGCTTTTCCCTCCGCTTCTATTGCAGAATACAACATAAATACCACAACACCATCTTTCACAGCTAGGTTCATCTGTTTAACCGACATAGTCACATCTTCGACACCAACCTCTTCAGGAAAAATAACCGTCTTCGCAAAACAGTTGATATGAACCTGGTTGAATTCCAACCAGTTCATTCCAAGGATGATATCAAGTTGTTCTAACGGTAGGCACACCAAATCCATACCGAAACCCCTACCAAAAATTAAAATAAGACAATTCCTACAAACATACGAAGTAGTCACTGAACCCGACGCAGGAGTATCAATAACCATACTTCCATCCATATTAGAAATTTCCAAATTCAATATTTTAGCACAATCCAAAGCAATAAAAGAATGCGTAGCTCCAGTATCAATAATCGCAATCAAAGGTATGTCATTAATAAAACATGTACCTTTAATCAGCCGATCATCTGGCTTAGTCTTTGACCCAGACAATGCAAACACTTTACCACCAGCTTGCTCCTTCTTGGGTTTTGTACACTGAGGACGAGTATGACCTTCTTCACCATAGTTGTAACAAGTCACCACTCTTACTCTGCAATCATTAGCCACATGGCCGAGTTTCCCACACTTGAAACACTTCTTTGCATCATTCTTGCACTCATTAGCTCTATGCCCCATTTCACCACATCTGTAACACTTAATGGAAGAACCAGAGTCTCCCCCACTAGGCTTCCTCCAACCACCAGATTTCTGATTATTTCTATCATAAGGCTTACCACGATCCATCTGTTGCTTACCCTTCCTATCAACATACCCTCGAGCATTCGACTTAGTGCTAGCAAGATCCTCCTCTAAAATCCTACTACAGTCAACCAGATCAGGAAGTCTTCGGATACGCTGATACCGAATACCCTGCTTAATCTCATCACGAAGACCATTCTCAAACTTGATACATTTGGAAAATTCTCCATCTGCATCGTTAGTATAATGAGCATAATACTTCGGTAACTCAGTAAACTTCGAAGCATACTCACTGACAGTCTTGTTACCCTGCTTGAGTTCCAGAAACTCAATCTCCTTCTTGCCTCTGATGTCCTTAGGAAAGTACCTCTTCAGAAAAGCCCTCATGAACACAGCCCAAGTCAACGCAATACCATCTTCTTCCATTTCAGTTCTGGTAGCAACCCACCAGTCATCAGCTTCCTCTGCTAACATGTGAGTTCCGTATCTCACCTTCAGCCCTTCAGCACAGTCAATTACTCTGAAGATCCTCTCGATCTCCTTCAACCACTTCTGAGCACCTTCGGGATCATGTGCACCCTTGAACAACGGAGGATTATTCCTCTGAAAATTCCCCAATTGTCGGTCAGCACCAATCACAGCTCCCTGCTGGTTCCCTCCGAGTACTCCAGCCAACATTCCCAATGCTTCAGCAATAGCATCGTCGTTTCTTCCGTTACCTCTTTCGGCCATTGTTTTATAACATTACAAAACAACCTCATCAGCACACAAGTATCGACAGTGTCATCTTACACTAGTCGCATACAAAAGGGATAACGACACAAGACAAGACCGACTATGCTCTGATACCACTATTGTAACACCCCTTCTAAATAACCCGCGAATATATTAATTAAATCAGAGTAACATGGAAAACAGGGATGTCACAATTCAGGATAAATATAAAAACCTCAAATCTACAATTATCATGCTTTACTGGAGGAATTATTAAGATAAATATTCAAATCAATATCATGTTCTACACAACGGAAATGTCTCAAAACCGGAATAACTTCACTTCATAAGCATTCCCAACATAAATTAAACAATAAAGTATAAAATAAAACTCATCATTCAAACGTTTCCCCCAGTGTTACAACCTATCAGAGCACGACACTGACACGCGGACTTAAAGTAACATAGCTCTAGAGCCATCCTCACCAACTCCTGAGCTGCTAACCTTAATCTGAAATCATTAAAGTAAGGGTGAGATTTCTCATAATTAACATGCATTATAAGCTTCTCAATCAACATTATATCACAAGCATATTATTTCACCCATTTTAGCATAAATCCAGATTCAACACACAATTTCAATCATACAAATCATTATGCACAAATCAATAATCAACCAAAGAATTGTAACACTGGAAGACATCCTAACATGTTACAATTCCATGCAAACACAAATGCAGACGCAATGCATGTGGTACCAATCACGTGACCAAGTCACCCAACACTGATCCATCATCAACCGGATACAACAACCATCAATTCGTCCATAAACACTCGGACACGAATCCAGCCTAACCACCCATCATCACCCGGGTATCGGTTAACGGCAATACAAGTCAAATTCCACACAATGGGAATTAACTTCACCAAAACAATGCATATGCATGCACATCACCAGCATGCAACATCAAATTAACGGAATATGGTCACAACATAATTCCAAATAATTCCAAAACCAATATATCACATGATCACATCTCAATCATAATGGATAGCAGGCACAACACATAAGTATCAGTTTTCATTCACAAATCAGAATAATTCACAAACAATTCTACATCATTCTCAAAATACCAAAGTTTACAAAAATCGGGAATTCGACTCTTTTTAAAATTATTTTCATAAAATAATATTTTTCTTATTTTATAAGATAGTATTTTTAATTTAAGAAATACTGCTGAAAACGGCACTCAAATCGGACTTACGGTTTGAAAGTTATGAATTTTCAAAGTTTAATATTTTTTTCAAAAAGTTACAGCAGAACCTGGTTCCTACATATGCAGGAACCGGTTCCTGTGAAGTTCAAAAATCACCTTTCTGAAAAATGTATGGGAACCCGGTTCCTACCTATACAGGAACCGGTTCCTACATAAAAAGTCAGTTTCTTCACAAATTTTACACTGGGAACCCGATTCCTACCTATACAGGAACCGGTTCCTACGTGCGTTTTTGCCAGTTTTTGTAAGTTTACACAGTGGAACCCGGTTCCTCCCCACTGGGAACCGGTTCCCACGACCTGCAGAGCCAAAAACTGCTATTTTGACAGCATTTTGTATCTCAATCCATTCTTTTTCATTCCCATACGAATGACGACATCAATTAACACCAGAATCACCCAAGTAACATCAGCATAATGTCCAATAACACAATTCAACCATTCCTAACAATCCTATATCATGCAATTGGTTCAATTCCACACAATTTGACAACATTAGGGACAAATTCTACAAACCTAGAAAATCCTAAATTGAGATTCCTAACATGCTTAATCAATTCTATTGATCCCAAAATCTATAAGGCATATTAAATAATTGAAATCACCCCTTACCTCGCGATGATCCTTCGAATTCACGGCGTTTGCTTTTTCCTCTCTTCTCTTCTCTTCTCCAATTTCACGTACAATGACTTTCTCCCAATAACCTTCTTTTTCTTTTCCTTTATTATTTTCCAAATAATAGAAATAAATTAGTAATTATTTAGTAGAGCTTTTTACTTCACACACCTCTAATTCAACCTTACACCCCCCGGTCTTCCTTTTTAATTTCATAATTAATTCATCCATTTAATCCAAAATATTATTAATTAAGCCTTTAATTAATTTAATAATTAAATTCCTAATTATTTAACACATGAATTAATTTGGGGTGTCACAAACCTCGCAATATAGTTCAAGCGTCCCAAGAATCCTCTAACCTCCTTTTCAGTACGGGGGCAGGCATTTCTTGTATAGCCTTTACTTTAGCTGGATCGACTTCAATGCCCTTGTTGCTGACAATAAATCCCAGAAGTTTACCAGACCTAACTCCAAAAGTGCACTTGCTTGGATTTAGTCTGAGCTTGTTCTCCTTCAACCTAGCAAACAGCTTCTGCAAATGTTCGAGGTGCTCTTCTTCTGTCTGTCATCGAGCGATCATATCGTCTACGTAAACCTCGATCTCATGATGTATCATATCATGAAACAAAGCTACCATGGCGCGCTGATAGGTTGCCCCTGCGTTCTTCAGTCCGAACGACATCACCTTGTAGCAGAAGGTACCCCATTGTGTGACAAAGGTAGTTTTTTCCATGTCCTCGGGGGCCATTTTAATCTGGTTGTAGCCCGAGAATCCGTCCATGAAAGAAAATACTTTGTGCTGAGCTGTGTTGTCAACCAAAATGTCAATATGTGGCAGCGGAAAATCATCTTTAGGGTTATCCCTGTTTAAATCTCGATAGTCCACACACATTCTGACCTTGCCATCCTTTTTGGGTACAGGCACAATGTTAGCAACCCATTGTGGATAGGTTGTAACAACCAGAAAGCCGGTGTTGAATTGCTTCATTACTTCGGCCTTAATCTTTTCAGACATGTCAGGTCTCATTCGGTGAACCTTTTGCTTGATCGGTGTACAGTCTTCTCTTGTAGGGAGACGGTGAACCATGATATCTGTGTCTAACCCTGGCATGTCTTCATAAGACCAAGCGAAGATTTCAACGTATTCATTCAACAACTGCACTAAGTGCTCCTTGCCACTCGGTTCCAGGTTGGCACCCACTTTTACTTCCTTCCTGTCCTCCTCTGTCCCTAAGTTGATGGTTTCTAACAACTCTTCATGAGGCAGAATAGCCCTCTCTTCTTGTTGTAGAAGTCTGGCTAACTCTCTCGGCACTTCACAATCTTCGTCAACTTCGTACTCAACGTGATTGACCAAATCTTCAGAGTTACCGAAGGCTAAAACAGAATAGTCACCCATGGAATCCGGAATGGATGGGTACCTGCATTTGTGAGTGTAGGTGTGTGTAAGGGATAGCCATCCTTAAACAAATAAAAATGCAAAAGGAAAGGAAAATGAACACAAAAGTTTATAGATGAAAAACGTCCAATGATTCATTAAAACACGGCATATGATTATGAAGGAAATCAAACCCTTACAAATGGACCTACATGCCCCGGGCAAGGCATGAGGTGAAAATAATGTACGAATTGTTTTAGTTATTACAGACCATAAAAATGGGAAATTGTTCAAAGATAAAATTACTGGTTGATAAAGGTGATAGGAACGAAATCCTTTGCTTTCCAATTGCTCAAACCCCCTTCGACAGTCGGAAAAATCCAGTCTTCAAAGTGGCTCTCCTCATCTTCATCCTCTACAGCATTGACTCCATGGTGAGAAATCTTGATGGGTGGTCTTCCAATCTTAGAGCGGCGCATAGCCTTTTGTCCTGCAGCAGTAAACCCTAAACCAAACTTGTCCTTCTTATGGGGAAAGTCAGGCAATTGTCCCCATACTGTGCTCTTCCCCTCCTTAATCACAGCCTCTGCGTCCTTGAGAGATTCCATCTTAGCCACATGCTTGGGAATGATAGGTACCTCAACCGCTGTCTTCGCAACTGCTATCTCGGGAGAAACTTCCTCGAAATGTTGAAAAGGTGTTTCGATGAACTCGCCGTCTAACTCCATATATCGAAAGGAATTGAGATGACTAATCATGTACTCTTCCTCTCCGTGCACAGTTATGATTTTACCCTTAACAGGATACTTCAGCATCTGTTGCAAAGAGGATGTAATTGCCCCGACATAATGGATCCACGATCTTCCCAGCAAACATGAGTATGAAGGACGGATGTCCATCACGTAGAAGGTGGAGTTGAACACTTTGGTGCCTACCTTGATGGGAATATCAACCTCTCCATGAACCATTCTCTTGGAACCATTGAAAGCTCTGACGACTATGTTACTAGGTTTAAGGGTCAAACCTTCGCAATCTAAATGGTCTAAGGCCTTCTTTGGCAGCACATTCAGGGAAGAACCAGTATCGACCAAGACATGGGCGATGGTGGTCCCTCGGCATTCTACTGAAACATGTAACGCATCATTGTGTTTCCTTCCTTTGGGAGTTAAGACAACATCGGAAAAGCCCAGGCCATTGTCAGCAGTAAGACTGGCCACACAATTTTGGAATTGGTCAGCCGAGGTCTCTTGGGGGACATGTGACGTCTTCAAGAATTTAATTAGAGCCTTAGCATGGGCCTCTGAACAGAGCAGGAGAGCTAACATTGAAACTTTAGAAGGGGTTTGCCCTAGTTGTTCCACAACGTCGTAGTCACTTTTTCTGATTATTTTAAGGATTTCATCCATCTCTTTCTGGGTAGTTTCGGGGATAACCACATCATGAGTCTTCGTCCTGACAGGCATTTCCAGTATACCCTTACCTTTATCGGTGTTATCAGCGGATGGTCTTTCTTCAGGAGTGTTCAACTCTTCAATCACTGGGCCTTGCACAGAGGGTCCAACAGGTGCAGAAGCCTTTAAGGGTCCGAAGACTGCTCAGGGAGGAGCAATCTCCGGAGAAAAGATTCGGCCACTGTGGGTGATCTTGCTTGTACCCGCGATGTTACCTATATCAGGGTCTTCTTCAGAGATTTCTTGGACTGTTTCGATTTGTTTGATGTTGTGGTAGAAGATTTCTCCCACATAGTTCCACGGTATCATTTTGCTTGATTGGTACGGGACGGGTCCCGACATGGTGATCTTTAAAGGTACACATTCAGAGTTGGGTGTAATCCTGACAGGCCTTTTTCAAGACTTGGGAGGATTGTCGGAAATGGTTATGATGGCAATATTGTTGGTTGAGGTATCACAAGTATCAGGAGTAATCGGATTGAAAATGTTAACAGGGGTTTTCTGGAAAAGTATTTCTTAAGTATCCATCAGGCGTTGGACACCCGACTTCAACATTGGACAATCACCTTGAATGTTCAAACAAAAATAGTAGTCTTCATCACAACCAGGAAAGATCTCGGCTCTCAACAAATTTTCTTTTATCACTAACAACGGAGTCAACAGATCGGCAACATCAGTAACATGGAGGTTTTCTAAAATAGCATGCACATTGTGGCCGCGCTTGGGCATTGGTGCGGATATTAAATTGGGCTTCTCAGGAGTGTCAAATTCAACCTCTTTAGCGTCAATTAAGTCTTGAATTTTGTTTTTGAGTTCCCAGCAATTATTGGTATCGTGCCCAATACTGTCGGAATGGTAAGCACACTTCGCTTTTGAGTTGTAGGATGGAGAGGTGGTATTTACATTCTTTGGCGCCTCTTTTAAATTAGCAAGATTCAACTTTAGGAGATGTGGAAGGATCTGAGCAGGTGTCATATTTACTGGGGTAAACTGCCGTGGTGGCCTTTGCTGATAAGTTCTGGGCTGATCATTCCTCGGTTGACTGTTTCGAAGCTGATCTGATGCGGACTTCTGTATTAATACGACCCTCACTGTTGGCCGACGTTCCTCTCTTTCCCGATTTTTCTGAGTGTATACAGCAGATGCTTCTTTCTTGGCTGGGAAAGGTTTTCTAGCAGCTGTGGATGCGGAAACATCCCTTTGAGTTTTTCCACTTTTGATACCGGCTTCCACCCTCTCGCCGGTCAAAATCAACTCAGTAAATCCCGCAGAAGAGCTTCTGATTAGATGGTTGAAGAAAGGGCCATATAGGGTCCCCAAAAACATGTCAACTAATTCCCTATCTGATAGTGGTGGCTGCATCCTTCCAGCCAGGTCGCGCCACTTCTGGGCGTACTCCTTAAACCCTTCATTCGAAGCCATTCCCATACTCTGTAGCTGAGTACGGGTAGGCGCCAAATCAGCATTGTACTGATACTGACGATAGAAAGCAGCTGCCAAGTCTTCCTAATTGTGGACCTCTGATCTCTCGAGCTGATAAACCCAATCTAACTGAGTGCCAGACAAGCTGTCTTGGAAAAAGTGCACCCAGAGGCCTTTGTAGTATGAATGTGGCTGGATCTTTCTAACATACGACCTTAAGTGCATCTTAGGGCAAGACAGACCGTCGTACTTGGAGAATGTCGACACCTTGAACTTGGGAGGGATTACAATCCCGGCTACCAACCCCAGTTCCTCAAAATCTAATCCGGGCACCCTCTGCAACTCCATAGCTGCCAATCTGTCTTCGAGGTTCTTATACTTGTCATCCGCTGGTGGATATTGTTGTTCTGAATAGTCTTCGTATGCTTCCTCTTCCTCCTCTTCTACCTCATATTCAGAAGGTACAGTGACTCATTTCCCCTTGCCAATCCCTTCGTCAGACGTTGAAGGAAACTCAAGAGTCCTTCTAGCATCTCCCTTAAATCTTCTTCCGAAAGTAGCTACCCCCGGTCTCTTTTTCTTTTTCTTCTCTTTATTCTTCTCTAGAAGAACTTTGAGATCCTCTTGACCCTTTGCCAAGGTCATGAGGAGTTGCTAAAATTGTGAATTTTGTGCCTGTAGGTCCTTCACTGTTTGCTCCAAATCCATCTTGCTGAAATAAACAGCAGAAAGATAAGGAAACCTGGCTCGAAGACCTGCTTATGCATATGATGAATGATATGTTATTCATGTAATGCATTCAAGGGTTCAAAAATTCAAATTTGTTGCAAACAAAAAGAACGCACGTCATATTAAGAAGATATTGTTAGTACATAAGTGCCCCATGGGCAAAATATTACAAAATTCTTAATATAAAAAGACGTTGCGCATCCTCTTTGGTGCGATGTAGGTGTTGAGAGTTTCCTCCTCGTGAAGTCGGCGGGTGAGCTCTAAAACCTTCTTCTCACTGGCATTGAAGCTGGCTTCAAAAGTATCATGTTCTTCTTTGAGTTGGATCCAACTCTTTTGCATTTCTTCCCATGATGTTGGCATGTTAGGATGTAGGATGGTGTATGGAACCTCTCCTTCCATAACGGGCTCTTTAATCAAGGGGAGAATGTGAGGATATGGCATCATAAGATTCTGAGAGCGGGTTCGTACCCACTTGAGGTAAGGCTCAAGGGGGATAGAATTCTTGTTCCCCAGTGTCTTACTGTCCACCTTGTTAGGCATCCTCCAAGCTCTGATGAACCTTTGTCGAAGTCCTTGCGCATCGTTGTCGAAGTCAAAAACTAGGTCAGGAATCAGCGTGTCATGAGGGCCATCCCCTCCGAGCATATACAAATTGTCTCAAAGCTAGACAGGGGTTGTAGGTAATTCCTCCTCTAATGCCAAGCAATGGGACATTAGGGAATTCACCACAACGATCAATGATGATGACATTTTCTATGGACCGAGAACACCAATGTACATCAGAATGTGTGAGGGTCATCAATCAGTGTGACCACCTTAAACCCTGTTCATTCTTCAAAACTGATTGTGGAAGGTGATAAATAAACAACCTTGCTAGGAGAGGAGTACAACACATGAGAACACCTCTTTTCCTCATTGTTCGTGTGTAAAATGAGTGTAGGATGTCCCCAAGCAATGTAGGTATGGGATTCCTGGATATGAAAATCTTGACAGCATTCACATCTATAAGTTGGTCAGGGTTTGGGAACAAGACGAACCCATAAATAAGGAGTGCCACAATATCTTCAAAGGCTTGTAAATCTAGAGAATTCCAGCAGTCTTGTGCCTTCTCAAATAGAAACTTTGCCAAGAAGCCCTTGACACCACTTCTGGTTTCCCAATGCCCCTTGATGTCAGATGGTTGCAAGTGTAATGCTTGATCAACATCTTCAGGTTTTGGTTCTTTTTCCGTACCGTTGTAGGGTAGTTGATCAAGAATAGGAATTCTCAGGAGTTGAGAAAATTCCTCCAAAGTAGGCACCAATTGATAATCAGGGAATGTGAAACAGTGGTGTAGGGGGTCAAAGAACTGGAAAAGTACTTTCACCATGTCTTCTTCAATGCTGGTGTTGACTAAGTTGAGGAGTCTACCATGTCTTTCACTGAAGAGAGAATTCTATGGAATCCTGGAAGTAAGCTCTTTGAGTTGAGGAGGGATCCTCACAAGGTTGACTTGAATTATTTTCCTGCGAAGAGATTCCATGACCTACAAAACAAGAACAAAGATGAAGATCTGAACCCTTGAAATGGTTAGTGGATGCATATGATGCTTTATGATGTATGCACAAACACATGTACAAGCAAGTCACACAAAACCCTAGTTTCAGGCGTGCATGAGGTTTCATAGGTAAGTACCCTCTTGAGTTTAGTTGGCTTAAAACTTGTCTTATAAATAGTAACCGAGTTCTAAGGAGCTCAATGAGTGTAGTATCGAGTATCTACCAACTTCGGACTGTACCAAAACCGGTCATCTCACTACCCCTAATAAAAGGCCAAGATGGTCAAGTAAGGTTCTAGTTCATTAGTGCTTAATGACATCACTCAGCGACCCCGTATTCTCTTTGATTGACTCAAAGGCTACCATTACTCACAAATATGTCGCACTAATATAGCTATTGCTTCAACCGTGTCGGTATACCCCGCACAGTTTCTACAACGTATTGCTATCTATGAATGTTTCCCAAATCTGGGTGGAGTATTTCAAGCCCAAACAAGAGAACCAAAATGTAAAGCAATCAAGGCAAACAATAATCATGCAAAGGGTGATCTAAGCCCTAAGGTTACTCCACTTTCAATTTCAATCTCCCCAGCAGAGTCGCCAGTTCTGTGATACAGTGGTAGAACTGACTTGGGTTTTGCGTTTTGTGTTTGCAAATGTTTCGGTTTAGAAAGAGTCGCCACCGACTTTTTATTTTATCCTAAGGAAAGGTCAAAAAGCACAGGAAAGACCTTTGAGATGTTTTCTTGGGTTCGGGGAGTAGATTATAGAAAGGGAAGGTATTAGCACCCTTTTTATCCATGGTTATCCATGGGCTCTTAGTTACTTGCTTAGATCACTTGCTTTGATTTTCAATTGTTTTAAATGGTGCTTTTCAAATGTTTGAAATGGTGCTTTGTGTGTGATTTTTGAAGATGTTTTGAAAAGAGGCCATCGTTGTGGCAACCTTTGTAATGATTCTTGTTTGAATGTATACAAAGGTGTTTTTGTCTTTTGAAAAGTTTTCAATGTTTGAAAGTAGGGTTTTGAAATTGTGTTGTGAAGTGTGTTTTGAAAAGTAGCAAGGAGGTTTTTTGCAAGTTTGATCAAGTAACTAAGAGTTATCTACCCTATTTTACTCAAAGATCTTTCTTATGTTTTTAACCTTTTTAACAGTGTTGTTTCACTATTGTATTTGGTGAACAACCTTGTGTTAGGATGTTAAACGGGACAGACGTGGGTCATCGTATAGACCATGATAGCAACAGTGTCAAGTATTTTTGGCAATTTTCTTGAGGGACTTGATCATTTTTGTTTAGGCAACTCAGATAGCGTCATCGAGGGACTATGATCTTTTTATTTGTTTTTGTTTTGCCAAAGTACTCAACATGCAACCATGGCCCATTTTTGAAGGCAACAAGTGGATGAAACCCTAAGGGTGCAAGTGTGCATTGTGTTTGTTTTTTCATGCATGTTTATCTTGGATTAGGTCAAGCTAGTTGTTGATTTTATTTTGCATACAAACCCTAGGTCTAGGCATGGCATAATTGAAAGCTTTTAAATGTGCGAGAATTTAAATGCTACACTATTACAACATGATATAGGGAGGGGGATACAAATTTGAATTGGGGATATTTGACAAGGAAATAAATTCTAAGTTATTACAACCATATCGAATGTACAAGTCAATATTTAACATTTAAATAAACACAATTAAATAAATATCAAATAAAAATGTATTATGCAAAAAAAAGATTGTTTATGTATGTGAAAAGGGTATTTTTTAATGTGAAATATAAACAAATAAATAAAAAGGTCAAATTTTAATTGTTTTGGTTATTTTAGGGCAAAACCCTTATTTTCAAATAAATAGAAATATTTATTAATTATATACAATAATTATATTAATTTATACAAAAATCAAAGTATATTGTAAAAAAAAGTATTTTTAATGTCAAATATTAATAAAATAAAAATGTATTATTTTATATATATATTAAACATATTAAATATACAAAGATAAAAATTAATTATTTACAAAAATGGATATTTTCAAGAAAATGTTTTCAAATGTAAATAAAAATAACAAATAAAAAATAAGTATATTTTTTGTATTATTTTTGAATTTTATTAAAAGAGAAAATGGTTTATTTATACATATATGCTTAATAAAATAATAAATATCAAATAAATATGAAAAAATATGGAAAATTATTTTTGGCATTTTTTATATTTGAACAAAAAATAATAAAGTCAGAATAAAAAATAAAAACATGAAAATGACAAATATTCAATCAAATGGGCCAGGGGGGTGCAAACTGAACAAAGGGGTGTTAGAAGCAAGAATGACCCAAGCCCAGCCTAAGCCATCATCTTCAACCTCCAGACTGTTTGAAAATACGCGCGCTTCTTGTACAAAATGCTATCTCCTGATTCTTTGATCTTTTGACAAAACTTAAAACATGAAACTTGTAGAGCATCAAATAACGAATTCAACCATATAAAAAACTTGGATTAACTCTCAAAGACCAGAGAGAATTTCTCTGGCCCTAAAATCTGACCTAACTTTTTTCACATGTTCATGGGTGAAATTCTCTCAGCACGATTAATGTAAATGAAAACTAAGCATATGTATGGCTTCAGGGCTATGAGTACAACATATTTCATTCACAAACCTAAGCCTAACCATTCCTAAATAGATAGATATAAGTCCATGAAATACCTGTTTCAGTTTGAATCTAGTAGGGCAATGCAGCAACCTTCAATGGTGTTTGAGCTTCTGTTGAGCTTGCCTGAGGTCCAAGGAAGCTTCTCCAATGCTTGACTTGCTTTGAAACAAACTGAATCGTGCTGTAGAACTCCAGCTGTAAAGATTTGAAATGAAAATGGAAAAGTGTGTTAGAGGTGTTACAGCTTGCAATGGAGGTCTGGGATAGTTCAGGTGGATGGAATGGAAGATGTTTGAACAGGTTTGGGCCAAAACGCACGAGCAAATTATGTCGTGGAACTCAATCTTCAGGGAGTGCCCTGGTTTGCCAAATGAAGATGATTCTGAGCTATGGGAGGTTTCAGGACTCAAAGGCTCGTGTTTTAGGTTCAATGTAATGTGTAAAAGTTATCTCAAGAGCTTGCACAAGTTGATTCTCTCTGATGTTGTTGTTCTAGTGTCTTTTGCATATTTCTTGTATATGAAGCAAAGATGTGTAAGTCTATGTTCATAGGCCTGTACCAGCCATCTTGTATGCTTCACACAACCCTCTAGGCCCCCTCTAATCCCTGGATTTGGTTTGCTATCTCAGATCTTTGTTCAAGGCTCAATGCTTAGTGTTTTGACATAAAGCAACTTTTGCAAAAATGGCAATATACCTTTTCCTACTTAAGGCTTAAACTTGCATGTAATGTCCAAATGAATAAGATAATCACTCAACTCAATTGTTATGCATTAAATTAAGGAGTGTAAACTGGTTTTGAGGCCTGCAAGCTAGCATCACACAAGCTGATTTGAAAATGCAAGTTGCCATGAACATGTATTGGCCATGAACAAAAGTGAGTTTTGGCCAACTTTAAGAATTTGATTCTCTCTAACCACAAGGGTGTTTGAGGAGTTCTTGGACAATATGGAAATCTTGGGACATGTACTACAATCCATATTTATAATGAAACTTGAAACTCCAAGTGGAACTATGTGAAAAATGACCAAGAAGATGGGTCAAAATCCTGCCTAGATTAGGGCAAATTTTCTCTAAGTTAAAAGTTTTAGGTACCCTTGTTCCAAAAATCATAACTTGAGATGCAAGCTTCTTTTGAGAAAACTTTGTGAATCAAAGTTGTATACTTTGTGATGGACTACAACTTTCATGTTGCAAGTTTTGTTAGAATCCATTTGTATATTGGTGAAAAAATGGGACAAAGTTAAGAAAAAATAAGAAAATTTCATAACTTAGAAAATTTCTAAGTTATGAAATTTTTCCATTTTAAACCCTAATTTGCATTTTTGGGTTTCTTGATGAACAAGTTTCATAATTTGACATGTTTTGATGAAAAATAACTCTTGGCACTTGATTTTGACCAAAAAGTCAAAGTTTGACTTTTCAGTATACAGTCAAATTTTGATTAGTTGACTGAAAAATTCATCTGCCAATCCTATGCATTTGAGATCTTTTGAACTTGTTGAATGGGTCAAGACAATGTCATTGAGTCCTTGAGTCCATATGTGGGCTTGGTTTGCCATTGGTTAGGTCAAACAATCAAAAATTGCCTTTGTGCAGTCAAAACCCTAAAAATGACCATTTTGCCCTTTTGGTGATTTGATCAAATTTCTTATGGAATTGTGATCCAAACTTGATCAAATGGTTCATATGAGTTCATAATGTTGATGTGGGTCAAATTTCATGAGGTTTGACTGTCAATTGGCCACAGTTGACTTTTTCCCCAATACAACTGATTTTTAGGTCAACTGTCCAATTGACTGGGCAAAGATTTGAATCAAGGCTTGAAACTTGGTATGGGAAAACTTGTGAACCCAACATGAAGTATGAAAGTCACTTTGGGCATTGTAGGTCAAAACATCCTTGTGCAAACTCAAACCCTAATTTGAGTCAACAGTGCAAGGAGGGGTCTTGAGCAGAGCAAACCCTAGTTTGATCTTGAACTCCAAGAGTCTTGTGATGAGAAAATGTTGGTGAAATGAGAGGGAAAATTTTGGGGTACAACACTACCAATCTTACAACCCTTGACTCCAAAAACTAAGACAAATGATGCAAAAAAATGAAATTTTTGTTTGGGTATCAAAACATTATTGAAGTGGTTAATGTTGGTGTTACACCACTTGGGGCAGAAGCTACAACTGCTCAACAAGCTATGTTAAAGGAATAGAAGAAGAAAGATTACAAGGCACTCTTCTTGATACATTCTTGCATTGATAATGAAAAGTTTGAAAAGGTTGGCGATTGCGGATCAGCGAAGCATGCATATGAGATCTTGAAGAAAGCTTATGAAGAGGCTGATAAAGCAAAGGTTGTGAGATTAAAAACTCACAAGAGGTTGTTTGAGCTAGTGCAAATGGAAGAGAAGAAGTCGATAAATGATTACGTTACGCGTATGTAATACGATGGGGGAATTGACTTTAATGGTTTTGCATTTTATCGCAATGTTGCGGTTAGCAAGAGTCGCCACTGACTTTTCTTTTATCCAACAAAGGAAAGGGTGAAAAGAACAGGAAAGACCTTTCGATGTTTTTCTGAATAAGGGGGGTAGTTTATGGAAAGGGAAGGTGTTAGCACCCTTTCTATCTGTAGTTATCTACGAGCTCTTAGTTTCTAGCTCACTTTTGAAAATGCTTTTTGGTGTAAGTGTATTTTGAAAATATTTTGAAAAGAAGCCTTAATGTTGTGAACTTTGTAATGTTTCTCATTTCGGCGAGAACGTATACAAAGTTTTTTTTGTCTTTGAAAATATTTAGAAAAGAGTTTGTGTATGTGTGAAAAATTGTTTTGTCTGTTTTTATGAGCAAGCAACTATGAGTTATCTACCTACTCAAAAGATTTTTGTTCTTTTCCTTATTTCCTTTAGATAGTGTTATCCTTCTATTAGTAAGTAGGTAGCCCTATCGTTGGATGTTTCAGGGACAAGCAAGGGTCATCGTACAGTCACGAAAGCAACTCGTAAGAAACTTTAGTAATTATCCTAAGGTTTCAAGATCATATACCGAGGCAACGTCGAAATGTTCATCGAGGGACTTATGATCTTTTAACCAAAAGGTCACCACTAAAATCTCTCACGTTCGAGAGTCATAACTGCTTATTCTGAAGGCAACAAGTGGAGGTACCTTAGAGGTTCGTGTGTGCGAGTGTGTTGTGTTTCAATTATTTTTATTGGATGTTAGGTTTTGCTAGTGTTTGCTTTTAGTCTTTTCATACAATCTTATTTAGCATTCAACTAATAGTTAATATTAGTACATAAAATAAAGTGCGGAATTTGAATCTACACTTTTACATGGCTTCGGGGTGGGGGAATTATAAACCAAAATATGGAAATAAAAAATAAACGGTCCTAGTTAAACTATTACATCCTTTATACAATTACGTAATTATGAAAAATAATGTGAATAAATAAATAGACGCTCGGGGGAAGAAAGAAAGAAAAATGAAAGGATGGCGAAAAAACCTAAGAAAAATTTCTAAATGATAAAAGAAATGTTTTTGTTGTTTTTATTTGTTTTAGGAAAATATTTAAATTAAATTAAGAAAAAGAAAACATAGTTCTAATTGATTAATTAATTTTAAAAAAGTGATTATTAATAACTAATTAAAATTTAATTCTAATTAATGAAAAAAAACTAATTCTAATATTTTGTATTTTTGATTTTATGAGTTTTTTATGATTTTTTGTGAAATTAAAAAAAAAGAATTAAATTAAAGAAAAAAAAAGGAAAAAAAAGGAAAAAGGTCTTGCTGTAAAGAAAACTGGGGAGTGAGAATCAATAAAGTTTAGACCCAAATGTCTCGGGCCCGGGCACTACAACAAAAGCAATTGAGAGGTGCAAGGAGACAAACGGTCCAACCCAACTCAACAAGCTCAGATCTGCCAAAAAAAAATAAAAGGTTGACACAAAATGGAAAAACCTGGGATTCGAACCCAGACTCTAAGAGAGGAAGGCCTTAAACGCGCGCTTGGTACCACTGGATCACTTTTATTCATTCGTTAATACAATGACATAATAATATTATATGGTAAAAGACTAATTAAAAATATTCAAATCAAAACGTGCGTCCAGTGGTATTTAAATGGGCCAATCAGAATGTGTTTTTTGCCACGCAGGCACTGATCGGAGTCAAAGGGTTCCAGGGGTGTCAGAGTCAAACTTCGGTCACCTTCTCCCGTTGCACGAAATCTCTAACCTGCAAAAATACAAATTTATGGCCCAAGATTTAGGCTACCCCCCTAAATCGGGGTCTACCGATCCAACCATGGTATTAGTTTAGTCTAAAAACCACTACATCATGAGGTGCAAACCAAACTGAGTTTTATGTCCTAATCATGGCATTTTTCTATCCCTGTGTCAAACCTCAAAAATAATGCGTCAAATATGTTCTAAACACCATTATGAATATGTATGAATGCATCACATTGATTAATATTGCATGAATTGAATATGTATGAATATGTTCTAAACACCATTATGTATGTACCAAATTAGGATGAGTCCTGGGAGTCTCAGGAGCGTGAATATGTGATTGGTTTTGATGGAGGAATGCTAGAAGTGGATTTTTGAGTTTTGACAACTTTGGTATTTTTTGTGAAATTTTGTAGAGTTTCTCTAGTAACTTTTGTGTGTCCTCTTGCTTGCATTCTTGCTCTTTATATCGAGGGAGGAAGGAGGTAAACAAATATGGAAGAGAATAAAGCCATTAACCATGGCATTAAAACAAGAAAATCTCAATTTGAAAAAAAATGCCAAAATCATAGGATTCTTTCCATTTTCGAATTTTGCATGAATCTAGATACTTTTTATGTGTCTTGCACGAAGTTTGGGCCTCTTAGTGGATCAAGTCAAGCCCAAATTCCATGGTCCATTATTTCTTGCATTTTATCTTAATTTATTTGATTTTAAATTGAATAAAATCAATATAAATACAAATAAAATCATGGCCATGCAAAAATGGACTTAGAGGTCCTCTAAGATATTATGGACATGTTTGAAGTCCAAAAAGTAGGCTCATTGGTCTAAAAATTCCATTTTGCTCAAGTTGTAATTCTTGAATTTCTTTAAAATTCCCCAACTTGTGTAACTCATAACTTGCTCAATTTTCATCTTTTGATGATGATATTAGACTTTTTGGAAATCCCAAGATTTTCTTTACAATCTCTATGTTTGTCATTTTTTCTTTTGAAGACTTTATCTTGATGTAAGTTGCCTTGACAAAAAGTGTCTTTTGTTGACTTTTAAAAATGACCTATAATGTATGAGATGATATCTTCCAAATGAAGCATCTTTTGGACTTGATAATAAAAGCAAAGTTATAGAGAAATGAATTTTCTTCCAAATGGGTTGTGGTTGGGGAAAGTTGATGAAGCGTGTGAAAGTTATGCCTGGTCAAAGTTCAATTGACTTCTCCTAAGGAAACCCTAACTTGGCAATTCTTTACTTTTGATTATCTGAGGACTTTCCTTGGGGAATCATGATCAATCCTTGATCAAATGATGAATATCACTTCAAAATGTTGATGTTGACCAAAAATCTTAAAGTTTGACTGTATATTGACCATAGTTGACTTTTTAAACAATATAGTTGATCCTCAAAAATTTGAGCCATTGACTGAGAAAATTTGTGATGTAGGGCTTGAAACTTGACATGAACCTTATTGAGGACCTATGAATAACTATGGAAGCCATTTGAGACATTTTCAAACCAAATTTCCTTGAGAAATTCCAAACCCTAGTTGTGAGCCTTTGACTTAGGAGGAGCAACTTGACTAGTCAATCCTTGAGTGTCTTAACCATTTGAAGAGCCTTGAAAGAATGCTTTAAAGAAAATGGGAGGTAAAAGTTTAGGGTACAATATCGTATAAAGCGTTTGATGAACAAAAATAAATCTCGTGGTTAAACCGTATCATAACAGAATCTTGTTGTAAATATCTTACGTTCTTTAACGTCAAGATTCAACATCATTGTGGTTGTAATCAAAGAATCGAAGGACCTTCCTACAATGAACAAGGAGGAGCTTCAAAGTTCATTATTAGCTCATGTACAAAGGATGGATGAAAGAGGGAATGACAAAGCCAAAGCGAAGATTACGTTACAAGTACGGTTCAATGAGAAGAGTAAGAGATCAAAAGGAAAATGGTCTTCAAAAGGGAAGACAAATTTCCAGAAATTTGGTGGAAAAGACTCACAAAATTCAAAGGCTTCGATGGCACAAAAAGTTGAAAGCAACTTCCAAGGCAGTGGTCATGGTAACTACACCAAGAAGTTTGACAAGAGTGGTGTGAAGTGTTACAATTGTCACAAGATTGGTCATTTCGCAAAGGAATGTAATGCAAAATCGAGAGAAAATCAAAGTGGTGAGGCTAAGGTTGCGCGAAAAGAGGTGGATGATGATAACACACTTCTGGTCACGATCACATAGGAGAATTATGGCAAGGAAAAGTTGTTGGACAACATCAGTAGCAGTTGTTAGTGGCTAGGCAGAAACGTCTACAGCACGAAAAATGCTGCATAAACGCATTCGGAGAAAAATGTAATGGTAACTGTTTAAGATTGAGTCCAAGGCAGTGATGAGTGGTACTTGGATTCTGGTTGTTCAATGCATATGACAGGTAGAAAGGATTGGTTAGTCAAAATTAATCAAGCCACAAATAATAAAGTGAAATTCGCGGATGACACCACTTTAGCGGTCGATGGTGTCGGTGATGTTTTGATCATGAAGAAGGATGGGAGTCATTATTTGATCAAAGATGTGATATAAATTCCTATAATTAAGTGTAATCTCTTGAATATTGGCCAATTACTTGAGAATAATTCCACAATTCGCATGAAAAACAAGATTTTGAGTGTTTTGGACCAAAACGGAATTTTAGTTCTTAGAGCACCCATGGCTGCCAATCGGACTTTCAAGATAGAGTTGAAAGTAATGGAATATAGGTGTCTTGCTACGTTGGTAATTCTTTATGAGTGGTTATGGCATTACCGTCTTGGACATCTCAATTTTCGAGATCCTGACGCATTACAAAGGAATTGTATGGTGATCGGGCTGCCTAAGATCAATGTTCCAGTTGACATTTGTGAAAAGTGTGTTCAAGGGAAGTAACACAAGAGTATTTTCAGCAAGGATGCAAGTCAAAGGACCAAACATCACCTTGAGGTGGTGTACTCCAATGTGTGTGGTTCAATGCAAGTCGACTCATTTGGTGGCAATATGTATTGTCACATTTATCCATGACTTCATTAGGAAGTTATGGACATACCTAATCAAGAGAAAGGATGGGGTATTTGATGTGTTTGAGAGATTCAAGTCCATGGTTGAGCGACAAAGTGGTCACAAAATCAAAATTCTCAAAATGGATGGTGAAGGTGAGTATACCTCGAATGTGTTTGAGAATTATTGTGATGGTGAAGGTATAGTGCGTGAGGTTGTGCCACCTTATACGCCTCAACAAAATGGTGTTACTGAGAGGAAAAATCATTCGATAATGAATATGGTTTGTAACATGTTAAAAGGAAAAGCTTGTTGAATGAACTATGGCAAGAAGTCGTTTCTACAGCTGCCTATTTGTTGAATAGGTGCCCTATAACAAATTATAGGACATATTTGAAAGAAGTTGAATGACAAAGGAGAGATGATGTTACTTACGGTAGCATTTTGACATATTCCAAGACAGTTTCGAAATAAGTAGAATGACAAAGGAGAGATGATGTTACTTGTGGGTTATCATCCTACCAGAGGTTACAAGTTGTTTGATGTGAAAATCAAGAAGATTGTAATAAGTCGATATGTGGTAGTGGATGAGATAAGGCTATTTGACAGTAGAAAAAAGACAATTTCAGTTTAGGAAATCGATTACCTAGATGAGGGAAATCGATTTCCTTCACGATTTTTGCATCCTGAAGCAAATATAGAAATTCTGGATTCTGCAGGTCCTGTGCATCAGCCGGTTGAGACTGAAAATAGTGAATCCAGTAGATGACCAACAAGATGCAAATGTCTACCTCAAAGGCTCTGAGATTATGAAGTATTCCATGATAATGAGATCGACAATGATGGTGATCTTATTTACTTTTCGCTTATGGCTGATTCTGAGCCATTGAGCACGGAGGAGGAATTGAGCAATACAAAGTAGGTGTGTGAGATGAAAGAGGAATGAAGGAACTGACGGAAAATCATCGAGAGAAATCAATGAAATTGCCATCAAGTATTTGTTTATCCCACAGAAAGGGAAAGGAAAATCATCAAAAAAAAACCTGAGAAGGGAGAAGTCACGATCTTACGACGGAGAGATCAGGTATGGGAGTCGATTACGTAAGGGAAAGGTATTAACACCCCTCGTGTCCATAGTACTCCACACGATCCACTCTTTTTATTCTAATCTAAAGGGTGTGTCTATCTAAATGATAATCAAGCTAAAAGGAAAATGCATGTATGCAAAGTGTATATACAAAGAAAAAAGGGTTTATTAGTCGTGTTTAGCGCAGTTGTGAGCCTTTGTACCTACGTACCCTTTTCGTGTAATGAGAGATCAAGACACTCGTAGTTCATCTAAAAAATGTTGGTTTGTTGTATGTTTTTAATGAACAATGCTATCGAAGCACATCCTTTTTGAAAAGGTTTTAAAATAAAAAGTATGAAGACAAAAAGGTTTGCATTGATTGGTGTTTTTTACCTTGAAAAGGATTTGAGTAATGTTAAAGTGTTTTATGAATTTGCCAAAGAAAAAGAGTTTTAATTTTAGTTATGCAAAAGGGGAAGAGAAAAAGTCTAAAGGAGACTAACCTAGTTCTATCCCTAGTGTTATCATACAATGATGGTTCTAAAGTTGAGGTTTGAAAGGGAAACCTCTACCTATGTTAGCATGCATGGATTACAATCCTACTATCTAACTTGCATCAGAAACAAAACAAGTGTATTCTAAGGGAACATACAAAGGTTACAACCTAATGAAAAGCACAAGCACAAGGTGCAAACAAACAATGATACACCGAAGCCAAAACAAACATCGAGTGCGAGCTAATAGCAAACAAAAGAGTCCAATGGATCTCAAAGTGGGAGTAAGGAACTCTTTCCACTTAAATTTCTCGAGCACCGGCATTGAGTAACAACTCTGAGCATCAACGTCAAGTGACACGAGCTAACATCTTCGAAATGAATGACTAAAAGTGGGTTTGATTATGAACCCTCCTTCACTTTATTCCACTCAATGGGACTAAAATAGGGACGACTCAAAGCATCAATGTATGGTGCGAGCTAGGAACGACATGGACTAGAATGCGTGGGCGCCGATTGTGAGTCCTCCTCCACTTTATTGACTCGATAGCAAGAATAATGTAAAAGGGAAAGGGAATTGCCTACTTTGAGGACTTTAGAAAAAATGCTTCTTTTGAGGTCTTTAAACAAACAACAAGAAATCACTCCTTTTGGAGTCTTTTGCAAACAAAAACAACGTCTCACATGCTATTTCACAAGAGCGAATTATACAAAAAAAATTAAATCAAGTGATAGATTCAATTATTTATCGAAACATCGAATTGAAGAAGATAAAACTCGCCGAAAGTTGAACGGATAAGGGAGATCGCCAAAACATGACACAATCAGAGAGAGCTAGCGCGAAAACCGCACGGAGGAGGAAAGAGTATGTTGTGTCACACGACAGAGAGGGAAGAGGCAGAGGGACTTCTCGTCGGTTGGTCGGTGGTGCGGAGGAGGGGAAGAGGTGAGCGGCAGAGGGAGATTAGGCGGAGGTGAGATCTTGCGCGATGGTTGTGGTTGCTTGCGGAAATTATAGGAAAAGGATGAAGATTGATAGTTTTTATTGAATTTGTTCTTGAAGCTTCTTGAGGAAGTTGAGACCAAAGTGAGAGAGAATAGTTTTTGATATTGTGAGATTTGAGATTGTGAGTGATATTATGTTTGAAAATTTGAAATTTGAAATATATAGTTTGGCTCCAAAACTTAAATTTTCAACTTATTTTGTGCACAGTGTGAGATCGATCCACAAGCTCATCACAATCGATGCAAAATCCTGACGCACGACTTGAAACAAAGATGTCGATGACGAAATTTATGATGCGGTGCAAAAATAATCATCTCGATACGATAAAAATTGAGCAAGTTACGTTGCCCTAAACGGAGAAAAACAGAGTTTAAAAATTCACAGTGCAGAATTTTACAGCTTATTTTGTGTACGACATGCAAACAAACCACAAGATTATGCCTTTTGGTGCAGAATCTCGATGCAAACCCTGAAGCGAAAATGTAGGGAAAGAAATTTGTGATGTCATGCCGAAATAATCACCCTGACACGATAAAAATCGAGCATGTTATGATTTTTCGAATGGCGAGAAATATTGAACTTATTTCACCGTGTTGAAAATTTCAGCTTATTTCCGTGCGCACTTTCGGATGCGAGCCATAAACCGAAGTCTTTGGAACATTATATGAACTCGGGCCCTGAAGCAAAGTTGAAGCTTACAAAATTTGTGAGCTTGTGCTTCAAGAATATCCCTGATATGATAAAAATCGAGAGAGTTATGATTTTTACAATATCGAGAAACAATCCGGTAGAAAACAATTTTGGCATGCAATTTTCTCAGGTAATTGACACTTTTGGAAGACTTCTACAAATAATTAACTCCTGACCCGAACATATGGATTGGAGATAAAATAAAGACGGATTTTTAACCCAAAGAGATATCCAAAAGCATTGAACCCGGTGAATGTTATGAATTTTTGAACATCTGAAAACAACGGTTCAACACATTATTTTCACTGTTTTTGCACCATATAACATCTGAATACTCGCACGTTCTGAAATCTTCCTTAATGAATTGGCTTCTGACCTGAACACGAGAATTGAAAGAAATAACAAGACGATTCAAATTCTCTAAGCGGAACTAAAAGATGACTTTCCAGTCAGAAGTTATGAATTTTTAAGCATCCGAAAACCGGTGATACGGTAAATCCATTATATAATGCATTTCAAGTATTTTGCACTTTAGAAAATCTTCCTCATAAAATTAGCCTTTGACATGAACATATGAAATGAAGAATACCTCAAGAAGGTTCTAAAGATTAAAGTATCATTATGAAACCATTTTATGATCTCAAGTTATTAACTTTTGAAGTTTCACTCTGAAACATTGCTTTTCTGCTCAAACAGTTCCAAATCAACTGAAACGCTCGATTTTATTCTCCATTTAAAGCACGGAGAAACACATGAGAGCTTGGCATGATAATGACTTGATGACTCACTAATCGAGAAGTTCATAAAAATATGCAGAGTGCACTTGATTCCCGAGAACCTTGAGTTTCTGCTTTGTTATACTGCTTGACGAAACACTTATTTTTGTAACTTGCCAAGGATAAATGCTTGAATCCCGCCACCATGGAATGAATGATATGTTATGTATGATCTTGATGCATTGTGATTATGTGAGATGACATAGGATCTTAGGGGCAAAAATTGGGGTATAACAAGAAGCTGGAATCGATTTAGAAAAATAGTACTCGGGAGCTGGTTGATCTACCGGAATGGAAAAAGCCAATAGGAGTTAGATGGGTCTATAAAGTGAAGGAAAATAAAAACAGAGAAATTTTCAAGCATGAGACTCGACTACTTGCGAAGGTATTTTTGTAAAGATAAGGTATAAACTATGATGAGTTATTTGCACCAATGGCTTTATTAGAAACCATACGGATGGTTGTTTATATTGAGAATAGTAATAATTGGCCAAATTATCAAATGGATGTAAAATCTGCATTTTTTAATGGTCCACTTGAGAAGGAAGTCTATGTACAACATCCCTATGGTTTTTTTGTCACAAATCAATAGGGAAGAGTCTACAAGTTGAAGAAAGGGCTTTATGGTTTGAAACAAGCTCCTAGAGCTTGGAACAAACGCATTGATGCTTTTTTAGTTTAAGTTGGCTTCAAGAAATGTGTTTTCGAACATGATGTCTATGTGAAGACGGATGCAAGAAAAGACGTGATCTTACTTTGTTTATATGTGGACGATTTATTGATCACGGGCAGAAATGAGGTGAATATTTCTAAGTTCAAAAGTGAGCTTGTGGAAGAAATTTAAATGAGTGACCTTGGAATCATGAATTACTTTCTTAGCATAGAGTTCCACAAGTCAAAATCGGGACTGCTCATGCATCAATATAAGTATGCTCTTGAGATTTTGAAAAGGCGTGATATAGATCATTGTAATGCTTCCAATACACCTGCTGAAGCAAGGTTATAGCTGTCCAAAAATGATGATGACCAGAACATGGATCCAACACAGTATAAGAGGTTGATTGGATCGCTATGTTACTTATGCAATACGCATCCATATTTGGCGTTTAGGGTCGGTATTGCAAGTAGATTCATGGAGAGACCAAAGATGTCTCACTTAGAAGCTGTTAAGAGGATCCTAAGATACATCAAAGGAACTATTGGTTGTGGAATACTCTCTCTCGCAGCTGACACGGGCAAAAAATGTGAGTTACTCGGTTACACGGATTCCAATTGGTGTAGAGATAAGGATGATCGAAAGTCTACGACTGCTATGTCTTTATGTTCGACGGAGCTCTAATATCTTGGTGCTTTAAAAAGTAACATGTGGTGACACTTTCTTCTTGTGAGGCCAAGTATATCGCTGTATCGATGTGTGTGTGTCAGTTTGTGTGGCTTGTGAATCTGTTGGAAGAGCTAGACATCAAGGTTGAAGAAGTTGTCACACTTTTGGTTGACAATGTTTAAGAGATTAATCTTGCAAGTAATCCCATAACACATGGGAGGAGCAAGCATATTGAGATAATATTTCATTACTTGAGGGAACTGGTGTGCGCAAGCCATTTGAGGTTAGGATATTATCAAAGTGAAGAACAACTTGCGGATTTGTTAACGAAATGTGTAACAAATGTGGTGTCCAAGAAGCTTGTGGTGAGTTTGGGTATGAAAAACTTAGAGAATTTAAATTAAGTTGGTGTATTGGAAGTTTAAAATAATCCAAATGCATTGTGGAAGCTTCAGGAATCGTTTCATTAAAAATAACTTATTTGAGAAGCACTTCTAGAAATCAAAATCTAGAATTTTCAAAGAGGAAATTGATTACCACAAAATGGGTAATGGACTTCCACAACTTAGTTTTCTGGTTTTTGTATTTTCAGTTTGGGAAATCGATTCTCTTGTTTTGGGTAATCGATTTCCAACGTGATTTTTGTGTTTTTTGTTGTTTTCTTGGACCTGTTTGGTTCTAACTTGTTTTGTGAGTTGCTTATAAATACCTCATGTAATGATTTGTTAATTATTAATGTCAAATAAACATTTCTCCTTAATTACCCTCTCTCTCTCTCATAATCTCCAAATTCTCTCTAACTTCATCTTCTCCAATTAATCACTTTTCACCATTAATTCACCAACTTATTTTGTTTATGTTCCAATATTAAAGAGATTAGTTCAAAAGAAATTAAAGAAGTTTATTTATTAAAAGAAATACAATGTATGTACGTGATACATACTATCATGTACATATAGATTATATAACTAGACGTTGTCTACCGTGAGAGATTGACATTTTTTATTTTTTTCATGTTCCAAATATGTAGGGGAGTTATTAAGTCCATAAAAAAATAAAAAATCTCACAAAATAATGATGAAAAATACACTTTTTATAAATAGTAAATATAATAGCAGAGGTTGTTTTGTGGGGATTCAAAACTCCCACAATTCTATTAAAAAATTAATCAAAGAGGGGGTTTTCATGTGAGGTCTCTCACGGTAGACAACGACATATAACTAATCCATTTAATAAATTAGAAACATTTAAATAAAAAAATATGATTGAATGTTATCATGAAAGTTGTGCTTCTTTTTCATCACAACTTGTTGTTAACCTTTAACATGAATAATAGCTACTAATTTAAAATGTTATAAATCAATGAATGGTCTAATATAAAGGAATTCACTTTTATCAAGAATGAATGGTTAATAGAGTTCTTTCAATGTTTACTTAATGTACACTCCGTTCTTAGTGCTCTTGCAAGGTTATTTGTCCAGGTCAATATATTGAGGTTTTTCGCTTACCTCATGTGCTTTTTATTATTCATGTACATTTTGTCCCTAAACCCTAATAGATTTAGGCTTTAATTTCTGAAATATACATCTATAACCTGCATGTTTATAAATTGAAATGTTTAAAGTACTAATAGACTTTAGTATTTATTTTTCAGTTTGTGTGTGCATGCAATTTTCCCATTTAGCATTTTTCATATGTTTGGTTATACGCGGGATGAGGCTTTGCATAATTATCTCAATAGTCTACCTCCTTTATCAAATAGGAACCCCTACAAATCTATTCATGTGAAGATTGAATGTTATCGTGAAAGAAATGATGAATTATCAAAAAGAAACATATATCATCAACATTGTATTATTTATTAGTATTATATTGAATATTATTTATAAAAAAAATTATCAAATAGCTTAATGTTGGTATCATTTACCAAATCCAAAATGCTCTCAAACATCAAGAACCTTCACATTTTTTACCAAGTTGCAAAATAATTTAGAAAAGTCCTCTTTTAAAAGAAGTAAAAAAAATTATTTAAAGCATGGTACTTATGTTGAATTGAGTCGAGCCTCCAAAAATATAAGAACAAAAGAAAGTTAACATGATTCAAATCTTGCTCTAGGATTATTTGAATCATCAACATTAGAATGTTAAAAAAAATAGATTTGAATGCATATTCACCACAAATTTCTACCTTGACTTCAAACAAGTGGTGATGTCCATCCTCAACTTCTTGTTGTTCTTCAACTTTGAATTACTCTTAAAAAAATTGACAATGTGCAAGAAATATTTGAAATTTGATCTAGGTAATAACTTCGTGATAACACTCTTTAGGTTATTTTTCGAAGCAACTTTCTCAAACATGATTTCTTTATTGAAATATAAACAAATGTCGTTATGCCTTGTCCTCTCAAGATACACTTGATGATTTTTCAAATGAATTACAGTTTTGCTATCATAATGTACCTTCACACATTCTTAGAAGATCCCTAGATTATTAAACACACCCATCTACCATTTGGCTTCCTTTACTCATTAAACAAAGGGAATATACTCCAATTGAGTAATAGATAACACCATAATAATATATTAAATTGCGTTTATAGTGTCTACATTTCCTTTATAGTTTGGATATACAAAACCTTATAGAGTGTCTTTCTTTTGATCAAATTTTGTCTACTTAAATCCTTTTTTCACTGACTCGTTCAATTATTTCAAAAATCACTTCAAGAGCTTCCTAATGCATATCATGTTTTGTATAAACTAACTCATTATGCTAATCGTGTATGCTAAGGGTAGCCTACTACAAGTTTTCCCATACATGATGTTTCTTAAACTTTTATTATATGAAGTAATGTCCATCTTCCTATTATATTCTATAGATTAAGGAACTTTCATAGAAAAAAATTGTTTTATAACACAAATGAGTATTAACCGGCTTAAATTCATGTATCATAAATTTATCTATCAATTTCTTCAAATTACCGAAAACAGATAACAACACACTACACGCCCTAGAATTGCCCTCTATAAATTCTGCCAATTTTTAATGTAGATGGTCTCTTCTAGATCCCCATGTAAGAATTTGATATTTAAGTCTCAAACTCAAGATTGTACAGATTAAAAATCACCATAAGTATCCTTATAGAACAATGTTTTACCAACAATAAAAATTATTTTTATAATAATCCCTCTCAAATTTAGTAAAACCATTTTCCACAAGTCTTACTTTATACCTTGGTTCTTCAACTTCTGGAATGACTCCCTTCTTTTGAAAGATCCACTTACATCCAATCACTCTTTGCATTTTAGTTAAATTCACAAGTTCTCGTGTATGCTTATTCTCTAATAAACTAATTTCCTCATGTATTGTAGTTAATCACTAATGACTTTCTTTTCTCTCAACTATTTTCATGAATGCCTTTGATTCCAAGTTTTGCATCACTTAAGCAACAATTAGAGCATAAAAATAAGACCAATATAGTTGTACAATTATGGGTCCATAATTTCCTTCATCACCAAACTCTTATCGATTGATAACAAGACGTTAATATTTTGTCTTTCTCTAGAATGTTATGATGGAATACTATCATCTTCTTCATCCCTTGTTTAACTGGTGGAATGATCCACATCAAAATGGGTTATTTCCATCCTAGCTTATGAGTCTCAAATTTCCATGTTCGTGCACTTTATATTCATGTGGGTCTCATAAAATCCCATGTATATGCTTCTTATGATTTTCAACCATCCAAATTCTATATTATAATTCTCGTATCCCTTCACACATTTTGAGTATTCAACGAGGACACATTTCAGATCATCTACATCATGTTTTTTTGGTTGATATGCGCAAATTCTGGAGTTCTAATATTCTATATATTTGAGTAATATGTCGGTTTTCCAGTCCCAATCTTCACATGTGTATTAAAATATATTCATGTTCAAAAAATCTATTAATAAAGTACGGACATTACTCAAAAATATTTTCAATAAACTCTTGTGTAGCCCAACTCCCAATCTTCCCCTTAAGAGCCTCTGGGGAAGCTAGTGGATATTACATTTACTGCAAATACTTGTCTTGCATACTTCCTCAGGGAAGATCTAGAGTTACCTCCATCAACGAAGTCTCTGGAAATGGTGTTTGTGTTGTTTGTTGTGATTTTATTGGCAAATTTTAGGGGAATATGGAGAGAGTTATATTAGAAGTGTGGTCCAAGTTAATTTTATCGGAGTCATATGGTACTGCCACTGTAATGATCAAAATTTATAGGTGTGCATGTTCCCCCTGCAAGGGAAGGGAGACTCATATGCCTTAATAAGTTTATAACATAATATGGACATGAGAGCTTACCCACGACAACGAGAAGTCCTGCATGGTGGTGTTTTAAGGTAATTTTAAGAGTCCTGCTCACGTAATGTGAGAGGCCCTGATGATGACTAATGGTCGTGTATTAACATTATAGTGATCGTTGTGCTATTTGAGGTGTAGATAATGTGCAACACTTGGGTTTGTCCTTTCTACTTGAAAGTAAATGTATTTGTGAATACATTTTCCTCTTAAATATATATTTTACATGATGTTAAAACTAGGATAGATTTAGATTTTTTGTATATTGAACGGTATCTTTGAGTCATTGTGTACACCCTTGCATTGGGATCTTAGAATGAATCTAGAACATTTTTGAAAAGGTCGTCGATAGATATCATACATCAAAAATGATTTTCTGCATAAAAATTAGTTGGACGCATCGTCACATTCATACTATGTGTCAACACATGTAATTTAATTATAAAGCATGTAGGCTACTTAGCTATGTGTCGACGTAGAGACCTCATATAGGTCGAAACCTGTCACTAAAAATATATTTTTGCTTAAAAATCATTTATATGTATCGACACATTCATTGTATGCGTCGAAACATGTGATGTTGTTTTAAAGCATGAAAGTCTCTAAAATATTGTGTTGACACAAAGACCTCATACAGGTTGACACATGTCATTGCATGAGTTAACACATAACTTACATGTGTTGGCACATGTTTCAAAATTTTGCAAAAATATTTTTTTGGTTTCAAACTTTTAGGCTTCCCTTTTCCCTTAAACTTTCACACATATATATACTTCATACATGCATCATTTTCAACTTGATAAAACTATAAACACAGACTAAGATTTCTTATCATCTTCAACCTTGCATCTATGCATACACACAAATAACGTACACATAGTCATTCATTGTTTTGGTTCTATCTAGACTTATGTTGATAACATTCAATTTAAGTTAGTTGTAACCTAAGGTTGGGTTGAGAATCATAGGGGGTTTCATCGGAAAAACAGTGAGAGTTTTTACCTCAAGATCAAAGTGTAGATTTGGGGGTTTTTTATAAGACTTTGCAGATATTGGATTCGAACGAGTGAAAGGATTTGAATAATATGAGGTTTTTAAAAAGGAGTAGCGCAAGACGGTGAATCATTTGGGAATCTTGGGATACAACAATTATGCAATTTGGATTCGGCCGAGTGAAGAGCTTTGAAGAACAGATGTTTCTTGCAAATGAGTAGTGCAAGACAGTTGATGAAATTGGTATTGTTGGGTGACTTGATCAAACTCAGATCAAGGGAAGAGAAATTTCTAGGATCAACATTCAATTGAGTATTTGATATTGTACGCATATCTGAGTCTCCAATAACTGGTTCAGTTTGGATGACATGTGATCTAGGATACGACTTCTGCTTGCCATAGTTTTTACTTAATTTTTGAAACAATTTTAACTGAAATTTTCATTGAGGATCTATTCACCCCCTCTAGATAAGTCGTTATCATTTAACAATATTTATAGAGGTCTCTAGGACCTAGGGTTTCCTCAAAAAGGGCCACCACCCACTTAGTCATTAGTGGGTAGTTGAATCCCTATTGAGTCGTGAGTCAGTTAATGACCCGGACTCTCCCTCTCTCTTACTCTCTCTCTCTCTCTCTCTCTCCTCTCTCTCTCTCTCTCTCTCTCTCTCTCTCTCTCTCTCTCTCTCTCTCTCTCTCTCTCTCTCTCTCTCTCTCTCTCTCTCTCTCTCTCTCTCTCTCTCTCTATATATATATATATATATATATATATATATATATATATATATATATATATATATATATATATATATATATATATATATATATATATATATATATATATATATATATATATATATATATATATATATATATCCAAGAAATGTCTTATCCCATATTTTCCATGTAGGGGAGAGAGAAAAACTATTGGGTAATGATGAATTGTTGATACTTTAATGCATTGGTTTCTATGATGAATTATTGATACTTTAATGCGTTGGTTGCTATGATGAATTGTGAATACTATGATGGTAATATGTTGCGACTATGAAATAATGAACGTTGTTGATGATTTCATGAATGATGATGTGATTTGACTAGCTGTAGTCGTTTGATATTCTATTGTTGCGCACATGCATTTATGGCATAGTTTGGACAACTTTGGTCTGCCCATGTTAATTTAGGATGTTGGTTCAGTGTTGGCCCTAATCTCATTGTGTGGATTTAGTGTGTTGATGATGTGCTCTGGTTCCAAGAGGGAATTAATCCTAGTACTCATAACGAATTGGTACCACATGCATGATTCTATGTTATTACATTACATCTTATGTGGCATCCCATAATTGTTTACTAGATGATGTAGTATATGTTTTTGTGCTAATTGATGATGTGTTGAAAATGTTGTTGATTTTGATGCTATGATATTGCTGTTTGAACTACTATGTATATTCCGTATATCTTTTGTAATGAATGTGATTACTCAACCTTTCGATTTGAATGTTGCCTCAACATGGGTAATGTGCAGGTGATCAGAAGTAGTTCGTAGAAGCTTAGAAGATAGCTCAGATTGTGTTGTTTTCTTTCCATTGATTTTTGAAGGTCTTGCTCTGATATGTAACATTGGGGTCAGGAATGCTTGATTTTGAACCTTGTGTTCCTTGTTTTATTATGAGATTGAACTACCTTTCATGGTATTTAAGTTGTTTCAAATTATGGACCATGAACAATGAAGTTTGATGATGTGTTTAATAAAAACGTTTTGAACTATAAATTCTGCTGCGTAGTAAATGTTTCATAATTGTTTGAAAATATGTGTTATGGAGTAAGACATGCATGTATGATGATTTATGAAGCAGGTGATGCCCTTTTTGTGAAATACTCTGATTATTTATTTATATTATTCGTGGATTTTTAGAAGGGTGTTACATTAGTGGTATCAGAGCAGGTCGATTTGTCTGACCAAGTTTATATGATGTCTACCTCCTGTTGGTCAACTAGTACTTGGATACTGTCGATATGTTAACATTTCTAATGTTGATTGTCAATTCACAAAGTTATGGTTGTATGGAGAAATGATAACTCTATTTCTAACGCTATGGAAGCCATGGCTCAGGCACTATAAAACCGGGATGGTCATCAGAACCAAAATGGAGGAAATGATGATGAAGCTCGTGCATGAGGGAGGTTTTCAGAGGAACAACCTGCCGATCTATAAAGGAAGACACGATACAGATGGTGACCAAGCATGTTTTAAGCGGATTGAAAATATTTTCCAGGTAGTGGTCGGCACAAAAGATTAGAAGGTGCGGTTTAGCATGCACATGTTGGAAGAAGAATCTGAGGACTGGTGGAATAATGCATGCCAAAGAATGGAGATTCTGGGCATAAAGATTACTTGGGCTGTGACCAGGACTGCTTTTCTAGATAAGTACTCTCCGGAAGATATGCATGGAAAGAAGAATATCAAGTTCCTTGAGCTAAAGCAAGGAAGTTCGACAATTATTGAGTATACGATTAGGTATGAGGAACTGGTGAAATTTTGTCTGCACTATAATGACCCAACAACTGAAGTGTCGAAGTGCATTAAGTTTGAGAATGAACTATGTCTAGAGATCAAGCAGGGTATTGGATATCTACATATTCGTCAGTTTCCTATGTTGGTGAACAAATGTAGAATCTTTGATCAGGATAGTAGAGACAAAGCTTTTTATTATAAGAAATATAATGAGAAGAAGGGAAAGAATCATGATCGTGGTAAACCGTGTGCTTCTCTTGCTGATAAAGGGAAACAAAAAGCATATGATGAGAAGAATCCAAGTGGTGGAGGAGCTCCCGCTTTTGTGAAATGCTACCGGTGTGGCGAGTTAGGCCACTGTGATGATGCTTTCACTAATAAGATAATGAGATATTACAAGTATGGCTAGGTTGGTAATCACGTCACTGAATGCAAAAATGAAGGTCCTACTTGCTTTAATTGTGGTGAACATGGTCACATCACTATCCAGTATCAGAAACCAAATAAGAATGTTTCTACAACTTCTAAGACCAATGGCAGAGTGTTTGTGCTGAGTGGTTCAGAAGTCAACAAGAAGGATAACCTGATCAGAGGTACTTGTTTTATTTACAATGTTAAGTTAATCACTATTATTGATACTGGTGCTACTCATTTATTTTTCTTGAATGTGCTACTATGTTAGAATTAAAGTTGTCTAATATGAATGAGGGAGTGGTAGTAGAAATTCATGCTAAGGATTTTGTTACTACTACTCTCGTTTTCCCGAAGTGTTCTTTTATGATTTATGGTAGAAGTTTCGTGATGGATTTGGCGTGTCTACCCTTACACCAAATTGATGTTACTCTTGGAAAAAAACTAGTTGGAGTTCAACTATGTTCATATCAACTGTTATAATAAGACAATGAGGTTCCCTGAGTTTGGTGATGGCTGAAAGCTCATGTTTTCATCTGCTAAGTAAGTATATAAACTTTTACAAGATGAAGCGTTGATGTTCGCAATGTTTGCGTCGTTACAAATTGATCGTGAGACTGCAAGTGTGGAATTACATGTCGTCTGTGAATTTTCAGAAGTGTTTCCAGATGACATCAGCGACTTTCCTCCAGAACAAGAAGTTGAATTTGTTGTAGAATTGATACCAGGTACAAGTATGATGTCGATGGCTCCTTATAGGATGTCAGCTTCAGAGCCGAGCGAGTTAAAGAAATAGTTAGAAGAATTGCAAGAGAATAAGTTTGTTCGATTGAGGGTCTCTCCATGGGGTGCTCTAGTGTTGTTATTCAAGAAAAAGGATGGTAGTATGAGGCTGTGAATGGATTACAGACAGTTAAATAAGGTAACCATTAATAATAAGTATCCACTCCATAGGATCGATGATTTGATGGATCGGTTGGTGGGTCCTTGTGTTTTCAGCAAGATTGATTTGAGGTCGGGTTATCATCAGATTCGTGTTAAACACAATGATGTTCCAAAGATGGGTTTTTAAATGAGGCATGGTCATTACGAATACATTGTGATGCCATTTGGTGTATCTAATGCGTCAGGTGTTTTCATGGAATACATGAACCATATTTTTCAGAAGTATTTGGACAAGTTTGTGGTGGTTTTCATTGACAAAATTTTGATTTATTCTAAATCAAAAGAAGAGCATGTTGGGCATTTTTAAACTGTTTTGCAAGTGTTGAAAGAGAATAAGTTATATGCAAAACTGTCGAAGTGTGAATTTTGGTTGAAGGAAGTGAGTTTCCTTGGCCATGTGATTTCTAGTGGTGTGATTATTGTGGATCCTACTAAAGTTAATGTTGTGTTACAATGGGAGACTCCGAAGTATGCAATTGAGATTCAAAGTTTTCTTGGTTTAGCTGGATATTATCGAAGGTTTATTGAGGGATTTTATAAGTTGGCATTTTCATTAACTCAGTGGACTTGAAAGGGTCAAGCTTATGCGTGGGATGTTTCGTGTGAGGAAAGTTTTGTAGAACTCAAGAAGAAGTTAACGACTGCTTTGATGTTCATTTTTCCTAATCCAAATGAATCTTTCATGGTTTACTGTGATGCATCTAAAATGGGTCTTGGTAGCGTATTAATGCAAAATGGGTAGGTTGTTGCTTATGCTTCTAGGAAATTGAAAGTGCATGAGAGGAATTATCCTACGCATGACTTAGAACTAGCGGCAGTTGTGTTTATGCTGAAAATTTGGAGACATTATTTTTTTGGCTCTAAATTTGAAGTATTCATCAATCATAAGAGTCTGAAGTACTTGTTTGATCAGAAATAATTAAATATGAGGCAGAGGAGGTGGCTTGAACTTTAGAAAGACTATAATTTTGACTTGAGTTACCATCCTAGTAAAGCAAATGTAGTAGTCGATGCTTTAAGTGGGAAATCCTTGCATACGTCGATGCTTATGGTAAAGGAGTTGGAATTGATCGAACAATTTAGAGACATGAGTTTGGTAAGTGAAGAGATGTCTAACAGTGTAAAGTTGGGAATGTTGAAACTGACCAGTGGCATCCTTAAAGAAAATCGAGAAGGTTAGAAATGTGATTTAAGTTTGGTAGATCGGTTAACGATGAATAAACCAAGGTAACAGTGGTGAATTTCGAGTAGATGAAAATGGTGTGTTGAAGTTCGATAATAGAGTATGTGTTCTAGATGTTCCAGAGCTTAAGAAGAGTATTCTCGAGGAAGTACATTGAAGTGGTTTGAGTATTCATCCTGGCGCTACAAAGATGTATCAGGATTTGAAGAAATTGTTTTATGGCCGATAATGAAAAAGGAAGTTGCAAATTTTATGTATGCCTATTTGAGTTGCTAGAAATCCAAGATCGAACATCAGAAGCCTACGGGTCTTATGTAACCCTTAAGTATTCCAAAATGGAAATGTGATATTGTTTCAATGGATTTCGTATATGGATTTCCAAGGACCTACAAAGGCAATGATTCAATTTGGGTGATCGTTGATAGGTTGACTAAGTCGACTCATTTCTTGCCAATGAAAATTATTCATCCCATGGAAAACCTGGAAGAGATGTGTGTTGATGAGATTGTTGAGTTGCATGGTATACCTTCGATTATTGTGTCCGATAGAGATCCGAGGTTTATGTCAAAGTTCTAGGAAGGTTTACAGAATGCTTTTGGTACTAAATTGAGATTAAGTTCTACATATCATTCACAGACAGACGGTCAGACTGAGAGGACTATTTAGTCTTTAGAGGATTTGTTGAGAGCTTGTATATTGGAACAAAGAGGTGCTTGGGACAGACACTTGTTGTTGATTGAGTTTACGTACAATAATAGTTTTCATAATAGTATTGGGATGTCATCATATGAAGCGTTGTATGGTAGGATGTGTAGAACACTATTGTGTTGGCATGAGTCAGGCGAGAGTGTTGTGCTCAGACCTGAAATTGTGCAGGAAATGAATGAGAAGATCAAGATGATCCAAGAGAAGATGAGAGCTTATCAGAATCATCAGAAGAGTTATTACGATAAGCAAAGAAAGACGCTTGAGTTTCAAAAGGATGATCATGTGTTTTTGAGGGTCACTCTGGTGACTGGTGTTGGTACAACTTTGAAATCGAGAAAGCTTACGCCATATTATGTTGGTCTATATCAGATATCTGAGAAGATATATGAAGTAGCTTATCGAATTACTTTACCATCGTCCCTTGCGAATCTTCACGATGTGTTTCATGTGTCTCAGATGAGAAAATACATTCTAGATCCTTTGCATGTGACTCAGATGAATGATATATAGGTAAGAGATAACCTGGCCGTCAAAGCATCGTCTGTGTGGATAGAAGGATGGGAAGTGGAGCAATTACGGGGTAAAGATATTGCCTTGGTGAAGGTACTGTGGGGTGGACCAACTGGTGGAAGTTTGACTTGGGAGAGTGAGGATCAGAAGAAAGAGTCATACCCGACTCTGTTTTCTCCAGGTAATTTTTGGGATGAAAATCATTTAAGTGGAGGAGAGTTGTAACACCCTAAAATTCGTAATTACTTATTTAATTAATTAATTATGAGTATTTATGAGTTATTGATGAATATATGATATTTTGTTGAGTATGATGTGTAATGTGCTGATATGTTATGGGATAATGGGGATTTTAGAAGAGTAAGGAGTATTCTAGTAATTTAGATAATTAGTTAATAATTATTTAAAATTTGTTAGAATTATTATTAATAATAAAATAGAGGAATAACTGATGTAGAGAAGATAATGGCAAGGTGGTAATTGGTGAAAGGCTAAGTAAGGACAAGTTGGACAAAACATATTAGGGGTCCAAAGGTTAAACAAGGAATAAGGGAAAACATTTCATTTAGTACGATCGTGAAAACATTGGAAGAGTATAGGAGAAATTTAGGGCACGAAGAACACAAAGGAATTTCAGTTGATCGTGAAGAGAAGAGACCCAAGCTAGGAATCTAAGGTAAGGGTGTCATATGTCATTATAATTGATATTGGGTTTAGAGGTATGTAGGGATTTGTTGGGGTTTATGATGATTTTGATGATATGTTACATTGTGATTAAATTGTGTTGAAATTGATGAAAATACCATGTTGAGTTTCCAGGAGTTTGTATATATAATGCATATAATATTGTGTAGTTGTTGTATGATGATTCTATATTGAAAACTATGAAAATCTAGATTGTATTGGCATTGAGTCGCAAGAGAATTTATGGCAGGATAGGTATAACATTGCAAAAGGGAATCCGCAGACTGGTGTGCATCATCGGACAAAGGTAGGTGTCTTCGGGCGAGGGTACAGTGCTTGGTCGTTGTCAGGTGAGCAACTAAGTGATGGAATAGGTGGGAAAGTGATGCTACTAGATTGTCTCGATCGCACCATTGATGGGCGATGCATGAGTGAGAGGTGTGTTGCTAGGTAAGAAAGAAGCTTCATCGAGCGATGGAGACCGGAGGAGAATGGCGGTGCTGTCACTCCCACATCATCGGGCGAGCCTCAGGAAGGCGGACTGCTTCGCCGAGCAAGCATGAGGTGACAAACAACAATAGGATTTTTAAAGAGCTATAACTTGAGTTTTTGGATTCGGTTTGAGGCATTGTTCGAAGCGTTGGATAGCTAATGCGATGAACTACATGTGGGTGGAATAAAATGATTAAAAAAGTATATCTATAGCACCTAGGATAAGGTAGACTCAGATTCTTAATGAGGTAGTCTATCATGATGTATGTTGCTATGATGAATTGTTGATACTTTAATGTGTAGGTTACTATGATGAATTGTTGATACTTTAATGTGTTTGTTGCTATGATGAATTGTGAATAATATGATGGTAATATGTTGCGACTATGAAATATTCAATGTTGTTGATGATTTTATGAAAGATGATGCGATTTGACTAGCTGTAGCCGTTTGATACTCTGTTGTTGTGCATCATGCATTCATGGCATAGTTTGGACAGCTTTGGTCCGCCCATGTTGATTTAGGACGTTGGTCCAATTTTGGCCTTAATCCTATTGTGTGGATTGAGTGTGTTGATGATGTGCTCCGGTTCCAAGAGGGAATCGTTCCTACGGTGGGGGTCTTTGAAGGGTGATGAGTCTAGTACTCATAACTAATTGGTAACATATGCATGAGTCTATGTTATTGCATTACATCTTATGTGGAATTGCATAAATTCTTACTAGATGATGTGGTATATGTTGTTTTTCTAATTTACGATGTGTTAACAATGTTGTTGATTTTGATGCCATGATGTTTCTGTTTGAACTACTATGTCTATTTTGTATATCTTTTATAATGAATGTGATTATTCACCCTTTCTATTTGAATGTTGCCTCCACGTGGGTAACGCGCAGGTGATCAGGAGTACTTCGTAGAAGCTTATAAGATAGCTCAGAGTGTGTTGTTTTCTTATTGTTGATTTTAGAAGGTCGTGCTTTGATATGTAACATCGGGTCGGGAACACTTGATTTTGAACTTTATGTTCCTTGCTTAATTATGATTTCTTGAACTACCTTTCATAGTATTTAAGTTGTTTTAAATTATGAACCATGAACAACTAAGTTTGATCATGTGTTTAATAAAAACATTTTGAACTATGAATTCCGGTGCATAGTAAATGTTTCATAATTGTTTGAAAATCTGTGTTACGGAGTAATACATGCATGTATGGTGTTTTATGAAGTATATGACGCTCTTTTGGTGAAATACTATGATTATTTATTTATATTATATATGGGGTTTTAGAAGGGTCTTACACTAACCAACCGTTGTGATATATACATTTAGGTAATTGATTAAAAACCAATCAACAACAATTTATTTGGAAAATAAATAACATTTCATCATGGTTATATTAGATAACCTTGTGGAAAATACCCATAGTTTATTATATAATATTTAGATTACTTTTTTTTCATACACCTCACTAAAAAAAATATAACCATTCAAATTGATGAAGTATATAATATGAAAATTAAACTATTCTTAAAAACCAACTTAAACAAACCACTATTTTCTAAATTGCATGCGTCTCATCATTCATTTTTCACTCTTTAATGTGTAGAATATGGTTCAATGGTCTAAGTCCTTCATGACATCGATTCCTCATTTTCTAGTTTAATTTGTATAACATCAATTTTTCAAATTAATCTATAAGAGAAGACATCTATGTAATGAAGGAATCATATTATTGAACCATATTCTATATGTTAAAGAGTATGAAATAAACGATGAGATGCATTCAATTCGAAAAATATTGATTGATATATGTTGGTTTTCAAGTACAACTTAATTTTCAAATTATAAGTTTCTATGTCAATTTAAATGAATGTATTTTCAGTGAAATGTTTGTGAAATAAACAATCTAGATATCATAAAATAAACAACTCAACTTCATCTACTGTCAACCTGCATTAGAATTTAAAGAACAAAATATTGATAAGTCATAAGAAGCCTCTTTCTTGTGACTTAACAATGTTTTGTTCTTGTCAATATACAACAACACAACAAATACATACAACAAAATAAAAACATACCTTCTTAGCAACAAAACACTAACAACATAAGACAACACAAGATATAATAAAATGTTTCAAGAACACACTTTTTATTGAAACTAATCGTGGAACTGGAAAAAATTATGAGTTTATCTAGTTTATGAAGCTATGAAAAAGAAATACAAGGTGAATAAAGTTTACATAATAGCTTCATACTTCTTATTTTTTTTCATAGACACACAAACCATATGTACCATATCTAAAGTATGCGCTTTGTTAAGGTGGTGAAAACGAATATGAAAAAATGAGAACATTCGCCAAATGAAAAAACAAGAACCCATTTTTAACAAGAAATATAAATGACATTGAAGCATAAGTTTAATGAACGAACCTCAAGGTAGCGATTGGTGAAGACGAATCTGAAGGTTGCAGTATGGGTGAAGAGGTTACATGCATGTTCGGGTTATGTGTTGAGATAGAAGAGGGAAATATGTTAGGATTTTCTTTAGAGAGAAACTACTGTTATGTACTGGGCGAAAAATACTTTTGCTTATATATTAAAAAAATATCACTTTTCATCACGGTTGACAAGAAGAACCGTGATGCATTGATTGAACTTTACACCATGGTTCAAAAGAATAATCGTAATGATATACAAGGAGCTGGGAAAATGAAAGAATTGGGATTCGAACTATGTAACTCATGGTACATATCACTACGGACTTTAACATAGGCCGTAGTAAAATACCTTTTAGTAAAAGCAAAAAAAACCGCCTAAAACCGTGTTTCCACCATGATTAAAGAAATGTTGTAGTAATATTGTTTGACGAAAGGTGTTTTCTGTAGTAGTGACCACATGTTTTATAGGATTATCGTACCACCCCATACTCTTCCATAAAATTAACACCATTTCGAATCACCTACGCATATAAAACAATAATACTCGTAGAAAATTAAGAGCTTAGTTGAAGAACTTATCACCGGGCCTCTTAGTAGAACAATGAAAAAGACTATAGAAAAGGGCTAAACCTCTGAGAAGAAATAAGATATTGGTTCTTCTTAAGCAAGATCGTGGTAAATTAAAGAATGACATCTAAGTATAACAAGAAAATCTTACCTAGAGCTATCATTGTAGGATATCTCCCCCTAAGAAGGGTATATGTTGGTCGCAGAAATGAGTCAGAATGAAAGCTAGCACCTAATTGGGATGTACCTATAGAACCACCTCAAGTACATTAAAAGTATCCTACATTCTAGAAGCCGTATTTGGGGTCGCACTACCCCATACATGGAATTTAGAGAAACTTAAATTTTTTTATAATTAGTCAAGCAGCCATACCCTGTAAGACTCATAATAAAATATATATATATTTCATCAGTAAATTTTATCTTCACCTTCATTTCCTTTTTTAATATATCAAGGAAGAATAAAGAAAAGCATACCCATTATCGTAACGAGTTATATGTTAAAATCAGAATTGGACTTAATTGGTTTCCACCCCAAACTTGATCAAATGAAAAAAACAATTTGGTTATTAAGCCCGTATGGTAAAAATATTTATGATAAAAGTAATGTCAAGATAATAACGTTTGAAGGCAAAATACTTATATTAGTTGTGAGACATAAGGTTCTAGGACACGTGGATTTGGCATGGACCTTCCCTATAAAGCCCTTAATTTAGGCAGGATATCAAGGCAGCGTAGTTAGATAACATAATAAATTATACACTAACATTTTTTCATCCTAGATGATTTTAATTAGAGTTACGAGATGAGAGCCTTCAGAAACCCTAGTCAGGCCCCTATATAAAAAATAAATTTAATAAAATTCAAGGTACACACTCTCGAAAACCTAAAAACACTATCCATTTCCTTCTTCATTAACAGACTTAGGCGTTAGAGTGTTTTGTAGGTGCCATCTGCACCATTCCTTAAAATAGAGAAAGATCCATCAAGGATGAAGTGTCACCGAACATTGGGTGAACATATATACCTTATCGTGGTTATTATTTCCTATATGTTGTAAAACACTCAAATTTACCTTCTATTTTTATGTCAATCTAACATGACTCTACGACGTATTTTATGGTATATTATGAAAATCTAGGCCTAAGTATTTATAGCCAAACATATTTTGGCCATATGTCATGTTTTTCGAAGAGTTAATATAACTCAGAGGCATTCTGATGATAAACATAATTAAAAATTCATTATTAATCAACTTGAACGATAAGAGTTTATGCTTAAGACACGTTGTCTCTTGCATCATAATATGACTAATTTTGACATGAACGAAATGGATTAGTAAGAATATGTATTTTGTCTGCATTGACTGAATCCAATGTATTAGACATAAGTGGTTGTGTAACAAGAGTTATTGTATGTATTGATATTGCTTCATATGGTTTATTTACAACTGCTTTTGTTAGGGTAACTATTAATGTGCTAAAAATATCAGTACTTTGAGTGTTTGACATATTATTATTGATTTCTTAATTATTAAAAGGGGATGTAAACTATCGAATTCAAGATGGGTGGCTAAAATGGAGAAAAGGCTTTAGGTTTTTTATGTGACGTAAAGGTACCGCTCAAGCTGAAGGGAATATTTTACCAGATTGTGGCAAGACATGTAATGTTGTACGAGACAAAATGTTGGTATGTTTAGAATCAACACAAGAATAAAGTAAGTGTAACAGAGATAAGGATGTTGTGTATGTATGGTAATACTAGATATAATAAGATTGAAAATGAAAAATATTATAGATAGTGTTGGGATAAGGCCTATAGTAGAAAAGATGGTGAAAAATAGACTTAAGTGATTTAGGCATGAAGAGAGAAGACTTGTAGATTATGTTGTAAGGAGAATAGATCAGATGATGAAAATTAAACTTAGGTTGTTTGGCATGTAAAGAGAAGAAATATAGACTTTATGATAAGGATAGTAGATTAGATGGAGAAAAGTTGAACAACTAAAGAAAAATATAGACCTAAGTAAACTATATGAAAAGTAATTAAAAAATATCTTGAAATCAATACTTCAAATATAAATTTAAGACAAAAATTGGTTTATGTAGCCAACTTTGTTTAATGTGGAATATGACATGATTGTTGTTTTTTAATTGTGAATTATAATATCAATGAAATTTGTACGAGATTTCTATAATAAAGGACAAAAAGAGGACATTTTTTAAATAATCAATATTGTCAAAAAAAAAATCTCAAATAATCATACCTTCAAAAAAACCAAAATGACCACTTTCCAAAAAAAAAAGTGAAGATAAAGAGGATGCGCAAGCCTGTGTGGTGCATGCACTATTTTTTGAAGTGAGACGTCACTATGTATGGCACATGCACCTATGTCATGCCACAAAGTATAAAGCATGCACTATAGTAATAAGAGCATGTGCCACACATGTTGGCTACTGTATTGTTTTATTTTTTAAATTTATTTTAACAAAAAATACAAATGTTAATTAATAAAGATTAAATTATAATAATATTACAAAAAAAAACCTAACAATTAAAGATGATTTTATTGACCCTCTCGACCCATACGTCTACCAGCTCCACATTTTGGTCGTGTTTGCCTTCAAGGTCTCACTTGATTTTCATGATGTATTTGAAGTCTCATGTTATTCTTCTAAGCCAGAGGTGCTTGGTGCGATAGTCCTGGGATATTAGTGTTATCATACAACACGTTCATTTTTTCCTAATTTACGGTGCTACCAAAGAGTTTGGTGCTCATGTTATCGTAGTTTGGTCGTGTTGGTTGGGTTACATGTGGACAATGTGGTTAGTTGAATTGGGACATTGAATCAGTTTGGAAACAAAGCAATGGTTCTTGTGGTGTTTGAAAGACATGTGTTGGTTGGGTGTTTTGGAAGTGTGATGATTGGGTGTACATTAGTTGGGTGCTATGGTAGGATACAGTGGTATCATATGTATCATTAGTGATGTGGTAAGATGTGGTGGCAACATATGGTTAGTTGTTGTAAGGTTCATGCTCTTGGATTTGTGTTTGAGTGTGTGGCATGAATTGGTCGCAAGTTTGGGTGGATGTTATTTTGTAAGGTTGTTAGGTTTTGGTGGGTTAACAATTTTATTGAATTTGTTAATGTTATGGGGTTGGTTGCTGAGTGTATGATTTCATAGCTTGTTTGTGTAGATCGATCAAATATGTCAAGAAGAAAAACAAATTTTTTGATACTGATGTATACCAATTCATATAATTTCGAGTTTGTCTAACACCCCCTACATAATTGGTTTGTTTATGGCCAGTTAATGTTTGTGCCTCCATTGACAACACACATCCCTAACAAAGTTTTTAAAATCTTTATATCTATATTGATCATCGACTCTTAATTGATGTCATTCTCCCAAACAATTCGGGGGATCTGGGATTTGTTGTTATATGTTGAACTATAGTTTCACACGGTCACTCTGGTGCATATCCATAGTAGTGAACTTGATGATTGTTGTTTTTGCAGTCCAAACTGCAGCATCATCGGGATTAATCTCATGGTCGATACCCAGATACGGTTTCCAGATAAACTGTAGAGGAAAAATACATTATTAGAAGATTAGTGAATTGGTAATATTATACTAAATTAACAAGATGTTTAGTTGTAATATATCATTGGGTTCAATATGATCCATAATATTTTGGTAAACTATTATAGTGTGTTTAGGTGTTCTGTTGTAGTTCATCCTTAAAACATACCACCTAAATCAAAAATAGTGAAAATAAATTAATTACCGTTGGTTATAAAGTAAGTAAATCAAATAACGATATAAACTTACTTTGTCACATAGGGGAATGTGAAGAACTTCTCGTTAACGGGAGCGAGTGTTGGCATTATTAACCAACCCCATGTTTGGAGCAAAAAAGTGCAGGAATAAAACGAACAAGTATTATTCCACGTGTTTTTACACAAAAAACTATATAGATGGGACAAAACAACTGAACCCTAACTATATGTGTTTATTTTATCGAAGTCTCTTAACAAAGGTAAATATATAATATTTACAGTATTACCGGTAGTTTCAGGAAATAAAAAGTGACCAAATAGTATCATAATATCACATTAAGCTTTCATTATTCTTTTTTTCCGGGTAGAATTTTTGGTTAATATCATAGATGCATAATGTTGTCTAAGGTACTTGATATTAATACCTTGGCCCCTTGATGTGTCTTCAGAGGGGGCACCAAAAATTTCCTCGCATATTACGTTGTCTTGATTAACTCCACCATTAACTACCTTACCATTAATAGGTAGACCCAATAACATAAACACTTCCTTTAGGGTGACTGTACATTCACCACAGGGGAGTTAAAATGTGTGTATTTCGGGTCTCCATCTTTTCACCAAGACGAGAATAAATTTATAATAAACATGGTAAGAATTTATGTTGATTACATTACCAAAACCGACTTGTTGTAAATATATTCTATCAAATCGTCGTGTGAGACATTAATAATGATAAATCTTATCGTATTTTTAGGCTCATTACGCGTATTAATTGTCCATATTTTATCTTATTTTACTTCATTTTTATTTGTTTTCCAGTTGTCAGCTTGTTCCTGTGCAGATTCGCAATCGAACCGGAAGCAAAGTGAAAAAGCAGCAAAAGGAAGAAATTATGCATGTTTTCCTGATATGGCGTTCGCCATCTGTATATGGAGTTCTCCATCCCCTTTCCTGTCACATAATTTAATGAACAAGGCAATGGCGTTGGCCATTTCCCTCATGGCATTCACCATTGTCTCGCATAAGGCAGTTTTGCGCCAGAAGCAGTTTTCAACAATTATTTTGATTTTTCTCTTCTCTCCAACTGTTGCACGACCATGGGCAATTACCTGAGCCATTCATCTCTCTCTCTCTCTCTCTCTCTCTCTCTCTCTCTCTCTCTGTCTCTCTCTCTGTCTCTCTCTCTCTCTCTCTCTCTCTCTCTCTCTCTCTCTCTATATATATATATATATATATATATATATATATATATATATATATATATATATATATATATATATATATATATATATATATATATATATATATATATATATATATATATATATATATATATATATATATATATATATATATATATATATATATATGTCCCTTAGGGTAATTTTGGAGTATCCAATATGTGCGGAAGCTCTGTCGAAATTGCTTTATAGCTCTTAGGCATAAATTACTTGTAAAAGTGACAATAACTCACATTGAGGGATTGTCACATCTGTTGTTCTCTTTATTTTTATTCTGTACTTTTGGATCGAACAAGCCTGTTGACATTTTAATATTAGTGCATTTTCTACTTTTCTCAGGTTTTTACTATTTTACCGCCTTTTACTTATTCCTTCCTTTAATTTGTTTAACATGCTAGTATTAGGCTTATTATATTTTAACATGTTAGTCTTAGAAAAAATCATGTCTGGCTAATCTTATTTGAGATTGGCGTATGAGGACCTTCGTTACCGATGGGACTTGGTAGAAAACTATAGGTTCAAAATTATGAATATATGATTATTTTGGTTCTAGTTTTTAAATTGTATGTTTTATTATTTCGACACGAGAGTGAGGAATAAACTAAAGTTCAGCCCGATAGCACGAGAGTGTGAGGGATGAACTGGATAGTGGAAACTAGGCATCAATCCTAGAGCTCTTTAGGCATCGTTTATAACTTTATTGACTTTCAAAATATGTTTCCTAATTAACGGGCGAGTGAGAGAAAATTTATGTGGTTAGGAAGTGTGGTTCTTGTCAATAGCGTGAGAGTGTGAGACGGAGTCTTTGAGTCGATATCTTCTACATAATTAAGATTTATTCATAATTAACGACCATATTCCACATGTCCCTTAGGAATGCGGAATTCATACCCCAAACTGGTTTTATCATTAATTCCCAAACCTTTAGCAATTATTAGTTATATTTTTGTCCGTGTCTATTTTACCCTTTAGCCTTAGTTGTGCACTGCAACATAGATAACATTAGTTTGATTATTAGTTTATGTGGGTTCTACATTCTTTTTAAACTATGTGATAGACTGTATACTTGCAGTTATTATCCGATAGACACGTCAGTGTGCGATCAGACATATTCATGTACATGGAAATGAAATCTCTTTGGTTCCTAACAAAAAATAATATAAGAAAAATAATATAAGTATTATAGGAAAAGTAAGGATAAACTTATATTATTTCTAAATAATAACTTACAAAGGAAGCAATGTTATTGATGGTTCCTCTTTCTTGCTCACTCATGGTCAATAGAGCCTGTAATACGGTGGGAGAACTGATTTGGGTGTTTTGCATTTTATCGTAATTGTTGCGGATAGCAAGAGTTGCCACCGACTTTTATTTTATCCAATAAAGGAAAGGGTGAAAAGAACATGAAATACCTTTTGAGATATTTTATTGAGTTATGGGGGTAGGTTATGAAAAGGGAATGTGTTAGCACCCTTTCCATCTGTAGTTATGTACGGGCTCTTAGTTGCTAGCTCACTTAGAAATGCTTTGTTTGAAATGTGTTTGTGATGTTTTTGAAAGTATTTTTGAAAGTTCCTTTGCTTAGGCAAACTTTGTAATGATTCTCGTCACTATAAGAATGAATACAAAGTGTTGACTTTTGAAAATATTTCATTTGAAAGTGTTTTTGAAAGTGCCTTTGCTTAGGCGAACTTTGTAATTATTCTCGTCTATATATGAATGCATACAAAGTGTTGACTTTTGAAAATATTTCATGGAAAAATGTTGGTGTTTTTGAAGGATGCTTTGAAATGTTGTGAGCAAGAAACTACGAGCTTTCTACCTACTCAAAAAGTCTTAGTTCTTTTCCTCCTTCTTTAGATGTTGCTATCTTACCATTGATGGGTAAGAAGCCCTGTCATTGGATGTGAAGGGACGAGTGTGGGTCATCGTATAGTCATAAAAGGCAACGTTGTAGGATACCTTATAAATTTGTCGTAAGGGTCTAAGATTGTTTACCGAAGGCAACATCAAAGGGTCATCGAGGGACTACGATCTTTACATTCGAGGGTCATTGCTAAAGTACCCCACGTTCGAGGGACATGACTATTTTTCTCAAGGCAATAAGTGTGGATTACCCTAGAGGCACGCGTGTGCGAGTGTATTGATTTCATGTATTTTTGTCTTGAATTAGGGTTGGATACTTATTGATTTTAAGTATTGTCATACACACCCTAATTACTAGCAATAATATTGAACGCGATAAATTGCAGAATTTTAAAGTTCTACGCTATTACATCTTTTTGGGGGATGGGGATACAAGTTTATGAAGGTGGGATGAAAGCAATAAAGTTATAATTATACTATTGCAACCATATTTAATATTGAATGACAGTAAAAATATAAAGAAATATAAAGATAATGTAAAAAAAGAAAAAAAAATGGTTTAAGAAATGTTTTATGTATTGACACGTGAGCTTATGCATTGATACAAAAAATTTATGTATTGACGAATGTGTTGGCTCATACTTCTTTGTGTTGGCTCATATCATCTCCTTGCCCTTGGATATTAAAATCGACTCAGTATGAGTCGACACATAGGGTTTTATATCAACTCATATTGTTTTGTATCGACGCATGCAAGTTTCGTATCGACTCATACTCGTTTCTAGCTCCTGGAAGTCAAAACAACTCAGTATGAGTCGACGCATAAGGGATTTGTATCGACTCATACTGATTTGTGTCGACACATAAGCGTTTTGTGTTGACTCATAACCTGTTTTGTACATAATATGTGTCAACTCATGGTGTTTCATATCGACTCATATTGTTGTTTTTAGCTGCTAACGTTGTTCTGCTGCATATATGGGTCAGTTCTTAACACATGGTCAGTGAAAATGAAAAGCAAGCATATGGTTAGCTTCAAGGAAATGATATCTACATTTTATCTTCAAAAATGAAACATTAATGATACTTTTTATGAAGAGTTCAAAGTCAAGAAAACTTACCTTAAAACTGAAATTTGTCCTTTGAGTTTGAGTTGGAGAAGTCAAGTTGCAAGTGGTTGTTTTTGAGTTTGGAAAGTAGTGATGTTACAAAAGTTGTTCTTGAGTTTGGAAAACTTCTATATGATGTATGTAGATTTTTTTGATGGTTTGTTTGGATAGAACTTGCATGGTGTAAGAGGTCCAAAGGTTTTAGACTTCAAAGCTCAAAGATGGAGGTTTTGTGGACAAGTCTGGTTTTTAGAGTATGAAGGGGGTTTGAGGTTTTGTCAATACACAAGAATGTCTTTATTTTTTTGACCTCTTCTCTTGAAAATTCTCCCTCTATTTATAGGAAAAGGGTTTATGAATAATGGCTGAATAGGTTTACAAGACAACATGTTATAATTTCGTTGGGATGCAAATATCAAACTATGTCAAGTACTTCATGGTTCTAAGATGAAGTACCAAAGTTGTTGGTATAGAGGGGCTAATTTCCATGATTTATGGTGGAGTTAAATGAGAAGCAAACAAGGTATAGGCTCAAGATAAGTTTTGTGCCAACAAGCTTGCTTTTCAAGAATAACAATGGTGCCTTTATGCCATAAATGGAAAGATCTTTTGGACAATGGATAAAACACTTGGGTAATAGCTCAAAAGTATGTGTAAGATTTAAATTATGGTGAGATTGTCAAGTTAGAAGGCCTGCAACACAATATTATTCAGCATAACATAAGGATTTTGTTACGAGTTCTTCAACAAAAGGACTTGCAATTCAAGGATTGATGCCCAACTTCATACCCTTGAATCTCCTAGCTAAAGTATGATAAATTCATGCTCTTGGATGTTTTGGAAAGCTTAAAACATCCTCTGTAACTTTCATGTTGACCATTTTGACAAAATCATCTTGGAACTATGTCAAAAAATGCCAAGAAATTATGATAAAATCCTGACCAAAATCTATTGAAAATTTCTCTAAGTGTTGGATAACAATATCATGACTTCACGGGCTCATATCTTCAAATCTAAGCATTTTTTGGACATCAACCCTCTCTTACAAAGTTGTGTAATTCATCAAGATCTACAACTTTCATGTTGAAACTTTTCTTTGAATCATATTACATCTTGGTGAAAGAATGTCATGAAGTTATGAGATTACCATGTATGAAAACACTAAGAAAATTTTCTTAGTCTTGGAAAGTTTGACTTTTCAAATTGACTTTTGACTTTCTTGATTTCTTAATGATTACATTTCATATTTTTGAATGTCTTGATGAATTTTAATCTTTGAGACTTAATGTTGACCAAAAAGTTGAAGTTTGACTTTTGGAGTATCAGTTGACTTTTCATCAGTACAGTTGATTTTTGGTCATCTGGTTAATTGACTAAGCAGAATTTATGATACAAGACTTGAAACTTGACATGAGCATTATTGAAGGTCCATAATGATCCATGAAAGTCATTTGAAGTATTAGAAGTCCAGTTGTGCTTGTGTAAGCTCAAACCCTAATTTGAGGCATCAATGTTAAGGAGACGTCTTGACCTAGTCAATCCTTGTGGAAGCTTGAGCTATTGAAGATCTTGTGGGAAATGTCTTGAGAAATAAGAGGGGAAAATTTTGGGTTACAACAGATTCATTTTTTCGAATGATCTTGTGTGGTTGTTGTTGATAATTTACAAATAGTGTGTATGTTGATGATTAAATATGAAGAATAATGTGGTATTTATAAGTTGGAAGGTAGTCACGTGAATAAACTTCTACATACATGGCAACACCCATGCACTAATGTATATGGGACGTCCTCTTAGTTTTGTTCTCATGTTCCATACATAAAGGTGTATCCTGCTGCATGTATGGTATCTTTGCAGGCTATGGAGGCAGGCCAGGGGAAGACAGACTAGGGTAAGACATACTAAGGGAATGCATGCAGGCTAGGATTCACGTGAAATACATAGTAGCACGCACCATGCATAGTGACACTTATGTATTATTTTTAATACACGTGTCATACATAGTGGCGCCTATGTATTATGTGTCCCATGCTTTTTTCAGCCTATTTAAATGCACGCGTCTCCTTGCATCTAGAGGTGGAAATATGATGGACCGAGCTAGACTTTGCCAAGCATAAGTCTGACGTGTCAAAAACTGAAGCCTAAGCCTAGCTTGTAGCCTGTCATCAGTTTAGTTTTAGGCTTGAGTCTGGTCTTTTCTAAGGCCTGGTTAGCCTGTTAGCCTATATAAAAGCATATTATTTTAGACATATGTAAATAAGCAATTTAAATAATGTTTAAATAGACTAAAAAACTAAAAAAACCAATGAGACTAAAAGTTTGTTTGTATTGATTTATTTTAACTTACCAATTAGCATAAGTTTTGTGAGACTATTTATTTAAGAGGACTTATGAAAACAACTTATAACATTGTTCATAAGGTGTTTTCATCTTATTTTCATAAGTTCTCCAAGATAACCAAGTTTTATTTATGTATTATTATTCAAAGTATAAAACATAACATAATGATAATAAAAAAATGATTCATATTTATTTATATAGACCGGTCTGTTAAATCTAAAAGGTTTTTTTTGATAGCCTGAAGCCTAACCTTTTTAACTAAATGAACTTATAAAAAAGCTCAGGCCTAACCTAAACCTATGTAAACTAGGTCGTAGTCTAAACTTATATAGGCTAGATCGTAGGTCTCTATTATCGACCTGACCTATTTCCATCCCTACCGACATCAAACCAAACCACACTGCAAGTCAGATTGCATCAACTGAACATACATCGAAAGCCACACAACATCAAACCAAAATACAATGCTAACCAAATAAAGACAACATTCATATTAAAATGATATTGATATGAAATTTATTTGTTGTAACGATAAAATTTTATATTAAATTCAACTTTTATTTCATATGCAAGACAATATTCGAATACAATAAAATAAAGATAATCATACATAAAACAACAATACGATAAATAAATAAAACGATTAAACACGTCAATATATCTGAAAAATTATAACCATCAATATAATATTAAGTGATTCATGCATCATCATAGATACACTCTTTTAACTATAAAAAATGATCCTATTTAATCAACGAATCAAACTTTTCTAAAAATACTCCAAAATCATTGTATTCTAAAGTCAGACCTTTATAAGAAACTTTGTTAGCGAAACGGTAATTCTCAAATCAACTTTTAGATAGTAATAATTTAATATTCAATTTCTTTTGTTAGGCAATTTAATGAATACAATTATTAATAAGAAAACTCAAATTTTCAATACTCATAACATTAAAAATTAAATGAAAGCATTTCACACCTTCAAAAGTTTACAACATTTATTATTGTTAAAATTATAAAAAGCAGTTACTGACCTTTAACAAATTTAACCAATCTCTAACTGCGGCAATTATATTTCATAGGTAACAGCTTCACGGCTATCGCCCCTACCTCTGTCTTGATGAATTTTAATCTTTGAGACTTAATGTTGACCAAAAAGTTGAAGTTTGACTTTTGGCGTATTAGTTGTTTTTTCATCAGTACAACTCATTTTTGGTCATCTGGTCAATTGACTGAGCAGAATTTGTGATACAAGACTTGAAACTTGACATGAGAATTCTTGAAGGTCCATAATGATCCATGAAAGTCATTTGAAGTATTAGAATTCCAATTGTCCTTGTGCAAGCTCAAATCCTAATTTGGGGCATTAGTGTTGAGGAGACGTCTTGACCTAGTCAATCCTTGTGGAAGCTTGAGCTATTGAAGATCTTATGGGAAATGTCTTGAGAAATGAGAGGGAAAATTTTGGGGTATAACAATTGCCCTTGTTCAATCTTCTTAAACCTGAAGATTTAGATTGGCGAGTCCGCCATTCGTGACTTGAAGGTGGAAGATGATTGAACACTAAAGTGCCCAGAAATTTACACTTGACTATATGTTAATTTATTGTGTCAGGAATGGAATTAAAGATGCCATTTGTAGAAGTGATGAAGAGTTTTTCAGAGATGGGCTTACAGATGCCATCCAGAGTGACTTTCCAGGGAGAAGTATCAGAATAAATCTTTGGTCAATTTATACTGAAACCGAAGATGTAGTGGAATGAGTATCAGAATAACATCCATTGTTGGATTGTATCTGACTCATATCTTAAAGATGTACTGAATGAGTGTCAGAATGACATCTGTATATGGATCGTACCTGAACTGTATTTGAGAAATATACTGAATGAGTGTCAGAATGACATTCCTATATAGATTATATCTGAACTGTGTTTGAGAACTGTATTGAATGAGTGTCAGAATGACACCGGCATTTGGATCGTATCTGAACTGTATTTGAAAGATGTATTTGAATGAGTGTCAGAATGACATTCCCATCTGGATCGCATCAGAACTGTATTTGAAATGTATTAAATGAGTGTCAGAATGACATTTGCATCTGGATCGTATCTGAACTGTATTTGAAAGTTGTATTTGAATGAGTGTCAGAATGACATCTACATCTGGATCGTATCTGAACTGTATCTAGGAGAAAATCTGGAATAAGTGTCAGAATGGCATCCGTCTCTAGATCGTATCTGGACTGTATTCGAAAGAATCTGGAATAAGTATCAGAATGTCATCCGTATTTGGATCATATCTGAACCGTTTCTAGAAGAGAATATGGAATAAGTATCAGAATTTCATCCGTCTCTAGATCGTATCTGAATCATTTCTAGAAAAGAATCTGGAATAAGTATCAGAATATCATCCGTCTTTGGATCGTATCTGAACCGTTTCTAGAGTGAATCTAGAATAAGTGTCAAAATTACATGCGTATCTGGATCGTATCTGAACTATATCAAGGAGAAAATCTAGAATAAGTATCAAAATGTCATCCGTCTTTGGATCGTATCTGAACCGTTTCTAGAGTGAATCTGGAATAAGTGTCAGAATGACATCCGTATCTGGGTCATATTTGAACTGTATCTAGGAGAAAATCTGGAATAAGTATGAGAATGTCATCCGTCTTTGGATCGTATTTGGACCGTTTCTAGAAGAGAATTAGGAATAAGTATCAAAATGTCATTCGTATCTGGATCGTATCTAAACTGTTTCTAGAGAGAATCTGGAATAAGTATCAGAATGTCATCAGTCTTTGGATCGTATCTGAACCGTTTCTAGAAGAGAATCTGGAATAAGTATCAGAATGTCATCCGTCTTTGGATCGTATATGAACCTATTCTAGAAGAGAATCTTTGGTTGGTTGTGTTTGATAGATGATAGGCTATTGGCGAGATCTACCTGTTCAGGAACTGTCCTGTAAAGATAAAGTTAGTTTCATGCAAGGGCATGATGTATGTATTGCATGATGATGCTCTCAGAATGAATGAGACTGCTATATGCGTTTTGTATGCATATGCCATGATGTGTGAAATGTGAAATGTGGTTGAAGTGTATCTTTGTCTGAGAAAATAAATTATTGACTACTGCTGGGAAGTTTTGCTTATTTGTTTGATGAAACTCCGCTAGGGATGTGCTGGTTTCTGTTTGAAGGACAGAGTTCAGGAACCTTGGTTGTCCATTACTTTACTGGGGAATTTAATTCTTGTTTACCCTGACTGGGGATAAAAGAGATGATTAAACTTTTGTATTGTTTGGGGGAGGATGAAGTTACCTGTTATCTGGTTGTATTTCAGGATTCGTAGCAACTTTCTGGGGAGAATAAAGTTAAATTGTTATCTGGTCGGATTCCAGGCTTCATAACAACTTACTGGTAGGATGAAGTTAACTGTTATCTGGTCAGATTCCAGGCTTCGCAATAACTTTCTAATGAGAATGAAGTTAAACTGTTATCTGGTCGGATTCCAAGCTTCGCAACAACTTACTGGTATGATGAAGTTAATTGTTATCTGGTCGGATTCTAGGATTTGCAGCAACTTTCTAAGGAGAATGAAGTTAAACTGTTATATGGTCGGATTCGAGGCTTCGCAGCAACTTACTGGGGATAGTATCAACTCGGCTGGGGATAAGGGGTTTTGTCCGTTGATTTGTAATAGTTTGAGAAAAGACTCGTACTGGGAAATTCGTAGCTTTTTAGGGAAATAAACCATGTTGAGAAAAACAATTGAGACCTTATTAGGGACATGAATTCTTTCATGCAAGGTTTCTTTTTTTAGTTAAGACCAATTCAGCCGAGGAATGTCAGAATAAATCCAAGCCTTGATTGTATCTGAGTATGTATTGAATGAGTATTAGAATGACATCCATATTTAGATCATATTTGAACTGTATCTGCAGGAGAGTCTGGAATGAATGTCAGAATAAATCTGTATTTAGATTGTATCTGCATTGTATCTAGAAGATGATAAATTGCCGGCAATTTCCATCCGTTTGGGAACTGGCATGATGTGTACGTTCGTTGGGAGAAGAATAAACTCCTCTATCCGTTGGTGAGTTTGACTATGTCATCGGTTGGAGGATGCCCCAATTTTGTTTGAAGATGCTTCTGCGCTTGTCAGGGATAGCCTTGTGGGGGGTTGTACCCTTATCCGTGAAGATTATTCAGTGGGGATAACCTTATAGTGGTGGCTCTGTCGAGTTCACTGGGGATTACTTTATGAAAGGGGCTTTGTAGGGATTTGTCACTGTCCATAGTAGTAAGTAGTACTTCCAGAAAATGTTTTCTTGGTCATACGTGACCCTTTACTAGAATTCATGTTCAATGCCCTAAGTGATTCCGGTGGAGACCTGCCCCTGGCTATTCAGGACTTTATGAGAGATTTATTGGAATCTTGACTTGACTGTCACTGATGAGTTGGACAATAACCTGTCATGCCCCCTTGATTATGGGAGATTTGTCATTGGAAGTGTCTTCCCATTTGAAGTGATTTTCTGTTTCTTGAGAGAATTTTCGTTCATTGGATATTCGCCGTACAAATTTCTCTGTTGTCAAACAATTATCCATATGTAAACAACGGTATTCAAACAATGCGAAGTTTACGCCTGTCTTAAAGTTTTTGAAACTTCATTTTTAGCAAAAATCAAAGAATTTTGTAAGAATATAAATTCAACTCAGGATTTACAGCAAGCCTTACAAGAGTCAGGATACCTTTTGTAACAATATGCTTTCGAACTAACTTATGCTTCAATTAGGACTTTTAAAGGGTTGTAACGTGTCATGCTTCACAATTTAAGAATCAAGTATAAGGTTCAAAGTTTATTTGTACCCAACCCATTCTCCATGATGTTCTCCAGTCCTATACTCAGTTAGTTGCGTGTTTGGATTCCAATTGAATCTGGAATGATATTTTGGTGATGGTTCGGATATTGGAAGTTTATTTTGGAAGGCAGACATTTTTGTAACATTTTTCATATTGTCGAGGATTTGTAACGCGCTCTTTTATTGTCCCTAATTTTGCCTGACTGTTTTTGTTTTGAGATTACAACCAGCAGGATGCCCCAATTTTTTAAGTCTCCTTCATAGGTTTTGACTCAGTGGGCTTTTTTTTGAGAGATAATGACTGCTTATTTTACGGGAAACCAACACCATCTTTTGATTTAGAAGGATGTTTGTGTATGAAGTGAAAGTTTACGACTGGACGCATATTTGAATTAACTGAGAAACTACCCTGCCCCAGGTTATGATTAAAGGTTTCAATTTGTATGAAAAAGAAAACTCCTACTTCTTTGGCTCAAAGGGGTTGACTAGGGATTATCTTCCTTATAACTCCACTTGTTTGGGATTTGAAACAACGCATGTATATCATTAGTAAGGTCTACCCAAAAGCATATTGTATGAGATTATGGTATTATTTTCGTCATCCTCCCTCTAAAGGCTTACAACTTTTAATGAGAGTTGAATATCACAAAAGGGAGTAAAAAGCACAGTTTAAATATAGTGAAAACGAATAGATTGATTCAAGACAAACATATGTAATGCATTAATGAAACAGAGTTTGACATAATAGATAAATGCTCGAAAAAACAAAAGAAATTACAATTGAAAATTCAAAATGAACTAGACACTCTCAATGATTTGGCATGGGAGCAGTGATCATGTTGGGAGTTTCCGGAGGGTCAAACTCAATCTCCTTAGCATCAATCATATCTTGAATTTTGTTCTTCAGAGCCCAACAACCATTCGTATCATGTCCAGGACTATCAGAATGATATGCACACCTTTCATTGGGATGGTAACTAGGAGCATAAGTATTACGGTTCTGAAGAGGAGCCTTTAACGTAATCAACCATGCCTTCAACATGTGTTGTAACGCTTGATCCAGTGACATATTGATTTTGGTGAATTATCTTTTAGGTGAGACCTTCTTACGTTGACTTCCCTGTTGATGTTGTTGCACTGATGCAGGATTAGAGATTAGGACTGCCCCCATAGATTGGTTGCGGTTACTCTTGTTACAGCCCTTCTGGTCGTACACAACATTAGACTCTTTCTTCCCATCACACGACTTCTTTTCAGTACTTGAAGATGCAGACATCTGTATTTTTCCGCTTTTAATTCTGCCTTTAACTTGTTCCCCAGTTAGAATCAGCTCGATGAATCCAGCTGAAGAGCTTCCGGTTAGGTGATTGAAGAAAGTTCTTGTCAAAGTTCCCATAAATATATCAACCAGCTCCATACCAGATAAAAGAGGTTGAAAACTTCTGGCTAGGTCTCTCCACTTTTGAGCGTATTCTTTGAAACCCTCATTGAAACCCATGGTCATTCCTTATAATTGCACCCTAGTTGGCGCAAGATCGGTGTTATATTGATTTTGCGGTAAAATGCGGCAGCCAAATCCTCCCAAGTATGGATGTTAGAACCTTCTAACTGGTAAAACCACTCCAATTGAGTCCCAAACAAACTCTCTTGAAAGAAGTGCATCCATAACTTCTTATCAGTGGTATGCGGTTGAATTTTACGGATGTAAGATCTCAAGTGAAGCTTAGGGCACGAGACACCATCGTACTTGGCAAAGATTAGAATCTTAAATTTATGGGGAATAACCACCCCAGGCACCAAACCCAAGTCTTCAAAGTCCAAGCCAGGCACAACTTGGATCTCCACAGCTTTCATTCTATCTTCTAGTTGCTTATATTTGTCGTCGGTCGGTCGATATTGCTCATCATAATAATCCTCATTTTCAGAGATTTGATTGTTTCCACCCCTAGCGCAGGTGCTCCTAGCATCTTCATCTTGATTTTCATTCTCTTCGTAGGAATATTCTTCAACTTGGACTTGTTTGGAAAGCTCTTTAAACCTCTTCCACGTGTTTAGGATGCCAGCTCGTTTCTTTGCCTCCTTCTTGCTCCCTTTGGTGAAGAGTGCTTTCAGATCTTCCCGCCCCTTGGCTAAGTTCAGTAACATTTATTGGAACTGAGCGTTCTGAGCTTGGAGATCATTAACTGTTTTCTCTAGAGCCATTTTCTTAATGAAATAAACAGCGAGAAAATGAGAAACCTGTTTTGAGAATACCTGTTATGCAATGGCATGCATGATATGTAAAATGCGATGTTTTCAAGGATCTCGCAGGGTAAACTCAAGAAAATGTCAGAAGTTGAACTTTGATTACAGCTTTGAAGAACTTCATATTGTTGAATTCCCTTCTACGAGAATCAAGCTCACCATGTCAAGTGGGTCATGGCCCTTGACTTAAGACAACGTGCTTTGGTCTTTGACAACATTTGGCTTGAGGAAAGTAAATCCTATTCCCCTTTGATAGACATCTGGTTTAATATAACCCTGCATCACAAACCCTTGTGATCCTTGAAATGGTTATTGAAAATGTTACGGTATGATGTCATGAGGTTATGTATAAATAAACATATACAAGCAAAGGAAACAAGTCTTTAAGTTTATGCTTGCATGGGGTTTGTAGGTAAGTACCCTCTTGAAGCTTAGTTAGTTCAACTTGTCCTAGAAAGTAATCGGGTTCTGGGGAATCTCAATATCATTGATCTTTCTTCATCGGGCATTGTTTCAGTGCAAGCCTCTTTATTGGCAATCGAAATATCCCGAAAGTCCAATCTCAATGAGCGTAGCATCGAGTATTAACCAACTTTGGACTGCACTAAAGTCGTCTATCTCACTACTTCCTAATGGCCAATTTGTTCAATTAAAGGTTCTAAGGTCAGTTAGTGCTTCATGACACCATACAGCAGACTTGTATTCTCCTTGACTGTACTCAAGGGCTACCGGTACTAAAAAATGTGTCGTACTAATGTAGCCATCACTTCAACCATGTCGGTATACCCCGCACAATCTCTATGATGTATTGCTACTTACCTAATAATGTTCCCCGATCCGGGTAGAGGATTAATATAAAACCCAAACAAGGACCCAAAATGTAAAGCAAACAAGTCAAATAGAGAAAGCATTTAAAGGTGATCTAGTCTCTAAGGTAACCCCACTTTTTAGATAATTCCCCAGCAGAGTCTCCAGTTTTGAAATACGGTGGGAGAACTGACTCAGGTGTTTTGTGTTTTATCGCAATTGTTACGGATAGCAAGAGTCTCCATCGAGTTTTCTTTTATTCAATAAAGGAAAGGGTGAAAAGAACAGGAAAATCTTTTGTGATTTTTCTTGAGTTCGGGGGGTCAGTTATGAAAAGGGAAGGTGTTAACACCCTTTTCATCCGTAGTTATCTATGGGCTCTTAGTTTCTAACTCACTTTGAAATGCTTTGTTTGAAATGTGTTTGTGATGTTTTTAAAATTATTTTTGAAAGTGTCTTTGCTTAGGAGAACCTTGTAATGATTCTCGTCTCTATAATAATGTATACAAAGTGTTGACTTTTGAAAATATTTCATTTGAAAGTGTTTTTGAAAGTGCCTTTGCTTAGGCGAACTTTGTAATGATTCTCGTCTCTATAAGAATGCATACAAAGTGTTGACTTTTGAAAATATTTCATGGAAAAGTGTTGGTGTTTTTGAAAGATGCTTTGAAATGTTGTGAGCAAGCAATTACGAGCGTTCTACCTACTCTAAAAGTCTTAGTTCTTTTCCTCCTCCTATAGATGTTGCTATCTTACCATTGATTGGTAAGAAGCCCTATCATTGGATGTGAAGGGACGGGCGTGAGTCATTGTATAGTCATAGAAGGAAATATTGTAGGATACCTTAGCAATTTGTCATAAGGGTCTAAGATCGTTTACCTAAGGCAACATCAAAGGGTCATAGAGGGACTACGATCTTTTCATTCTAGGGTCATTGCTAAAGTACCCTACAATCGAGGGATATGACTATTTTTCTCAAGGTAACAAGTGTGGATTACCCTAGAGATGCGCGTGTGTGAGTATATTGATTTCATGCATTTTTGTATTGAATTAGGATTGTCTACTTATTGATTTTAAGTCTTGCTATACACACTCTAATTACTAGCAATAATATTGAAAGCGATAAATTGCGAAATTTTAAAGTTCTACGCTATTACATCTTTTTTGGGGATGGGGATACAAATTTATGAATGGAGGATAAAAGAAATAAAGTTCTAATTATACTATTACAACTATATTGAATATTCAATGACAATAAAAATATAAAAAATATAAAGATAATGTAAAAAAAGGAAAAAATGGTTTAAGAAATTTTTTATGTATTGACACATGAGTTTATGCATTGATACGAAAATTTTATGTATTGACGCATGTGTTGGCTCATACTGCTTTGTGTTGGCTCATGTCATCTCCTTGCCCCTCGAAATCAAAATCGAATCAGTATGAGTTGACACATAGGGTTTTTTATCGACTCATACTGTTTTGTATCGACAACATGGAAGTTTTGTATCGACTCATACTCGTTTCTAGCTCCTGGAATTCAAAACAACTCAGTATGAGTCGACATATAAGGGTTTTGTAACGACTCATACTGCTTTGTGTCGACACATACGTGTTTTATGTCTACTCATAACCTGTTTTGTACATGATATGTGTCGACTCATAGTGTTTCGTATCGACTCATACGACTGTTTTTTAGCTGCTAACGTTGTTCTGCTACATATATGGGTCAGTTCTCAACACATGGTTAGTGAAAATGAAAAGCAAGCATATGGTTAGCTTCAAGGAAATGATATCAACATTTTATCTTCAAAAATGAAACATTAATGATGCTTTTTATGAAGAGTTCAAAGTCAAGAAAACGTACCATGAAACTGAAATTTGTGCTTTGAGTTTGAGTTGGAGAAGTTAAGTTGCAAGTGGTTGTTTTTGAGTTTGGAAAGTAGTGATGTTACAGAAGTTGTTCTTGAGTTTAGACAATTTCTATATGATGTATGTGGAGTGTTTAGATGGTTTGTTTGGACAGAACTTGCAAGGTGTGAGAGTTTCAAAGGTTTTAGACTTCAAAGCTCAAAGATGGAGGTTTTTGTGGACAGGTATGGTTTTTAGAGTATGAAGAGGGTTTGAGGTTTTGTCAATACACAAGAATCTCTCTATTTTTCTGACCTCTTCTCTTGCAAACTCTCCCTCTATTTATAGGTAAAAGGTTTGTGAACAAGGGATGAATAAGTTTACAAGACAACATGTTATGGTTTGGTTAGGATACAAATATCAAACTATGTCAAGTATTCCATGGTTCCAAGATGAAGTACCAAAGTTTCTGGTATAAAGGGGCTACTTTCCATGATTTATGGTGGAGTAAAATCAGAAGCAAACAAGGTATGGGTTCAAGACAAGTTTTGTGCCAACAAGCTTGCTTTTCAAGAATAGCAATGGTGTCTTTATGCCATAAATGGAAAGACCTTTTGGACAATGGCTAAAACACTTGGATAATAGCTCAAAAGTAGGTGTATGGTGAGATTGGCAAGTTAGAAGTCCTGTAACACAAGATTATGCAACATAGCATAAAGATTTTGTTATGTGTTCTTCAATAAAAGGACTTACAATTCAAGGATGGATGCCCAACTTCATACCCTTGAATCTCCTAGCTCAAGTATGATAAATTCATGCTCTTGGATATTTTGGAAAGCTTAAAACATCCTCTATAACTTTCATGTTGACCATTTTGACAAAATCATCTTAGAGCTATGTGAAAAAATGCCAAGAAGTTATGATAAAATCCTGATCAAAATCTGTTGAAAATTTCTCTGTGTTGGATAACAATGTCATGACTTCATGAGCTAATATCTTCAAATCTAAGCATTTTTTGGACATGAACCCTATATTACAAAGTTGTAGAATTCATCAAGATCTATAACTTTCATGTTGAAATTTTTCTTTGAATCATATTACATCTTGGTGAAAGAATGTCATGAAGTTATGAGATTACCATGTATGAAAACACTAAGAAAAATTTCTAAGTCTTAGAAAGTTTGACTTTTCAAATTGACCTTTGTCTTTCTTGATTTCTTAATGATTACGTTTCATATTTTTGAATTTCTTGATGAATTTTAATCTTTGAGACTTAATGTTGACCAAAAAGTTGAAATTTGACTTTTGGCATATCAGTTGACTTTTCATTAGTACAGTTGATTTTTGGTCATCTGCTTAATTGACTGAGCAGAATTTGTGATACAAGATTTGAAACCTGACATGAGCATTCTTGAAGGTCCATAATGATCCATGAAAGTCATTTGAAGTATTATAAGTTCAGTTGTCTTTGTGTAAGCTTAAACCCTAATTTAAGGCATCAGTGTTGAGGAGACGTCTTAACCTAGTCAATCCTTGTGGAAGCTTGAGCTATTGAAGATCTTGTGCGAAATGTCTTGAGAAATGAGAGGGAAAATTTTGGGTTACAACAGAGTCATTTTTTGGAATGGTCTTATGTGGTTGTTGCCGATAATTTACAAATAGTGTGTATGTTGATGATTAAATATGAAGAAGAAAGTGGTATTTATAAGTTGGAGAGGTAGTCGCGTGAATAACCTTCTACATACATGACATCACCCATGCACTAACGCATATGGAACTTCCTTTTAGTTTTGTTCTCATGTGCCATACATAAAGGTGTATCCTGCTGCATGTATGGTATCTTTGCAGGCTATTGAGGTAGGCCAGGGGAAGGCAGACTATGGGAAGACATACTAAGGAATGCATGCAGGCTAGGATTCACGTGAAATACGTAGTAGCACGCACCATGCATAGTGACACCTACATATTATTTTTAATACACGTGTCATACATATTGGCGCCTATGTATTATGTGTCCCATGCTTTTTTCAGCCTATTTAAATGCACGCATCTCCCTGCATCTAGAGGTGGAAATATGATGGACCGAGCTAGACTTTGCCAAGCATAAGTCTGACCTATCAAAAAAACTGAAGCCTAAGCCTGGCTTGTAGTCTGTCATCGGTTTATTTTTATGTCTGAGCCTGGTCTTTTCTAAGACCTGGTTAGCCTGTTAACCTACATAAAAGCATATTATTTTAGACATATGTAAATAAGCAATTTAAATAATGTTTAAATAGACTAACAAACTAAAAAAACCAATGAGACTAAAAGTTTGTTTGTATTGATTTATTTTAACTTACCAATTAGCATAAATTTTGTGAGACTATTTGTTTAAGAGGACTTGTGAAAACAACTTATAACATTGTTCATTAGATATTTTCATCTTATTTTCATAAGTTCTCCAAGATAACCAAGTTTTATTTATGTATTATTATTCAAAGTATAAAACATAACATAATGATAATAAAAAAATGATTCATATCTATTTATATAGACCGGTCTGTTAAATCTAAAAGGTTTTTTTTTGATAGCCTGAAGCCTAACCTTTTTAACTAAATGAACTTATAAAAAAGCTCAGGCCTAACCTAAACCTATGTAAACTAGGTCGTAGTCTAAACTTATATAGGCTAGATCGTAGGTCTCTATTATGGACCTGACTTATTTCCATCCCTACCTACATCAAACCAAACCACACTGCAAGTCAGATTGTATCAACTGAACATACATCGAAAGCCACACAACATCAAACCAAAATACAATGCTAACCAAATAAAGACAACATTCATATTAAAATGATATTGATATGAAATTTATTTGTTGTAACGATAAAATTTTATATTAAATTCAACTTTTATTTCATATTCAAGACAATATTCGAATACAATAAAATAAAGATAATCATACATAAAACAACAATACGATAAATAAATAAAACGATTAAACACATCAATATATCTGAAAAATTATAACCATCAATATAATATTAAAATATAATATTAAGTGATTCATGCATCATCATAGATACACTCTTTTAACTATAAAAAATGATCCTATTTAATCAACGAATCAAACTTTTCTAAAAATACTCCAAAAATTTTGTATTCTAAAGTCAGACCTTCGTAAGAGACTTTGTTAGCGAAACGGTAATTCTCAAATCAACTTTTAAATAGTTATAATTCAATCTTCAATTTCTTTTGTTAGTTAATTTAATGCATAAAATAATTAATAAGAAAACTCAAATTTGCAATACTCATAAAACTAAAAATTAAATGAAAGCATTTCACACCTTAAAAAATTGACAACATTTATTATTGTTAAAATTATAAAAAGCAGTTACTGAGCTTCAACAAATTTAACCAATGTCTGACTGCGGCAATTAAATTTCATAGGTAACAGCTTCACGGCTATCGCCCCCTACCTCTGTCATGTGGGTCTCATCTACTTTCATGGACGGTCTCAATGCAACTCAAAACATGTTCTCTTACTATTCATTGCCATATCCCAAAGTACACCCTTGCACATGGCTTATGACACACTTTCATAATCACTTCAAAAAAAAATAACTTATTTTAATAATTCATTCAATTCTAGTACGTTCAAATCAACACGTAACCCGTGAGTTTTAAAATATTTTCCAATTTTGAAATTTCGTTAGTTGTTTTTTATACTAGTACTACTTAGCTGTGGAGTATATTTTGATAATCTATAAAGCAACATTTATTATTTTATTTTATTTTATGGTGATTCCATATATATTGAGGAATTTATTAATCATGAATCTTCGTAGATACGATCTGTATGGAAAACGATAAATTTTGGATTTGTGATTTAACGTTGAAATCTTGTGAAACCGCGATTCTCGCGATTAGTGTTTTTAATCAGTTTAATGAACTATGACTTAATGCCACTACTAATTAATTATGTATAGAAATTAAAAGTGAAACAGATGGGTAGTATTATATATTTCTGGTTTGTTTTTCTTTACCATCGTATTCTATTATTTTCTTAATAAAACTAGTTATGCTTAGTTACCTATTTATTTATTCGGTTAATTTTAAAAGGACATGTTTACACACGTATTTTTCAAAAATAACATATCATAATGTCAAATTAATTGGTAGTGTTTGTCCATATCAGGCTTGCCTGTACACTAGTGGAGACTTCTTTTATTTTGTGAAAAATTAGTAAATTAAGTAAGTCAAATAGTACAATACATTTTTTAAACCGATGTTGATATAAATTGAGTGTAATTTTTTAAATATATTTATCTAATCATATATATTATTAAAACTGCATATAATATGATATTTAAAAAAAAATAAAAAATAAAAAACAATAAACACAATTGAATTCAATGGACTAAAACAATTGTTGTTCTTTTAATTTTATATAAAATAATAAAAATTAATTAGAATTCCAGTATTACAAACACTATATATATATATATATATATATATATATATATATATATATATATATATATATATATATATATATATATCGCATCCTTCACCGTACTTACGCGAGTAATGAGTTTAAAATTTGTTTGAAATTATTTAAATATTGTGTTTTTTTCATCTTATTATAAATATTTTTCGTATTAATGAATATTAATCTCTATGAAGACTTCTTTCATGACGATCACGTCTCGAGAGTCCTCCTGTTTAATATTGAAAAATATATATTAAATTTAAGTAATGTTTGAGTTTGTAATTAGTTGTTGGAATTAATTTATATTTTAGAAATATTTAGGAATATTTTTTTTAATTTTTTAGAGGGTATTTTAGTATTTTATTATATGCTAATTATGTGTATAAATAGCCTAGCAGTAGGTAGGTCATATTCATTTTAAATTTATTATTTTTTATTTTGTAGCCGTCATTAAATATATTTCTTTTGTCTTTCATCTCTCTTTGTGCACCAACAATTGGTATCAGAGTTCTTGTTCGAAATTCACGGGGAAACGGAAACAGGAGTGAACATTGAAGTATTATTGAGAATCATTTTTTCTGATTCTGTGGGATTTGGGAAATACTTTTAGTGAATTTTTGAGTGAATTGCACAAGATTGAAGATGAACGGAAACAACGATATAAATTCCAAGCTTCTAGCGTTTGATGGCAAAAACTGAAATCGTTGGAAGATCCAGATGCGTGTGCTGTTTGGTTCTCAATATGTGTTAGATCTTGTCACCGATGGCTATGCTTCGTTAATAGCAAACGCAATAGAGGCTAAAAAGATTACGCAGAAGGCGCTAAAGAAAAAAGATCAGAAGGCGTTGTTCTACATCCATCAATGTGTGGATGCGAACGTGTGTGAGAAGATTGCTGACTCTGAAACAACAAATGCTGCGTGGGACACACTGGTCAGATATTATGGCGATGACGCATCAGTGAAGAAGGTGAAGCTTCAGTCTCTCAGAAAGCAATATGAAAATCTCAACATGAAGGACAGCGAGAAGGTTTCTGAGTACATCTCTAGAGTGATTCTGATCACTAATGAGATGAAAGCTTGTGGAGAAACTCTTTTTGAACAAGTAATCATTGAGAAGATATTGAGATTTTTAACTTCTCAATTTGATTACATTGTGGTAGCAATTGAATATTCCAAAGATCTGAGCACCATGAGAGTTGAAGAGCTGCAAAGTAGTCTAGAGGCACATGAGTTGCGTATGACTGAGAGAACTTCTTAGAGAGAAGTAGAGCAACAAACTTTGAAAGTAACTTATGATAAGAAGTATCAGAAGCAAACTTGGTCAGAAGCCAGGAAGAAAACTAATGTTGGTAAAAGGTCAAAAGCTTCAAATTCTGATAGGCGGAAGAATATCTAGAAGGGAAAGGAGAAGTCTGACAAGAAGAATGTTCAGTGTTACTGTTGCAAGAACATTAGTCACTATGTCAAAGATTGCTGGTCGAACAAAGAAAGGAAGTCAGAAGAAGAAAATATAGCCAGAGGAGAGTCTGATGATGAACCTGTGCTATTGTTGGCTTCTGAACCTGATAATATGAATCCATCAGAATTGTGGTATATGGATACAGGGTGTTCAAACCATCTTACTGGAAACAAGAAATAGTTGGTTGATTTTGACTTTAGGAAGAGTATAAAGATCAGATGTGCTGATGATAAATACCTCAATGCAGAAGGTATGCGAAATGTCAGAATCATTCTAAACAATGGGAAAGTAGCAGTGATCCAGAATGTATGGTATGTACCTGGCATGAAAAACAATCTGATGAGTGTGGAAACACTGATTGAGAAAGGTTTTTCAGTTACCATGAATGACAATCTTCTGAAGCTATATGACTGTAATCAGAAGCTAATTATGGAGTCAGAATAGGGAAGGAACAAAACATTCAAGGTGAATGTTAGAACTACGGACTCTGAATGTCTTAGTGCAACAAGTGTTGTCAAGGAGAATGAGTTGTAGCATAAAAGATTTGGTCATTTGAATTTCAGAAGCTTAGAGCATCTGAAATCAAAGAAGCTAGTACATGGAATTCCTACAATAAAGAAGCCTGAGAAGTCGTACAAGGTGTGCATGGAAGGGAAACAACTAAGATTACCATTTGCATCAGAAAGTAGCTCCAAGAGCAAAGCATGTCTTGGGAGTAGTGCATTCTGATATATGCGGTCCATTTCCATTAGCATCAATTGGAGGGAATAAATATTTTGTGTCATTTATTGATGAGTTCACCTGAATGACATGGGTATCTCTCATAAAGTTCAAACACGAGGTGTTTGCTGAATTCAAGAAGTTCAGACTGAAGGTTGAGAATCAGAGTGGCCAGACTCTGAAGATTCTAAGAAGTGATGGTGGTGTAGAGTATAACTCCACATAATTCAGAAAGTTCTGTGAGGAGAATGGAATTGAGGATGGGGTTACTGCTCCATATACTCCTCAAGACAATGGTCTTGTTGAAAGAAGAAACCGTACTTTGCTTGATATGGTAAGAAGCATGATGGAAGAGAAGAAGCTTCCTCACACTTTGTGGAAAGAATTTATTGCCACTGCATGTTATATGCTCAACAGATGTCCAACGAAGAAGCTGAAGAAAATAGTTCCTACTCAGAAGTGGACTGGAGATAAGCAAAGTGTTAGTCATCTGAAGGTGTTTGGTTCTGTATGTTACAAACATGTCCCAGAAGGCAGAAGACAGAAGTTGGATGATATAAGTAAAGTAATTTTACTGGTGGGGTACCACAAATACAAGTTTGTACAAAGACAAAAAAGCCATCAGCGTCATAAGGGTTTTCAAGCAGAAGCTAAAGCCAAATGGAGCAATTGGCAAACACAAAGAAAGATTAGTAGCAAGATACTTTCTACATAAGCCTGGGTTGGATTACTCTGAAGTGTTTGCACCTGTAGCGAGACATGAAACAATCAGACTAGTGATTGCAATAGCTGCTAATAGGAATTGGCCTTTGATGCATTTAGATGTAAAATTTGCATTTCTGAATGGTCCATTACAAGAAGAGGTATACGTGTCACAACCTCCTGGATTTGAGAAAAAGAATCAGGAAGGAATGATGTTCAAATTACACAAAGCCTTGTATGGATTGAAGCAAACGCCCAGAGCTTGGAATCTGAAGATTAATTCATTTTTCGAGGGACAAGGGTTTCAGAAGTGTGAGATGGAGTGTGGTGTTTATGTTCAACATACTTTAGAAGGTAATATGATTCTGATTTGTTTGTATGTTGATGACATATTGCTCACAAGAAGTTCTGAACAAGATATAGCTGAGTTCAAGAAGGTTCTGATGAATAAGTTTGAGATGACAGATCTTGGAAAAATGAGTTTCTTTCTAGAGATGGAGTTTATGTACTCTGAGAAAGGAATCATTTTGCATCAGATGAAGTGTGAACTTGAGCTTCAAAAGATATTTGAGCTAGAGAATTGCAAAGTTGCTATCACACCTGCTGATACAAATCAGAAGTTAGAATCTGATTTTGATGGAGAGGATGTGAATGCTACAACCTTCAAACAGATGGTTGATTCTCTGAGGTAATTGTGTAATACCAGACCTGATATTTGCTATGCTGTTGAAATAGTTAGCAGATTTATGAGTAAACCAAAATGGTTTCATTACCAAGCTGCTGTCAGGATTCTGACGTATGTGAAGGGAACTCTGAAGTATGGAGTGTTATTTTCTTCTGGAAGAAAGATCGAATCAGAATTTCTGAGTTATTCATACTCTGATTGGTGTGGAGATAGAGTTGACAGAAGAAGTACTTCTGGGTACTTATTCAAATTTCTATGAGGTCTTATTTCTTGGTGTTCTAAGAAACAACATGTTGTTGCGCTGTCAACCTGTGAAGCTGAATATATTGTAGGCGCTCTAACCGCATGCCAAATTGTGTGGATTCTGAACTTGCTGCAAGATCTGAAGATTGAGGTAAATAAACCTCTGAAGCTGATGATTGATAACAAGTCTGCAATCAATCTTGCCAAAAACCCAATGCTGCATGAAAGAAACAAGCATATTGAGACCAAGTATCACTTCCCGAGGAATCAAGTTCAGAGTGACATATTAGAAGTTGTGCACTGTAGCACCCAGAAGCAGTTGGCAAATGTTCTGACAAAGACTATCAAGTCTGATCAATTTCTTCGTTTGAGAGATGAAATTAATATTATTTATTTTATGTAAATATAAATTAAAGGATGGTGTTGGAATTAATTTATATTTTAGAAATATCTTTTTATATCTTTGTTAGAGATATTTTAGTATTTTATTATATCTTAATTATGTGTATAAATAGTCTAACAGTAAGTAAATTATTATAATTCATTATAAATTTATTATTCTTTATTCTGTAGCCGTCATTAAATATATTTTTTGTCTTTCATCTTTTCGTATACACCAACAATAATAACTAACTTAGTCAATATATAACTACATTCTTTAGGTATAAACATTTTTAACATTTTTAAGAAATATTTATCCTCATACAAATAATTTTTTGATCTTGTGACAACTTACATCATTATGTATGGTGCTAACATGATTAGATCAGATTGTTTGTGAAATAAATGATACACAAACCATTACAATACAACTAAATTCCATCCTTTTTTTTTTACAGGAAATTCCACCTTGTTTAAAATGCATATTTTTTAATAAATATTAAACTAAAAAATAGTAGAACTTTATAATAACAAATCAAATTTCATTTTTTTATATATATAAAACAGAGCTTTTATGATAAGTTTGCGACTTTTTGTGTTATTTTGTTGTAAGAAAATAGGCCACCAAGGCTAAACATAAGTACTCATAGGCATGGGCTAAAGTGACATAATTTATTGTTTGGCTATTGAGTAGCGACCCATCCTATTTATGTCATTCCTCTCTTGGCAATTTCTACTCACAGCATAACAAAAGGAAAATATTAAATTATCAATAGAAAAAGTAAGAAAAAAATACAATAAAAATTCATTATTATTCTCCAGGGGCTTATCCCCCGAGCAGCCGAGCTTTAAAAATAAATGAAAATACATGAATGATTATTTTTCTTATATTAAAAAGGAAAAATCATCATTTCAGAAAAATATATTAAAACCATGTTACTCTTTTGATGGTAAAAAATACACACACCACGTGTGTAGTTATGTTTTTTTTTTTTACCTTTTGCTCATAACGTGAATCAATGTAATGTTGAAAGTGATTTATGAGTTGTTTTAACGGCGCCAACGTAGCAATTGCACATGCACTTGTTTGGTTTTTTTCTTGGTTTGTGTTAGATATTAAATTGAATTCTGTTGTTATTAATTGTATTTTTGAAATTTTGGTTCTTGCGACAGATTCCCTTACGTTCAGAGGAAAGAAACACAGCGAAAAGACGAGAGGGTTGAAAAAACAAATCTGATATGGTGTCAGTTTGAAAGGGTTGATGTGTCATGAGTAGTTCTCTCTCCGTTGGTCTATTTCATGAGGTTGGAGTCTTACATAAATGTAATGTAAAATGACGTTTTCATCCTTGATTATGACCCACTTAAATTATTAATTTTAGATTACTTATATAAAAGACGTTTTCATCCTTCGAATCCTGTTTGCAATCGCAAGTAGTATTGGCACTCCGATTTGCATCGACTCCTCGACTGTCATATCTAGAGTGGTTCATATTTTCGGTTATTATGTTCGTGTGTTAGTGGATATGGATCTGACCCAAATCATGATTTACAATGTTATGATTGAAAGCGAGAGTTCGTTTTTTTGTGTGCTGATATTGAGTATGAAAATCTGTCAGAGTTTTGTACTCATTGCAGGAAATCAGGACATAGTATACATAATTGTAAATTGCTCAACAAGGTTCAGTCCTCGCTTAGGCAGAAGGCTAGGAATGATTCGATGAAGATTAATATTGGTATTGATACCAATCTTATAGAACATACTGTTAATATGGAGGCTAGCATCGCGACTACTCAAAAGGCTCAGGTTGAGGAAGTTTTGTAGGTTATGGAAAGACCGACTTTGTAGAATTTTGTAACACACCCTTCGCCTGATTCGGGTCCTATCTTAGAGATGGTTGCTGATACGGGTAAGGAGGTTGTCTTTATTGAGGAAGATGTTTCTGAAGAGGAATTGGAGGATAGAACTTTTCTCGGGAACTCGTGGGATTCTTTGTAAGAACAAGAGTTGGATCTATGTTTAAATCTGTGAGTTTTGATGATAACAAACATATGTTTTATGAAATAATTTTAGTTCTAATGGTTTCATTGAGTGTGCAGATACATGATTAGAATTCTGGATAGTCTTAATCAAGATATCATCAGAATCACATTACCACGCAGAAGAAGAACCATTGAGTTTTGTTTCTAATGAAACATCAGTAGTTCTATGAAATACTGGATGTTCAACAAGAAAAGAATCTCAATAAGTTTTCAAGAAGAAAGAGATTCTGATAAGCTGCGACTACAAGGTCAGAAATCAAGAGTATATAAGAAACAAGCTTCCAACGCAGAAGATCAGATGTAAAGATTCAATTATTAGAAGAGTTGCTGCTTGGGTTCTAAAGAAGAAATCAAGATTTTTGACACATGTGAAGAAAAATTCTACTCCAACATCAAAAGTCAAGATTTTCTCATTAGAAGAGTTATTGATCATAGTCTGAAGACGAAGTCAAGATTCTGAAGACTCGGAGAGTTCATGGAGTACGCACCTTCATTCATCAGAAGTATTCCATCAAAAGAAAGAAAGATCTTGTGGACTCTCATCTAATCAACATCTTAAAGTCCATCAGAAAACAAGATCAAATGATGATATCTTCTCAAGACAATCTACACAACAGAAGTAAAATATGTTCTAGTGTGTAGCTACTGTTGTAATGTTCAAACTCTAGTATCAAGGCGTATGACGTCATCAGATTTTGAACTTAAACACTACTGAAAGAAAACATTTAGTTACGTGTTACAGTTGAAGTCAAAATTCTGGAATTCGTCTTATGTAACGGTTCTTAAGAACGTTAGTACAAGAGGTTATGATCGTGACTTTGTGGTTAAGCTTTGGAGACCCTCTAAAGCTTTGCTTCTGTGTGTTCCAAGTTATGAAAATTATGAAGACGAGGTTCTGTTGAACAAGTTTTGATGATCTGAAGAAAAACAAGTTCTTACGACCAAGTGCTGAAGACTCTGAAGACAAGGTTCTGATGAGACAGGTTCTGAAGACTCCAAGACTTAGGCTCTAATACTTAAGAGTGATTCTTCTACAACAAGCTTCAAATATTTAAATTATCTGTAGCCTCTAAAGATTAGAAGAAGTTCAAAATAGTTAACATGTGATGGTGTATAAAAGGTACAAAAAGTGCTCCGTGACCTCTACCCTCTAGGATGGCGTAAGGACAGTTCTTTCGTACTGTATTGTCAACCACTCTCATTATGATCGTTGGGAACAAACAGTTGTTTCCCATATTGTCTTTCTATCCTTAACAGATCTATGTCTACAAGCTAAGTAGAAAAATATCTATTGAAGATAAGGTTAAAATTAAATGTTGTAAAGTGACAGACAATGAATAATATCACTTTGTACTGTCCAAACTCTTACGCTTTATTCTATTCGTTGGGAACTAACTGTTGATGCATGAAAGAATTTTTTAATCCTCATAACGTCTCTCTCTAAAGGCTATAAAAGAAGATCAAATATTTGAATTAAAGTGCTCTTGGCCATCAAGCTGAAAAGTCATGAATGCTGAAGTTGTCAAAGCTGCAATGCTAAACATGCTGAAGATCACTACACATAAATGAAAGAAAAGAAAGAAAGATAAAGAAGAAGAAATTTACAAGATACGACATAAACTATCATCATACACATATTGGTAGATCTCATAAGAAGCAAGGATTATTTCTTGTAACTTGCTCAATAAGAAGATGAAGAAGAACACTGCAAGATGCTACCCAATTTCTGATCAAATACATCTTGATAGAATATTGTAATGTACACAAGAGTTGTTGCTCATATTGTGTTATAGTTCTAATCTCTTCATGTAAATTATTTTAACACAAGAGTTGTTTCTTGAAATTGTGTTAAACAATACATGCTTAATCATTTGTGTAATTTGCTTAGAAGAAGCAATCATGTAAACACAAAACCTTATCAACTATTATTGATTGATTTCTTGAGAGACTGGGTGAATGAGTGATCTCAAGAAGATAGTGGATGCTGGTCATTGTAGAAAATCCTGATAGAAGATCTTAAGTGATCCGATTCTGTTGGGTCAATGATTGTTATATCTGTTAAATTGGATCACTGAACAGATCATTAAAAGGTTCCTTGAGTGACTGAGTGAACATATGATCTCAAGAAGACAATGGATGTTGGTCATTATGGAAAATCCATATAGGAGATCTTAAGTGATCGGATTCTATTGGGCCAATGAACATTACATCTGTTAATTTAGATCACTAAATGTGTCATTGTCTGTTAGTCACCGGTCGTTGCCCATGCATTCGTAATAAATTTGGTTATAATGGATTAAGTCCTTGTTAAATGCAAAATTTCCTAAGGAAGGTGGACAAGAGTAGCCTAGTTAATCATGAACCTGGATAACTGAATGTGTCTCTTTATATTTATTGCATTCTATATTCTTTAATGGTTCAATCAAATAATTTTTTAAAGGGGAATATTTTCTTAAAACCCAATTCAAACCCCCCATTTCTTGTGTTTTTCTCTACCTTCATTCTTTAGCTAATGTTAAGGTTGTTGAAGAAAATCAGGAGATAATCCATAATAGTGGTAGACGAACATTTTCCAATGCTATATATAATCTTAAGAAGAAACAGAAACATCCTAACATGAATCAAAAGTACGACACAAGGACCCAAGCAGGCCTTAAGAATCTTACCTTATGAAAAGCCTTTTTTGGAACATTAGGGGCATAACTATTCCCCCTTCAAGATTAGATCTCAAACTTCTTATTTGTCTCCATAATCCTCATTTCCTTTTCATTGTGGAACCAAAAACTGAATTCAACAAGCTCCTTGTTAACTGGTTTCATATATTAGTGTGATACAGTGGGAGAACTGACTTTTTTGTTTGTTTTGCGTTTGATCGCAAATATTGCGGTTAGCAAGAGTTGCCACCGACTTTTATTTTATCCAAAAGGAAAGGTGAAAAAGCACGGGAAAGACCTTTAGATATGTTTTTCTTGAGTTCGGGGGTAGATTATGAAAAAGGAAGGTATTAGCACCCTTTTCATCCATGGTTATCCATGGGCTCTTATTTACTTGCTAGATCACTTGCTTTTGTTTGAAATTGTGCTTTGCGTGGTTTTTGAAAGTATTTTGTAAATAGGCTATTGTTTAGGCAATCTTTGTAATGATTCTCGTTCGTAAGAATGTATTCAAAGATATTTGATCTTTTGAAAATGTTTTCAAGTTTGTAAGATGTGTTTTTTGAAAGTGATTTTGAAAAGGTGTCTTTGTAATGATTCTCGTTCGTAAGAATGTATACAAAGATGTTGTCTTTTGAAAAGTGAGAGTGTTGGTGTATTGAATGTTTTTGTTGTGAGCAAGCAAGTAACTAGGAGCGAATCTACCTACTCAAAAGGTCTTAGGTGTTCTTTTCCTCCTTCTTTAGAAGTTGTTATCTTACCGTTGTTTTGGTAAGAAGCTCCATCGTTGGATGTAAAGGAACGAGTGTGGGACGTTTTTGTATAGTCATAGAAGGCAACCCATGGAACGTTTTAGCAATGTCGTGTGAGGGATGAGATCGTTTTATCAAAGGCAACATCGAGAGTCATCGAGGGACTACGATATTTTATCGAGGGTATTTTTCTAAAACGCCCATGTTCGAGGGACATGACTATTTTTCCGATAGGAAACAAGGTGGGATTACCCTAAGGGTGCTAGTGTGCAAGTGTGTTTGATTGCATGCATTTTAGTCTTGATTAGGGTGATCTATTTGTTGATTTCATGTCTTGCCATACACACCCTAATTACTAGATTTTACATTCGAAAGCGATAAATTGAAGAAATGTAAAGTCCTATGCTATTACAATATTTTAGGGATGTGGGTACATATTTATGAATGGGGGTTGCAAATAAAATTAAATCCTAAATTACTATTACAACCATATTGAGTGGATAAGAATGTACAAGAAAATGCGAAACGAACTTATTTAGAAAATGGTTTTTTTTTGTCTTAATGAATTAAGAAAAAGAAATTAATTAATAAAATAAAATATTTTTAGGTCTTTTTAGGTTAATAAAAAAAAGAGTTAATATTAAAAATGACAAAAAGGAAAATAAATGAAAGTTAGAAACAGCGTGCTGCTGCAAGCGAAACAACAGGGATCAGAAGTTCTGAAGCCAGGCGCGTGATGACTCAGAAAGGAACGTCAGTGTAATCAGAAGTTCTGAATTGGTAAACTTTGAGGTCCTGCAAGACACATTAGAGGGAAAATGCAGAAGTTCTGGGTTGATATGTGCTGAACTTCTGAATGTTAGAACAATGAGGAAATCTTAGAAGTTCTGTATATTAAAACAGTGAAGAGAACTCAGAGGTTCAACATGTGCTAAGACAGTGAGTGAACATCAGAAGTTCAGCGTGTTTAAACAGTGGGAAAATCATATAAGTTCTGTATGTTAAAACAGTGAGGAGAACTCAGAAGTTCTGTGTTATGCTAAAACAGTGAGTGAACATCAGAAGTTCTATGCCATATTTCAACTCTTAATCAGCACATCAGTAATTTATTCAGTTCTTAATAAACAGTAAATCAGAAGGATAACAGCACAACAGTTTATAGAAGTTCTAATCCTAAATCTGAGCCTAGCCTTAATCAAGAAGTTCTTATCCATAGTTTTTCTACTTATGCAATGGTATGGACAATATTAATTGTGATATTTACATATTAATGATGTTCTGAATAAAACAAAATGCAAAGTCAGAAAGACTTACCTTGAATCTGGAGTGTATGCTTGGAGCTTTGGGTTGCTTCCTTCAGATGTTCTGGCGTCAGCGAGAGTAGCGGAACAGTGGTTATGTTCTTTGATTCAAAGGGAAGAACAAAGGTTCTATTTAGGATTTGTGAAGTTTTCACTGTTTCCTTTTTCTTCTTTGATAATTCTCTCTCTCTCCCCCAAAAGTCAGCCCCTTGCAAGTGTGATGGACCGACTTATTTATAGCTGGATTTGTTGTGATTTTGGGGGGGAAAACAAATGGGATTTGAACCTTTTTGGCATCCTGTTCCATTGCTTTTTGATCACAGCTTTTTGTATTTGGTACAAATATGGGATTTGGGAAAATGCAGGTGTAGGTTGAATTAGCTGTTGGTTATAGGACTGTGTTGTAGCAGTGCAACAGGTTGTATAAACAAGGTTTTGGGATTTGGTCATGTTCTGACCGAAGCATTGAATATAGGCTTCATATGCTAAGGTGCTGCCTTGTTCTCGAAGCAAGCATGATGATTAGCAGCTTTTAGCCATGCCTAAGCTGGGTTTGTAAGCGTGAATTAAGGAAGAGTATCCTCAGAGGCACAGCAAAGCATGGGCTCAGCATACTTTTGTATAAGAGTTTGCTTTTCCAAGACAGTAATGGTACTTTTATGCCCCACGTGGGGAAATCCTTTGGATAAAGACCCAAAAGTAGTTGTGAGGATTAAATGATGATGAGATTTATCAAACCAGAAATCCTGCAATGTGAGATTTTGCATCATTTCTTAATTTTGGGTCAGAGGTTCAGCTTCAGCATAATTTAGAATAAACATCCAACTTCTGATCTTTGTATCTCTTTGCTCCAGCATGTTCTGAAGGAGCTCTCAGAATTTCCAGAAAGCTTGCATCATGCTTTGTAACCTTCTTTGAATTACCCTTGCAAATTCTGACTGAACCTTTGTGAAAAATGGCCCAGAAGTTCTGACCAAACTCTGTCTTGAAAGTGTCCAGAATTTGCTGAGTGCTTTAGTTTCATGGACGTGTCTTTGAGGAGTTATAACTTGAAATCCCAGCATTTATAGGAGAAGTTCTGTTCTGAAATGTTTTAGATCTTATTGAAATCTATAACTTTTGTGCTAGAAATTCTTCCAGAATCATCTTGCATCATGGTGATAATCTGATCAGAAGTTTTGAGCTTGTCATATTTCTTAAACACTTAGAAAAATTCTAAGTATTTAGAATTTTGACTTTTGAATTTCTTGATGAAACAAAATTCATATTTCAATGTGTCTTGATGAAACATGATTCTTGAAACTTGATTTTGACCCAAAAGTCAAAGTTTGACTTTTAGTGTGCAAATGACCATTTTGCCCTTGTGAATGACTTTCTTGGAAAATTTGTAATTCAAGGCTTGAAGTTGGATGGAAGCAAACCTGAGGGTCCAGGGTGATCCTTTGAGAAATGAGAGGGCAAATTTTGGGGTACAACAATTAGGTTTTAAACTCTTTGTTGTAAATAATTATCCTTTAACCTCTCTTTGGTGTTTGATTCTGACGCGCATTGATCCAGTCATCTTTGCTATTTCTAATCAATTGGTGGATTTTTTTTCGTGTTGGACAATAAGAGGTTAACTTACGCGGTTGTCTATGCTTCTAACAACTTGTATAAGAGGAAAGAGTTGTGGGATGATCTTGGAAATTTCCAGGCTTCTCATCCTCTTTCTTGGACTTATTTAGGTGATTTTAATGCCATCTTAGGTGCTCCTGAGCACAACAGTAGACTCGCTTCTACGTTGGGTCTGATAAGGGATTTTCAAAGGTAGATAGATTCTAATAATCTCTTTCATGTGCCTACTAAGGAGGAGTTTTTCACTTAGTATTACAAAAGGGACCATCTTTTTTTTATTCAGAGAAAGTTAGATATGGTTATTTCCAATCACTATTGGTTGAATTGTTGTGCTAATACTTCAGTTTGTACTCTTACTAAACTGCGTTCAGACCACTTTCTAATTCTTCTGGATTTCTCCATCTCTAAATTCAAGGTTGTTTCCCAGTTTCGGTTTCTTAAAGCCTGGACTCTGCATACCGATTGTAAAAATATGATTGCGGATAGTTGGAAGCAACATATCTCTGGTTGTTCTCTTTCGGTTCTTGGAAAGAAGCTTCAAAGGCTTAATGGTGTGCTCAAAGTCTGGAATCATAACAACTTTGGGAATGTTTCTCAAAATGTGCTTATGGTAGAAGCCGAGCTTAATGTTTTGCAGGAAAATTAATTGGGAACAGACGGATATTTCAAAGGTTTGGAAAAAGATGCGCAAGATAGGCTTTCCCTTGCCCTGGACATTGAGGAGAGTTTCTGGAAATAAAAATCTAGAATTAAATGGCATATTGAGGGTCGTAATACGACTTATTTTCATCGAATTTCCAAAATCATAAATGCCTTTAAACCTATTTCTATTCTTAGAAATGGGGATGATATCATTACTGTTCCAACTAATATTATGTTGCACACAATGGAGTATTTCAAAAATATTTTTTCTACTAACGATTCTTTTTTACAGGATAGTTCTTTGGTGGATGACATTATCCCTAGTCTGGTGAACTTTGAGACGAATGCGATGATTACTGCTCTTACATCTTTGAAGGAAAAAAAGTTGTTGTTTTCTCTCTTAATAAGGATAACGCCCTTGGTCCAGATGGTTTCAGATCTTCTTTCTACCAATCCTATTGGGATATTATCAAGCTTGAGGTTTCAGAAGTGGTCATTCAATTCTTCTGGTTGATTACCTCATGGTTTTAATTCAAATGTAATTGTGCTCATTCCAAAGATTGATAGTGTGGATTCTCTGGATCTTTATCATCCCATGGATCTATCTAATTTCAAGTTCAAGATTATTTCAAAAATCATTGCGGCCAGGCTTGCAACTATTTTACCTATTTTGATCTCTCAAGAGAAAAGAGGGTTTGTTCATGGAAGTAACATCAAAGATTGTTATTGCGTTAGCTTCAGAGGCTTTCAACCTTCTCGAATCTAATTCTTGGTGTAGAAATATGGCGTTGAAAGTGGATATTTCTGAGGCGTTTGGCATGTTACATTGAGACTTCCTCCTCAAGGTCTTGAAGAAGTTTGGTTTTAATGATAGATTCTGTCAGTGGATTTCCTGCATTTTGCACTCTGCCTGGATGTCTATATCGGTCAATATTGCACTTCACGGTTTCCTTAATTGCTCTAGGGGTGTCAGACAAGGGGACCTCCTTTCCCCTCTCTTTATTTTATCTTGCAGAAGAGGTTTTCAACAGACTTATTAGTAGCAAGGTCTCTTCTGGTTCGCTTGCTTTGATTAAAGGCCATATGAATGTTCAGGTTCCTTCTCACATCTTATATGCGGATGATGTGCTCATTTTCTGAAAAGGGAGTATTGCCAACATTAAAAGCGAGTTATAAGACTTCTAGATATATGAAAGTAACATTCATATCTTATGTGATAACACTTATGCAATTTGTTTGTCTAAAAATCCCATTTTGTATTCTAGGGCTATACATATTGAGATTAAAAATCATTTTATTCGAGACTATATTCATAAGGGAATCTTATCTTTAAAATTCATAGATACAGGCCATCAACGAGTTGATATATTTACAAAACCCTTGCGGAAGATATATTCATTTTCATTCTAAAGAAACTGAAAATGGTTTCTTGTCCAGAATGAGAAAAATGTAATCTCAAAATGTTCACTTTCGTAGAATGAGAAAATGAGTCTTTGAAGTATTTTACTTTTATTTGCTTATGGGATGTGAACTTCAGATGAATGAAGTTCTCATGTATCTGAAGTGTCCTAGGTCAAAATATTTTCATTTGAAAGCTTATGTACTCTGGAACCTGAAGAGTTTACTTCATTAAATGAGATATCAGGATAGTGAAAGGTTGGCGATTCAAAATAAGACATCCATCTTTTTTGAAAGCACGCCTAACACTTGATGTGACACGTTGAGAGAAGAGATTTTATTGGGATTATATTAAAATATTTTCGCTTTATCCCTTGTCTGAACTTTTTGCACTATTCAAATAATTTTCATCATTGCAAAAACTTATTTAAAACCAACTCACTCCCATTTCACACACTTTCGCTACAACTATCCTACACTTTCTCTCTTTCAATCCCTAAAAGCTCTCAAAAACCCTAAAACCTTTTTCAGTTCGTGTTCATGTTTGATATGGATCAACAACAACATTTAGATGCTCAACCTCTTCTACAACAACTACAATGTTCAACTTATCAAGATCAAGGATCATCGACTCAACAACAACTTCAACAAGACGAATATTTTCATCTTTCTACTCTTGTTAAAGAAATGGAAGTTCTCTGTGAGATATTTGAGATTTTGATAACCTAAAATAAAATGGGTTCAATTTCACTGATGTTTGAAGTTTCAAGGACGGGAAACCTTTTTCAATCGCTTGAAAGGTCCAGTTTATCCCGAACTTCTCAAAGACTTTTGGATTCATGCGTGTGTATCACCTGGTGGCTACATTTGTTCTAAAGTTATGGGAAAAGATATTTGTATTTTGGAAAATGGCATTGCAACATTCTTTAAACACAATTGAACTGGCATTAGGTGTGCAATACAATGGGAGAACTGACTTGAGGTTTTTGCGTTTTATCGCAAATGTTGCGGATAGCAAGAGTTGCCATCGAATTTTCTTTTATCCAATAAATGGAAGGGTGAAAAGAACAGGAAAGACCTTTTGAAATTTTCTTGAGTTCAAGGGGTAGGTTATGAAAAGGGAAGGTGTTAACACCCTTTTCATCTGTAGTTATCTACAGGCTCTTAATTGCTAGCTCACTTTGAAAATGCTTTGTGTTTGTGCATGTTTGAAAATATTTTGAAAATGCCTAAGTGTGGCAATTTTGTAATGATTCTCATATCATTGAGAATGTATACAAAAATGTTTGCTTTAAAAAATAATTGTGAAAGAAAGCGTTGTTTTAGAAAGATGTTTTGAAAATGCCAATGTAAGGCAATTTTGTAATGATTCGGGTATCGTTGAGAATGTATACAAAATGTTTGTTTTTGAAAAGTGTTTTGAAAATAGTTGTTTTGAAAGTTTGAAGTGTGGAAATTGTTTTAGTTTGTGAGCAAGCGATTACGAGCGATCTACCTACTAAAAAATTCTTTGTTCTTTTCCTCCTCCTTTAGATAATTCTATCCTAAAATTAGTTAGTAGGGAGTCCTATCATTGGATGTGAGGGACGGACATGGGTCATCGTACAGTCATAGAAGGCAACCTGTAAGATGCTTTAGCAATTTGTTGTAAGGAACTAAGATTATTTACCGAAGGCAACATTGAAGAGTCATAGAGGGACTGCGATCTTTTAACTGAGGGTCTTTGCTAAAGCATCCCACGTTCGAGGGATATGACTGTTTGTATCCGAAGCAACAAGTGAGGTTAACCATAGAGGTGAATGTGTGTGAAGTGTTTTAATTTCAAGTATTTTATCTTGAATTAGGATTTTGCTATGATTGATTTTAATCTTGTCATAAAAACCCTAGTTACTAACAGTAATAAGGAAAACAATAAATTGTGGAAATTAAATGTCCTACACTATTACAACGCTTTGGAAATGGGGGTACAAATTATGAATGAGGATGGAAAATAATAAAGTCATAATTATCTATTACATACCATTTACATAAATAATAATGCGAAATGAGAAAATGCGCAAAGAAATGTAAAGTGTAGAAAAGAAAAAAGGAAGTTTCTTCTTGGTGATTTTTGATGGAAAAAGGGCTTGATGATTAACCTAACCAATTATTTGTTTCTTTATTAAAAGGGAAAGTTAATTAGTTAATCAAACAAAAACCTAAAAAATATATGTTAGTAACTTAATCAATTTAAAAGGGAAATTAAATAAACAAAACAAAAAAAAAAACCTAAGTCTGATTTATTTTTAATTGTTTAGAAAATAATTTGGATATTAATGCCTATTTGGAAAAATATTTTATAGTGTAAAATAAATAATAAAAATTTAATTCTAATATTTTTTATATTTTTTTAAGATTTAAATAAAATTAAACTAAAAATAAAAACAAATAAAGTAAAAAAAGAAAATAAAAAAGGGTCAGTGGTGCAAAAGAAAACAGGGAGGTGAAAAGAAAAATATTAGGCCCAAAACACATTTTTGTTTGAATCAGAAAAATAAAAATATGAAAGAAAATGGGACTGATTTAGCAAACACGGGGTGAAAATAAAACAAAATTTTCAGGCCCAGGATGGATAAGCCCAACGCCTGTTTCATCTAGTGGTGGTAGTCCTCGATGGTTCATCATGGGGACACACTTGTAGTGTGTTGGATCATGGCCTTGTGAGGATTAGAGGATGATGGAGAGAGGTACACCATGCTCTAGTTAAACTTGCTTGCATTGAATATGAAACAAGAAAATATGAAACAAATAAAAGGGTACCACTGGGGCTCGAACCCAGGTCCCTATAGTCACATGCGCGCGCTTTAACCACTTGGGTGATGATACACTCGGTAGTTAAAAAAAAAACTATTAAATATATTACAAACTTATTTCTGAATGGACTTCATCTTCTTCCTCGCGCCAATAACTTCAACAACATTTTTTGAATTTTTAAACTCTTCCATTTCTCAATCATTTTTAAAAATGTAAACATGAAAGTTGCTTGTTTTTCACCACGAATCCAACCATGCCATTAACATAAGCTAACACTCAAAGATTAAAGTGAATTTTTGTTGGTACCAAACTGAATCCTAATATTTCAGAAATTTCAAATCTAAAATTCTCATCACTCAGGCAAGATAAGTGAAATGTAAGCACATGGTTAGCTTCACGACAATGATGTCTACATTTTTTATTCAGAAAGTAAACATTAATGATGCTTGTACAGAAAGTTCAAAGTTTAGAAAACTTACTTCGAAAGTGAGAGTCGTGTTTGAAGTTGGAGCACTCCTGGAGGTGTTGTGATGATCTGGGTAGCTTCACTGAACTCCCAGGAAGCTATTGCAATGCTTACTTAGGGTTTAGAGTGACTGGATTCTTCTGGATAAGTCAATTTGCAGAGATCTATTTTTGAAAATGGAGGATGATGAAGATGATGTTACAATGATATAACAGGTGTTTGAATAGGTTCTAAATGAGTTATAGAAGCTTTGTGATGGATTTAAAATGAAAACGCACGAGTGGATTAGGTGTTTGAAGTTAAAAGTCAGAAATTGCAACAAATATGATTTTGGATGCCAATTCTTATTTCAGAGAGTTTGAGAGGGTTAGAAGGCTTGTGAACTCGTGTCTAGCTTGCAAATGGACCTCTCTATTTATAGAGAAAAAGTTTTAGAGGCTGAGAGGGCTTGGTTTACGAAAATCATATGTTATGGCTAAGTTGAATTGTACATGAAGCAATCTTTGAAATACATGGTTTCAATGTGAAGTACAGGGCAATCTAAAGTGGTTAGGCACTTTAAACATGTTTCTTCTGGCTCTTGTGTTGAGTTTGTGCAGAGGGAGCAAGTGATAGGCTCAATGCATTGACTTTTGCAAAAAAGCTTGCTTTACAAGAATGGAAATTGTGCCTTTCTTCCTAAAATGGAAAAATGACTTGGATAATGGCTCAAACACTTGGTTAATGGTTCAATCAATTATATAAACATTTAATTATGGAGTGATTTTCAAGTTAGAAGCCTGCAAATTAAGATTTATGCAACATGGCTTGGAGATTTGATCTGATGTTCATAAAAAAATGACATATAATTCAAGAATGGATGCCCAACTTCATTTCTTCGAATCTCTTAGCTCAAGCATGATAAAAATGTATTCTTGGAAATTTTGGAAATCTTGAAAAATTGTCTACAACTTTCATGTTGACCACTTTGGCTAAATCAAATTGGAACTTGGTGCCAAGAAGTTGGGACAAAAATCTGACCAAACTTGTTGGAAATTTCTCTAAGTGTTAGATAAAAATGTCATAACTTCACGGGCCTATATAATTAATCAAATTATTTTTTGGACATCATTCCTCAAGGATAAATTTGTAAAAATCATCATGCTCTACAACTTTCATGTTAAAAATTTTCCTTGAATTATCTTGTATCTTAGTGAAAAATGGTCATGAAGTAGTAAATTTATTAAGGACAAAACACATAGAATTTTTCTAAGTATTGGAAATTTTGACTTTTTGTTTACTTTGTGATTCTTGTTGATCAAGCTTGACAAATTTGAATATTTTGATGACTCTTGACCTTTGAATTTCAAAGTTGACCAAAAAGTTAAAGTTTGACTTTTATGTGACAGTTGACTTTTCATCAGTTGATTTCAATTTTTCAACTATCAATCTCTTGCACCTTTGGAAATGTATTGAACCATGTAATTAGGTCAAGATGTTGTATTTGAGTCCTTAAGGTCATGCCTCAAGTCATTAGGTCATGTACTAGGTCAAAAGTCAATGAGCATTCATTCTCAATCAAAACCATAATTTTGACAATTTTGCCCATTTGATGATTTGAGTGCTTTCCTTGATGAATTATGATCAACCCTTGATAAAATGATGAACATCACATCAAAATGTTGATGTTGGAAAAAAATCTTGAAGTTTGACTGTAGGTTGACCACAATTGACTTTTTACCCAATACAGCTGGTTTTCAGTCATCTGAGTAATTGACTGAGCAAATTTGTGATGCAAGACTTGAAACTTGGTATGAGCATTCTTGGAGACTTATGACGAACCTTGAAAGTCACTTGAGGCATTAGAAGTCCAATTTTCCTTGGGAAAACTAAAGCCCTAGTTGAGGGTACAGTGCTTAGGAGGTGAGCTTGTCTGATCAACTCTTGAGTATCCTTGAGCATTTGAGAACTTTTGTGAGAAATGTCTTGAAAAAAAGGGAAGACAAATTTTGGGGTACAACAAGGTGTTTCAGCTATCAATTAGTGATTGAAAACACTCTTGAATACACTTTTGCACAAGAATGAGTGCGATTTGCCCTCTCATATTCCTAGATGAAAAGAATTTTGGTCGAGCTAGGAATCTTCACCAAAATCTAAGGATTTGGTTTAGAATTTCTTTAGGCTACATACATCACAGGTAATCCACATATTCTTCATATTTTCTAATCATTGATCAGAAGTACATGTTATACTACATAGTTTCCGAAGAGAAGCTCAACCTTTTGGAAATCTTGTTCAGCTACTTGGGAGACCACTGAATTTGAGAAATTGAATGAAAATGGCATTGACTTCAGAAGATACCATTCTTCCAGAAGATTTGGATGAAGAATCCATCTCCAACAGAAGAATAGTTATGTCAGGCTATCCTGCATATAATCTTGCAAGATTTCTTGAACCTCATCCACAAGACATTGGTTCTATTTTTTCGAAGGCACTCGGTACATTCTTGATATTTTTCCACAAGACACTGCTTTTCAAGAACGATACAAGCCATCAAGTTATTCTTTGTTCGTCTCTTAACCATCTGGATTACCACCAACAAAAACTTTCTCAATAAATCTAGGTATTCCTAAAATCAATTTGTAAGTCCTTTAATTATATACACGTCTGTATGACTATCTGATTTCCACACTAAATTATATATCGTACTTTATGAACATGTATATTCCAAAAACTGTTATTGATTTAATTCTAACACCTTGAACTTTACTGTAAAGCCACGTCGACAAACTTGATAATTTTTGACAAAAAAATGATGAAAAAGACTATATCGATTAATGAAAGTGTTTTAAAGAATTACAGTGTAATATTTTTAATTAAAAAATTAAAACAAAATATTAAATAAAGTTAAAGAATTTAATGAATAATTATACCTATATAAATTATTAGGAGGAAGAGTAGTTGAAGAAGTTAGTATTTTGATTTAAGTTGTTAAATTAAAGATGAAAAGATAGGATATTAACGGCCATCAACAACCTTACCAATCATATAATCCAAAGGAGGCACAATATATTATCCACCAATTTTGTTTTGTCTCATTTGATAATTCATGATTTTCTTTTTCAAAAACATATGTCAAATACTTGCTCTCCATCTGTCCTCAACTCTGACATACAAGATCAGTTGTAGATTTTTTTCCCAATCTTTTTATGTTTTTTTATGTACTACTACACACCTTTCACTGTTCTTCTTTTGCTGCTAATGCTACACGTTGAATTCAAATGCCCAAAATCCCATCCTCTTTTGACTATTATTCACTTCAAATTTAAAACCAGCTGCCAAGCAACAAAACTAAAAAATAACAGTATAATCGCATATATTAATGATACATTAACATCCATTCTCTTGAAAACTCTACAATATTTTTAATTAATTACGTGTAAAAAAGGGTAAGTTAATATAATTTATTATTTATCATAAATTAAAATTTGGTCTAAAAAATATTTCTTTAAGTGATTTTTAAAATTAATTAATCATAATTGTTAGATTATTAATTAAATTTGACTTTAGTTATAATCATTTCTAAAATTTTACATTCAATTAATTGTAATTTATCGATGGTTTAAATTTAACTTTAATTATATTTAAACCGTTCTTTAAATATATATTTTGAATTTAAAAAAAACATTATTTTAATATTTATTAATATATATCTTTATCATTTTAAATTTATAAAAATAATTAAATATTACTGATTGACGTTGAATTTGGTAGAGAGAATCACAGTTTTATCGTCAGAATTATGATTAAAAAAAATTTAAAATGATTTGATATCAAAACTGATCAATGAATCAGATTAGTCGATTTAGGAGCCGGATACTATGATAAAAATAAAAAAAATTAAAATAATAAAAACTTACTAAATTTTACCAAAATTGAATTATAAATATTTTTCAAAAATTAATATAAAAAGGACTAACTTCACATGCAATTGTAGTTATAAAATGTTGAATGCATGCATGTATAAGTTTTTTAATAATAGTGTAAATTTGTCAAGTTAAAAAACCAAAAATAAAAAGATAACTTGTTAAACAATGTTCATTAGAACCAATCATTACTTAATTTAACGGTGATTAGTGCTGAATTTAGTAAAAAATATTATAATTTAATTTTTCGCAATTGTAATAAAGAGTTAAAAATATTTGATGTTAGAATTGACTCCGAATCAAATTATATCAGTGATAAAAAACCAAAAACAAAAGAATATATATTAAAAAATAATTTACAAAACTTTTTAATGCATGATGCGACTTTTTTTTCTTTTATTATCAGTATTATTTTTATTAGATTGATTCATAATTATATTTATTTATTTTTAAAATTTATTTTTAAATTTTAATATAAGAATCGATCTTCAAATCGGATTATATTGATGGTGAAAAGAAAATAAAATCATAAAAAAAATAATTTACAGAACTTTTTAATAGATGATGTGACTTTTTTTCCTTCCTTTCATTATCTGTATTGTCCTTATTAGACCTCTCCGTAATTATATTTGTGTTTTTTAAATCCAGTTTTAAATATGTTATTTTCTGTCAACAAAGTATAATCTTAATTCATGTAAAATAGATAGCATTAGTGAAGCTTTTTAGAAATAGTATAGACAGTTTGACATCACTAATAAGTCTTGACTCACAAAAGTGTATATCTCAGTACTTACTCTTCCTTTCCCTTTCCAACCACATGTGAGATGTTCTTAAAAGTGATAATAAGATAATCCCATCGTGTTATGGCATAAGTAAGCATGCACTAAAAAGATAAAAAGTCTTAACTCCAATTGCATTCTTTTCAAGTTGACCTAATGCTTTTACGATAGCATTCAAATTAAAGAGTAATCACAATTAACTTTCAGTGGACCCAATACATTTAAATTCACGGAGAAGGAATAAAGTCACCCAAAGTTAATAGTTATTGTCTTTATTATTAAATATAGTGTCGTGCTGACCTTGGCAAAGGGCACTCGTTAAGAAACACATACATAGAAAGTTTGTGTTAAAAACAGGGATGGAACCAATGTACCATGAAGGCATGCACACACTAAAATTTTAAAATTTGCACGAGTACACCTATATTTTTGTATTGGAATAATTCTGTTTGGTTTAATGAAAAGTAAATTAGAGGGAGGTGGGACAAACTAGTTCGGGGGCGGATATCTAATTATCGCTGCATATCGTTTAAGGATGGAGTTTAGTCACCCATTAATCACAACATACATTCTTTGGCTGTAATACTCGCCCATAGGTTGTATCATTTATCCTCTGTTAGGCTTGAGTCAAAGCTATCCATTACTCACTTATAAGATATGAGATTGATTTGTCATTGACGTGTCATTGAACATTAACGGCATGAAACCTTAATTAAATGGAATAACGAAGTTTTCCACGAGAATAAGGATGATAACGATTTCCACACTTCTAATAGATGAGAATGACTTCTCCTGCGTCCAAGAGACTCTTATAAATACCTCAGCCAAAAAAAGGATAATGGACATTGAATTTCCCGAAAACCACATAGATACATGGATTACCATCATCCTACGTGAGCTTGCTCTTACATCAACGACAATCCTAAAACTTTCAGACAGTCCTACACAATTTAGAATTGTCACTCATTGTACTTTTAACAAGTACAGTTGACACTCACCGTGGAGCCTGATAAAACTAACATGGACCACATTCGCTATCATTCACTAGTCCTTTCTTCACCTTTTCCATTAGAATGGAGAAACGAAGCTCAAATATCATCGTCAATACCATTCCAAGAGGTTTAATTGATGGTGGAGAATCCAATTTTTCCCACCGGAAGTATTCTAGGAAAAATTTGATGGTGAACATTATACTAGGGATGAAAATGGATAGGGTATGGGTAGGATACTATAGTACTCGTCCCCATACCCGAAACTTAAAAAAAACCCCGTACCCGAGTCCATACCAGTGTGGGCATCAACGTTTGTACTCGTACCCTCTGGGTACCTTATTACCCAAACACATATCCATTTACCCACATTTCTAATAAAAAACTTCATCAATTATAATTTATCATTTAAAAAAATTAAGGATGTTCTTATTGAGTTAAGAAATTGACATATTCAAATGTGTAAAATGTTTAATAATGATATATTTAATAAAATTGATAAGCATACATATATAATAATAATAAAAATATATAAATATACATTGTGCAGGTATGAGGCATGATGAGTACTAAGGTACCCGCGTCCATATCCACTAATTTTAGTAGGTAATTGCTCATACTCATATTGTACCCATTTTGCAGATTTTTATCTTACCCGTTGTGGGTAGTTTTTGCGAGTACCCACTAGGGATGAGTCCAATTGCCACCCTTACATTATACCAACCGATCATGAAATAGACTTGGATAAGGAGCCAAAGTTTAAATCACATTCTCCAGCTAAGATGCCATTGAAATTCTCCCCTAAAACAATGACCCCATGGTCATCACGGCGTAGTATGACAACTATGATATAAGGTGACTGTTGATTGACCATTGAAGTTCATCAACGTCTTGTTCTAGAGCATATTTTAGAGGCTTTGACTTGACCCAACTGACATTCAAGCATTCTAAGAATCCTTAGCTGGCCTTTCAGGTGAGTAAGTGTAGGTGAAAGGCCACATGACACTCAAGATGATGTTCGGGTTAGAGGTGAGTGCAAAGATATCCAAGGTAAAATGTCTCGTAGATGCTTCATCTTCATACAACGTCATCCTGGGACAGCTCACCCTCAACTTATTAGGGGTTGTCTTGTCCATCCCCCATTTAAGCATGAAATGCCCACTGTCCTCTATGCGAGTTGGGGAGATTCAAAGGCCCTCAGGCTGTTCGCGATGCGGTTTGAATCAGTTTTGAGATATAAACTCATTTGATTAAAAAAATCCACTTGCGGTTCAGTTCGATTTTGGATGATTGATCAACAAATTCTAATTTAATCCGAACCAATTTTATGTGGTTTAATTTGGATCGGTTTTTGGATATCCAAATTACTAATTATATTTTTATTAAGATTTTGAAAATTCTAATAAGTAATAAATTTGATATAATATATAATATATAGTATATTAAAAATTAATATTACAAAATAATAATGACCGATTATGGTTGAAATAAATGAATTAATACAAATAAATGGATTAAATTAAACTAATAATTAATATTTAAAAAATAAGTATAATCAAATAATAAATTAACACAATATATTATATTAATAAATAATAAATAATAAATAAGCATAAGAATATATATACGCGGTTCGGTTCGATTTGAATCAGTTTTGAAAAATCAATTCGAAATTTAATCCGAAACAAGCGGTTTCTACAAAAATGACATTCAAACACATTAAATAATATTAGTTTTTTTGTTGTTGTGATTTTTGATTTTTTTGGATCAGTTTGCGGTTTTTATTTAGAACAGTTTGAATTTGAACACCTTTATGAAAGGAACCAAGAGATCACCCATGAATATTATAAAACTAGTCTGGAAATGAGAAGGAAGCAGATGTCCACAGTTGTCGCCCCACAACGAGGCACACAAGAAATAAATGCTATAATTTGGGATTTTATATGGAGGTAAGGAACAAAAAACTCGCTCCCACAGAGGACCTAAAGGAGATCCACAATGGACCCTTGGACTATTAACTCACCAAGTTATATAACTCTGTGACTAATTCTTAGGAGAAGGAGTTGGTCACCCTATTGAGTAGGAATGTAAATTTAGTCACTTGGACGTCCTTTGACATGCTATGGATATATACTAGAGTGGTATGCTACCACTTTTTCATTTATTTCACAGTAAAGCCAGTGTCTCGAAGAAAGCACAAAATAGGTAAAGAGAAGAGGGAAACCATTGATGAAGAGGTCCAGAAGCTGAGAAGCGTAGTCTTTATAATTAAGGTTAAGTACCCATCTTGGCTTGATAACATAGTCTCGGTTCTAAAGTGAAATTCGGGTACATCAGACTTCAGATATCCTATGACGTGTTGGGACATCTGATCTCACTTAAACACACTGGAAAGGTATAACTAATATTAAAATAATACTCAAAAGCATAAACAACACACATAAACGGTTAACCCAGTTCAGAGCAACTCTTCTACTCTGGGGGCATACCAAGCCAGGGATAAGTCCACTAAAATAATATCAATTCATAGACCCTAAACAAACATCCAATTTACGATCTAATCACTTAATGACTACCCTTGTTAGGCTTCTATCTAAGACTCACCTAGATATGAGGCCATCCTCAATCCCTCATCAATTACAGACAGAGATTAGACACAAATAGAAAGACACACTTCCATGACATTAAAATAGAAGACACACTTCTATTACAATTCCTAGTCAAGACTCAAAGCTAAACTTCACTGTTTACAATTTTTCTCCTAACTAAGAACAACAAATTGGAGTTGCTTACAAGCTTCCTCCAAGAACAATACTCACTCTTGCTTCACATCTTCTAGGAGAACAATACTAACTCTCCTAGAGAGTGGCACAAATACAAAGCCTAAACTTCTACATCTTGGAACAATACTTTTTCTAGGCTACAAGCATTCTATTTATAACCTATTCCCAACTGAATTTGGGCTTCTAATCACAATATACCAGCTTTTACAAATCAACATAAACTTCTGTTATAAACAAGGTCTTCAATCATTAGTTTTCTAAAATATTTCCATATTTAGAAAGTGCATATTCTTCAATATTCTGACGTGATTCTTCCAGACCTATAAAACAGCGCCACATAAGATTGCGTAATATTCCTAGAATATTTTGCATATGTTAAAACATAACATAGTCCATCTATCTGGCTCAAGTCAAGCGCGATGTCGTATGACCCTGCATAGGACATCTTATCCGACATGTTGATCCAAATATTGAAACATTTAAAATCAACATGTTTCTTCATAAGATATGACTTCTTTCTCAACCTGTTCTTATTAGCAAGTTAACACATCCTATCTAACATATTATTGTCTTATTTGTTTTATAAAAATTAATGTCAATCCTAAAACTAAAGAACTAACAATCTCCCTCTATGGAAAATTTTGTCTAAAACAAATAACATAAACTACAATCCAGATTACATCAATAAACAAAAATTACACCCATCAGCAGTAGTCCTCAGAAACTACTGAACACAGCAGGATAGCAACATGGAATCAGTCTTCACAAGCACAATTATGTTAGGACATCATATTGGATATCATCTTCATAACAACTCCATTGAAGCAATAACTTCAACATCAAAGAACAACAACCTCAGGATATAGGAGTAGAAAGTCTTGAAGTCATTTTGTGTACATGAGGAAGAAGATAGGTAATGCTCCCCCTCAAACCAGGAACTTATTCTTGCCACAGATGAATAAGTTTCACTTCCATATGATGGCATAAGAGAACCATGAAGCAGCCACCAGTAAACCTGTGGCATAAGAGGAAACATAATAAGTATACAACCACCACCATGGGTACCTCAGAACACAGGTCACAATTGTGTTCATAACTCAGATCACAAGTCACAAAACAAAAACACAGGCACAAGATCGAACATATGATTCGACATTTGTGTACAACGTATGGAAACAAAAACTCTAGACTGAACATCTGAGCAAACCCTTTCTCCCCCTTTTTTAGCCAAAAATTAGCAAATAAGGCCTTCACAAAACCAGACCCAAGCACAATTTTCCCAAACCCGAACAAAACCCATCATGACTGTGAAAACTCAGAACCCTCATAAGATGAAAGAGGAAAGGAGTAACCTATATAAATAACTGAGTATTTTCTTGGGAAATAATGATCCTTGATTGTAGCAATGGTCTTGGTCAAAAGGATACATTATTTGAGGAGAAATTGCCACCAAAATCAATGTGCACCGTCCAAAACATCTTTGAATGACTTTATTAGCTATGGACTATTTCCGCTGAAAAGAAATAGTCCTAATACATGCACATGCATAGTCAAACATACTTTATACACTCCCTTATGACACGTGTTTGAACACACCGTCTATAAAACTCCTTAGTTGATCACACAGCAAACATGTCCTGAATAATGTCCTGACATCCAGTCAGACATTGTCTCATTTCTCTTGAATGCACAATCCCGTGATCAACACATCTTCAACCATCAGTACAAAAATGCTCCTTAAAATTATCCATATATGTTTTGAAGCATAAACACAATGCCTTCAACTGGACTCCAAGTGTACTCCTTTCACTTAGACTTAGTGACAGACACACACTAAAACATCAGAATATCACAAGTGGAACATCTCTCAACAACAAAGACCATCAGAGAATCCTTCCAAAAGTTGTAGGAAAAACAATAAATTCTCTCAGACACAACTATTGATCACTAGAGAGATATGTGTACTTCTGGTTCAATCAAACACGACCTTTCAAAATCACCAATCAACACATTATATCACAACAAGTTATCCGACATCACATCCTCATAAGAGGCATAAAATCTCCATAAGCTTGATCAACACACAAGAAAACAAAATATCTGCAACATTGCAACAACAATCCATAGACAAGTAATTTACTCCCCCTGTCATGGATAATCAATACTCCTTCTGAACATAACCACTTCTGCACTCGATGAAAAAACATGAAGATTCTCACATGCTCATAATGGAGGACCACAACATCACATATCTGCTGAACATATTCACACCCTTGTGAAAACACACCAGATCCTCTAGCTCCTTGAGAGCACATCCAAGCACTATGACTTCTTTACTACAACAAGGACACATCTGAACATTATCCTTACAGATCCACACACAGTATCATGACCTTTTGGATAGAAAAGGTGTCATGCATGCTAGGTGTGACATCACTCACAAGCTCAAAAAAATTCTTAGTTTGCGTAAAAGCTTTACTAAGATCCAGATTTATCCACATCTCTTGTAGAGTGACTTGCAGCAGGAAGAAACTAGCTCTTCAAAAACATTCAGATCACACTATCTGACAACCATTCCTTTGCCCTTACTTCCACTAGTAATTGTTGATACTAGTGAAGTCTTCAAAGGGATAATAGTCATGCATTTCCAAAACATACTATTATCAACGTGATAAGAACCTCCACATTCTCATTCACACAATTGGAAAAACCTCTTCTGATATAATGCTTGAGCATCCATCTCCATAAGCATAATCTCAAGCATCTTCCAAAGAAAACTACAAACCATGATGTCACAACATCACTTTGGGACAACAGCCTCAAACTCTAATCAAAGAACACATTATGCATAGAAGTCCTTCAAGATGCTCCCAATAAAACACATCCAATGCAACACATTTAGGTTACCACAAACACTTGAACACCAGAGAGAAATAAACTCTCACACACTTTCTAAAGCAAAGAGTTCAGAAAGCAGATTTGCATCCACACATCAGATAAGTACCCAGCTCTTAACAAGGTCATTACCATCAATCACATGTACATCTCATCAGAGGACAGACAAATACTCAGCTCCTGTCAAAGTATTTATCATAAGTCAGATAAGATTACCTTCTCACACAAGGTAGGACATTCAGTTTAACATTCTTCTTCTGTACACATCTGGCACCAACTGATTTTTCTTCATGACCATCGGTCATGACATTCATTCACATCACAGATTACTCCAGATTAGGTCAGTGGCTTGACCTTATACTCCATCATGCATAAATCAAGCTACCTTGGCTGAAGAAGCAGGTCCTTAAGATGATGTTCCAACATCAATTCTGACATCAATATCAATCACATGTATTTCCCCTTAACTATGGTCTGGAGACACCATAGTAATCCATAACTCTTACAAGGGACACTAGAGGATCAACCATCGGTAGCTGATCAACCTTTAAGACCAGATCAAAATACATGCAGAGCATGCACACCTCGAGAATATTCTTTTCATAAGCGTAATATCCAGACCTCCTGTCTGACTTTGAGGTGTTAGATGTCATCCTTATGCATCTAAAGAGGAGGATCCCTCTAACAGGTATCTGGAGCAGACTACAAAAATGGCATTGACACAAAAATGGAATTGACTTGCCATCACAAACAAACTGTTCAAAACAAGTCTGCCTCTTCAAGACACAAGGATACCCTTCAATCCTTATAAAACACAAGTGTTCTATTATGTGAGGACAACATATAACTGAACTCTAGCAAGTTCTCCGTGCTCCAGAAACAAATATGAAATGCTCATCCTAGGTAATTTGGATGACACTCCAAAGTGCAGACAACAATTAACCTCTGAACTCAGGTTAATACATCTCTAATGCTCACAATCCTTGAAAGACCTTTCCACAACAACATAACAAGAGTTCAAAGATCTCATAGACTTGATAAGTGATGTCAAGTTTGAGTACACAACCTCTATTCTGTTAATGAGAAACACCACCAGTCATATTGAAAAAAATAAATTCTCAAAACAAGGATCTCAAGACATTATGTCTAACATTTCTTCAAGTTCTTCTAGCTTGATATTAAGGACTCTCCCTTATTAACTACTAAGAATTACTTGAGAGTCATACATTCTCCCCTCCAATAGTTTCACATCCCGTGGTTGGTACCTACAGACTACTCTCCACAAACAAAATCTGTTATATGGCCACAAACAAGATTCCATACAAATCTTGCTTCTTTAAACAGAAGAATAAACTAGATGTCAGAGAGGATGTCCTTTATAATTGACCTTTATGTACAAGGAACCTGGATGAGATAACACATCTCTGCTGGAAACTAGAGCTCATCCTCTACACTTTTTAGATTAGAAATAAACTGAACCATGGAGTAACCAATTGGTTAATCAACATTCAACCAACTCACCAATATAAGACTAGTTATCTGGATAAAACATCTTAGATAGACAATATAAATACATCCTTTTCCAAATCAGGAGTAGGTTCCAAACATACGTGATCATAACACATTTGTTTAGCACCCATAACATTTGTTACGCAACAGGAATCTGCACACCTGTTGACATGATGTCCCAACATCTGGTAGGACATCCGTTTCCTTCTTATGGAACACAAAACTGAGCTTGGTTCTGAAGCCATTACTACTTCCATAAAATCAAAACATCCATTGACCACCTTCAAGGTCTTCACATATGGTCCAAGCTCCAACTGCACCATCAACAATAAGACTCAGAGTCACTTTCCTAATTAGGTCAAGAATTAGGAAGACTCTTTTTAGATGCCAAAATAAATGGCTCTATCCTCTCTTTAATAGTCTGTCAAATAAATGTCAGGTTTCTTGAAAAATAAATCAACCACACACTAAAGTGCCTTTATGAGTGGTCTTGAGAAATAAAACTCAAGTATCGTTGGCTACTTTATAAAGTAGATTGAAATAGTCTTGCACATATAACTTCACCATAGGATAAACTTGATGAGGAGACCAAACCCTAATGTCATGCCGATCAGGGTTACAACATATACCATGCAGCAGAAACACACACCAAATTCTCCTCAACATCCTTCAGGCACAACACAAATACCTTGCACACAATCACCACAGTCCAAGTGCAAGCAAAATAACCTTAGGTTTTAAAATAAATCAAACCTAACACAGTAACTCATCACTAAAGCTACAAGCCTGAAAACAACAGACAGGTCCAACACAACCCTATCAGGAATAGTCTATCCTCCACTTCAAGGGACCATTCAAACAACAATATGAACTATCCAAGTTCAAACAGCTTTTCAGTAGATACTTTCTTCCTTTCCCATGACCAGAAAGTATCATCCCAGGATCTCACCCAGAAACAGAACATGATGCCCGCTCTGATACCAATTGTAATTCTGGTATATCAGACTTCAAATGTCCTATGACATGTTGGGACATTTGATCTGACTTAAACACACAAGCAAGGTATAAACAATATTAAAACAACACTGAAAAGCATAAACAACACACATGAATTGTTAACCCAGTTTAGAGCAACTCTTCTACTCTGGGGGCATACCAAGCCAGGGATAAATCCACTAAAATGTATCAATTCATAGACCCATAACAAAAATCCAATTTATTATTCAATCACTTAATCACTACCCTTGCTAGACTTCTATCTAGGACTCAACTAGATATTAGGCCTCCTCAATCCCCCATCAATCACAGACATCGATTGGACACAAATAGAAAGACACACTTCTATGATAGCAAAATAGAAGACACGCTTCCATGAGAATACCTAGTCAAGACTCAAAGCTAAACTCCACCATTTACAACTTTTCTCATAACTAAGAAGAACAACTTGGAGTTGCTTACAAGCTTCCTCCAAGAACAATACTCACTCTTGCTTCACAACTTCGAGGAGAAGAATACCAACTCTCCTAGAGAGTGGCACAAAGATAAAGCCCTAATCATCTACATCTTGGACCCGTACTTTTTCTAAGTTACAAGCATTTTATTTATAACCTAATCCCAACTAGATTTGGGTTTCTAATCACGGCATATCAACTATCACAAATCAGCAGAAACTTCTGCTACAAACAAGGTCTTCAATCATTAGTTTCTTAAAATATCTCCATATTTAGAAACTGCATATTCTTCAATATTCTGACTCGATTCTTCCATACCTATAAAATAATGCCACATAAGATTGCATAATATTCCCAGAGTAGTATGCATCTGTTAAATCATAACAAAATCCATCTATCCAGCTTTGTTCAGGTGCGAAGTCGTATGACCCTGCATAGGACATCTTATCCGACATGTTATTCCAGATGTTGAAACATTTTAACTCAACATGTTTCTTGATAAGATAGGACTTCTTGCTCAACCTATTTCTGTTAGAAAGTTAACACATCCTATCTAACATATTGTTTTCTTATTTGTTTTACAAAAATTAAAGCCAATCCTAAAACTAGAGAACTAACACAAAGTCATCAAACAAATAACGCATGCGTGTTGACTTCACTAATTTAAACCAATACTATTCCTTGATTTCCAATCATACAACTACGACTTCTTATCATTAGTGTTCCATTGTGCTTTCAGTTTAGGTATAGTGGTGTCAACCTCTTTGGTCGTGGTAATTTGAAAAGGACCATCTTGGACGACTTTCCACAATTTCCTTTCTATGGAATTAAGATGGATATGCATAAAATATTTCCAATAACCATAGTTTTCCATTGAAAATAGGCACTCTATTATACGCCAATTTGGGTTTGGAATCCATTATCTAAAAGTAATTTCGAAACATAAAATAAACTAGAGCTCGTGATACCACTTGTTAGATGATAGGCTATGATCTAGAAAAGGGGGTTTTAATAGATTGTAAATAAAAATTTCAATTAAAAGTTATGTTTTAAAATTGTTTAAACTACGGTGCATGGAAACAAACTCAGATCGATAATCATTAATCTGAACCGTTATCGAAGAGACTGGATATGCGTTAAACCGATAGGGCGAGTTTACGTATGATGAGAAAAACAGCAAATATATTTCCAGCAAACCAACTTTGAATAAACCCACACTATAGCAATAAATTCCTAATGAAATAATCGACAAAAATTAACTAAGGCAATTTGTAAACTCTTGGAGTGCAATTGATACAAACCAGATTTGTGTTTGATTTTATTGATATTAGAACCTAATTAAAATCACAAGATTATAATCAAATCAACAAAAAAGTTTATGGTATTAACCTAAGAGATTATCTCAATGTACCAATCGCACAATCAAAATTTTCATAATTTGCAATAAAACACAAATTAAAGAGTAAGACAGAAAGAGAGCGACACAAGAATTTGTTCAGGCAGTTCCCCAATTGACCTCTCTATGGGTACGTCTGCCCCCATTCCTTTGAGATAATGAAAATTAATCTTTTCAAAATGTTCATACAAGAGAACAAGTAGCAATCCAACAACCAAAACCCTAAGTATGTTGTTGTTTCTATCTTCTTTTCTCCCCTTAATTTTTAGCTCGATCAAGTGAACCCAATACTTCCAATTTCATCCTGTATCTCACACCACTCCTTTGCAAGAACCCTTACTCTTCAAAGACTCCACTCGGATGAATTCAAATTGTGAACGTATCGTGACCCAAGAATTACCAATTTAATCCTCTGTCTCGCGCTACTCCTTCGACTAAACCCACCCTTCTTCCAAGCTTTCACTCGGCTGAATCCAAAATGTGTAATCTGTCCAAAACCTTCAAATCACCAATTGATCTTTAAGGAAAACTCCACCTTGATTTTCTTATTTAAAACCCCCAAAGAATTCTCAACCCAATCGATTACAATGAAGCCTAATTAGACGTTATCAAGCTATCTCTAGATGGAACTCAAACAAAAAAATGATTATGTGTAATTTGTTTGTGTGTATGCATAGAGAGAGAGAATGAAGATGATGATCAATTGCTTTGTATATTTATAGTTTCATATTTTATAAATGATGCATGAATAACTATATATATATGTGTGTGTGTGTGTGTGTGTGTGTGTGTGTGTGAATTAAACAAAGAGAATATGATTGCAAAATGAAAAATTTGGATAATTTGATAAGTAAGAGTCAACCCATTTGAAGTGGGAGTCGACCCCTAATGGCAAAAGAGTCAACCCATACTTCCTGGGAGTAGACTCCAATTGGACAAAAGTGATTTTTGAAAATAAGCTTCAGTAGGAGTCGAGACATACACTTGGGAGTTGACTCCTCCTTGTTATGTATCGACTCCAAATTGCCAGGGAGTCGACTCATTTTGGATAGAAATTTTTTTAAAATTTACTTTCAGTAGGAGTCGACCCACAACTCGAGGGAGTCGACTCCTTTAGTGTTGCCTCGACTCTAGATGTTGTATGTGTTGACTCATTTTTAACAAAAAGGTCCTTTTTGAAAAAAGCTTCAGAAGGAGTCAACTCCTAACACGAGGAGTCGACTCCAAACCCGATTTTTCACCAAAATGCATATTTTTGAAATGTTTGACTTGTCTAAAAGCTTTTGACATGATCCCTAAGTGTCCTAAGATGAAAATTTAACCTAGACATAGATAGATACATTACAATATACAGATACTACACATTTACTAGTTTTGACATTATTCAACACATCGAATGGAGGATATTACACTCATAATAACATGAAAATGCTATATTGTACTATCCCATAAGTAGATAAAAAACTGAAATGTCTAATAGGGAGATAAAAAACCTTGAAAAGGTAGTTAACCCTTATAGGAAGGATTGGCCAAAACATCTTGATGCTACTTTATGGGCCTACAAAACTACTTTTAAAAAACCTTTAGGAGTGTCTCCCTATAGACTAGTTTATGGAAAAGCTTCACATCTCCCTATTGAGTTGCAACACAAAGCCTTTTGGGCCAATAAGAAATTGAACTTTAACTTACATGTTGTTGGAAAAGCAAGAATGCTGAAACTCAATGAGATGGAAGTGCATAAACTATTTTTTTATGAGAATGATGAACTCTACAAGGAAACTGAAATTTTGGCACTAAAAGAAAAGATGTCATACACAATTTCAAGACACCAGAATCAAGACAATGTAACAACACAAATAATTACAATATTAAAGAGAATTGCATGAAGTAAATAACATAGATAAGTGTTAACCCAATTCGGTGCAACTTCACCTACATTTGGGGACTTCCAAGCCAGGAAGAAAATTCACTATAATACTATTAGTTTGAAGCCCTATGTAAGAAACCTCTAGTTTAGAGTCTTCGCACCTAATCACTACCTGGTATTTTTATCTAAGACTCTCCTAGATATGAGACCCTTCTCATTTCTATTAAAACACAACAATGATGACAATGATAATAGCAAAATAAAATACACTTTTCCAATAAACATAATCCACTCTTGCTTAAAATGTCATGAGTGATTCACAATTACAACTCAAAAACCACTCCAAATCAAACATCTAGGTGATACGAGAGTGGCTCACAAATAACAATTAACAGACTAAACCCTAATAGATACTATCTCATGTGTTGTTCAATCATCTCTTTAGGTTTAGAGTCCTCCTTTAAATAGATTTAGAATAGCACTGGCTTCAAGCTAAGCAAACATCATATCCAAAATAGACTATTGTATGATCTACTACATAATTTCCTGAACTAAATTAAATGTTTCTTTAAATGTTTTGACATCCAATCTAAAGAAACAAATCTTCAGATATCTCATGCTTGAAACAAATATTTAGAGAATCAAATCTTCATACACGCATCTTGGACTACAGTAAATGTAAATTAAATCTTCTGAGAATCTGAAATAAATCTTTTGAGAATGTAAAACCACAACATGTCATGATGTCGAACAAGCATGTCAAGACATCTTGTCCAACATCTTGCTATTTCACTTGTTTTAACAAAATTCTGCCAATCATAATAAAATAAACCTAACAATCCCCCATTTTGGAAAATTTTGGCTAGAACAACCTTTGCTTAGCTCATCTTGAAAATATCAATAAACTGGATTTCACAGACAACCATTAATAGGAGAGAAAAAATAAAAAATTGGAACTCAGAGGCACACGTAGTAGAAAAGATAAAACCCAGCCTCACAGAACATTAACAATAGAGAGAAATAAACTCTCACAAATAGGATATCTAGACATTTGATCTAGCATCACAACAACCAAAAAACTAGCATTCAATACTCATGGCATCATTAAGTAAAAAATCATGCTCCCCCTGAATAGCAGAACAAAAAATACTACTCCCCCTCAAGTAGTAGTACTCCCTCTTAAGGGAAAATAATAGCTACCAAACTACTCCCCCTTTTTAGCCATAATGTTGACTAAACACACATGCATTCATCTGGAGTAGAAAAGGAACATAATTATAGAAGATCACAAAGTTATAGGTTACAGATAAAAAATACACAATATGCATAAACATCCAGGGAATAGCCCACAAAAAGAAAAAAAAACAAATAAAGAAACCATGTTAAATAAAATGTCAACATTTCCATTTATTTCCACATCTTTATCTCCACCTGCATCAACATTTTCATCTTCCTCATTTTCTTCTTCCACATCACCTACCACATTTTCCTCAACATCCTCCTCAGACAAGGCTTTGACCAGACTCTCAAGTCTTATTTTCTTCTCAGTACAAGACTTGATAGTCTCATCCAATGCTTTTCAAGTATCTTTCAGTTCAACAATGATTCTTGCCTTGTGATAACGAGAAATCGTATCATATACTTACTATACTTTTTATCGATTTTCATAATACATTGAGTCGTTTAACTCCCGATTGTTCCGAGTTTTTGTGTCTTTTCACAGGTACAACATGTGTCAACTCAAATCAGTGAAAAAGGATCACATGAAGGAAGCTAACTAAGAATCAGAAGAGAAAGAACCAAATCTACAAAGTCTGCAGATTTTGTAGCTGTGACGAACGTCACACCCTATGACGACCATAATGCTCCCACAACTAGAAGGACACTCGTCACACATCATTGACGAGCATAACACGTTATCTAAGTGCATTACGACCGTCACACCCTCGTGAAAACCGTCACACGCTTAAAAACAACGTTATAGAATACAGAGAGACGTGGGCAACGTTGTGGGCAGTTTCTTCTCCTATATTTCCTCAAGTTCAGTAACCATGAATCCGGGTCTTCCTCCACTCAAGCTTTTCCAAAATTTTCTCAACTGCAAAATCTTATTCTATATATATGTGGCAGTTCAATGGATGACGGTCGAAGAATTTTCTACAGAACAAAATTGCTGCATTTCTACGTTAAACTATTTTATTTATTTTTGAACCATTTTCATTCGTACTGTAATTTATATTTCCATAATTAGTTTCTAGAGTGTTAGTTCTTCATCCAAGAATTAACACGGTTATAGATTTCAGTTAATTGCAAGGAATTTGTACTACTCAAGATTACCATAGCAACATTATTTACAGGTTTTTTTATGCAATTAATTTTTATTTATTCTTGTGTTATGTCATTTATTTTTATGGATTATATTTTAAATTGCATAGTTACTAAATATATTATGTCCGGCTAAATTAATTTGTACCAGTATGTGACTCATAAGTACCGAAAGAATTCGATGATAACTTGGCTAAAAACATTTATAAATAATTTCTGGTTTCCAATTTCCATGTTTAATTTAACTACCCTTGTCACGAGAGTGAGAGGATAATTAACACGATTTTGCCACGAGAGTGGGAAATTAATTAAGGCAAGAACCTGTATGCGAGAGCTGGGGTTCGACCCAGATAGTGGTAACGAAACATTAATTTTTAAATACATGAGAGTGTTTTAATAAATTAATTAAACTCAAATTGTTTCCAAAAAGTGTTATTAAATTTAAAGTGCATCCACTAGGTTTAGTAGCATGACTTATTTCATGAACACGAGAGTGTATGTCTCAGGTTTTTAAACAATTCGTTTTTACCGAAATACTTTATATGCCAAGCGATTCACTGAATTCCCGAAGTCCGACTATCACATACCGGTATAGCTATTACTATTATTTTTAATTAAACTATTCCCCCCTAAAACCAAATATTCATCGCTTAGTTAAACAATTGTAGCATTAGATCGTATGCGATTGATCCCCAGTCTCTGTGGGTTCGATAATCAATTAAAACTAGAACGACTAAACTGTATACTTGCATTTAGTATCCCAATAGACTCATAAAGTCCCGATCAAGTTTTTGGCGCCGTTGCCGGGGACTGATTAGTCAATTAAGTACGATTCTTCTGTTGCGCGTTTAGACTAGGCAACAAAGACCCTTTTTCGATTTGTATGCCAAGGACTCGCTCACAAGGCGAACCACTTGACAAATTGATGAACGAACCTGAACGCATCCTTTCCGTAAGACGTGCTGTCAGGGATTACTGTTTAAATCACGCTATTCCTTTACCCAAACCCGAAATCAAGATTGATTCCGAAACAAATTCTAATTCTTCCTCTAAAACCGAAACTAATCCAGAAGTAGACATGGCCGAAGAACAAAGGACCTGCCCACTGAAGGAGTACGCAGCTCCATCTTAATAAGAACCCCACAATAGAATTGCTGCTCCAGCAATAAATCGAAACGATTTTGAGTTGAAACCGTCATTGATATCAGCTATCCAACAACGCCAATTCTCTGGAGATCCTACCGAGGATCCAAATGAACATCTTACAAAATTCGTTTAATTTGCCGACACAGTTATAGAAAATGGTGTTAGTAAAGATGCAATAAGATTACGTCTTTTCCCTTTCTCGCTAAGAGATAAAGCTTGGGCTTGGTTGCAATCCTTGCCGTCAAATTCCGTCACTACATGGGAAGGACTTAAGATTGTATTTTTAGCACGATACTTTCCCCCAAGCAAGACTGCTGCACTAAGATCCCAAATCAACGGATTTAGGCAGAAGGATACTGAATCGCTATTCGATGCATGGGAACGCTACAAAGATATGATGCGAATGTGCCCACATCACGGATTAGAAAAATGGCTGATCATCCACACGTTTTATAATGGACTCTTGTACAACACAAGACTCTCTATAGATTCCGCCACAGGTGGTACACTAATGGACAAGCCTTACGACGAAGCTAACCAACTCATTGAAAATATGGCTCAAAACTACTATCAGTGGGGAGGAGAAAGAACATCTGTGGAGAAAACTCAAACCAAAGGCGGGATGTACGAGATTAGTAGCCTAGATAAAGTTAATGCTAAGGTAGATGCTCTTAACCAAAAGATAGAAAGCTTGACCTTAACTTCTGCGGCCACCGTGACTGCAGTTACCCCAAACTGTGAAGTTTGTGGATTCCCTGGTCATGTTGGAATCGAATGTCAAATCTTAGCAGGAATATCAGTTGATCAGGTGAACTACGCTCAAGGTAATCCTTATGCTAATACCTATAATCCTGGTTGGAAGAACCATCCTAACTTCTCGTACAAGAGCAATAACGCTTTATATGCACCTGGCCAAGCACCTGTTGTACCTCCAAGTTATCAAAAACCCGCTATTAATGTCCCTAACATTCCTAAGAAATCTAACCTTGAAATCCTAATGGAAAATTTTATCGCTAATCAAGCTCAACAAAACAAATAATTCCTCAATCAAAATGTTCACACCAGTGAACAATTGAAGCTATTAGCAAATAAGGTAGATGCCCTAGCAACTCACAATAAAATGTTAGAAACCCAAATCTCCCAAGTAGCACAACACCAAGATAGTTCTGCCGCACCTGCTGGTACGTTTCCTAGACAGCCACAACCCAATCCTAAAGGACACGCTAATGCTATCACATTACAAAGTGGGACAGCACTTGATGGACCGGTAGATTCTAGACTCCAAAACCCGACCATGTATCAGAAACCTGAAAAGGAAGTAAAGGAATCGAAAGATCAATATGAGAATGTAGAGGAAGACGCGAATGAGAACATAAAGGCTTCAGAAAAACCTTACATACCTCCACCGCCATATAAACCACCAATTCCATACCCTTAAAGACTTGCAAAATCCAAAAACGAGGGGCAGTTCAAGAAATTTGTAGAACTTCTGAAACAATTAAACGTTACTATTCCGTTTACAGAAGCTATAACCCAAATGCCGTCATACGCTAAATTCCTAAAAGAGATATTGTCTAATAAGAAAAAAATCGTTGAAAAAGAAACCGTTATGCTAACCGCCGAATGTAGCGCCATAATTCAAAATAACATGCCTCCAAAGCTAAAAGATCCTGGTAGTTTCTCCATACCATGTGTAATTGGAAAATCTGTCATAGACAAAGCTCTATGCGATTTAGGAGCAAGTGTTAGTCTAATGCCCTTATCTATTTGTGAGAAGCTCAAACTAGGTGACATGAGACCTACCAAGATGTCCCTACAACTAGCCGACAAATCAGTCAAATTCCCTGTTGGTATGCTAGAAAACATCCCTGTCCGAATAGGACAATTTTACATACCGACTGACTTTATAATAATGGACATAAAGGAATATTCAAACATTCCCATTGTTTTACCCCAAAATTTTCCCTCCCATATTCCTCAAGATAGGTCAAGAATCATCCCCAAGTTGTTTAAGATGGCTCAAGAGTTGGACATTCAAATCACCTCCTAAGACAGTCAATTCAAAATTAGGGTTTTGTGTTGCATCAAGGTCCTTGCATCCAAATAGCCTCAAGTGCTCCCCAATGTCCGAATATGTTCTCAAGTTCATCCATGTCAAATTTCAAGCCTTGCAGAGGAAGTTTGGTCAGTCAATTGCTCAAGAGGTCCAAAAATCGACTGTGCTAGGGCAAAAGTCAACTGTGACCCAAATACAGTCAAACCTCAATATTTTTTGTCAAAATTCTCACTTTGAAGGATAATTCATCATTTGATCAAGGGTTGATCATGATTCATCAAGGATTGCTCAAGATTCATCAAGATTCAAAAGTTGCTAAATTAGGGTTTTGTAGGAAAAGTCAACTCAACTTTGACCAAGCATAACTTTCTCATACTTTATGAGAAATGACCCATAAAAAGCTCATTTTGAATAGGATGCAATTTCCTACAATCCATCTTCACACCTCAAGATCAGGAAATGCACTCACAAAAAGTTACAAATTTGGACATTATAGGTCATTTTTGAAAGTCAACAAAAACACCTTTTATTTCAAAAGCTTATAACTTGAGCATGGTATATCAAAATGAGATGAGACCAAAAGGGTTGATTATAGGACACCTTAAGGGTTCTAAAAAGTCCAAGAACACTTCCAAAAGTTCAAAATTGAAGAAGTTATGCATTGTTGAAGTTGGGCATTTTTCCAAAATTGCCAAAAGTCAACTATCCTCCAAACTCCAATTTTTGACAAAAGGGCCCACTTTTTTCCACTTGATATGGTCTTGTCATGCCACACACGTGTCCCATCTTTGATTTCATGACCAATCATTTATTTTTCTATTTTATATAATTTTTATTGATTTAATTCATTTTAAATCAATATTAATTCAAATAAAATCTAAAAATTGATGGAATGAAATCTTTGTGATCATTACAACTTGCAAATATCATGATACACTCAATCAAACTCGTGCCAAGTCAAAACATGCACAAAATCTTGGATTTGAGGCAAATTTAGAAACCTTATAAATGGTGATCAAATCAAATCTCCATTCATCAATTCTTATGGATTCAAGCCCAGGTTTTAACCTAAATTCATTCCCTTATTCACACACAAGCCATACACATCAAGAACACGACGAAAGCACGCAAGAAACGGCCAGACAAAGTTTGAGAAAAAGCTTGAAAATTTGGAATCTGAAATCCACCTTAGAGCATGATTCAAAGCCAAATCTCCACATAGCTATCTTGCTTGCAATCCCCTGAAGCGATAGCAACCAAAACCAGGCCTTGAGACCACTTGAAACGCGCTGTAAGTACTCACGAATATGGCCCTGTGCACGAAAACATAACTCATCATTCTTGAATCTTTTTGACAAAATATTAGCATGTTCTTGTTCCTTGTATGATTTCTAACCTTTTTGCAATATTCAATTTCATTTTCCTGGCCTGTATTATCATGCCCGAACCTAGGGTTTTCTTGTTTTGATTTTAGGCATTTGCGTTGCAGGTGAAATTAGGATGAATAATGGATATAAAGATGATCAGGAAGGAGAGAGGAAGTCAACCATGGCTTTGGATTGCATTTCTATGGCCTAGGGTGAATTCTAGGACGAACCTAGGAATTTAGCTGCAGATAAAATACGCAGGTAAAAACCCTGGTTATTTCAACGAAGAAGACGACCACGTGTCCTCTTCCTGTTGGCTGGTACAAATCAGCGCGCCACTTTTTTATTTATTTTAAGGCATAGTTGTTTGTTTCAAATATATTTTTGTTTGCTTATTATACTAACAACTATGAAGCGATGGTGGAGTGGTTGGAGCGCTGGTATTTGAGCAATGAGACCTGGGTTCCAATCCCAGGTCCCCCAATATTTGTTACGATTTTTTCTCAGGCAATTGCATGGGGCTCAGCAAGCATGGACTATCATGCTCCTCCTGATCTCAAAGGCCAGATGGCCTTCAAGCCAGATCCAAAGGCCAGAATTGCAGGTTCACCATACACCTAGGTCAACAAGCGCGTGGGCAATTTGAAAAGTCAAGGCAGGCTGGGATGTTTTGGGCTTTGGATTGCAAATCACCCCTCCAAAATTGGGCCCAAACCCCCTGAGTTTGCTTCCTTTTTTTATTTTTCTTTCATTATTTTCTTATTTCATTTATTGTTTTATTATTATTATTTTTAATTAATTGCTAACCAAATTAATTGATATTTTTCTTAATAAAATCAGAAAACATAAAAACATTATTTTTATTTATTAAATTTAATTTCATTATTTTTGTAAATAAATCTTAATTAATTTATTTAGTTTTAAATAGGTGTAACATTTAACAATTTTTGCAATAAATTAAAATTAATTAGAATATTAGGTTTTAATATTTTTAAGCATTTTATTTTATTTCCTTAAATATTAAAAAATCCAAAAATATCTCTTTTTATTAGCTAATTAATTAACTTAGATTTAATTTCCATTTTAATTCAAAATAACAAAAAAATATGCTTTCTTTAATAAAAAAGGGTCAAAACCCTAAAAATGCGCCAATTTAATTTTCTCGCACGCGATCTATGATTCCAATTTTGTAATTGTTTCCCGGTATGTAATAATTAATTAGGACTTTATTTATTTATCGCTTTTATTTACTTTCCGCAATTTAAATTAAAGGGTTTATCTTTGGCGATGTAAATACCCGACGCCTTGTAATAGTTTAGATTTAATTTCCCGCAATTTAATTTCCGCACAATATTAACTGTTAGATGTTTGATAATAGGGAATGCATGATAAGATCAATCTTTAACCTAAAATCAATATAGCTCACCCATGACATGTACAAATAAAATTAACCGAAATAACACACCTGCACATGCCACTCTTAGGGTACACCTCACTTGGTTGCCTCGAACGTGGTCATTGAGTATAGGAAGTTTTAGAGGCCGCCCTCTTGTCCAAAGATCATAGTTGCCTCGGAAAAATGATCTAGGATATTAGGGTTACCGCTAAGGCGTCCTAATATTGCTTTAGTGACCACACGTCCCTTAATCGAATTGACCCGAAAACTCCAACGACGGTGCTACATGCTCCTCAATAGTGGGATAGCATTGTCTAAAGGACACTTGTACAAGTTAATTCCTTTTTGAGTAGGTAGATGGTTCTTAAGTACTTGCTCCTTTTAAAACAAAACAAAACTTTTCGCACTTACACTCTTTTCAAAACAAAAACTCTTTTCAAACCCACAAACACAAAGAAAAGCAAACTTTTGAAAACACAATGAGCAAGTACCTAAGAGCCCATGGATAACCACAGATAGAAAGGGTGATAACACCTCCCCTTTCTATAATCTACCTCCCGAACCCAAGAAATATCTCAAAAAGGAATTTTTCAGTGCTTTTGTCCTTTCCTTGTTGGATAAAATAAAAGACGGTGGCGACTCTTGCTCACCGCGACATTTTGCAAACACAAACGCAAACGCGAACCAGCATATCCAAAACAGTCAGTTCTGATTCCCACCGATCACACCCATCATATTAGGTAGACCATTTTTAGCCACTGCAGGAGCCATTATTGACGTTAAGAAAGGAAAGCTAACCTTCGAGGTAGGAGAAGAAAAAGTAGAATTTATTCTTTCCCAATTCTTTAAAGCCCCTGCTATAGATGACTCATGTTGTTTCCTAGATATCGTTGATGAATGTGTCAAAGAACTAGAAAGCCAAGAAGACACTTATTCTGGGATGTTGAAAATTCCGACACCAACTATCTTCAAGGATGATGACTGGAAACAAGAATATCCAGATGCCAACCTAAGCGAATGTTTCACCTTAACACCCGATCCTACCCCAACTGATAAGAAAACGGGTATAGAACTTAAAACATTACCTGAAGACCTTAGGTATGAATTTTTAGATAAAGAGCTCGAATGAACAGTTACAGTCAATGCCAATTTAGGGAAGATCGAAACTGAAAAACATCTTAATGTGTTAAGGAAGTATCCAACCGCGTTAGGGTATAATATATCATATCTAAAAGGAATAAGCCCTTCTCTCTGTATGCACCGCATTATGCTGGAGGAGGACTGCAAGACTTCTAGAGAACATCAAAGACGAATAAATCCTATCATAAGTGAAGTCGTTAAGAAAGAAGTGCAGAAACTACTAGAGGCAAGCATCATATACCCAATATCAGATAGCAACTGGGTCAGTCCAGTTCACGTAGTACCTAAGAAAGGAGGTGTTACGATTATAACTAACACAAAAGGCGAATCGGTGGCACAACGTACCCAAACAGGATGGAGAATATGTATTGATTACAGAAAACTAAACAAAACTACGCGCAAGGACCATTTCCCATTACCATTCATTGATCAAATGCTCGAGCGTTTAGCCAAACATTCCCATTTCTGCTATCTTAACGGATACTCGGGATTCTTCCAAATTCCCATTCATCCTGATGATCAAGAGAAAACCACGTTCACATGTCCCTATGGTACCTTTGCATACCGAAGAATGCCACTTGGACTATGTAACGCACCTGCAACTTTCCAACGATGCATGATGGCGATTTTCACAGACTTTTTAGACGGAATTATGGAAGTATTCATGGACGATTTTTCCGTCTGTGGAGAAAGTTTTGACAGATGTTTATCAAACCTTGAACTAGTACTAAAACACCGTGTCAATGTCAACCTAGTGCTCAATTGGGAAAAATGTCACTTCATGGTGAGACAAGGAATTGTGTTGGGTCATATTGTATCAAATAGAGGGATTGAAGTCGATAAAGCAAAAATCGAGATTATCAAAAACCTTCAACCACCCAAAACAGTTATAGAAATAAGAAGTTTTCTAGGACACGCTGGTTTTTACCGACGTTTTATAAAAGATTTCTCTAAAATCACTAAGCCGCTAACTGAATTATTAATGAAAGAAGCTGAGTTTATTTTCGACGATAAATGCTTAAACGCATTTGAGACACTTAAAGAAGCCTTAATTTCAAAACCTATTATGCAACCTCCTGATTGGAACCTACCATTTGAAATAATGTGCGATGCGAGCGATTATGCTGTAGGCGCAGTCCTAGGACAACGCAAGGATAAAAAACTTCACGCTATCTACTACGCAAGCAGAACACTCAATCCCGCACAAATGAATTACGCCATTACGGAGAAGGAACTCTTAGCTGTTGTATTCGCATTGGACAAATTTCGTTCCTACTTAGTGGGTGCCAAAATCATTATTTACATGGATCATGCTGCGACCCGATACTTGCTAAGTAAGAAAGACGCCAAACCACGACTACTCAGATGGATCTTACTCCTACAAGAGTTTGACTTGGAAATAAAAGACAAAAGAGGGACTGAAAACGTGGTAGCAGACCATTTATCAAGATTAGATGGAATTCAAACCGAGAGTGTTCCCATAAACGAAGATTTCCCTTATGAATGCCTTATTGCTAAACTAGAGATAGCTCCTACCGAAAATTTAGATCAACACAATGAACCTTTAACAACTGCGGTAGTGAAAGCCATTTGTACCAACACCACATTACCATGGTACACTGATTTCGTCAACTATTTAGCCGCCGTTGTTTTACCACCCGATTTAACGTACCAACAGCGGAAGAAATTCTTCCATGATCTTAAACACTACTTTTGGGATGAATCATTACTCTTTAAAAGAGGCGTCGATGGTATCTACCGTTGCTGTGTTCCTAACAATGAAATAGACGACGTCATTTCCCATTGCCATTCCGCCCCTTATGGTGGACACGCTAGTATATCGAAAACTTGTGCAAAAATACTTCAAGCTGGCTTCTTTTGGCCTACTTTATGGAAAGACGTCCACGTAGCAATTATGAACTGCGATAGATGTCAACGCACAGGGAATATATCTAGACGTGACGAAATGCCGCAAAAAGCGATTCTCGAAGTAGAAATTTTCGATGTGTGGGGAATTGATTTCATAGGACCGTTCCCCGCATATTTTGGAAATAAGTATATATTGGTTGCTATTGACTACGTATCAAAATGGATTGAAGCCATCGCTGCACCCACAAACGATACACGAGTGGTACTTAAACTATTCAAGCATGTTATCTTCCCCCGATTCGGTGTACCAAGACTAGTAATCAGTGATGGCGGTTCCCATTTTATCTCTAGGATTTTCGAAAAACTACTTTCAAAATATGGCGTTAAACATCACATAGCCACACCATACCATCCTCAAACGAGTGGACAAGTGGAAGTGTCAAATAGGGAGATAAAACAAATCCTTGAGAAAACCGTAGCCACCTCCAGAAAAGATTGGTCCTCCAAGCTAAATGATGCTCTTTGGGCATATAGGACATCTTTTAAAACCCTTATGGGAACAACGCCGTTTAAATTAGTTTATGGAAAATCTTGTCATTTGCCAGTAGAATTAGAACATAAAGCTTAATGGGCAATTAAAACCCTTAACTTAAATTACAAGATTGTTGGCGAGAAACGAATATTAGATATCCATGAATTAGAAGAATTGCGTCTAGACGTTTATGAAAATGCTAGAATCTATAAGGAGAGAACAAAAAAATGGCACGATAAGCGTATCTCACGGAAAAAATTTAAAGAAGGAGACATCGTACTCCTATTCAACTCTAGACTGAAACTTTTCCCGGGAAAATTACGTTCCAGATGGTCAGGACCATTCGAAATTAATAATGTTTTCCCAAGTGGTGCGATAGAAATTAAAGGAAATTCTATCGAACCTTTCATAGTCAATGGCCAGCGCTTAAAGCACTACTTTAACGTCGGAAATCTCAACTATTCGGCTTACCTTCAGTTAAGTGAGCCACCTACCCCGATACCTAACTGAATAGGTATTATCTGTCGAGCCATCGACATAAAACAAAGGCGCTTCGTGGGAGGCAACCCATGTTTTCTTTTAATTATTTTTATTGTTTTAATATGTTTTTAATTTTCTTTTCTTTTTCTTAATCTTTAAAAACTTTCATGTTGCATCTCTTACTTTTTTATTTATTTTCTTTTTCCTCTATTTTTATTTTTCCTTTAAACTTTTTTTTTTCTTTTTGATTTAACTTCGGCATTTTTAACCTGAAAATACTAACTTAAGTTTTTCAAACATTTATTAAATATTTTCAGGGGTAATTCTTTAGCTTTCATATTTAGCTCCATGGCACGAGTAAACTACATGAATATCACCTTGAGAAGTAGGCACCAGAGAAGACGCTTTGAGGATCTGGCTGAGCGTGAAATGTGCCCTACAATTTACGTTGATGACCATGCTATGACTGCTCTAGGCATTCGTGAGAGTGTCATGTATCTGCTACACCAGATAGGCTGGGACACTGCTCCTATTCGGAGACGGTATTGTACCTACAGGAAGCTGACCCTTGAGTTCCTGAGCACACTGAGATACCTTCCAAATCATGGGTTAGGGTTCAACCGTGGGTTGATCACCTTCAGGTTGTTTGACATGGACTACCACTATAACCTTAGGGAGTTTTCCAACCTGTTAGGATTCCCTTTTGGCCCTGATGTTATTACTATGACCCAGGAGGACCTATTGCTTGATTCTGACCTTGATTTTTTATGGGGTAGCATTGCTGGCAATAACCATCCAGAGCCGTCTGACCTTTATTCTGAGTCCATCCATAACCCGGCTATCTGGTACTTTCATAAGATCATCGCCCATACCCTTTTTGGTAAAGAGAAAAATGTTACATCTGTGTCACGTGATGAGCTCTTCATTATGTATTGTGCTTCTCAGAGCCGTCCAGTAAACGGTGCCGCTTATATGCTAGCTAACATGGAGCGTATTATACAAACTCCGAATGCACCAATCCTGTTGGGTGGTTTAGTCACTATGATCTCTAATGCCATTGGACTCCGAAGGCCGATGCTAGGATCAGCACCGCATTATGGAATCAAGCCAATGAATATTGAATTTTGCTTCAACACTAGTTTTATAGGGAATCTTGGGCCAGATGAATTCGAGCTTATAATTAATCATGAGATTGTCCACCAGTTTATGCTCCCGAACCCTATAACTAGTGTCCACAATAGAGCAAACTGGATTTTTGACCTCCACCATCCTCCTACACCGCCTTCGTCTCCTTCCACTATTGACATCTATGAAGTGCCCAACACCTCTCACGATGCTGAAGACCCTGCAACACCACCGGGATACCACCATTTTCCCGATCCATGGGAGCAGCACGTAGCTTCTACTGAGACCACCACCCAGGCTCCAGAGATACCACCACCGCCTCCACCTACTGTTACCCTACACTCTTTGCATGAAGAAATTACTTAAATGCGGGGCGAGCTTACATCTCTACGAGTAGACTTCATCGCTTTCATGGATTTGGTGACAGACCAGCTGGATTTCATGCACTAGCATATGTTCCCTACTCCCCGTGGCTAGAGATTGCCGTTGTTATCTTGATTTGTTCTTCTCTTGCATTTGTACATACAATGAGGTCACTGTTTAGTTTTAGTGTGGGGGAGGAATCTAGTTTGCTCTAGCATTTTATCATTTTTTATTTAAGTTATTTTTATTTCCAAACAATTCTTATGGATTAATGCAATTTCAATTATTTATCAAGTATCAAGTTTTATTGCCCTACTGCCATTATTTTATTTTCGTTCATGTATTTCATTTTCAGTATATTTTTTATTTTTTTATTTACTGTTTATATTTTCTGCAAATATTATTTCATTAGTGTGTTGGTAAATATTATTTTAAATTATAATATTAGAATATTTTAAATTATAATATTAAGAAAATAATAAAAAAAATATAAACATATGTAACAGTCTTGTAACGGTCTTCTCATTAATGACATTGAACGCATGACACTCGTAACACCCTCGTGACGAGCGTAACACGCGTTTCACCGTGTTACGCCCGTCACACCCTCGTGACGACCGTCAAGCGTACAATATATCAGAACGGCTATTACAGAGCCGTTCCAACCATTGTCTTCAAAACCCACAAAACCTCCATTGCTGCAAAATAACGTAACATACCCACTCCATTTTTTTCAAACTTCCAACATTCTCAACCCACTACTCCATTCTCATTCCAAACCTTGTTCAATCCGTTTTACAAACACCATGGCCAACAAACAACAAGCTCCCGCTCTCACTTTCAGATCCGGCGAACAAGGCGAAACCCAACGGGTCAAATTCCAGAAGTTTCAACGCCGCGGTCTCCAACCTACGCGATATGTTGATCTTGAGTGTTTGAGGAGTTTGGGACTACTTGACAGTGTCTGACAATTGTTGTAGAGTGTGGATTTATGGAACCTGTGCCGCGAACCGCGACCGATTTATGAAACTCTAACCCTTGAGTTTTTTAGTTCCTTTGTATACATCACTCTGCCAGGTGCCACAAACCAACTGTCAGGCCTGGCCAAATTTCACATGTTTGGCATAGAGCACGAGCTGCCCCAAACCGATATCGCGCGGCTTTTAGGCTTATGTTCTGACGAAGGTGTCCATCTCCGAGTGCCGGATAATTTTGGTGAGAAAGCTTTTAACTTATGGCACAGTATGACGAACATCCGTGCCAGATCCTACGACCACCTCAATGCCACCCATATTCGTAATCCGGCCATCCGATATTTCCATCGCATCCTCAACAACACAATCTTCGCCCGTGACAGCAACCACAAGCTCAACTCCAAGGAGCTCTTCTTCATGCATTGCACGTTCACCGGGCAAAAGATCAACACCGCCCCGTTCTTACTGGCTCATATCCACTCTATTTGTGCTAGAGGCGGAAAACCCTTTTATTTCGGAGGGTTGGTCACTTCACTTGCCATAGCTCTGAACTATGGTGCTGCTCTCGCGAATATGACTTCTATGGCACCAACTTTGCTAACTTTGGATCACTGCAAGGCCGCACATCTCATTTATGAGCGGGAGGATGGCAGATTCCACCCTGTGATCAGAAACACTGTTTATCAAAACATCATTTTGCCTTGCAGGGACCGAATCGATCCATGAAACCGAGCTAACTGGTTGTTCGATCCTGCAGCTCCCGCGGGGCATGCTCCTACTCATGAAGACTAGCCTGCAGCCCCCACAGACGAAATGCAAGAAGAGCTGGACAATGCTCCTCCCGTCCATGACATTCCAGGACCTTCATCTGCACCACCTCCTATTACTCTTGAAGAGGTCCTCCACGCCATTCATATGCAAAATCAAATGAGCGCAGCGCTTGAAAAAAGATAACATGAGCAATATGAGTTTTTATGCGCTCAAAACACTCAGATCTTGACTGGATAGCGGAGCATGCATGAGAGGTTGGATGAGGCCCTGTCAGAGCTCAACGCCTTAAGGCTGGACGTCAACATCCTTGGTTACCAGGATACTGACACAGAAGCCACTTCTACCAGACGCTCTCGCACCAGGAGTAGAGGATGTGGTCACCAGTAGTTTTTTTCTTTTCTATGTAGTTTATTATTTTTTTCTGTTTCATTTCCTTTCCATTTGTTTTTGTAATTGTACTTCCCCACCTATATACCGCAACATTGAGGACAATGTCGGATTTAGTGTGGGAGAGGTACCTTTCCATCTTTTATAAACTAGTAAATTTTTATGATATGTCTCGATTTAAATTCTTCGCTTTATTTAGCCATACCAAAAAATTTTTATCTTCGCATTAGCCCGACATACCTATTTTAACGAAATCCTAGTTGAGGAAGCCGAAAACGACATAACAAGATCGATACGGTTATGACACCGTAGACTTCCTACTTACGCGAACCGTTTCAATAACCATTATACCGATATCTGGAGTTTTAAGTTCTAGAGTAACCCCTAGTAGTTTATACTAGCAGTCAGCACCGTCTTGACACAAACCACGTGGAGAATCGATGAATATAAGTGTTTGATGCCTGATCATAAAAATATCCTTCCTATCTCGCTGCTAAAAGAAAAGAAATTTTGTGCACCAAAATATACGGTCACATATAAGAGCTGAGCAAATAATGAAGGAATCCATTGTTGGTTGGTTCAGAGGTATCTGGTTCTGGACTTGGTAGGGCGTGCTACGGCTCGATCCCCCACAACCTCCAATTCGGATAACGTATGCAGGGTTGCCACATTCGTGTACTAGACCCCGTGGTAAAGGATCAAAGTCACTAACCGGTTACTCCACTACGTGTGTGCTAAGACAAAGGGCTTAATGTGATTGCGCAAGAATGAAACCGGGTGAAATAGATACGAGGAACACTGGGCAGAATTATAACGGAACTGTTGGATAGCTCGTTTGAAATGGAAGCCTACGACTAAGCTTATTGCTTGTATCATTAGCGTATCTTTAGTGTTTCACTCAAGTATTGGCTGAACCGACGAGGATTTCCCGAAATTGCTTTAAAAATCCAAGGTATGTCATGCATATGCGCTTGACAAAACTTGTCCGACCTTTCGAATGACTATTTGCTTGAGGACAAGCAAAGGTTTAAGTATGGGGGAATTTGATAACGAGAAATCGTATCATATAATTACTACGCTTTTTACCGATTTTATAATACATTGAGTCGTCTAACTCCCGATTATTCCGAGTTTTTGTGTCTTTTTACAGGTACAACGTTTGTCAACTCAAACCAATGAAAAAGGACCACATGAAGAAAGCTAAACAAGAAACAGAAGAGAAAAGAACCGAATCTGCAAAGTCTGCAGATTTTGTAACGGTGACGACCGTAATGCCTCCTCAACTAGAAAGAACGCTCGTCACACATCATTGACGAGCGTAATGCGCTATTTAAGCGCATTACGGCCGTCACCCACCTGTGACGACCGTCACACGCGTAAAGAGGAACGTTATGAATTAGTGGAGACGTGGGCAACGTGAGGGCAAAACTCTTCTCCTATATTTCCTCCACTCAGTAACTATGCATCCTGGTTTTACTCCACTCAAGCCTTTTCCAAGATTTTCTCAACTGCAATATTTTCTTCTATATATATATATATGTGGTAGTTCAAGGGATGAGGGTCGAAGAAATTTTCCCAGAACCAAATTTCTATTTTCCTGCAATTGTTCTATTTTCTTGTTTTTGAGATTTTTCTACACGTACTGTAATTTCTATTTCCAGCATTAGTTTTAGAGTGTTAATTCTTCATTTAAGAATTAACACAATTTATTGATTTCGATTGAGCTGCAAGGAATTTGTAACATCCAAGATTATCATAGCAACATTATTTCCAGGTTTTTATTGCAATTAATATTTATTCATTCTTGTGATATGTCATTTATTTTTATGGATTATATTTTAAATTGCATAATTATTAAATATATTATGTCCGGCTAAATTAATTGTACCGGTATGTGACTCCTAAGTACCGAAAGAATTTAGTGATACCTTGGCTAAAAACATTTATAAAACAATTTCTGGTTTCCAATTTCCATGTTTAATTTAACTACCCTTGTCACGAGAGTGAGAGGATAATTAACACGATTTTGCCACGAGAGTGGGAAATTAATTAAGGCAAGAACCTGCATGCGAGAGCTGGGGTTCAACCTAAATAGTGGTAACGAAACATTAATTTTTAAATACATGAGAGTGTTTTAATAAATTAATTAAACTCAAATTGTTTTCAAAAAGTGTTATTAAATTTAAAGTGCATCCACTAGGTTTAGTAGCATGACTTATTTCATGAACACGAGAGTGTATGTCTCAAGTTTTTAAACAATTCGTTTTTACCGAAATACTCTATATGCCAAGCGATTCACCGAATTCCCGAAGTCCAACTATCACATACCGGTATAGCTATTACTATTATCTTTAATTAAACTATTTTCCCCCTAAAACCAAATATTCATCGCTTAGTTAAACACTTGTAGCATTAGATTGTATGCGATTGATCCTTAGTCTCTGTGGGTTCGATAATCATTTAAAACTAGAACGACTAAACTGTATACTTGCAGTTAGTATCCCAATAGACTCATAAAGTCCCGATCAAGCAGCATGCTTGCAAGCTAAAAAAAGAGGGACGCTTACACAAAAGGATTAGACGAAAGGGATAAGCACATGAAAAAAGTATCAAAATTCAACAAGATCACACCACACTTGCCTCTCTCTTTTCGAATCTAGGAGTATCCAAACAACTCTAGTCCTCACACAAGTTCAATTTTCCTGTAAGACTCAAACGAAAAGAAAAATATCAATGTGAAACAAAGCTTTAGGCTTCGCCCCTCATTGTATGCCTTCCCCAAACGAAAGAGGCACCTTCAAGTTGTTTTCCAGGTCCACGTCCCTTTACAGTCTAAACGAAGGAATCAGAAGGGATAAACGAAGGACCCTCATGATGACTCCCAGACCTCAATCGAAGGAGGCGGAAAAGAGTCCAAATGAAAGATCCTCATACTACTTCCCAGCACCATCAAAGGAAGCCAAGAAAGTCTAATCGAAGGCTACTCACATCATTCCCCCTTAAATCGAAAGACTCACACCCCTTATTTTCTTTAGCATTCCAGCCCCTTTGGGCATTTTTGTTTTGTTTGTATTTTTCTATTTTGTTTTCCTTTATTTAATTAACATATTAGTAAAAAAACTCACAAAAACTATTAGGCTTAGATTTTTTTTATTAAACAATTAATTTTTTTTAATTAATTAATTAAATTTTAACTATTTTCTTAATTTAAAATAAAATTTAGGACTTAATTTAGATTTAATTTTTCTTTTCATAAATATAAAAAACACAAAATGAGTTTAGTTTATTTTTCTTAAGTTAATTTTCTAAATAGACTTTATAATAATAATTTAGTTTTTTTTAAAATTAAAAACAACACAAAAAAAAAGACTTTTCTTTACTTAGAAATTTTCTTAGGTTCTTAGACGCATTGTTTTATCTTACGCGCGTTTACATTACTTTCGCATTTTTATAATAATATAACTGTATAGTGATACATAATAGATTAAGTAGGGCTCTTTATCGCTTTCTTTATTTTGGTTTTCCCCCCAGTTTTGTGAAGGATGAGAAAATACTTAGAGGGGGGGGGGGGGGGGGGGGGGGGAGGGGTTGAATAAGTTTTTCCTTTTTCGCGCACAATACTAATGGAAGACCCAAATATTTTTATCCTGGTTCGTTTGAAACTCAAACTACTCCAGTCCACCCGCCAAGGTGATTTCGCCTCTCTCAATGAGGACTTAATCCACTACAATCAAACTGATTACAAATGCATAACCAAACTGTTGTGACTAACAATATAATGCACAAGCTAACTGCAAGTGACTAACACCTCTAAGACTCAACTAGTCCTATCCCTCTTGAGAAATCTGACCCAACTAGTCTCTCAAGGAACACTTACAAAAATAATCTCTTAATAGTAGTGAAACAGAATGCTTCTAATAAGCTTTATTACAAACTGTGATTTATCACTAAGATTGTTTCCCAATACTTAAGATTTACCCACTATACAGTATTAGTTTACAAGAATGAAAAGATTGAGCGTTAGTATGTTTCTCACGGATCAGTAACCTTTCTTTTAAACAAATGATCTTCTATATATAGCTTTAAGTCTTGACCTTTACTACCTTGAAGAGAGTGTATGCATTAATGAAGCGTGTCGGCTTGGTCTTTATGTTTCCAATGTTCTCGTGCGTAGTATCACTTGAGTGCGTTAGCCGTCTTAGCATTTAATGACTAACGGTACTGTCAGAGTTTGTCTCTGGAAGTTTAAGAATTTTCTTGTTGTGTTTCCACTTCAGAGTTTACTTTAACTTTTCTTCTATCAGAGTATTATTCATATTATGTACATCATAGTTTGCTTCAGCTTGCATTATCATATGTTGCTTTCAGCGTGCTTCTTTCAGATCTTTGCTTCAGCTAGCGTTATCAGAGGTTGCTTAGGATTGCTTTTCCATCAGAGTTTGCCTTGGAGTGCTTCCTTCATAGTTTTCTTTAGACTTGTGTAGAATGATTTTTCTTTCTTGAGATGCATGAGTCAGAACATTATCTGAATATAGAGAACATGCACATCAGAGTATAAAATATATTTCACAAAATTTATTTCATTGTTATCATCAAAACTCTAAGATATGATTAGAACCAAACTTTGTTCTAACATTTTGTACATTTGTAAATATCCCCTCCCCGAAAGCCATGTAATAGTCTAGATTTATGCTTTCCGCACTTTATTTTCTGTACATTTTAACTGTTAGTAACTAGGCGTGTATGGAAAGACTAATAATCAAACGTTAGCAAACTTAACAAAACGACGAAAATAACTGAATCAAACACAATTGCACACGAGCACCTCTAGGGTATCCCACTTTGCTTGCCTTTAAAAAATAAAACGGTCATGAGGCAGGAATGTTTTAGCTAGACCCCTAAATTAAAAAAGATCATAGTCCCTCGATGACTCTACAGTTGCCTTTCGGTAAATGATCTAGTCCCTAAAAGAAAATTGCTAAAACGTCTCCATATGTTGCCTTTATGACTGTAGCATCCCTTCGAATGTCCCTCAAACATCCAACGATAAGGCTACCTACTCACTAATAGTAGGATAACATTATCTAAAGGAAAAGAGGAAAATAACGGCCCTTTTCGAGTATAAAAGTAGATAGATGTTAGAAGTTTGCTCAAACATTTTGCACTTACACAAAAAACTACTTTTCAAAAACAATTTCAAAACACTTTGTATACTTTCTCCACTTTCCCGAGAAACATTACAAAGTTTGCCGTACTAAGGCGTTTTCAAAATATTTTCAAACACAAAGCACAAAGGCATTTTTAAAATGAGCAAACCTCTAAGAGCCCATGGAAAAACACAGATGGAAAGGGTGCTAACACCTTCCCTTTCCATAATCTACCCCCTTACTCAGAAAATTCTCGAAAATGTCTTTTTCTGTTCTTTTCACCCTTTTCTTTGTTGGATAAAAGAAAAGACGATGGTGACTCTTACTTACCGCGACATTTGCAAACACAAACGCAAAACCGGTATTAAATAGTCGGTTCTGCCACCGTATCACACATGCATTGTTTGTCTTGAATTAGGGTTTTCTAGTATTAATTTTATCTTTCCATCCAAACCCTAATTTACTAGCATTTATATTTTAAAGCGGTAAATTGCGGAAAGTAAATATCCTACGCTATTACATTATTAGGGGATGGGGTATACAAATTTACAATTGGGGAATGGAAAGCAATAAAGGTCCTAATTATCTATTACAATCATATCGAATTTGAATAATGTATAAGAAATGAATATAATGTACACGGATGAATGGAAAAGGAATGGATTTTTGTTAAGAAAATGAATTTTTTGATGTAATTAATTAAAAGGAGAATAATCGATTAGAATGAGGAAAATTAAATCTAAATTAATTAAGAAAAAAAATTAATTTGATTAAAGAAGCAAGTTTTTTTAGGGTTTTGTAGAAAACAGTCTTAAGTTAATTAAACTAGTATGAAAAATTAATTAAATAAAACAAACCTAAGTTCTAAAAAATAATAAAAATAAACCTAAATCTAATTATTTATTAAATTTTAAGAAAAGAAAATAAATTTAATAAGAAAATATTTTGGTCTTTTTAGTCTAAAAGAAATAAGATAGGAATTGCTAAATACCTAAATAAATAAATAAATGAAAATATTTTTGGTATTTTTAGTTAGTAAAAATAATAATAATAATAATATTAATAAAAGAAAAGATAAAAATAAAATAAAATAAAATATAAAAGATAAAGTCAGGGGGCTGAAAACTTGAATTGGGGGTTTGTTAGAAAAAACAGTTTTTGGGCCCAAGTTTGTTTTTATATGCAAACAGAAAATAAAATAAAAAAGAAGTGATTGGGCCTGCGCGGTTGGAAAGTAATAAGGGGGTGCGTGCGTGAAGAAATTGTGTTGGGTTGTCAATTTAAGCCCAATAACATAAAAAATGACAAAAAACAGAATAATAAAACAAGAGGAAAAATGGTCCCAGGGGGGTTTTGAACCCCTGCCCTTGTGTTTACGAAACATTGCCTCCACCACTGCGCCAGCTGCTTCAATCTGTTATTATGATAACTCCAATAATATATAAAGAAAAATGCATTAAGTTTTTGAAATAAAAAAATATGGTGGGCTTGGGCTGAACCGGGTCGACCCAAGACCCACCTCTTATGATTAATCCAACGAAAAGGGTTTGTAAACCCTAGATCAAAGGGAGAAAAAGAAATAAAGAGGCAGCGCCTCTTCTTCTTTGTTACCAAAACTCCCTCCATTTTCCTTCATCGTTCACAACACCACCAACTCACCTTCAATCTTTTCTTCTCATGTTCCGTATTGTTTCCTTTGTTTCTTCTTTTGAATATCTAACTGTTGCTTGCGTGATTTTTCAGTGAAACGAACAAGAATAGAAAGGGGAAGGAAAGCTTCAGATTTACCACCATGATTTCTAGGTGAGTTTGTTCCAATCTTCTTCTTTTTACCGAATTTCTGAAGGGTTGTTGTTGTTTAGGAAAATGATGATGAAAACAGTTAGGGTTTTATGTTGTTGTCTGAATGAAATTGAAAGGGGCTTGTATCGTTATGGCTCGGTTTGGTTCTGTATTTATGAACTGTATATTTTGTGTATGAATTTGAGGGGTGTTCGTTCCTGTTGGTTTTGGTTATAGAATGATGACAGTTTTGTTGTTGTTGTGCCCGACCTCTATATGGTTTTTGTATCTCTGTATATTTTTTGTGAACCGAATCCCCCCTTATGAGCTTGTGTGTTGTTGTTCTTATAATATGGCTTACGTGTGTAGTTTTCTATAATAAAATTGATGTTGACTTTGAGAGAGGCTTTGGTTTTGACTTGTTACTTTTGTTGTACTTGTTTGCTTTACTGTATGAATGTTTGCTTGTTGGACTTGGCATTGTCTGTACTCACTTTACTGTTTTCTTGTTGGATTGTTATTCACTTATGATAAAAGTTGGATTTTGGTACTTGTTGTTCTAGTTTTGACTTTTTTCTCATGTTGGATGCTTGCTGGACGGTTGCTTGGTGTGGGTTGTACATTGCTTTTGCAGTGGCTTGGAAACATGGCTTTTCTTTGACATGAAATAACATGAGAATTGTTACTCCTTGTGTGAAACATGATGATAATCTGATTTCTATTGATCTCTTCTTCTCCTTTTTGTGAACCAAAATCTACTTTTGTGATTTGCAAAAAGTAACTTTTTCTAAGCCAATGATGTATGTTCTGATTTTGTGAAACAACATGTATGAGGATTTTTTCTGTTGGGCTTGAATTGAAATTATGTTGGTCTGAACTCTGATTTGAATTCTTGTTGGCATCTTTTCTTCTATTTTGAACCAAAACAATTTGTGATTTGCAATAGCATTCGGCCATGATAGAAACTGAAATGTTTGAGGCTTTAACACAAAAAACCCTTATTTTTTCTAATTCCATAAACCACCCTAATGATGAGTTGAAAATTGTAATTTTGTTCACTTTAAGTGGCTTGATAAACAAACTCTTTCTTGACTTTTGTTTCATGTGTGATTTAGGAGTAGAGAATATTGCAAGGCAACTTAGAATGAGAAGCGGTGGCTTGTCACAAAAGCTTGGAGAAAAATCGAAGAAGTGAAGAAGTAGAATTTAGGACTTGGAAAAGTTTAGGAATTTAGTTATTCTTCTTTGTAAGACACACTTGAATTTAAAATTTGAATTTTTTAATTATTTGGAATGTAATTTGAACAATAATTTGAGGAATGTATTGAATGATTTGAAAATGGTAAGACTCTTTGTAGAATTTGTTTGATTTGAATGAAGATTGAAAAGTATGATGAAAGAATGATATGGGCTTTGCATCTTTGAATTTAGAATTGGATCTTTCGACTTTATGGCATAAAATCAAATGAAAGTCAAATTTCAAATCTTATTCACAAACTTAAGATCTCTTGAATCCTTAATTTCAAATCCTCATAACCCAAATTGACTTTGTAGTTGAAATTTTGCAGGAATTGTAAAAAAACATTGTATGGTGCATTAGAATTGCCTTAAGAATGGTGCTTGAAACAAAATTCAATTTCCATCTTTCTTTCATATCTCAAAATGTCTTGAATTCTTTTGATCTTCAGATCAAAACCCCTAATCTTCCATAAGAACACTTATATTTCGAATTTTAGGCTTTTTTAAAAATGAAATCCAAAGAAAACTCGCACGAAAAATGATAGAATTGACTGTGCAAAGTATTTCGCATTATGACGTCTAGAAAATTTGATTGATGAGATAATCCCAATTGTATTTTTGTAGGAATCGTGACCATATGTGCCTTGACCACAATATTAATCTAACAATTTCATTGCTTGTATCGTGCTTTGTATTTACTCCATTTTCAAACAGTAATGCCTTAGCTTTGCAAATAAAACCCTGACTCTTTTTGGAAGGAGTTTGAGTACGAAAGCCTTATAGCTTCATGAAACAGAAAATCTTCAGTAATCTTAAATTCTAAACACTTAAACCTTTAAAACCAATGCAAACTTAAATTCTCTTGACGAAACAAAGGTTCAACTTGAGATGTCATAAAGCCTTAGAGGTCTTAGCAGCTCGAACCAGTAGGATATGAGATCTATCCCGGACTGATTGTCAACAATCAAGTGAACGCATATGAGGAAACAAAAACCATGTACAACAAAAATGGAGAGGGAAAATTTTTGGGTACAACACAAGGCAAACAAGGAAAGCATTTAAAAATGATCTAACTCTAAAGGTAACCCCTCTTTTTAAAATTTCCCCAACATAGTCGCCACCGACTTTTCTTTTATATAATAAGGAAAGGATGAAAAGAAAGGGAAAGGCCTTAATATTTTTGAGTTTGGGGAGTAGATTATGAAAAGGGAAGGTGCTAGCACCCTTTTCATCTGTAGTTATCTATGGGCTCTCAATCGCTAGCTCACTTTGTTTGAAAATTCTTTGTGTTGTGTGTTTTGAAAATATTTTGAAATTTTCCAATAGTTAGAAAAATTTGTAATGATTCTTGTATTGTTTAAGAATTAGTACAAAGTGTTCATTTAAAAATATTTTGAAAGTGTGACAGTGAGAAATGTTTTTGTTTTGAAAAATGTGAGCAAGGGATTAAGAACTATCTACCTACTCAAGGTATTTCGTATTATTTTCCTCCTCATTTAGATAGTGTTATCCTACCATTAGTTAGTAGGAAGCCCTATCATTAGATGTGAAGGGACATGCGCGGGTCATCGTACAATCATCGAAGGTAACTCGTAGGGGCACTTTAGAAATTTAATCGTAATGGACTAGATTGTTTACCGAAGGCAACATTCGAAAGGGTCATCGAGGGACATCAATATTTTTAACCGAGGGTCTTTGCTAAAGCGTCCCCACGCTCGAGGGACATGACGATTTTTATCAAAGGCAACAAAGGAGGTTACATTAGAGGTGTGTGTGTGCGAGTGTATTCAATTCAGTTAATTTATCTTGCATTAGATTAGTTGTCATTTTCTTTTATGTCTCGCCATACTATCCTATTAAGCTAAACAGTTATGAGGAAAGCGATAAATGCATAAAGTAAAGGCAGAAATTAAAGATTCCTACGCTATTACAAGGCTTCGAGAGTGGGGGATACAATTAGTAAAAATAGGGGAAAAGAGTAAAACCCTAATTATCTATTACAAACCGTAAGAAGTTACAATAACCAAAAAATGCGAAACTAATAAAATACGCGAAGCGATAAGAAAGGAAAACAAAAGGGAAATTGCTTGGATTGAGTTTTAATAGAAAAGACTTGTGGTTAACCTAATTACCTAATTGATTTTAATTAGTTAAAAAAAAGAAGTCGATCAATTAAGTTAATCAAATCCTAAATTGATTTTAATTAATTAAAAACCTAAAAAACCCTAATTAATTTTAATTTTTAAAAAAGGAGAAAGTTTATTAATTAACCAAAAGCTAAACCCTAATGTTGATTAGGGTTTGTGAGAAAATTAATTGATAAAAAAGGTTTAATTTAATGAATTTAGGGTCTTATAAGTGAAAATAGTAAAAAATAAAGGGTTTAAAAAAAGTTACCTGGGTTGGGTGTTGAACCCACGCTCTCTACCCTTTCACTCACCACCTTTACCACCAGGCCAAGCGCATCTTGGTGTTAGTAGACAACTTCAGTGTGTTTTGTACTCAATCCTGCAAAATATGAGAAATTATGAAAAAAGCAGCAAAAGGCAGGGATCGAGCCCATGCCCTTTGACACCAATGCCCTAACGTGCGCCCTTCTGCCACTGAGGTGACTATACATCCGGTATATTAAAATAACAATAAATATATAATATAAAAGCTATTCATGAACCGGTGAGACGCCGGAGCCCTAGCTCCGGTCGTCTTCTCCAGTAGCCTCTTTCTTCCAAACCTGCAAAACAACCAATATTAATATCCAGGGGGGGCCCTACCCCCCTAAATAATGGTTTGTGATTTCAATGAGAGGGTTATTTTATCCTAACTCACAAGGGTTTGAGAGCTATGAAGCAAATTGCATGGATTAGTGCTAACATGGCTTTGCACCATCCGACCATTATGGGACTCTCCTAAGGGGTCATTCTCTGTATGATTGCTAGGAGTGAATGGAGTGGCTTGTTTGTACTGAATGGGACTATGAATAGGGTTTCAATTTCTTTAGGGTTCTTGAAAATTTTGATATTTTTTGGACAAGTTTTGTATAAGGGTTTTTCCGTGGTCTTCATGTCTGAAAACAATGGGAATATATAGGACAAATTAGGTCAAATATTTGTGGACTTGGACCTTGTAAGAAATTCCTTGTATTATTTCATTTAATTTTGACTTAAATTAATAAAAAAAAATAAAATCAAATAAAGAGGTCAAGGGGTGCATGAGTAAGATTTATGGTGTATGAGGAGCGTAATACACGTTTGGAATTTAAAACAATGCCCATTAGTCCAAAATATCAAGTTTGTTCAATTTAAACTTCATGCATTTGCTCAAAATTTCCAATCTTGCACTAGTCATAACTCTCTCAATTTTCAACTTTTGAAGGTTGGACTTTTTGGAAAGCCCAAGGTGTCCTCTACAATCTCTGTGTTGATCATTTTTGCATTTGAAGAATTTATCTTGATGTAAGTTGCCTTGGGAAAAAGTGTCTTTTTGTTGACTTTTGAAATGACCTATAATGTATTGACTCATATCTCTCAAATGAAGATTTTCTTTGGACTTGAGCTTAGATATACAAAGTTTTAGAGAATTTAATTTACTTCATAATTATCTTTGGTTGGGGAAAAACTGATGAAGCCTGTGAAAGTTATGCTTGGTTAAAGTTTATTTGATTTCTCCTAAGAAAACCCTAATTTAACAAATTTTGACTTTTGATGGGTTGAGAGTTTTTCTTGAGGAATCATGATCAACCCTTAATCAAATGATGAATATGACTTCAAAATCTTGATGTTGACCAAAAATATTGAAGTTTGACTGTATCTTGACCATAATTGACTTTTTACCCAATATAGTTGATTTTCAGTCATTTGAACCATTGACTGAGCAAACTTGTGATGCAAGGCTTAAAACTTGGTATGAGCATTCTTGGAGACATATAAGAGACCATGAATTAAATTTAAGACCTTTGAAACCCAAAATTACTTGTGAAAAGTCAAACCCTTGTTGTGGATCCATTGCTTAGGAGGAGAATTTGTCTGATCAATTCTTGAGCATCCTTGAGCATTTGGGAACCCTAGGAGAATGTCTTGAATAAAAATGAGAGGGCAAATTTTTGGGTACAACAGACACTCATGTTTGATGGTGCTTCAAATGCACTAGGATATGGTATTGGGGTTATATTGACTTCTCCAAAGAACTTTCACAAATCTTATACTGATAGGCTATGTTTTGATTGCACCAACAATATTGTTGAATACAAAGCTTGTATCCTGGGTCTAGAAGCTACCATTGATCTAAGGATTAAATACCTCAAAGTATATGTAGACTCAATGTTAGTTATATACCAAGGCAACGATAAATAAGATACCTGACATCTCAAATTAATTCCATATCTGGATTATGTTTTTGAGATAGCTACGGAATTTACAAAGATCACTTTCACTCACATTCCCCGAGAAGAAAATTAGAATGCAGACACCTTGACAACTTTGTAAGTCATGTTCAAAGTAACTTGGCCAAATCATGAACCACACATCATGATCAGACATTTTTAGGAACCTGCACATTGCCTCGCAGTTGAAGAAGGATCAAATAACAAACCATGGTTCTACGACATCAAAAGGTATATAGAAAAGCAAGAATATCTAGAAGGTGCCTCAATTATTAAGAAAGGAACTCTATGAAAGCTAGCTGCAAACTTCTTCTTAAATGGTGATGTATTGTACAAAATAAACCACGATATAATTATCAATAACACATTGACACTGTTCACCATAACATATCAAATACAAACCAAATTGGAGATATTGTTCACCATAACATATCAAAGAACCCAATGATTTAAAAAGAGAGAATTATCAAAAACATTCATAAATTCTTGGGGCATGTATATACGAAACACTTGGGTATCATATCAACAACATCATCATTGGGCATCATATCAATTTGGGCATTATACATATACATTATATGCTGCATTTTCAAACTTCTTAGGCCAGGATTACTGTGAAATATCTTGGGGCCTACTACCAGCTAAGACATCTACGCAAACCAAAAGTTAAGACCCTAGAAATATTCAACATATACCTCAGTTGAGAACATACACAACCGGTAAATCAGGATTGTACAAGGTGATATATCTATGATTTATATATTTGGTTTAGTCATCTGAGATTCAATTATCAAACACAATTTCAAACATCAAACCCGCATTATTTATCCCCTAGGTTATGATAAATATGCAAGTTTGCATTATAACTAGCTATGTTAGTCTCGAAGCCTTAGTTAGATTGCTACTAGACATAACTCTATTAGATTAGTCATATGGCCAAAATAGAGTCGCTACTTGTGTTTTCTACCCTCTAGGTTGTGGTAGGCGTGCATAATCAACGATATAACTCATTGCATTAGTCTCGAAGTAACAATAAGTTATTTATTTTCAAGCTGTGCATTATTTATCCCCTAGGTTGATATAAATATGTGTTGACAAGCAATTTTCGACTAATGTAATGAACCTTAAGTTGTCGGATTATTTGGATGAAGTGGTATAAAGACAACATGATGCATCAACAAGGGAAGGACGTAGACCAAATGGGTCAGTCGACGAGAGCCAGAATATTAGAGGCAACTGTCGATAGAAACAAGAGTCGACGAAGATAAAGAGAAAATGCATATTGGCGGTAACATGTATCAACGTGTAAAGTAAGCAAGAACATGAGAATACTCAAACCATCCCCACGAAGCCCAAAAATAGGCTAGTAACCATCGATGATTACATATTTAGGATGTCTATTTAAGCAAATTTATGTATTTGGGTTACGGGTCGTATTTCTTCATATTTAATAGGAATACACTCAAAGTACCCGCATGTAAGAGAGAATGAGCTCACGCTTTACAATGTATGAATGCTTCCACATTTTAAATTCTTAGAAATCTACAGTCTTTGATTTATTTATTGTAATTGCTTTCGTCTTTTGCCTATTTGTTTTTATCCTTTTTTCAACCTAAAACACCTTAAGCACTAAATTTTGGGTTTATTGTAGTCGATCTCGCAAGTAAACTTTAATAAGAGGCTAGCGATTGTTTTATGGAGAAATAAATTGGCACACTTGGTGCGACACATTTGTGTTTAATTCTTCTTGTTTCGTGCATGAAATTAAGAAGTGGTAGAAAAATGGTAGATCCTAGAACTCCTGAAAGGGATCAGAATCTAGGAGGAATTACCAGTGCGGTTGCGAGTGTAGTTTCTAGTCCAACGGATATAGATTTAACAGTGCCAAGTATAGTTACAACAATAGAGCCAATAACTGCAAGACCAACGATGGTCACAACTGCTAAGTCGTATGCACCTAGTTTCACAAGAGAAACACGTGAGAGTGTGGTTCCAACTTCTGGGCAATATGTGCCTAAATTTTCCAAAAATATACATGAATATGGAATGCCTACAGAGATGATGGTAGGTTTACATAACAATCTGACATTCAGCAAAAATTCTGCGTTCTCGCCATATTGTCCTATGGGGCTGTCGAAAAGCCAACTTGGGCATTCGATTGGGTTAGGTTTCTCCAACCAAATTATGTCCACTTTCACCCCAAGTATAGCTACTGTTATGAGACAGCAGATGGATGAAAGTAACCATAAAATGGTCAATATGCTAACTCAACAAATGAGTTTAATATTAAGACCATTAATTGTAAATTTGGTGTAGAGTTATCAAAAGTTATTAGCTCAGATGACTCAAATGGGAGACTTTCTTGGTGCTCCTGGGGCTCCAATTCGATAAGCTACACCTCGACCACGTGAGGTACCAGTGCAATATGAGGAAGTTTTCGACGAAGAGGTCGAACAAGATCCACCAACTCCTCTACGTGTCGACCCCATACTTAGGTAGTACAACAACCCCCAGTAGTAGTAGCAAACCAAAACCATAATTTTTACCAATTAGTCAGGTAGGTTCGACGATAAATAGTGATTGGGGAACAAAACCTAAAGGCCATGATCGAATGAATAATGGTTAGGAATGGGATAAACACTGATTTTCAAAGATACACATATGTTTCTCCTTTTCCAGATTTCATGATACAAACAGAGTTACCAAGGGATGGAGACTCCCAAAATTTACTAAGTTTGCAGGGGATATGTAATACGGAGGGAGAACTGACTTGGGTGCTTTGTGTTTTATCGCAATTGTTACGGATAACAAGAGTCGCCACTGACTTTTCTTTTATCCAATAAAGGAAATGGTGAAAAGAATAGGAAAGACCTTTTAAGATATTTTCTTGAGTTCCGGGGGGGGGGGGGGGGGGGGGGGGGGAGGTTATGAAAAGGGAAGGTATTAGCACCCTTTTCATCTGTAGTTATCTATGGACTCTTAGTTGCTTGATCACTTTGAAAATGCTTTGTTTGTGATATGTTTGTGTTTGGTGAAAATTTGAAAATATTTTTGAAAACGCCTTTGTTTCGGAAAACTTTGTAATGATTCTCGTATCGTTGAGAATGTATATAAAGTGTTGGTTTTGAAAATATTTGTTGTTTGAAAAGTGTTTAAAAGATGTTTTGAAAGTGTGAGGTGTGATGATTTTTTTGAAAATATTGTGAGCAAGCAACTATGAACATCCTACCTACTCAAAAGGTATTTGTTCTTTTCCTCCTTCTTTAGATGTTTCTATATTACCATTGGTTGGTAAGAAGTCCTATCATTGGATGTGAAGGGACATACGCGGGTCAATTGTACAGTCATAAAAGGCAACTTGTGAGACGCTTTAGCAATTTTCGTAAGGGACTATATCGTTTACTGAAGGCACCATCGAGGGACATCGAGGGACTGCGATATTTTTTTATCGAATGGTCTTTGCTAAAGCGTCCCACATTTGAGGGACATGACTATTTTTATGAGGCAATGAGCGAGGTTACGCTAGAGGTGCGCGTGTGAAAAGTGTGTTTGATTCAAGTTAATTTGTCTTTGATTAGAGTTATCTAGCGATTGATCTTAAATTTTGCCATACACGCCAAATTACTATATAATATAAAGAAAAATAGTAAATTGCGGAAATTAAAATTCTACAATGTTAAAGAGCTTTTGGGAACGGGGAATACAAATTTACAAATTGGGATGGATTGAATCGAAAATACGATTAAAAATTTAAATAAACAATCAATACAACCCAGTCGAATAAAAAATTCACAGATCTTTAAACTAGCACAATCTATAAAATTAGTTAACAAAATAAATAACACTATAATATTTTTGATATTTTGTTTTGTGAGAAAATTTGAAAAGAAGAAAATAAAATAAAAAATCTATTGAAATTTTATCATGTAGAAACTAAATAATTTAAAGAAAAGTTAACTAAGCGATAAAAAATGTTAATTAATAAAATTATTCACAAAGTCTCAAACTAAACTAATTATAAGGTTATTAAATAAAATCTAGCTAATTTAAATATAAACTAAAATAATATGTTAATATAAATCTAAGCTAAGCTAATAATAAAGTTACTAACTTAAAGTTTGACTAAATAAATCTTAAGATTGCTAACTTAAATCTAAACAGGAAGTCAAAATTCTAAAATTACTAAACTATATCTAAACTAACTTAAATATAAACTAAGTAAATTATAAAATTTAAATCTAAGCTATTAAAAAATATTAATCTAAACTAATTTGATTGTGGGATTAAACAAAAAAATTATCTAGTTAACTAAAACATAATTATTTAATTAACTTTACTAACTAAACTGATGAACAATAAAAAAATAAGAACATTAGTAAAGGAGGAAGAACTAAACTTAAGTTAAACAAGGGTGTAAAACAATATATTGAAAGTGTGAAACAAAAATCAGATTGGGATTTAAAAAAGAAAATTTGAAACAGCAAAAACCCGACTTATAACAAATTGCATCATAACAAAAAAAAAACAAAAAGAAACAGGGTTGATAAATAAAACGGGTTGGGTCAATTGGGGTAAGGCCCAAAATTGAAGTTGGATTAAGAAAGAGGAAAGAAAAAACTTAGAAGTATAAAGGAGGAAGGTACTGCGGCTGGCTTTCATTGGGAAAGAACAGATTGGTCAACATCTGTTCATATCTTTGTTCGTCTTTCTCTAACCCAACTCCCTATTCATCTTTCTCTATCCCTCTTGTTTTTTTCCATTCAACGTAATGCATTAACAACAACGAAAAAGTTCCAGTAATTAAATCTCTCTCATCGAACCAAAACGAACACAAAACAAACAATCCCTCACTTCTCATGGCTACCTATTCGATTCTATCAATCCACCCTTTCCAACTATTATGTTTTCCTAACCCATAATAAGCTTAACAAAAACTCAGAAGAACGTCATACCTCCATCTAAATTTTAAACGGCGGTAGAAAATATGAATAAGAAGAAAAAAGCGAACCATTGTATGATAGCGAAACAAAAATCTTAAAGATAAGAACAAAACACAAGTGTTACCATCGGAGAGGAGAATTCCTCTGGCGTATGACTCAATTACGGTATGCTTCTGCTTCTTCTTTTCTTCTTTAATGTAGATATGCTCCGTGCAATTCTGTTTGTTGCGGATTGAAGTGAAACAAGTTGATTAATGTCGGTTGTTATGGGTTTACAGGTGCGGTATGATGCTGGTTTATGGTGGAGAGATTGAAGTTTGGTGATTTTTTTGTGTATTTGATAATGTTGGTGCTGGTTGTGGGGTGATGTTCGTATTTTGGTTTTTTTGTATGTTATCTTGCCTTGCTGTCTATCTTTGAATAGAAAAAAATGTTCTGGTTATGGATATTTGGATTATGCCCTCTCTCAGTTTGCTGGTTGTGTTCTCTCTTTTGGTTTTTTTGGCTCCCTTTTGTTTTTGACTATGTTGTGTGTAGCCCTTTTTTGTGTTATCCTCAGTTTTTACTTGGTAAAAAATCTCTATATCTCCAAGAAACAGTGGCCCTTCTTATAATGAGATAAGGGTGAAAATATGAGGGAAGTGTTGTACCCCAAAATTTGCCCTCGCACTTTCCCACAAGAAATCTCAGCTTCAAGCCTTTCCTGACTTTTCAAACCGGCTCAAGAATCGGACAAACGGACTTTTCTTGACAGTCAAGCGAAATTAGGGTTTTTACTGATTTTCAGAACTCTGGATTGTTTCATACAGTTGGCTTAGGGTTTTGGTTGATTTTGGCTCAGTTTTGATCAGGCAAACGTTATTTGGCATTTAATCAGGAATTAAGGGTTTTACGGGCATATTCTCAGAACGGTTGAAATTCCACAGTACTTTGCGGTTTATTCCGAGATCCGGGTTGAATTTGCATTGTTCATAATTTAATCAGTAAGAGGAGGCAATTGGTTTGAATTCACCAGTCAAAAGATATGCGCAGTATTGGATTCACAGTGTTTATGGCAAGTCAGTGAAGAAGGAATGCGCTTGATCAGTTTATTTTGATTGACTGCTGCTCTGCTTTGGATATTGAATAAGACAAGTTTAATTGATCAATATTGTTTTTATTTAAGTTATTTATTATTCTAAAATTGAATGATTGAAATTTATTTTTCAATTGTTTTAATTCAAAGAGTTTTAAATAAATAAATAAACAATAAAGAAAATTAGAATTAATTGGATAATTTAGATTTTATTGATATTTGAATTATTTGTACAAATTGTTGTTTATAATTTAAATTACAAACAATAATATACATTAATTTAAATATTAAATAAAATAAAAAGCTATCCTATTTCTAATATTCTTCTTTCTTCACTCCGCTCCGATGCTCCATTTTTTATCTGCAAAAAGAAAAGAGAAAGTCAGAAGGCAGTTAAATTAAAAGAGACAGATAAAATTTGCTCATCATTAGGGGCCACTGACTGGGATCAGTTGACCCTCTCTGCAAATCACGGGATTTCTCCCGGTTCACAGAGAGGGAAGATTTTTATTCATGAATGCAAATGTCAAATGCATAAGTTCCAAAATTCAAGCTGCATAGAATCTCAACTTCAAATTCAAACTAAACTGAAAAATCCAATTCCCACTTCCTATCAAATGCCAAAGTTTACTCAAAGATTACCCAAAAGTACAATTGCTGTCAAAATCTATCCCAAGCTGTCAAAGAAGATATGGAAGATATTACAAAATCCCAAGATATCAAGGAAAAGTCAGCACACAAAGCTGTCAAAAGAAGGATAAAGATGCAGAAAAATCCTATATGCAAGCAATCTTAAATCATCATTTCCCAGCCTAGATGGGCCCCTTCAGAAAAGAGGTACAGCATAAAATCATAATATATTCTTAACTGTACTTTTGGAGAGAAAAAGAGAGATAAAGCAGCAGTAGGCAGGTTTTAGGCTTAGGCAGGTATACAACAGAAAAGATATAACACAAAGAAAAAAAACACAGTGCAGCAGCAGGATAGAATAGAAGAAAAAGATACAAACTGAAGCCTCTAAGCTTCAAACTGATAACCTGCTAGGCCATCAAATAAGTTTCAGAGACTCAAAAAACCTGCCTACTCATAAAGATGCAAACCAAAGCATAAGAGCAACTAAAGCATATCCTGCCTCACCATTAACCTCACATGACCTGCTAATGTTCAAAAACCTGTCCAGTTCCCACAAAAACCATTCAAAACCTACTGCATCAGCTCAACCTCAAAAGCCAGTACAACACAGTTAGAAGAGAAACAAAACCTGCTGAAGAGCATACAAGCCTAACCACAGCATAGCTTGCTAAACAACCATTAACCTGTCAACACACCCATTTGCTAGCACAAACCCATAAACAAAACAAACAAACACATACACTGAATTACCAAACTGATAAAACCAACACCCTGTCTTAACCTCAAAAGCCTAACCATCAAAACATGGCCTAGCTTTCAAACCTGATAAACAAAATCCAAATCCCTCAACCATACTGTCAAACATAATCCAACGCAGGTAAAAGGCTAATGGTTTCAGAATAATAACTCAAGTCATTCAGAGGCAATATCAAGACAAACCCACAGGCCCTCAGTATAACATCATTGGGCGAAATCTCTAAAGGCAACCAGCAACTCAGGGACAAAGAAGAAGTAACAAATCAGGGCAACACGAGAGAAGAAGAGAAAGTTCGTCAAGGCAACAATTCGAAGCATCATAGGCAAAGGCAACAATTCAAAAACATACAAATTCCCAAAGGCAACACATAGTAGAAAAAGAAAGATAAAGAAGTGAATTTTAAGAAGGATTTCTCAGTACAAATCTGTCATCATCGAAACCCTAAAACGGTGACAAAATACAAAAGTACCAAATTTTCCCAAGCAAGCTTCCAGCTTCATCACCGAATCTTCGCCATCAAAGCCTCCTGAGCATCCTCCTCCTCTTCCTTCCCTCCATCCAGGTAGTTTTCCCTCTTCTCTTGATTACACCACATGCCTCAAAACACAACAATGAATTGGAGTAAAAATCAATAATCAAAAAATCACAAATACGCAAAATCGTAAAAACCCTAACGAAATTAGAAGGCTGTTGGTACCTTAGATCAAATGCCCTTAACACCGCCGTTAGAGGGAGGAAGGTAGGATGATGCTGGTGGCTCTGTGGTGGACGATTGCACTCAGGAGCGGAGAAGAGGACGAACAAGTACGAACGCCGCCGCTGTCTCGCCTAAACCTAATTCTTTCCCCAAACTGAATGACATTTCTAAACCCTAAAGAAAGTTGTTTCAAACCTTGGGCCTGACCCGTCCTTAATTTCTCTAAGCCCATCATAATTTTAAACCCTTTTTATAAAAACCACATCATACTAATCTCTTTTCTTTATATCATATAAATACTTTTTATTACAAAATCACATAAATAATATCATACCTTTTTTATCATATGGTTAAACATCCTTTTTCTTTTAAGTATATATATTTGTGTATAAAATCATAAAATACTTTTTTTTTATATAACAAAAATTGAAAACATTTTAATTAAAATATATTTTTGTATATAACAATATAAAAAAAATACACTCTTTTTATATCAAATTCAATTCTTGACGTTTACATACATATTTGTACATAAGAATTTAAATACATTTTTTTCTCTAATAGTAAAATTCATAAACATTCAATTAAATTACATTTGTACATAACACATGGAAATATACTTTTTTCTCAAAATATCATTTTTACAATTTAATTAAAATTTGAGCATTTAATTTAAAACACTTTTTTTTTCTTTTATACAGAATTAAACATACAAATCAAAGATTCATTAAAATACCTATCTAGGTCAAAAACCCTAATATGCTTCAACTTCACATATCGCGCTTGTAGATAATTACACATACACAATACATATACATCCCACACCTACACTTACACAAATCCATTCACATTGCCTTATACACATTTGTTTTATCTTATATTTGTATATTCGGTATTTACATTTGATCGCGCATTCGATTTGGTTGTAACTTATTGGGTACTATAAGTCTCCTACCCTTTGTACATTTATACCCCCACTCCCGGACACTATTTTGTAATAGCGTAGATTTTACATTCCGCAATTTACAGTTTTCCAATTATACCATGGTTAGACCTAGGGTTTGTATGTACATAAAATCAAACGCTAGATAACCTAATACAAGACAAATACATGTAATCAATACACAATCACACTTACACCCCCTAGGGTAATCCCACATGTTGCCTTCCAAAATGGGCCATGCTTGCACGTCGAGTATCTTTGGCAAAACAAAATCAAATGATCATAAGTCTCAAAGTGTTGCCTAAACGGAATGATCATAGTCCCTTCAAAGCAAATTGCCAAAGACACTTGGCATCATTGCATTCATGGTCCATACGATGACCCGCGCCCGTCCCGAATAAACTTCCTAAACGCAAGATTGTCCACCAATTTCAATGGTGGAACAAAATTGTTAAAAGGGGTTAAAACATGACAAAAAAACCTTTGAGTACAATAGGGTAGACAAAACTCTTAGTTACTTGAGATCAAACTTGCAAAAACACTTGCCTTCTTTTCAAAAACCACAATCCACAACACTTTCAAACAAACTCTCAAAAACATTTGAAAACATCTTTTCGAAAAGATCTACACTTTTGTAAAACACTCAATCACGAGTCAAATACATTAGTTGCCTAAGACAAGGCATCTTTTTCCAAAACATTTTCAAAAAGCACCCACACACACACCATTTTCAAAGCAATCGAAAAACAAGGCAAGTGATCTAAAAAACCAAGTAACTAAGAGCCCATGGATAACCATGGATGAAAAGGGTGCTAACACCTTCCCTTTTCATAATCTACCCCCCGAACCCACGAAATATCTCAAAAGGTTTTTGCTGTGCTTTTTTAACCTTTCCTTTAGGATAAAATAAAAAGTCGGTGGCGACTCTTGCTCAACCGCACAAGTGCGAATACAAACGCAAAACCTCAAGTCAGTTCTCCCACCGTATCACAGGAAGGTTTTGTAAATTTGAACAAAATTGTATGCTGACTTGGTGGCCTTTTGAGTACAGGTTTTCGTTATGTCTATTTTGGTGCACGGATAGCATAGCAGCATAGCAGGGGTTTTGACTATTTTGCAGCAGGGTGTGGGCAGATTTAATGCTGGTTGTTTGGATTATTTTGGTTTAGGTGATATCTCTCTAAACCTATCTCTGTTCCTCTTTGTCTTTCTGTGATGCAAAGCCATTTTCCTTTTTTTCACAATTTCTGAAGGGTTGGCAATATTAGGAAAATGATGAGGCATAGGGTTTGTGACCTATTTGATAGCTTGCATTATTTTTTTCATGAATTGGTGTTGTGCTATTTGTTTTACTTGTTGCTGCTGCCTTGACTTGTCATTATATTTTCCTATGTGGCCTTGCTTGGCAGCTTTGCTGCATTGTTTTGTTTTCTTGCAAGTCTGCCCATTTTTTCATGCGTTATTGCAACCTGCTACTTTGAGTTGTTTTGACTTGTTGCGCTTGTTGTGTTATTTTGTTTCTGCTGCATTTTTGGCTTGCAGCTGCTGCCTACTATTTTTTGTGCTTGTTGACCTACCTTGTGCATATTTGTTTTGGGTTGTGCTGCTGTATTGCATTGTAGTGTGCTTGCTTGTATATTTGGCAATTTGACTTTGTTTTTGGCAGTGAAAAACATATGCTAGTTTATTTTCCTTTTGTGAACCGAAATCCAAGTTTTTGTGATTGGTAAAATAGGAGAAGATAGCTTATGATTGGACAAAAAAACCTCTTTTAATTTCTGATTCCAAATGCCCATCTGTTGTACCCCAAAATTTGCCCTCCCATTTCCTCAACATTTTCTCACAAGACCCTTGAAGATCAAGATCCAGTTAGGGTTTCCTCTGCTCAAGACTTCTCCTTGCACTGTTGACCCAAATTAGGGTTTGTGATTGCACAAAGATATTTTGACCTAAAATGCCTAAGATGACTTTCATGCTTCATGTTAGACTCCCAAGTTTATCCATACCAAGTTTCAAGTCTTGATTCCAAATTTTGCCCAGTCAATTGGACAGTTGACCTAGAAATCAACTGTATTGGGGAAAAAGTCAACTGTGGCCAATTGACAGTCAAATCTCATGAAAATTGACCCACATCAACATTATGAACTCACATGGACCATTTGATCAAGTTTGGATCACAATTCCACAAGAAATTTGATCATATCATCAGAAGGGCAAAATGGTCATTTTTAGGGTTTTGACTGCACAAAGGCAATTTTTGACTGTTTAACCTAGCCAATGGCAAACCAAGCTCACATATGGACTCAAGGACCCCATGGAATTATTTTGACATGCTCAACAAGTTCAAAAGATCCCAAATACACAAGATTGACAGTTGAATTTCTCAGTCAATTGATCAATTTTGACTGTATACTGAAAAGTCAAACTTTGACTTTTTTGGTCAAAATCAAGTGTCAAGATTCATTTTTCATCAAAACATGCCAAATCATGAAACCTGTCCCTCAAGAAATCAAGAAATGCAAATTAGGGTTTGAAATGAGAATTTTTCATAACTTAGAATTTTTCTAAGTTATGAAAAACCCTAATTTTTTCCCAACTTTGCCCCACTTTCTCACCAAGATTCATTTGGATTCAAGCAAAGGTCAAAACAGGAAAGTTGTAGCCTATTGCATAATCTACAAATTTTATTCACAAAGTTTTCCCAAAAGAAGCTTGTATCTCAAGTTACAATTTTTGGAACAAGGGTGCCAAACCATTCTTAACTTAGTGAAAATTTGACCTTTTTAGGCAAGGTTTTTACCTAACTTCAAGACCATTTTTCACATACTTCCACTTGGAATTTCAATTTGCACTTCAAATATGGATTGTAGTACACATTCCAAGCTTTCCAAAATGTCCAAGAACTCATCAAACAACCTCATGACTTGAGAGAATCGAATTTTGCAATATGGCAAAAAAGTCACTTTTGTTCTTGACCAAGACATGTTCATACACATTGCCATTTTCAAGTCAGCTTGGTTTATGCTACATTACAGGCCTCTAAACCATCCAACACTCAATAATTTAATGCATACTCATTGTGCCAAAGCCTTATTTTGTGTATCCAAGCATTGTATGCAAGATTAGGCCATAAATGGAAAAGTGAAATAGCCATTTTTGCAAAAGCAAGCTTTATGTCATAATGCAAATCCAAGAAGTACAGATCAAATCTAATTGGCACAAGTTTATGAGTTAATCACACTGATCAAGGAGAAGTTTTGCAGCATGTTTAGAGGGCCTGTACAGGCTAGAAGCACAACTTGACCATGCTTGCTTAAAGTTCAAGAAACATATCATAACATATACCAACTTCCATATCAGTGAACAAAGGCTTAGAGAAAGTTATCAAACACATTCCAAACATTCATCCTAAGATGAAGCACGACCCTAAGATCCTCAATACCTTCACAAACTCAGAATCACCTTTGAACTGCACAAAAACAGGGCTTGCTGCAGATTGAGTTCCCTAGCTCAATCCTTTCATACATTCTTGCCCAAACCAGTTCAAACACCTTCCCTACCATCAATGCAAGCTGACCAAAACCTAAGACACGACCTGTAACACTCCCAGGCCACTTCACCATTTTCATTTTCTTGTTTTGCAGTTGAAGTTCTCTAGCACGATTCAAGAAGTTTCAGGACAAAGTAGAACTTGGAATATCATCCTCACACTTCAAGGAAGCTGTACAAATCATCATCTTGCACTGAAAGCTTCTCCATTTCCAGATACAACTTCAACTGAACAGGTAAGTTCATGAACTCGTATCTCTCTTATTAGGCATTGTTAGCTTTAGGTTTGTGAAGAGAATATGTCACATTCATAGCCCTGAACATGCCCATGTAATTAGATTTCATTTATATTATGTGTGCTGCAAGAATTTAAGGTCTAAACATTGATGAAAAACTAGGTCAGGAATTGGGGGAGAAGAAATTCTCCCTCATCTTAGAGAGTTAAGACAAGTTCTTTATATCCCTGGATTCGTCTTCTCATGCTCTACATTTTTCATGTTGAAAGTTTTGCTTAAAAGTCCAGGAATTGGGAGATAGGAAACGCGTGTTTTCTTGAACAAGGTTTGTTCTGAGGTTGAAGATGACTGGTTCTGGGCTGGGCCTGGATTGTTTTTCTTATTTGCACCATACATTTACTTCTGAACCCCCTAAGCCCATTTTGTTCATTTTAATGATTTTTTGACTTTTCTTTTTTTGGTTTGACTTATTTATTTTTCCTCATAATATAAAAAATATAAAAATAATTTTTTACACCATTTTTGAATTTATTAGGTATTTGTTTGTTTAGATTAGTTTTTATGCATAAATAAATAAATAGATACATTTTATTAAAGAATACTAAAAAATATGCAAAAACATTTTTATTTTTATTTTATTTTGTTTTATCTTCTGAAAATATTTTATATAAAAAATACTTTTTTTATAAATATTAAATATTATTATTTTTGTATATATAAAAAATACTTTTTTTATTAATATTTAATATAAAAAAATATCTTTTCACAAATATACTTCATTTTTATTTTTGTATATAATAAATAAACATTTGTACATAATAAATAAATAATACATTTTATTTAATAAAATTAGGGTTTTGCCCTAAACATGAAAAAACTCCAAAAAATAATACTTTTATTTCTTTGTTTATTTTGACATATAAAACTACTTTTTTTCATACATACAAAAAACCATTTTTGCATCTTGCATATTTATTCTTGTTTTATTTAATTTGTGCAATTAAATTATCTTGTAAATAATTCAATATTGATGTAATAGTTTAGGTTTAAATTCCTTGTCAAAATCCCCATTTGAACATTTGTACCCCCCTTCCCATATATGGTGTTGTAATAGCTTAGTAAATTTATTTTTCGCACTTTTATTGCTTTCTAATTATACCATGTTAGAATTAGGATTTGTATGCGAATCAAAAAACGACAAAAATAGTTTGACCAAATTTAAAGATAAACAAGCATGAAAATGGACACACAAATCACACTTGCACCCCCTAGGGTATTCCACTTGTTGCCTTCCAAAATGGGGCCATATTGCATGTTAGGTCTCTTTGGGCAAAACAAAACAATCAAACGATCATAGTCCCTCGATGACGCTTTCAAAATGTTGCCTAAACAAATGATTAAGTCCCTTAAGGAAAATTGCCCAAAGATACTTGGCACCATTGCAATTATGGTCTAAACGATGACCCGTGCCCGTCGCTTTCACATCCTAACATGAGATTGTCCACCAAATACAATGGTGGAACAAACTTGTTAAAAGGGTTAAAACATAGCAATAAACTTTGAGAAATTTAGGAGTAGATAACCTCTTAGTTACTTGAATCAAACTTGCAAAAATAAAACACTTTCCTATTTTCTAAAACCACACCTCACAACACTTTCAAAACAACTTTCAAAAAACAAATGAAAACCTTTTCAAAAGATATACATCTTTGTATACATCCCAACATAGATCATTACAAAGGTTGCCACTACATTGGCTTCTTTTCAAAACATTTTCAAACCCAGACACACAAGCACCATTTCAAACAATTGAAAACAAAAGGCAAGTGATCTAAGCAAGTAACTAAGAGCCCATGGATAACCATGGATAGAAAGGGTGCTAATACCTTCCCTTTCTATAATCTACTCCCCGAACCCAAGAAAACATCTCAAAGGTTTTTGCTGTGCTTTTTAAACCTTTCCTTAGGATAAAATAAAAAGTCGGTGGCGACTCTTGCTCAACATTTGCGAAAACAAACGCAAAACCATAGTCAGTTCTCCCACCGTACCACAGAACTGGCGACTCTGCTGGGGAGAAATTTAAAAGTGGAGTAACCTTAGGGCTTAGATCACCTTTGTTTTCAATTGTTTGCTTTGTTTGCTTTTATATTTGTGGGCTTTGCATCGGAGTTTCATAGATCCTAACCCGGATCTGGGGAATACCCTTTTTAGGTAGCATAATTTGTGAGGGACCTGTCCGGCGTAGACTGGCATGGGTGAAGCAGTGGCTACGTTGGTGTGGCACCTTGGTCTGTACCTATATCACTTGTGTTGCAATGAGGAGAATATAGGTCTTCTAAGGAGTCATTAAACACCAACCGACCTTAGAACCCTAAATTAACCAAACTTGGCCATTAGAACAGTAGCAGTATGCTACACTCATTGAGGCTAAACTCTCGCGATGGTTCTGGCCGTAAGAAAAGATTGCGATGCTGGAGTTATGACCGATTGAGGGTAGTCAATGATTTGAGATCCTCTAGAACTCGGTTACTTTTGATAGGACAGGTTTTAACCAACGAAACTAAAAGAGGGTAATACCTAAACTTCATGCTGGCCTGAAACCTAAGGGTTGTCTTGTGTGACTTTTGTGCCTTATCATGTTTGCCTGTGTGAATACTTGTGGTGTGCTTCATCATAGCATCATGCCATCATACCATTGCATGCATCCTGTATAAAGGACTAACCCATTTCAAAGACAAATAAGTTTCATCTTTGCTCTGTTTTACAGGACATCATGATGCCCGTGCGTAGGAATACCATCCGGCTCAACTTTGTTCAACCACCAACTTTGCTCAAGGATTTGGTTGGTAGGATTCCAAACACTTCTTCCTTCATCAACAGGCATGGTTCTCTCTTTGGCTTGATCACTGCAAAATGGGACCAACAACTGATAAGTGTTCTGACCCAGTTTTATGACCCCCTGTATCATTGTTTCACCTTTCAAGACTTCCAGCTGGTTCCTACCCTGGAAGAATTATCTTATTTGCTTGGGATCCCTGTCTTGGATCAAACTCCATTCACTGGTTTGGAAAAGACTCCTAGGCCTGAAGAGATTGCTGCAATTCTCCCCTTGACCAAAGAAGAGGTTTTGGCTAACTGGGAAACTAGAAGTGGAGTTAAGGGCTTTCTGGTCAAATTTCTGGTTGGCAAGGCTAATGATTTCTGGAATGACTTGGACTTCAAGGCGTACGAGGACATTCTGGCTCTTTTGATCTATGGTTTGGTATTGTTCCCAAATCCTGATAACTTTATCAGTATCTATGCCATAAGGATCTTCATGTCTCGGAATCCTGTACCCACTCTTTTGGGTGATATCCTGCAACAACTCTATGCTCGTACCGCTCGAAAATGGGGAACTCCGTGGTGTTGTGCTCCTTTGCTAGTGAGGTGGTTTATTTCGCACCTTCCTAAGTTCGTGTTGAAGAATGAAGAAGGAAAGGGTTGGGCTCATAGGCTAATGTCTCTCTCTGATAATGACATCACTTGGACTCTCAGAGGTTTGGATGAGGTAGCTGTTATTGATCGTTGCGGAGAATACCCTAATGTTCCGTTGATTGGTATCCAAGGAGGAATCTCTTATAATCCATGCTTAGCTCTCCGCAAGTTTGGAAGAGCCAGAAGAGTTGGGCCTCATGAAATGTTGGTTCCTCACTTCCATTTTGAGTTTCAGGCAGACAGTGACAAACTACGCCATGGATTCATTAAGGCTTGGGACAGAATTCACAAAGCTGACCCACATGAGTTGGGACCAAAGACTTCTCTACCAATGGAACCCTATTGCAGATGGGTCCGCATCCGTGCTCAGAAGTTAGGTATGCCATACGAAGCTGTCAGACCTATCATTCTTGAATCTCCTGATGAAGATGGAGTTCCTCGAACTGTCCTCCCTCCTCAGATACGTACTGATTTTGACACAATGAAGAGATCTTGGGCGCAGCTAAAGGAAGAACGGGATTTTTATCGGGAAAAGTTCAACGAGCAGGAACGGAAGATCCAGAGGCTGACTAAGCAATTGGAGGAAGAGCGGGTCCTGAATAACTACATCCACACTGAGAAGAGGAGGCCATGGGAGCACTGATGGGCTTTGGATATTTCCTTTTACAACTTTTATTTCCTTTTCAGTATTTTTTCATTCCTGTAATGCCTGAGGGCAAGTTGTTGAACAATTTGAAATTTGAATCTAATGAAGTGCGTTTCCCTTTTGTCTACAAAGTTGAATCTTGTTTGTCTTTGAAAACATAAAACATACGCATCTCATTGCACCATATGCATAGCAGGTACCCTATTTCACAGGTTGCTTAATCTTCTTCGTTGTTTATTTGAACAGTCATCATGAATCCAGACTCATCCAGTGAGCAAGCAATCAAGGCCCTTCAGGCCCAAAGTGCCCAGTTTCAAGAGATGATCCTGAGCCTGGCCCAAGGTCAGCAAGAGTTGAAGACCCTACTCCTGAAGAAGAAGAAGAAAAATAGGACTGCGTTATTCAATACCGGACGCAGGTTTGGGAACACACTCCATAATGAAGCTGATCCAACTACTTCTTCTGCTGAGAAAGACAGTCCCCAGGGGGGAGGAGCTCCTAGTCCTGCAGTCTCTGATAACGAGACGGATTACAATGACGAACAATACCCACCTGCTGCTGACAGATACAAGCAATTAGAAGACCGCTTGAGCGCCATGGAGATTCAGAATGTACCGGGGCTGGATTTTGGAGATTTGGGGTTATCTTCTGGGGTAGTAATTCCACACAAGTTTAAGGCACCTGCCTTTGCCAAATATGACGGGGTTTCCTGTCCAAAGCTGCATCTGAGGTCGTACGTAAGGAAGATCCAACCTTACACGGCAGATAAGAACCTTTGGATTCACTTCTTCCAAGATAGCCTTTCGGGGTCACAGCTTGAGTGGTTCTACCAACTAGATGGAACCAGTATCCGACATTGGGAAGATTTGGCAGTAGCATTTTACAGACAATATCAATACAGTTCTGATCTCGCTCCTACGCGTACCCAACTTCAGGGTATGTCTCTAGGAACGGGCGAAGGGTTCAAAGAATATGCACAAAAATGGAGGGATTTGGCTGGCAGGGTGCAGCCTCCATTAACGGATCGTGAGCTGGTTAATATGTTTCTAGGGACTTTGTCTAGTCCATTTTTCAATCATTTGGTTGGTAACTCCTCCGCTGGGTTTACGGATTTGATTCTGACGGGTGAAAGAATTGAAGCTGGCATCAGGTCAGGAAAGATACAAAAAGCTGCTTCTACAAGTACCGAGAAGAGGCCTTTCAAGAAAGAAGCAAGTGCAGTCTATGGTCCTAGAAGACAAGTCAAGCCAGAAAGTCGCCAAGCCGTCAATGCTTTGATTATTTCAAAACCTGTTACTGCTCCTCAGCAGTACAATCAACAAAGAGGTGAAAGGCCCAAGAGGCAATATACTCGGTTGAGTATGACCTTGTCACAAATTTTACCGCAACTATTATCAACCAACTTGGTGACCATCAAAGAAGCGCCGAAGGTCGTGAATACTGCATCTCCTAAATATAACCCAAATGCCCGTTGTGCTTATCATTCCGATAGCCCCGGGCATACTACTGATGATTGCTGGGCCTTGAGAAATAAGGTGCAAGATCTTATCGACGCGAAGGAAATTCAGTTTGAGGCGCCTGAGAGGCCAAATGTTGTAACTGCTCCTATGCCCCAGCATAGAGTAAATGCCATCGAGGAAGATTTGTATGCTGTTTCGGTGAATGATGTTGCTACCCCTCTTTTGACTGTTAAGAGGAACTTACTACTAGCCGGTTTATTTCCGGGTTGTAGCAAGGGTTGCCTCCTGTGTGCTGTTATCCCTACCGGTTGTCCGCTGCTGAAATCAGGCAACCAAAGCCTGATGGACAGCAAAGAAATTCTGTTCAAGAAAACTGTTGTTCCGTTTGTTTCCGCTGAAGAAATATCTGTTGTCACAATTTACAATCCTACCAAAGCTCCCCCGAGGAAGCCAGTCCAAATTATGTCTGTTGCACCCATTATTATTACTGTTCCGGGGCCTCTCCCCTATGAGTCTGATAGAGCTGTCCCATGGCATTATGGGGCCGACGTGTATGTGCTTGGAGTGAAGCAGGAGTTCAACACCAATACCAGTATCGGTAACATCAATGGTCCCGCCAAGATTACCCGCAGTGGCAGGCTCTTCTCGCCTGACATTGCACCGCCAGTTATCCGAAAACCTCTTACCATCACACCCGCAAGTGTGCATGTTCCGAATCAAGTTCCTGTGTCTACCACTGCCGCCGAGTCCTCTGATGCTCGGGGCAAAGAAGTTGCTACCAATTTGCCTGCCAGGACGGAGGCACCAAAAAAGACTGCTGTTGAAGCCTCCCAACAAGAAATGGAGGAAATCCTTAAAATCATCAAAAAGAGTGACTTTAATGTTGTTGAACAGTTGGGGCATACCCCCTCCAAAATCTCTATGCTATCATGCTGCTATGCTCAGAGGCCCATGCAAAAGCCCTGATTTCATTTCTGAAAACGGCCCATGTGCCAAAAGAGACCTCCGCAGATCAATTCACTGACTGTGTGGCCAATTTGACAGCTGACAATGGTTTGGGGTTCTCGGATGCTGATCTCACCGCCAAAGAGAAAAATCACAATGATGCCTTGCATGTTTCCATAGAATGCAGGGGCACTACTCTCGCACACGTGTTGGTGGATATCGGTTCTTCCCTGAATGTTTTGCCCAAGAAGGCATTAGATCGCTTGGATTGTGAGGGCCTGGAATTGAAGCCTAGTAACATCATTGTTAGAGCCTTCGACGGTTCTAAGAGGATGGTGCACGGTGAAGTAGACATCCCTATTCGTGTGGGTTCCCAAGTCTTCGACTCAACGTTCTATGTAATGGATATTCGTCCGTCTTATTCCTGCTTGTTGGGTCGACCCTGGATTCACAAGGCTGGGGAAGTAACATCCAATCTACACCAAAAGCTCAAATACCCTGTCAAAGGGAAGATTGTTACTGTGCAGGGTGAGGAGGAATACATGGTTAGTCACTTGAATTCATTCCGGTATATTGAGATGGACGGGGAGTTTATTGAAACCCCCTTTCAACATTTTGAGGAGGTACCTCCAACGTTGGCATCGGCTGAAACAGTGGTTGAAGAAGACTTTCCGTTGAAGATGGCATCCTTGAAGGATGCCCGGGCTGTAATCGAGAAAGGCAAATGTGCAAATTGGGGTCAGCTTCCTGACTTCACTCAAAAGAACGACAAGTTTGGGCTGAGCTTTACTGCAGAGGCTCAGAGGGCTGTGCGCAAGGAAAAGATCAGAAAGGCTCCGGTGTTTATCTCCAACCCAAGGGTGAATGTTATCGAGGAGGACGTAGAGGAAGCAGAGTTTGACAGTTGGATCTATCCAACCACCAGCAACGAACCAAGCAACTGGACGACAAAGGATTTTACACCTATCACATTTGTCACGCAGTAATTAATTCTTTTGATTTTCAATTTGTAACAAACAATATGTTAAAACTTTATTGGCTCGGTGTCCTACCCGGGGCATCATAGCTCCATTTGTGAGGGCTTTTTGTATGACATTTCCATATATCATCAATCAAAACATTGGACGTTTGTTACATTTCAAATCTTGTGCTCTTTTTCTTTCTGTGTTATATATTGCAAAACAACTATATTTACACACACTCACTTATACAGGTTTCAATCCACTCTGGATCTCACTGGTAACAGCTCTGCTACCACCAGTTATGACTTCGAGAATCTGATCAACTTGGCTGAGGACGAAGGTGAAGATGATTGCGAAGTGCCTGGGGAACTTGCAAGACTGCTACTTCAAGAAGAGAGGGCCATTCAACCGCATGAAGAGCCGGTGGAAACAGTTAACCTGGGTACTGAGACAGATAGGAAAGAAGTCAAGATTGGGGCTAATCTAGAGCTCAGCGTGAAGCAACGATTGATCCAGATGCTACATGATTACATGGAGATCTTTGCTTGGTCCTATGAAGACATGCCTGGTTTGGATGCCGACATTGTAGTTCATCACCTACCAACCAAGGAAGACTGCCCTCCGGTAAAGCAAAAGGTCCGCCGTATGCGCCCAGAGATGTCCGAAAAGATCAAGGCTGAGGTTATGAAGCAATTCGATGCCGGGTTTATTGCAGTGACCTCTTACCCTCAGTGGGTTGCCAATGTGGTGCCAGTACCGAAGAAGGACGGTAAGGTCAGGATGTGTGTCGACTACAGGGATTTGAACAGGGCCAGCCCCAAGGATGATTTCCCTCTACCTCACATCGATGTTCTTGTTGACAATACTGCTCAACACAAGGTGTTCTCCTTCATGGATGGTTTTTCAGGGTATAATCAGATCAAGATGGCTCCGGAAGATATGGAAAAGACTACCTTTGTGACTCAGTGGGGCACCTTCTGCTACAAGGTCATGCCGTTCGGGTTGAAAAATGCTGGGGCAACCTATCAACATGCCATGGTTGCTTTATTTCATGATATGATCCATCATGAGATTGAGGTATACGTTGATGACATGATTGCAAGGTCCCAAACTGAGGAAGAACACCTTGATCATCTGAGGAAGCTATTTGACCGACTAAAGTTATACAAGCTGAGGTTGAATCCCAATAAATGCACCTTTGGGGTGAGGTCCAGAAAATTGCTAGGTTTCATTGTGAGCGATAAAGGTATTCAGGTGGACCCAGCCAAGGTAAAAGTCATACAAGAGATGCCGACTCCAAAGACTGAGAGAGAAGTCAGAGGTTTCCTGGGACGACTGAATTACATTGCCCGATTCATCTCACATCTGACTGCTACTTGTGAGCCAATCTTCAAATTACTGAAGAAAGATCAAGTAGTACGTTGGAACGATGAATGTCAGGCTGCTTTTGAAAAGATAAAGGAGTACCTCCAAGAGCCACCCATTCTTATTCCACCAGTGGAAGGAAGACCTCTGATACTATACTTAACAGTGCTTGACAATTCAATGGGGTGTGTGCTGGGGCAGCATGACGAGTCTGGCTGAAGAGAGCACGCTATTTATTACTTGAGCAAAAAGTTTACCGACTGTGAGTCTCGTTACTCACTTCTCGAGAAAACTTGCTGCGCTCTGGTATGGGCTGCTCGCCGGCTGAGACAGTATATGCTGACTCACACCACTTTGTTGATTTCGAAGATGGATCCCATCAAGTACATATTCGAAAAACCTGCTCTGTCTGGAAGAATAACAAGATGGCAAATGATCTTAATAGAATATGATATCCAGTATACAACTCAGAAAGCAATTAAAGGAAGTGTACTGGCAGATCATTTGGCACACCAACCCGTGGACGATTACCAATCATTGAACTTTGAATTTCCGGACGAAGATATCATGGTGGTAACTGATTGTGAAGTACCTGGACCGGATGAAGGACCTGAGGAAGGATCCCGATGGTCTATGCATTTTGACGGAGCCTCCAATGCTTTGGGTAACAGCGTCGGCGCTGTAATCATATCTCCCAAAGGAACTCATACTCCACTCACCGCCCGATTATGTTTCAACTGCACCAACAACATGACAGAATATGAGGCATGTATCATGGGTCTGCAAGCTGCAATCGACTTAAGGATCAAGTTTCTGAGTGTCTTCGGAGATTCCGCTCTCGTGATCAATCAGATCAAAGGCGAGTGGGATACGAAACACCCAAATCTTATTCCTTACAAGGAGTATGTGTTGACCTTGCTTCCCCACTTTGAAGAGATAGCTTTTGAGCACTTCCCAACAGAGGAGAATCAGCTAGCGGACGCACTAGCTACGATGTCTTCAATGTTCAAAGTTAAATGGGACAATGAGGCTCCCCGGATCATCATCTGGAAGTTAGACGAACCGGCATACTGCTGCGATCTTGAGGCCGAAAAGGTGACTGAAAAACCCTGGTATCATGAGGTGAAGAGGTACTTGGAAGCTCAGGAATACCCTGAAGGTGCATCTGTCAATGACAAGAAGTTCATGAGAAGGTTTGCGGCAAAATTCTTCCTCATCAACGACATTCTCTACAAATAGAATCATGATTCAACTCTACTGCGTTGTGTGGATAAGGCTGAAGCAGAGAAGATCATGATAGAACTGCATGAAGGTACATTTGGGACATATTCCAGTGGACACACCATGGAAAAGAAAATCCTTCGGGCAGGATATTTCTGGTCCACAATGGAAGCCGATTGTTACCAACACTCTCGAACTTGTCACAAATGCCAGATCTATGCTGACAAGGTGCACATCCCTCCGGTTCCTCTGAACATCCTGACGGCACCTTGGCCTTTTGCAATGTGGGGCATTGATATGATCGGTGAGATCCGACCGACGGCATCCAATGGGCATCGCTTCATCTTGGTGGCGATCGATTACTTCACGAAGTGGGTTGAGCAGCTTCCTACGCCACAGTAACCAAGAGCGTCGTGGCACGTTTCATCCGGCATAATCTGATCTGTCGGTACGGCGTCCCGGAAAGAATCATTACGGACAATGGTACCAATCTCAATAACAAGATGATCACTGAGCTCTGCGAGCAATTCAAAATATAGCACCATAACTCTTCTCCTTACCGACCGAAGATGAATGAGGCTGTAGAGGCAGCTAATAAGAATATCAAGAAAATTGTGCAGAAGATGACAATGACCTATAAAGATTGGCACGAGATGTTACCATTTGCTCTTCATGGGTACCGTACCTCAGCAAGGATGTCAACCGGGGAAACACACTATTCCTTGGTATATGGCATGGAGGCAGTCTTACCGATTGAAGTCCAGATACCCTCTCTCCGGATAATGAAGGATGCAGACTTGAGTGAAGATGACTGGATCCAGACTCGACTTGATCAATTAAACCTGATTGACAAAAAAAGACTCACCGCTATCTGTCATGGTCAGACGTACCAAAAACGGATGATCAGGGCATTTAACAAGAAAGTCAGACCACAAGAGTATCAAGTTGGGGACCTGGTAATCAAACGCATCATCCTTCCTCAAAGTGATCCCCGGGGAAAATGGACCCCTACATACGAAGGGCCATTTGTGGTTAAACATGTGTTCTCAGGAGGAGCCATGATTCTGACCACCATGGATGGTGACGACCTTCCTCACCCCGCCAATGCAGACATAGTGAAAAGATACTACGCATGATAAAAGACCCGCTAGGTTGACATACCTAGGCAAAAATAAGGGCTTCCCGGCGAACCAAAAGGGTTCGGGCAAAAATAAGGGATGAAATGAAAAAAATCTGTACACCCGGCAAGTCGAAAACCTGAAAAGGCAGCTTGGGCAAAAATGGGTATCCCGGTGGACTGAAAACCCGAAAGGGCGGTCCAGGCAAAAGTTAGGGATAAAGCGTAACACTATGTCTCATTGGATCACATGGCATCGAGAATTCAGCATCGACCATCTGGCTCAGATCTCGACATCGATCAATCAGCTTCATCTTCAACCAAGCAGCAAAGTGATGAGACGCTTGAAGACATAAAGGCGATAGCAGAGTTGGAACCCAGTGGGATTGTTCACATAGCTGTTTTGTTTCCTTTTCAAAATTGTAAATTCTATGTTATTCGGCGGCATTCTCTTACTAGGATGTCACCCTCTTGTACAAAAAACGCCTATTCACAGGCAAAATTCAAAATCAATACAAATTCACTTTTCCATACAAATTGCCATTGATTTTTTCCTTTTTCTGTTTTGTCTTGCGAAGAACGTCCAATGTTCATTTTGATATATGTATTTGACATTAAATTGCTGATTCATAAATATTTGCATATGAAACAAAAGACTAATTACAGGTGACATCAGAAACAGGGGCAATGTGAAATTATCTGATGCAGTCTGGTTGCTTTGTCCGCCAAGGTACCAAGGTAGATTCGACTGAAGAATGTGACCAAATCATCTCAACTCCCCGCAGAGTAAGACAAGATTCAGCAATACTTTCCCCAGTGAAGTATAGGCATTCATTAGCAAGCGTCCCCGGCAGTCTTGACCTAAGATGGTTCCCCGACAGAATATTAGTACCCCAGTGCAATTCCAAAAGTTTCCCCAGGAAAGTGGAATTCTTATCCCCAGCAGGTCTTAAAGCTTATCCCCAGTAGATTCTGGAAGCTTGTTCCCTGCAGAATACGGACGTCTCTCCCGAGCTTTATTCAAAGTTATTCCTCACAAGGACTTATAACTGGGTTATGCTCAGCTAATTGCCACGGAAGATCGCCCTCGGCAAAGTTCTTTCAATCCCCAGCGGAGTTTATCTTTGGTATTCCCCAGCGGAGTTTATCTTTGGTATCCCCAGCGGAGTTTATCATCATTATCCCCAGCGGAATCCATCATTTAAGTCCTCAGCAGGCCTCTCATCAAAACTTCAGCAAAGTATCTCTTCCACAGAGCAATTCCCCGGCCGGTCGTCAAGGATTTATTTTCCTAAAGACGAAAATACATTCATAAACATTTCACATTTTCATACATCTTGCTTACATACATGATAAAGTGCATACAACACTATCTCATGTTGAACATCATGACATCATGCATCTCATACATCATGACATTGCATACAACTTATGTTTTTGCCTTTTCAGGGAAAAAGACAATCCCAAAGACAACTACCTTCAACTATCACAATTCCAGATTCGACTCCTGTATCCAGCCAGGGCATATCTATTGACCACATTTCCAGACTCGATTCATGTATCTAGCCAGGGCACGTCTGAAGAGTTCAAAGATTCGATTCCTGTATCCAGCCAGGGCATATCTATCAACTATCACAATTCCAGATTCGACTCCTGTATCCAGCCAGGGCATATCTGTTGACCACATTTCCAGACTCGATTCCTGTATCTAGCCAGGGCACGTCTGAAGAGTTCGAAGATTTGACTCCTGTATCCAGCCAGGGCATATCTGCTGACAACTATTTCCAGATTCGATTCCTGCATCCAGCCAGGGCATATCTGTGAGCAACCGATTGTTGACTCGATTCCTGTATCTAGCCAGGGAATATCTGCATAAGGAGATTGAAGATCAAACACCTGTAACAAGCCAGGAAAACATCTGTCTTTCTCAAAATACACAAGTTCTCGCTAAGGAATCTCTTATGCGATCAACACTTCCAAATGGCATCTGTAAGCCCATTCCCGACATCACTTTGCTGATACTCCAACATGCGAGTGCAAATTTCCGGGCACTCTAGTGTCCAATCTCCTTTTACCCTCGAGTCACGAAAGGCAAACTTTCCAATCTAACTCTTCAAGTTCAAGAAGATTGAACAGGGGCAACTGTTGTACCCCAAAATTTGCCCTCCCATTTCCTCAACATTTTCTCACAAGACCCTTGAAGATCAAGATCCAGTTAGGGTTTCCTCTGCTCAAGACTTCTCCTTGCACTGTTGACCCAAATTAGGGTTTGTGATTGCACAAAGATATTTTGACCTAAAATGCCTAAGATGACTTTCATGCTTCATGTTGGACTCCCAAGTTTATCCATACCAAGTTTCAAGTCTTGATTCCAAATTTTGCCCAGTCAATTGGACAATTGACCTAGAAATCAATAGTATTGGGGAAAAAGTCAACTGTGGCCAATTGACAGTCAAATCTCATGAAAATTGACCCACATCAACATTATGAACTCACATGGACCATTTGATCAAGTTTGGATCACAATTCCACAAGAAATTTGATCATATCATCAGAAGGGCAAAATGGTCATTTTTAGGGTTTTGACTGCACAAAGGCAATTTTTGACTGTTTGACCTAGCCAATGGCAAACCAAGCTCACATATGGACTCAAGGACCCCATGGAATTATCTTGACATGCTCAACAAGTTCAAAAGATCCCAAATACACAAGATTGAGAGTTGAATTTCTCAGTCAATTGATCAATTTTGACTGTATACTGAAAAGTCAAACTTTGACTTTTTTGGTCAAAATCAAGTGTCAAGATTCATTTTTCATCAAAACATGCCAAATCATGAAACTTTTCCCTCAAGAAATCAAGAAATGCAAATTAGGGTTTGAAATGAGAATTTTTCATAACTTAGAATTTTTCTAAGTTATGAAAAACCCTAATTTTTTCCCAACTTTGCCCCACTTTCTCACCAAGATTCATTTGGATTCAAGCAAAGGTCAAAACATGAAAGTTGTAGCCTATTGCATAATCTACAACTTTGATTCACAAAGTTTTCCCAAAATAAGCTTGTATCTCAAGTTACAATTTTTGGAACAAGGGTGCCAAACCATTCTTAACTTAGTGAAAATTTGACCTTTTTAGGCAAGGTTTTTACCTAACTTCAAGACCATTTTTCACATACTTCCACTTGGAATTTCAATTTGCACTTCAAATATTGATTGTAGTACACATTCCAAGCTTTCTAAAATGTCCAAGAACTCATCAAACAACCTCATGACTTGAGAGAATCGAATTTTGCAATATGGCAAAAAAGTAACTTTTGTTCTTGACCAAGACATGTTCATACACATTGCCATTTTCAAGTCAGCTTGGTTTATGCTACATTACAGGTCTCTAAACCATCCAACACTCAATAATTTAATGCATACTCATTGTGCCAAAGCCTTATTTTGCGTATCCAAGCATTGTATGCAAGATTAGGCCATAAATGGAAAAAGTGAAATAGCCATTTTTGCAAAAGCAAGCTTTATGTCATAATGCAAATCCAAGAAGTATAGATCAAATCTAATTGGCACAAGTTTATAAGTTAATCACACTGATCAAGGAGAATTTTTGCAGCATGTTTAGAGGGCCTGTACAGGCTAGAAGCACAACTTGACCATTGCTTGCTTAAAGTTCAAGAAACATATCATAACATATACCAACTTCCATATCAGTGAACAAAGGCTTAGAGAAAGTTATCAAACACATTCCAAACATTCATCCTAAGATGAAGCACGACCCTAAGATCCTCAATACCTTCACAAACTTAGAATCACCTTTGAACTGCACAAAAACAGGGCTTGCTGCAGATTGAGTTCCCTAGATCAATCCTTTCATACATTCTTGCCCAAACCAGTTCAAACACCTTCCCTACCATCAATGCAAGCTGACCAAAACCTAAGACACGACCTGTAACACTCCCAGGCCACTTCACCATTTTCATTTTCTTGTTTTGCAGTTGAAGTTCTCTAGCATGATTCAAGAAGTTTCAGGACAAATTAGAACTTGGAATAGCATCCTCACACTTCAAGGAAGCTGTACAAATCATCATCTTGCACTGAAAGCTTCTCCATTGCCAGATACAACTTCAACTGAACAGGTAAGTTCATGAACTCGTATCTCTCTTATTAGGCATTGTTAGCTTTAGGTTTGTGAAGAGAATATGTCACATTCATAGCCCTGAACATGCCCATGTAATTAGATTTCATTTATATTATGTGTGCTGCAAGAATTTAAGGTCTAAACATTGATGAAAAACTAGGTCAGGAATTGGGGGAGAAGAAATTCTCCCTCATCTTAGAGAGTTAAGACAAGTTCTTTATATCCCTGGATTCGTCTTCTCATGCTCTACATTTTTCATGTTGAAAGTTTTGCTTAAAAGTCCAGGAATTGGGAGATAGGAAACGCGTGTTTTCTTGAACAAGGTTTGTTCTGAGGTTGAAGATGACTGGTTCTGGGCTGGGCCTGGATTGTTTTTCTTATTTGCACCATACATTTACTTCTGAACCCCCTAAGCCCATTTTGTTCATTTTAATGATTTTTTGACTTTTCTTTTTTTGGTTTGACTTATTTATTTTTCCTCATAATATAAAAAATATAAAAATAATTTTTTACACCATTTTTGAATTTATTAGGTATTTGTTTGTTTAGATTAGTTTTTATGCATAAATAAATAAATAGATACATTTTATTAAAGAATACTAAAAAATATGCAAAAACATTTTTATTTTCATTTTATTTTGTTTTATCTTCTGAAAATATTTTATATAAAAAATACTTTTTTTATAAATATTAAATATTATTATTTTTGTATATATAATACATATTTAGAAAATAATACATATATATATATATATATATATATATATATATATATATATATATATATATATATATATATATATATATATATATATATATATATATATATATATATATATATATATATATATATATATATATATATATATATATATATATATATATATATATATATATATATATATATATATATATATATATATATATTTATTAGAATATTTAGGTTAAAATACAAAATATACACACTTTTATTTTTTATTAATATTTAATATAAAAAAATACCTTTTCACAAATATACTTCATTTTTATTTTTGTATATAATAAATAAACATTTGTACATAATAAATAAATAATACATTTTATTTAATAAAATTAGGGTTTTGCCCTAAACATGAAAAAACTCCAAAAAATAATACTTTTATTTCTTTGTTTATTTTGACATATAAAAATATTTTTTTTCATACATACAAAAAACCATTTTTGCATCTTGCATATTTATTCTTGTTTTATTTAATTTGTGTAATTAAATTATCTTGTAAATAATTCAATATTGATGTAATAGTTTAGGTTTAAATTCCTTGTCAAAATCCCCATTTGAACATTTGTACCCGCCTTCCCATATATGGTGTTGTAATAGCTTAGTAAATTTATTTTTCGCACTTTTATTGCTTTCTAATTATACCATGTTAGAATTAGGGTTTGTATGCGAATCAAAAAACGACAAAAATAGTATGACCTAATTTAAAGATAAACAAGCATGAAAATGGACACACAAATCACACTTGCACCCCCTAGGGTATTCCACTTGTTGCCTTCCAAAATGGGGCCATATTGCATGTTAGGTCTCTTTGGGCAAAACAAAACAATCAAACGATCATAGTCCCTCGACGACGCTTTCAAAATGTTGCCTAAACAAATGATCAAGTCCCTTAAGGAAAATTGCCCAAAGATACTTGGCACCATTGCAATTATGGTCTAAACGATGACCCGCGCCCGTCCCTTTCACATCCTAACATGAGATTGTACACCAAATACAATGGTGGAACAAACTTGTTAAAAGGGTTAAAACATAGCAATAAACTTTGAGAAATTTAGGAGTAGATAACCTCTTAGTTACTTGAATCAAACTTGCAAAAACAAAACACTTGCCTATTTTCTAAAACCACACCTCACAACACTTTCAAAACAACTTTCAAAAAACAAATGAAAACCTTTTCAAAAGATATAAATCTTTGTATACATCCCAACATGGATCATTACAAAGGTTGCCACTACATTGGCTTCTTTTCAAAACATTTTCAAACCCACACACACAAGCACCATTTCAAACAATTGAAAACAAAAGGCAAGTGATCTAAGCAAGTAACTAAGAGCCCATGGATAACCATGGATAGAAAGGGTGCTAATACCTTCCCTTTCTATAATCTACTCCCCGAACCCAAGAAAACATCTCAAAGGTTTTTGCTGTGCTTTTTAAACCTTTCCTTATAATAAAATAAAAAGTCGGTGGCGCCTCTTGCTCAACATTTGCAAAAACAAACGCAAAACCATAGTCAGTTCTCCCACCGTACCACACCATCCTAATGATGAAATGAGAATTTCTTTTAACCATTAATTCTTTCTTCGAATTTTTTCACATGTTGATTGTTTGCTAACTTTCTTTCTTCCTTGTTTCATGATTAACGAGGATTGGATGACCAAAGCGAGGTTAAAAGATGAAAATGACATGGCTAACAAAGAGTGTGGACGAGTTATTTGAAGATGAAGCAAAGAGACTTGAAGAAGAAGCATTTCTTTCCTTGTAAACAAATAATTGTAACTTGTATTTCACTTGTAATCCATTTTGTAAATTGCCCACGAAAATGTAATTTGAATGATATTTCTTTGAATTTTATGAATTTTATGAGTCATGAACTTGTTGTATGGAAATCAAACAATTCTTGAATTTTGATTGAAAATGGAAATTTCCACTTGAATTTGGAAAAGAATTGATTGATACTTGAATGTATTTGTTGAATGATGAATGAACAATAATGCAAGCCTTAAGACTTCAATCTTGCATTTGTATTAGAGATCCAAATAAATTTCATGAATTGATCTTCAAAATTGAGCAAACTTGCATCATGAGGAATTAGTTCTTTTGTATATCTTGAATCCAAAAGCAAATCCATATGAATGAATTGCGCCTTGCACACTTGAACCGATTTGAAAATAAAAAGAATTACTCAAATTGTTTCTCAAATCCTCTTCTTTAAAACCCGCATTGTCAATTCGCGGTAACTTGCAATACGAGCCAATAATACAAATTTCACCTTTAAGAGATTTAGTCAACAATCCACCATAATCCAATGATCGCTAATGATCACTTGCAAATGACTTGAAGTAAGCGACAAGCAATCAATGAATCATTGAACTAGAACTCTAGTTTCATGAATTATCTCAACACAAGAATCAAACGTCCTTTGAGAAAAGTCTGTGACATAAACTGAACCAAGCATAATTTGACCTCAATCTTTGAAGTAATCTCATAGACAACGCTATTCCTAAAACTTCGCAAAAGGAATCGCCTCAGGACATTGAGAATTGAAGAAGTTATGAACCTCGAAAATTGGACAAGAGTTTCTTCTGATTAGGTCAAATTTGCAAAATAACCTCTAAATTATTCGAATTTTCTGATGATCTTCCGCACGTAATCAGCTCTTGACTTGTAAAGAGAAATTGAAGATCACGTCAAGGAGAGTCATACGCAAAAAGAACTTCTCAAAAATATCAAATAATGAAAAAGTTATAATAATTTGAACTTGATCTTTCAAAGGTCAAATTTTGGGTCAATGTACTTCATTTTCAGTCATCTGAACCATTGACTGAGCAAATTTACTATGCAAAGCTTAAAAAACTGACACAAACATCCTTGAGAATACATGAAGAACCGTGAAGACCATTTGAAACTTTGGAAACTCAAATTTGCTTGAAAAATACCAAACCCTAGTTGCTGACTCAATGCTTGGAAGGAGAATCTGTTTGATTAAATCCTGAGCCATTTTGAGTATTTGATAAACCCCATAAGAATATCATGAATAACAAATAGGGAGGGGAAATTTTGGGGAACAACAGCTGCCCCTGTTTAATCTTCTTAAACTTGAAAAGTGAGATTTGCATGTTTACCGTTCGTAGCTTGAAAGTGGAAGATGATTGAACACTAGAGTGCCTAGGAATTTGCACTCACTGATGCACAAAGTAATGCCTTGGATTTATTGTATCGGGAATGGGCTTACAAATTCCATTTGAAGAGTGACGGAATATTATCAGAGATGGTCTTAAAGATGCCATCCAGAAGTGATTGAGAATCGTCAGAGATGGGCTTATAGATGCCATCCAGAAGTAATTATCGATGGATATTGGAAGAAGTATCAGGGTAAATCTTAAGTCAATTTATACCGAAACAACAGATGTCTGTATTTTTTTTGTCAGAATAAGAATCAGAAAAATATCAGGGTCGATTTGACTGAACCAAAGAAAATGTCTGCCGGAGCAGAATCAGGATAAATCATCGGTCTATTTAAACTGAACCAGCATAAGTCTTGAAGGAAGCGTTTGTCATGTAGATAATCACCCCGTCCTATTTTAGGAATTGATCTACAATCAGTTTGTTGGTAAACTCGTCCTGTTTCGGGAGTTCATACCATTGGTAATAAAGATAGTTGTCCCGTCCTGTTTCAAAAATTGATCTTTATTTGACCAAAGAGAAAGAAAGATATTTTCTCCATCTTTTTTAGGAAGTTAATCTTCAATTTTCTCATGTAGGTAGTTGTCCTGTCTTGTTTCAAGTATTAATCTATAATCAATTATTCACAGATAGTTATCCTATCGTGTTTTAGGTATTAATTCGAAACCCACTTTTTATTGGTTGTAGAGATAGTTTCCCTGGCTTGTTTCAGGAATTAATCACTGACATATTTGATAAATGTTGGTGGTATTTGTCTGTTGATAACAGAAGAGGTCTTTTGTTCGCATGTCTTTAACTGGAAGAAGTAAATCTAACCAGAAGAGGTCTTTGATTCGCCTATCATTAACTGGGAGAAGTGAATCTATCTAGAAGAGGACTGTTGATTTCCTATTATTAACTGGAAGAGGTGAATCTAGAAGAAGACTTTTTTTGTTGATTGACTTTTCCTGCAAGGAAGAGGGTTAGTTACATGCAGATGTGTGCATGGCTTGATGATATTCTCAAAATAAATGAGATTATGTTGTATGCATTTACCATGTATGTAATATGATGTATGAATATGAAATATTGTTGAAATGTATCTTTGTCTTGGAAAATAAATCTTTGACAAATGCCGGGGAGTCTTTAAATCCTAGACTGCTGTTGTAAAGTATGTGTGTCTTCAAACTTTTTTTAGGGTGTTTTCGTCGGGGATTTATATTTTGTTGTTTGAAGAAAACTCTGTTGGGGAACATTGACTTTGATTTGAGAGAAACTCTATGGAGAGTGTTGATTTCTGCTTGTGGGAAAGATTTTAGGGGTTTTAGTTGTCCATTACTTTACTGGGGATTTAAAAGTTAGCTGTTATCTGGTTAAAATCCAGGCTTGGCAGCAACTTGCTGGGGATAATAAAGCTAATTGTTATCTGGTCGAAATCCAGGCTTTGCAGCAACTCACTGGGGATATTGGCGAGCTCTACTGGGGAAGAGGAGTTTTTTCTAGTTATTTAAAGAAGTTAAACTATTATCTGGTCGGGTCTATATTTCGTAGTAACTCGAACGGTTATCTGGGCGTGTCCAGGTTTCAACAATTTGATCTTGAGGTTAACTGGTATCTGGTCTGGTCCAGGTTTCAGCAACTCGAACTATTATCTGGTCGGGTCCATGTTTCAGCAATTTGATCTTGAGGTTAACTGGTATCTGGTCGGGTCCAATTTTTAGCAACTCGAATTGTTATCTGGTCGGGTCCAGGTTTCAGCAATAAACTGAATCAATTATTACTTGGTCGGGTCCAGGCTTTACAATAAATTGAATCAATTGTTATCTGGTCAGGTCCGGGTTTCATAGTAATTAGTTTGGATGGGATGAAGTTTAACTAGTATCTGTTCAGGTCCAGGCTTCGTAGTAACTTGCTTGAAAGGATGAATTCGAACTTATGTCTTGCCGGGTCCAGGCTTCGTAGTAACTTGTTTTGAAGAGAAAGGAGTCAACTGCTATTTGGTCGGATTACTGGCTTCACAACAACTTCAAGGATAGTAACGGCTCCTTTGGGGATTGAAATGGATTTACCGGGGATTAGGGGTTTCATCCATTGATTTGTAATAGTTTCAGAAGCAAACTCAAGTTGGGGAATTTACAGTTTGTTCGGGAAATAAACCCTGTTGAAGAGAAAAATTTGACGACCTGCTGGAGAGGTGTTTTCTTTAGGAAGAACTCCACGAGATTTCTTTTTTAGACCAACTTAGTTGGGGAGAGGGTTTTCAAAAGGTTGAAAACTCTGGCTGGGGATTGCATGAATCCAGGTATGTGGGGATAATTTTATTAAGGCAACTCTGTGGGGATAACCCAAATCCTTAAGGAGATACTTATTATTGTTTCCATACATTTTTTAAAAGTTAATTATGTTCATATGCATATGTTCATTCAATTTTAGTCATTCGACGCTTTTGCACTTAAAACAGAAAAAACAAAAAGCTTGCACTTCAAACTATATTTGTATTGATGTTTGGCCCATAAACGGGTGTTTTTGTACAAGGAGACATAGATCTTAGTAAAAGGAAATCGTCGAAAGAAGTGAAAAGAGTACAAAGTGAAAGCAAAAATAATAGTCATGTGGAAGTGATCTCATTGTGTTCCAACTCTTCTATTGCCCCTATGTTTCCGAAAATCATCCCCTGTCATTGAAAGAAGTTGATTGAATTGATCTTGTACTATTGAACTTGGACCTTGGTAATAAACCGGCTATAGTAATTCCATGGGACATAGTCATACTCCTTAATTCCTAACTTTTTCCTGGACCGCCCTTTCGGGTTTATCAGTCCGCTAGGATACCCATTTTTGTCCAAGCCGCCCTTTCGGGTTTTTGACTTGTCCGGTGTACAATCTTTTACATATATCCGTAATTTTTGCGTGAACCTCTTTGGTTTTCTAGGATACCCTTATTTTTTCCTAGGTATGTCAACCTAGCGGGTCCTTTTAGGCGTAGTATTTTTTAACTATGTCCGCGTTCATAGGATGAGGGAAATCTTCATTGTCCATAGTTGTTAGCATTATGGCTTCACCAGAGAACACTTTATTGACAACAAATGTGGGAGTCCATTTGCCTTTTGGATCGCCTTGTGGGAGAATGATGTGCTTTATTACCAAGTCGCCAGTCTGATACACTCGAGGCTTGATCTTTTTGTGGAAAGCCTTGATCATACGCTTTTGATACATTTGACCATGACAACAGAAGCCGGTCTTTTCTCGTCGATCAAATTCAACTGATCCAATCTATTCAAATTCCATTGGTCTTCGCCTAAATCTGCTTCTTCCATAATCCTTAGAGAAGGAATCTGAACTTCGACAAGCAGGACAACTTCCATGCTATAGACCAAGGAGAGCGGGGTTTCCCTAATTGACGTTCGAGCCGAATTACGGTAGCCATAAAGAGAAAACGGTAGAATTTCATGCCAGTCTTTGTAGGTTACTACCATCTTTTGCACAATCTTCTTGATATTTTTATTGGAAGCTTCCATGTGCCATTCATCTTAGGTCTGTAGGGAGAAGAATTATGATGTTTGATTTTGAACTGCTTGCAGAGTTCAGTAATCATAATCATAGCATTGTTGAGATTGGTTCCATTGTCAGTAATGATCCTTTCGGGGATACCATAATGGAAGATGAGGTTCTGCTTGATAAATCTGGATACAACATTCTTAGTGACTAAGGCAAATGAAGCAACTTCGACCCATTTTGTGAAGTAGTCAATGGCAACAAGGATGAAACGGTGTCAATTGGAAGCAGTTGGTTTGATCTCTCCAATCATGCCAATTCCCCACATTGCAAACGACCACAGATCAGTCATGACGTTCAAAGGAATTGGAGGCACATGGACCATGTCAGCATAGACCTGACCCTTATGGCAAGTCCTTAAGTGATGGTGACAATTAGTTTCCATTGTCGACCAATAATAACCAGTCCTTAGAATATTTTTAGCCATAGTGTGTCCACTAGAGTGAGTCTCAAAGATACCATCATGCATGTCTTCCATGATCTCCTCTGCCTCCTTCTTGTCCACACACCGGAGCAGAGTAGAATCATGGTTGCGCTTGTACAGGGTTCCATTGCTTAGGAAGAATTTGGCTGAAAATCTTTGCAAAAATTTCTTATTATTGATGGAAGCTCCTTCAGGATATTCTTGTCCTTCAAGATATCTCTTCACCTCATGGTACCATAGCTTCTCTTTGTCAGTGTCAAGCTCACAATAATGCACAGGTTCATCAAATATTTCAATTGTAATCCTAGGAGCTTCATTGTCCCAATTGACCTTGAACATGGACGACATTGTTGCCAAAGCATCAGCCAATGGATTTTCTTCTCAAAGTATGGGATTAAAGTTAACACAAGCTCTTTGTAAGGAATCAAATTAGGGTGCTTAGTATCCCATTCTCCCTTGACTTGACTGATTACTAAGGCAGAATCTCCGTATACATCCAAGAACTTGATCCTTAGGTCTATAACAGCTTTTAGACCCAAGATGCACGCCTCGTAGTCAACCATGTTGTTCGTATAGTCAAAGCATAATCTAGAAGTGAAAGGTGCATGGCATCCTTCGGGAGAAACAATCACATCGCCAACTTCGTTATCTAAAGCATTGGAAGCCCCATCAAAAACCATAGTCCAACGAGATCCTTATTCAGGTTCGTCATACGGTCCCGACTTTTCGCAGTCAATTACTAGCATAATATACTCATCAGAGAATTCAAAGTTCATGGATTGGTAGTCGTCAACAGCTTGATGTGCCAAATGATCCTCCAATACAATTCCTTCGATTAATTTTTGTGTATTGTACTGCGTGATACAGTGGGAGAACTGACTTGAGGTTTCGCGTTTGTGTTTGCACATGTTTCGGTTTAGCAAGAGTCACCACCGACTTTTTATTTTATCCTAAGGAAAGATCAAAAAGCACAGGAAAGATCTTTGAGATGTTTTCTTGGGTTCGGGGAGTAGATTTTAGAAAGGGAAGGTATTATCATCCTTTCTATCCATGGTTATCCATGGGCTCTTAGTTACTTGCTTAGATCACTTGCTTTGTATTTTCAATTGTTTGAAATGGTGCTTTGTGTGTGTGATTTTGAAAATGTTTTGAAAAAAGATGCCTTGTCTAGGCAACCTTTGTAATGATTCTTGTTTGAACATATACAAAGGTGTGTGTCTTTTTGAAAAGATATTTCAATGTTTTGAAAGTTGTTTTGAAATTGTTTTGAAGTTATGTTGTGAAGTGTGTTTGAAAATGGCAAGGATGTTTTGCAAGATTTTTAATCAAGTAACTAAGAGTTGTCTACCCCATTTTACTCAAAGATCTTTCTTATGTTTTTAACCCTTTTAACAGTGTTGTTTCACCATTGTATTTGGTGAACAACCTTGTGTTAGGATGTTAAACGGGACAGGCGCGGGTCATCGTATAGACCATGATAGCAATAGTGTCAAGTATTTTTGGCAATTTTCTTGAGGGACTTGATCATTTTGTTTAGGCAACTCAGATAGCGTCATCGAGGGACTATGATCTTTGTTTTGTTTTTTTTTGCCAAAATACTTGACATGCATGCCATGACCCATTTTTGAAGGCAACAAGTGGATTGTAACCCTAGGGGTGTAAGTGTGCATTGTGTTTATATTTTTTTGTGTATTTTTGTCTTTGATTAGGTCAAGCTATTTGTAGGTTTTGATTTTGCATACAAACCCTAAGTCTAATCATGGCATAATTGAAAGCATTTAAAAGTGTGAGAATTTAAATTCTACACTATTACAACATGATATAGGGAGGGGGTACAAATTTGAATAGGGGATTATCTTACAAGAAATCAAACCCTAAATTATTACAACAAAATCGAATGTGTAAGGCATAATATTTACATGTACAATATTTAAATAAAATACAATAAATAAACATTAAATAAAATGTTTTATGCAAAAAAGAATTATTTATTTGTTCATGTATGCAAAATATTTTCAATGGAAAGAAAAGTAAAGAAATAAATAAAAAGGGCTATTTTTAATTATTTTTGTTTTTAGGGCAAAAACCCTAATTTCTTAGGAAAATAAATATAATGTATTATTTATGTACAAAAATGTATTAACATGTATAAAAGTGAAATATATCCTAAAAAAGGTATTTTTTTAGTATAATTGATAATAAAAATAAAATAAAATATTTTTGTTCTTTTTATTCTAATTATTTAATAAAACATAGTATATATATATATATATATATATATATATATATATATATATATATATATATATATATATATATATATATATATATATATATATATATATATATATATATATATATATATATATATATATATATATATATATATATATATATATATATATATATATATATATATATATATATATATATATATATATATATTTATTAATTAAGTTAAATATGTGAAAAATAAAAATAAATTATTTACAAAAATGTATATATTTCAAGAAAATATTTTCAAATGTGAACAAAAATAATAAATAAAAATAAAAGTATTTTTACATTATTTTTAAAATTTAAACAAAATAAATATAAATTATTTAATGTATTAATGCTAGAAATAATTAAAATAAATACCAAATAAATATAAAAATTTATGAAAATATTTTTTAAGTTTTTTTTGTATTTAGAAAATAAAATATCAAAGTCAGAAATAAAATAAAACTGCAAAAATGATAAATATACAAGAAATGGGCCAGGGGGTGTGAACTGAAAATGCAAGTGTTAGAAGCAAAAATAACCAGGCCCAGCCCAAGAACTTCATCTTCTTCCTCTGTTCAAACACCAAAACGTGCGTTTTCCACACAAACATGTATCTCCTGATTCAGTGCTTTTTTGACAAAACTCAAAATATAAAACTTGTAGAGCATCAAACAACGAATCTAACCATATAAAAAACTTAAGCTAACTCTCAAAGACCAGAGAGAATTTCTCTGGCCCTAATTTCTAACCTAGTTTTTTTAGAAAGTACATGGATGAAATTCTCCTAGCACGATTAATATAAATGAAAACTAAGCACATGTATGGTTTCAGGGCTATAAATACAACATCTTTCATTCATAAACCTAAGTCTAACTATTCCTAAATAGAGAGATAGAAGTTCATGAAATACCTATTTCAGTTGAGTTTGAGCTAGACAATGGAGAAACTTTCAATGGTGCTTGAGGTTCTTTTGAGCTTGCCTAATGTCCACTGAACCTTTCCCAATGCTTGGTTTGTTTTGAAGTGGCCTGAATCGTGCTACAGAACTCAACTTGCAAAGCTTCCAAACAAAAATGGAAATGTGTGTTAATGGAGTTACAACAACTTTTGAATGGTCTGGATAGATCAGGTAGATTGATTGGAATGTGTTTGAAGTAATTTTGGACAAAACGCACGAGGGGATGTGATGGTGGCTTGAAGTTTGCAGAACTGGCCCTGTTTTGCAAGAAAATGGAGATTTTGAGTATGAGGAGGTTTGAGTGGTGAAGAGCTCGTGCTTCTGGCTTGATAGGGTATGAGAAACTTGTTTGAAGTGTTTGTGTAAGTTAATCTTTTCTGTCTTTCAAGTTCTAAGCATTTGGCAAGTTTTCTTGTTTTTGAAGCAAGAAAGTGGAAGTGAGGTTATAGGCTTGTACATGCCATCTTATCACCCTGCATACAATCCTCTTGGCCCCTCTAATTATTGGATTTGTTTAGCTGCTAGAGATTTGGCTCTATGCTCAAGGATTAGTGGTTTGACATAAAGCAACCTTTTGCAAAAATGGCAATGTGCCTTTTACCATTTAGGGATTAAACTTGTGTACAATCCTCTAATGTCCAAAACAAAACCTTATACCAATGGATTTGCATTTAATTGTTGAGTACAAATTGGTTTAGAGGCCTGTAATTGTGTATAAAGCTAGCTTGGTCAGATTTACAAGTGGTATGAACATGTATTGGCCATGGTTGCAAAGTGAGTTTTTGCCAACTTCAAGTATTTGATTCTCCCTAACCACAAAGGAGTTTGAGGAGTTCTTGGACAACTTGGAAATCTTGTAACATGTACTATAATCCATATTTGAAATTCAACTTAAGATTCCAACTGGAACTATGTGAAAAATGGCCAAGAAGATGGGTCAAAATCCTGCCTAAACTAGGGCAAAATTTCTCTAAGTTAAAAGTTTTAGGTACCCTTGTTCCAAAAATCATAACTTGAGATCCAAGATTCTTTTGAGATAACTTTGTGAATAAAAGTTGTAGACTTTGTGATAGACTACAATTTTCATGTTGTAAGTTTTGTTTGAAGCCATTTTCATCTTGGTGAAAAAATGGGACAAAGTTAGGAAAAAATAAGAAAATTTTATAACTTAGAAAATTTCTAAGTTATGAAATTTTTCCATTTTAAACCCTAATTTGCATTTTTGGGTTTCTTGATGAACAAGTTTCATAATTTGACATGTCTTAATGAAAAATGACCCTTGGCACTTGATTTTGACCAAAAAGTCAAAGTTTGACTTTTTAGTATATAGTTAAATTTTGATCAGTTGACTGAAAAATTCATCTGTCAATCCTGTGCATTTGAGATATTTTGAACTTGTTGAATGGGTCAAGACAATGTCATTGAGTCCTTGAGTCTATGGTTGAGCTTGATTTGCCATTGGTTAGGTCAAACAGTCAAAAATTGCCTTTGTGCAGTCAAAACCCTAAAATTGACCATTTTGCCCTTTTGGTGATCTGATCAAATTTCATGTGGAATTGTGATACAAACTTGATAAAATGGTTCATATGAGTTCATAATATTTATGTGGTATAAAATTCATGAGGTTTGACTGTCAATTGGCCACAGTTGACTTTTTTTCCCAATACAGCTGATTTCTTGGTCAACTGTCCAATTGATTGGGCAAAAATTTGAATCAAGGCTTGAAACTTGGTATGGACAAACTTGTGAGTCCAACATGAAGTGTGAAAGTCATTTTTGGCATTGTAGGTCAAAACATACCTGTGCAAACTCAAACCTTAATTTAGGTCAACAGTGCAAGGAGGTGTCTTGAGCAGAGCAAACCCTAGCTTGGTCTTGAATTCCAAGAGTCTTGTGATGAGAAATGTTGATAAAATGAGAGGGAAAATTTTGGGGTACAACAACTGCCCCTGTTCAATCTTCTTGAACCTGAAGAGTTAGATTGGCAAGTTTGCCTTTCGGACTCGAAGGTAAAAGAGGATTGGACACTAGAGTGCCCGTAAATTTGCACTCGTCAAAATATGGCTGAGGAAATGGGCTTAAAGATGCCATTTGGAGATGGTAGAATCTTGCTGGAGATGGGCTTAAAGATGCCATCCAGGAATGTTTGTTGAATTGCAATGTGGTAGGTCAGAAGAATGAGCATTGAAATGGTATTCGTGTCTGGAATGCATTTGAACTGTATCTGGAGACTGAGTCTGTATGAGCAAAAGAATGGCGTCTGTGTTTGGAGCGTATCCTGGATGTAACTGAAGTTGAGACCTGTATGAATGGCAGAATAACTTCCGTGTTTGAAGTGTATCTGAAACTGTAACTGGGATCTGAATTTGTATGAGCAAAGGAATGGCGTCTGTGTTTAAAGCGTATCCGGGCTGTAACTGTGTTTGAATCTTTGAATGAATATCAGAATGACTGCCGTGTCTGGAGTGTATCTGTATTGTATTTGAATTCTGAATGGGCGACAGAGAAACATCTGTGTATGGAACATCTCTGGGCTGGGGATAAATTCCGAATGAGTGACAGAATGGCAACCGTGTCTGTAGCGTATATGGACTGTATCTGAAGTTGAGATCTGTTTGAGTAGCAGAATGACTTCCGTGTCTGGAGTGTATCTAAGACTGTAACTAGGATCTGAATAAGTGACAGAATGACTTTCGTGGCGACTGCACTCGGGAGAATCAAACTGCTGGTGTAAAGGCCAGAATGGCATCCGTGTTTGGAGCGTATCTGAACTTGAAGTTGATAGTTGAATCTGAATGAGAGATAGAATGGCTGCCGTGTCTGGAGCGTATCTAGTCTGTATCGGATTGATGAAGTCTGAATGATTTAGTAGAATGACCGCCGTGTCTGGGGTGTATCTGTACTGTATTTTGACTTGAAATTCTGAATGAGTAATAGAATGACCGCCATGTCTGGGGTGTATCCATACTGTATCTGAATAATTGTTAACGATGGCCTTTTAATCTTATCCTGAAAAGGGTGAAATGTTAACTAAAACACAAAGTTATGTTGCATGATATGTAAGATGCAATGAACTGTGCTTCATCCATGTTTATGATATATGAATGTAATGGTTATGCATGTAAGCTGATTAGCTGTCTTGCTGAGGAAAATAAATCCTTGATAACTGGAGATAATGAAATCCTTGATTGCTGCCGGGGAAGGTGAATCTTTGACCAATGCTGAGGATTCAAAAATCTATGATTGCTGAAGATGAGAAATCCTTGGTGACTGCTTGTGGATTTACAAGGGTTCTGACACCTCCTGCGGGGAATGAGAATCCTTCATGACTTTCCTGGGACATAAGGAAAATCTCTACTGGGGAGTTAAAACCTGGGAGGCTTCTGCTTGGAGAAATGAGATCGAGAATCTTCGATCTGCTGGGAGATAACTCTGGGGAGAATGTATACTCGGTCGATGGGATCAGGAGTTTTGGGTTGTATGCCAAACTACTGGGGAAGCATCTTAGTTGGGGACAAGCCAATAAGTTAACTGTTATTATCTTGGTTCTCAGACTTTTAAGATAACCTGCTGGGGAAATTGGGGGAAGTTGAACAGTTCCCACCGGGGGTTGATAGTTGGAACTTGACTTCGTTGGGGAAGAAGGTTTAGAATATTCTGGTTTCGCTGGGGATAGGTATTTCAGGGTTTTCGGGTTCCACTGGGGATCGGGAGTTTGAACTCTGATGGGAACTTTGAAAGTTAACTCGGTTGGGGAATCAAGTTTAGAATGTACTGGCTCCGCTGAGGATCTTGAAGCTTAACTCCGTTGGGGAAATATACTCCAAATTTTAGCTTTGTTGAGGATCTGAACGATGTACTGTAGGGGATTTCCTTTCTGGAACAACACAAAGATATCTTCCCACACCTTCAACCTATCAGTAATTATCCTTTCTCAATTTAGTTTTATTTGTAAGCAGTGATTATATTCAAATGCATGTGCCTATTCAATGAAACATTGGACGTTTTCAAATAAAACATAAGTGTAAAAAGAAAAGAAAGGCAAGAAAATTTATGCACTTTGAAGTATCTTTGTATTAACTTTTGTGAGTATCTTTGTACAAAGGAGACAAACATCCTAGTAAGAGAATGTTGTCGTAAAAAATTGAAATTTTTTATACAAAAGAAAGATGGCTATGTGTAACATTTCCATGGGATTCCCATTCTGCTATAGCCTTCATAACTCTGAATATCTTGTCCATTCGCTGCTTCGTTCGCTGATGACTGGATTGATCAGAAACTTGGAGCTTGTTGGTGAAGAGATTGTTCTTAAAGTGATCCGACGAGACATATTCATATGCTTTAATTCCCTAACTTTTGCCTGGACCGCCCTTTCGGGTTTTCGATCCACCGGGAAACCCTTTTTTGCCCAAGTCGCCCTTTCGGGTTTTCAACTTGTCGGGTGTACAAATTTTTTGTTTTATCCCTAATTTTTGCCTGAACCGCCCTTTTGGGTTTTCGGTTCACCGGGATGCCCATTTTTACCCAAGTCGCCCTTTCGGGTTTTCAACTTGTCGGGTCGTATTTATGCGTAGTATCTTTTGACTATGTCTGCGTTCGCAGGGTGCGGCAAATCGTCTCCGTCCATGGTGGTCAGAATCATTACCCCACCAGAAAAGATGCTCTTGATCATAAATGGTCCTTCGTAAGTAGGAGTCCACTTGCCCCTGGGATCACTTTGCGGTAAGATGATCCGCTTGATAACAAGATCCCCAACTTGATATACCTGACGTCTGACTTTCTTGTTGAAAGCCTTGATCATTTGTTTTTGATACGTCTGACCATGACAAACAGCAGTAAGTCGCTTCTCGTCGATCAAATTAAGTTGGTCAAGCCGGGTCTGAATCCAATCGTCTTCACTCAAACCGACATCCTTCATAATCCTCAAAGAAGGAAACTGAACTTCCATGGGTAGAACAACTTCCATGCCATACACCAAAGAAAATAGGGTTGCCCCTGTTGAAGTACGTGCCGTGGTACGATATCCATGCAGAGCAAACGGTAACATCTCATGCCAGTCCTTGTAGGTGACTGTCATCTTTTGAATGATCTTCTTGATATTTTTGTTCGCGGCTTCAACAACACCGTTCATCTTCGGCCGATAGGGAGATGAATTGTGATGATAAATCTTGAACTGTTTGCATAGAGCGGTGATCATGGTGTTGTTCAAATTTGTACCGTTGTCTGTGATAATCCTGTCGAGGACACCATACCGGCATATGAGGTTCTACTTGATGAAGCGGGCAACCACATTCTTTGTAAAAGAGGCATAGGAAGCTGCTTCGACCCACTTGGTGAAATAATCAATAGCGACCAAGATGAAGCGATGTCCATTGGATGCCGTAGGCTTGATCTCTCCAATCATGTCAATGCCCCACATTGCAAATGGCCAAGGAGCTGTCAGAATGTTGAGAGGAACAGGAGGAATATGTACCTTGTTGGCGTAGACTTAGCATTTGTGGCAAGTACGGGAATGTTGATGACAATCAGCTTCCATGGTAGACCAGTAGTAGCCTGCCCTTAGAATCTTCTTAGCCATCGAATGTCCGCTCAAGTGGGTTCCAAATGTGCCACTGTGTATTTCGGTCATGATCAACTCTGCTTCAACCTTGTCCACACAACGAAGTAGAACACAATCATGGTTGTGCTTATAAAGAATGCCATTGCTTAGGAAGAACTTGGCAGCAAATCTCCTTAAGAACTTTTTGTCATTGACGGAAGCTCCTTCAGGATACTCTCTAGTCTGGAGATACCTTTTGATTTCATGAAACCAGGGTTGTTCCACTACTACTTCAGTATTAATCTCATGACAATGTGCAGGTTCGTCCATTCGCTCGATGGTAATTTGGGGAGCCTCGTTATCCCAGTTGAGTTTAAACATGGAAGACATTGTATCCAGAGCATCTGCTATCTGATTTTCTTCTCGCGGAAAGAGTTCGAAAGTAATCTCCTCGAAATGAGGCAACAATGTCAGGGCATGTTCTTTGTATGGGATAAGATTAGGGTGCTTGGTGTCCCACTCTCCTTTGACTTGACTGATAACCAAAGCCGAGTCCCCAAATACGACCAAAGACTTGATTCCCAGGTCTATAGCAGCCTTGAGACCAAAGATGCAAGCTTCATATTCATCCATGTTGTTGGTACAACTGAAGTAGAGTCGGGCAGTGAAGGGTGTATGGCAGCCTTCCGGAGAAATGAGTACCGCACCTATACCGTTGCCAAGTGCATTTGAAGCACCATCAAAGTACAGGGTCCATCGGGATCCTTGTTCAGGTCCGTCATACGGCCCGTTACCTTCAATGTTGTCCAATGTCATGATGTCTTCGTCAGGGAAGTCGAATCTCATAGATTGGTAGTCTTCGACGACTTGATGATCTAGATGGTCAGCTAGTACACTCCCCTTTATAACTTTTTGGGTAATATACTGGATATCATACTCAGTCAAGATCATTTGCCATCTAGCGATTCGTCCAGATAAAGCAGGCTTCTCGAAGATATACTTGATCGGATCCATTTTTGAAATCAACAAAGTGGTATGAGTCAACATATACTGCCTTAGCCGGCGAGCAGCCCATACCAAAGCGCATCAAGTTTTCTCGAGCAGTGAGTAGCGAGTCTCACAGTCAGTAAACTTTTTGCCAAGGTAATAAATGGCATGCTCTTTTCGGCCAGACTCCTCATGTTGGCCCAGTACGCACCCCATTGAGTTATCCAAAACAGTCAGATACATGATTAACGGGCTTCCTTCGACGGGAGGCATCAAGATAGGAGGTTCTAGTAAATACTCCTTGATCTTATCAAAATCGACTTGACAATCATTGTTCCATTCAACTACCTGATCTTTCTTCAACAGTTTGAAAATTGGCTCACAGGTAGATGTCAGGTGAGAGATGAACCTCGCAATATAGTTTAAGCGTCCCAAGAATCCTCTAACCTCCTTTTCAGTGTGGGGGTAGGCATTTCTCGTATAGCCTTTACTTTAGCTGGATCAACCTCGATGCCTTTGTTGCTGACAATAAATCCCAAAAGTTTACCAGACCTAACTCCAAAAGTGAACTTGCTTGGGTACAGTCTGAGCTTATACTCCTTCAACCTGGCAAACAGCTTTTGCAAATGATCAAGGTGTTCTTCTTCTGTCTGTGATCGAGCTATCATGTCATCTACGTAAACTTCGATCTCATGATGTAACATATCATGAAACAAAGCTACCATGGCGCGTTGATAGGTTGCCCTTGCATTCTTCAGTCCGAATGGCATCACTTTGTAGCAGAAGGTACCCCATTGCGTGACAAAAGTAGTTTTCTCCATGTCATCGGGGGCCATTTTGATCTGGTTGTATCCCGAGAATCTATCCATGAAGGAAAAAACCTTGTGTTAAGTTGTGTTGTCAACCAAGATGTCGATATGTGGCAGGGGAAAATCGTCTTTAGGGCTAGCCCTGTTTAAATCTCGATAATCCACACACATTCTAACTTTTCCGTCCTTCTTAGGCACGGGCACAATGTTAGCAACCCATTGTGGATAGGAAGTAACAGCCAGAAAGCCAGTGTTAAATTGCTTCATTACCTCAGCCTTGATCTTCTCAGACCTGTCGGGCCTCATTCGGCGGAACTTTTGCTTGATCCACGGACAGTCCTCTCTTGTAGGGAGACGGTGGACCACGATATCTGTGTCTAGTCCCGGCATGTCTTCATAAGACCAGGCAAAGATTTCAACATATTCGTTCAAAAAATGCACTAAGCGCTCCTTGACACTTGGTTCCATGTTGGCACCCACTTTTACTTCTTTTTTGTCTTCCTCCGTCCCCAAGTTGATGGTTTCTAGCAACTCTTCATGAGGCAGAATAGCCCTCTCTTCTTGTTGCAGAAGTCTGGCTAACTCTCCCGACACTTCACAGTCTTCGTCAACTTCGTACTCAGCATGATTGACCAAATCTTTAGAGTTATCGAAGGCTAAAACAGAATAGTCACCCATGGAATCTGGAGTGGATGGGTACCTGCATTTGTGAGTGTGGGTGTGTGTAAGGGATAGCCATCCTTAAACAAAATAAAATGCAAAAGGAAAGAAAATGAACACAACAGTTTAGATGAAGACGTCCAATGATTCATTAAAACATGGCATATGATAATGAAGAAAATCAAGCCCTTACAAGTGGACCTACACGCCCCGGGTAAGGCATGAGGTGAAAATAGTGTACGAATTGTTTAATTATTACATACCAAAAATGGGAAATTGTTCAAAGATAAAATTACTGGTTGATAAAGGTGATGGGAATAAAATCCTTTGCTTCCCAGTTGCTTAAACCCCCTTCGACGGTTGGAAAGATCCAATCTTCAAAGTGGCCCTCTTCATCATCTTCTACAGCATTGATTCCATGGTGCGAGATTTTGACGGGTGGTCCTCCAGGCTTGGAGCGACGCATAGCCTTTTGTCCTGCAGCAGTAAACCCTAACCCAAACTTGTCCATCTTATGGGGAAAGTCAGGAAATTGCCCCCATACTGTGCTCTTCCCCTCTTTAATTATAGCCTCTGCGTCCTTGGGAGATGCCATCCTAGATACATGCTTGGGAACGATAAGCACCTCAACCGTTGTCTTCGCAATTGCTACCTAAGGAGAAACTTCCTCAAAATGTTGGAAAGGCGTTTCGATGAACTCGCCATCCAACTCCACATAGCGGAAGGAATTGAGATGACTTATCATGTACTCTTCCTCACCGTGCACTGTTATAATCTTACCCTTAATAGGATATTTCAGCATTTGGTGCAAAGAGGAGGTAACTTCCCCGACATAATGGATCCACGGTCTTCCTAACAAACACGAATATGACGGACATATGTCCATCATGTAAAAGGTGGAGTTGAAAACTTCTATGCCTACTTTGATAGGAATGTCAACCTCTCCATGAACCATTCTTTTGGACCCATCAAAATCCCTAACAACGATGTTACTAGGTTTGAGGGTCAATCATTCACAGTCCAAACGGTCTAAGGCTTTCTTCAGCAGCACATTCAAGGAAGAACCAGTATAAACTAAGACATTGGCGAGGGTGGTTCCCCTGCATTCAAATGGGACATGTAGCGCGTCGTTGTGTTTCCTTCCTTTGGGAGAAAAGTCAGCATCGGAAAAGCCAAGGCCATTATCAGCAGTAAGACTGGCCACACACTCCAGAAACTGGTCAGCCGAAGTCTCTTGGGGTACATGTGCCGCCTTCAAGAATTTGATCAGGGCCTTAGCATGGGCCTCAGAACAGAGTAGAAGAGCCAACATTGAAATTTTAGAATGGGTCTTCCCTAGCTGTTCCACGACGTCGTAGTCACTCTTTCTAATTATTTTCAAGATTTCATCCATTTCTTTCTGGGTGGTTTCGGGGATAACCACAGCATGAGCCTTCGTCCTGACAGGCGCTTCTAGTATCCCCTTACCCTTATTGATAATATCAATAGATGGTCTTACTTCAGGAGTATCCAATTCTTCAATCATCGGGCCTTGCACAGATGGCCTAACAGGTACAGAAGCTTTCGGGGGTTCGAAGACTGCTCGAGGGGGAGCAATCTCTGGAGAAAAAATTCATCCGCTGCGGGTTATCTTGCTTGTTCCCGCGATGTTTCCTATATCAGGGTTTTCTTCTTTAGAATCCTCTTGGACTGCTTTAATCTGTTTGATACCATGATAGAAGATTTCTCCTCCGTAGTTCCACGATTTCGTTTTACTAGATTGATACGGGACAGGTCCCGGCATGGTGATCTTTAAAGGTACAAATTTGGGGTTGGGCGTAATCCTGACAGGCCTTTTGCAAGCCTTGGGAGGATTATCGAAAATGGTTATAATTGCAATATCGTTGGTTGAAGTAGCAAAAGTAGCAGGAGTAATAGGAGTGAAGGTGTCAACATGGTTTTTTTGGAAGAGTATCTCTTGGGTATCCATCAGGCGTTGGACACCTGATTTCAACATTGGGCAGTCAGCTTGTATGTTTAAACAAAAGTAACAGTCCTTCCCACAGCCTGGGAATATCCCGACTCTCATCAATTTCTCTTTAATCACTAATAACAGAGTCAAAAGATCAGCAACATCAGTAACATGAAGGTCTTCCATAACGGCATGAACATTATGACCGTGCTTGGGCATCAGAGCAGATATCACACTGGGCTTCTCAGGAGCATCAAATTCTACTTCCTTGGCGTCAACCAGGTCCTGGATTTTGTACTTAAGCGCCCAACAATTATTGGTATCGTGCCCAACACTGTCAGAGTGGTAAGCACATTTGGCATTGGGGTGGTAGGATGGAGAGGAGGTATTAGGGTTCTTTGGCGCTTCCTTCAAACTGGTAAGATTCATCTTTAACAAATGAGGGAGTACTTGAGCTGGCGTCATGTTGATTCGGGTGAACTACCGTTGTGGCCTTTCTACCCGTTGTTGATTAGGTCTTGACTGATTGCCGTGAGGTTGATCATTTGAAGAGTTTTGAATCATCACAGCCCCTACAGTTGGCCGGCACTCGGTTCTTCTCTGACCCTTCTGAGAATACACAGTAGAGGCTTCCTTCTTAGCTGGGAAGGCTTTCTTAATAGCAGTGGATGCGGAAGTATCTTTCTGAATCTAACCACTTTTAATACCGGCCTCGACCCTTTCGCCGGTCAAAATTAATTCAGTAAATCCCGCGGAGGAACTCGCAATTAAATGATTGAAGAAAGGACCAGACAGGGTCCCCAGAAACATTTCAACTAGCTCTCTATCCGACAACGGCAACTACACCCTTCCATCCAGATCACGCCACTTTTGGGCATACTCTTTAAATCCTTCATTGGAATCCATCCCCATACTTTGTAACTGAGTACGAGTGGGTGCCAAATCAGCATTGTATTGGTATTGACGGTAAAAAGCAGCAGCTAAGTCTTCCCAATTGTGAACCTCTGATCTCTCGAGTTGATAGAACCAGTCCAATTGTATGCCTGACAAGCTGTCTTGGAAAAAGTGTACCCAAAGGTCTTTATCAGATGAGTGGGGTTGGATCTTTCTGACATACGATCTCAGATGCATATTTGGGCAAGACAGACCGTCATACTTAGCAAATGTTGGTACTTTGAACTTGGGAGGAATGACGATCCCCGCGACCAACCCTAGTTCTTCAAAATCTAAACCAGGCTCCCTATACAACTCCATGGCTGCCAATATATCCTCAAGATTCTTATATTTATCATCCTCCAGGGGATATTGTTGTTCGGAGTAGTCTTCGTCTTCTTCCTCTTCTTCCTCTTCAACCTCAGATTCAGAAGGTACAACAACCCCTTTTCCTTTACCACCCCCTTCATCAGACGTTAAGGGGAACTCGAGAACCTTCCTAGCATTGCTTTCAAACCTTCTTCCAAAAGTGGCTACTCCGGGCCTCTTCTTCTTTTTCTCTTTATTCTTCTCCAACAGAGCTTTGAGGTCCTCTTGACCCTTTTCCAAGGTCTGGAGGAGTTGCTGGAATTGAGAATTCTGCGCTTGCAGATCCTTAACCGTTTGCTCCAAATCCATCTTGCTGAAATAAACAGCAGAAAGATTAGGAAACCTGGTGTGAAGACCTGTTTATGCATATGATGAATGGTATGTTATTCATGTAATGCATTCAAGGATTCAAAAATTCAAATTTGTTGCAAACAAAAAGGAACACACGTCATATTAAGAAGAAATTGTTAGTACATAAGTGCCCCATGGGAAAAATATTACAAAATTCTTAATGTAAAAAGACATTGCGCATCCTCTTTGGTGCGATGTAAGTGTTGAGAGTTTCCTCCTCATGAAGTCGGCAGGTAAGCTCCAAAACCTTCTTCTCACTGGCATAGAAGCTGGCTTCAAAAGTATTTCGTTCTTCTTTGAGTTGGATCCAACTCTTTTGTAATTCTTCCAATGATGTTGGCATGTCAGGATGTAGGAGGGTGTATGGAACCTCTCCTTCCATAACAGGCTCTTTGATCAAAGGGAGAATGTGAGGGTATGGCATCATGAGATTCTGGGCGCGGGTTCGTACCCACTTGAGATAAGGCTCAAGGGGGATGGAATTTTTGTGCCCCAGTGTCTTACTATCCACCTTGTTAGGCATCCTCCAAGCTCTGATGAACCTTTGTTGAAGTCCTTGCGCATCATTGTCGAAGTCAAAAACTAGGTCAGGAATCAGCATGTTATGAGGGCCATCCCTCCGAGCATATCCAAACTGTCTTAGAGCTAAACAGGGGTTGTAGGTAATACCTCCCCTAATGCCAAGTAGTGGGACATTAGGGAATTCTCCATAACGATCAATGATGATGACATTTTCTCTGGACCGAGAACACCAATGAACATCAGAATGTGTGAGGGTCAACAACCGTTGTGACCACCTTAAACCCTGCTCATTCTTCAAAACTGATTGTGGAAGGTGAGAAATAAACCATCTTTCCAGCATATGAGTACATCACATGAGAACACCTCTTTCCCTTATTGTTCGTGTGTAAAATGAATGTAGGATGTCCCCAAGCAATGTGGGTATAGGATTCTTGGATATGAAAATCTTGACAGCATTCACATCTATAAGCTGATCAGGGTTTGGGAACAAGACCAACCCATAGATGAGGAGTGCCGCAATCTCTTCAAAGGCTTGTAGATCAAGCGAATTCCAGCAGTCTTGTGCCTTCTCAAACATAAACTTTGCCAAGAAACCCTCGACACCACTTCTGGTTTCCCAATGCTCCTTGATGTCAGATGGTTGCAAGTGTAATGCTTGAGCAACATCTTCAAGCTTTGGTTCTTTTTTCGTACCGTTGTAGGGTAGTTGATGAAGAATAGGAATTCTCAGGAGTTGAGAAAATTCCTCTAAAGTAGGCACAAGTTGGTAATCAGGGAATGTGAAACAATGGTGTAGGGGGTCAAAGAACTGGAAGAGAACTTTCACCATGTCTTCTTCAATTATGGAGTTGACCAAGTTGAGAAGTCTACCATGTCTTTCACTGAAGAGAGAATTCTCTGGAATATTAAAAGTAAGCTCCTTGAGTTGAGGAGGGATTCTCACAAGGTTGACTTGAATTGTTTTCCTGTGAAGAGATTCCATTGAAGATGTGAAAAACACAAGAAGGGGGGTTGAATTTTAAAACTTTAAATCAATTGCAGACAACACGTTATTTTTATCCTGGTTCGTTTGATCTCAAACTACTCCAGTCCACTCGTCAAGGTGATTTCGCCTCTCTCCAACGAGGTCTTAATCCACTATATTCAACTGAATACAACAACCACTTTAATAACTGTTAAAGCCTTATCGAGTCTAACCACAGACCGGTTTATCTCAAGGAAATTCTCTTACAGATAATTGAACAAATGTGTGTTTGATGTTTTCTAATAAAACTGTATATCACAACTGTGATAATACCCAATATGAAGCTTAGAATAAAACTAGAATGCTAATGCTATTGAGTAGGCGTGGTTGAAAGCTTTAGCAAATTGTATGAATGAGATCGTTTTTGTATGCGTGCGTGAAGAGTATTAGCCTTTTCTTTTCTCACACAGTCTTGTATAAATAGCCACTGAAGAGATACGTTGGTTGTCCATAAATCCATTTCAATGCTATTAACGTTCTTTCCTTTTTGAGAAGATCTTTGTCTTGGAATAAAGCCGTTGGTAATAAATCTGTCTTGAATCCTTAGTAACGTTGACACTTCAGAGTCTTATCTGCTTATGGTAATCAGAGTGTTCTTTCCTTTATGCTGACGCTTCTGAGTGCTGATGACTTGGTTAGGATCTTGATCAGAGTCAGAGTATTTTATGCGCAGATTCTGTTCATCAGACTTCAGCGTATAGCACATGTTATTTGATCTTCTGATGCTGACATATCTTCTGATGCTGATGTTAATACTGATATTCTGATGCTAATTTCATCAGAGTTTCTGTAAATACACAACATAATTTTAAGTAGCATATATGTCTTATATAAATCTTACAATTTATTTAATCTTGTATTTTGTTATCATCAAAACTCTAACTGAGGGTTGTAGAATCAAACTATGTTCTAACAATCTCCCCCTTTTTGATGATGACAAAAACCAGATTTTTTTCAATTAAAATTAAAGATTAAAAGGTATCAGAGATAAACAAATAACGAATAAAAGGTATCAGAGATAAGAAGATAAGGAATAAAAGGTATCAGAGTAATGAAGAGAAAAACTCCCCCTGTGTTGATTACTTCCCTTTAATTCCATGAGACCTTGAGCATCAGAACTTTACTTTATTAGAGTTCATCAAATTCATCAGATTCTTGTACTTGTAAGCTTTTCAGAAGAAAGAAATTCAAATATATCAGAATGTTATAATGTTTGAGACTTATGTCTCAGTAATCCGTTATTGAAAAATATCATTCTTTCTCCCCCTTTTTGTCAGTTATCAAAAAGCACACATAATCAGAGTTAAAATGATCAGAGCTAAAAAAGCGTTTATATTAAAAACAAAAGCAATGATAAGTTTAGAACACGTAAAATATTACAGACAAACATGTAAATAAAACAAGGAAAACACAAGAAAATTCTAAGAGGAAGGTGGAAGACGTGTGAACAGAGCTTCCAACATGCTCTTGATTTGATTGCTGGTTTCCTGTTGCTGAGATACCATGTTTGCTATAGCATCAATTTTGTTGTCCTGCTTATCCATTCTTTCATTCATCAGCATATCAGATCTTTGCAAGTCCTCCAGAGTCTTCATGTCAAGAGAGGAAGCTTGAGGATCTTCAGAAACAGGATGCTTCTCAGAGCTTTCTGCCATAACTTCTTCTTGACCCAAGTCTTCAGCTGGAATCGTCTGTTCTTCTGCAGGTTGAACTTTGGATGCTGGACGCTTTTCAGACCAAGGAGCAATATCCAGATGGAGAACTTCTTCTTTAAGCAGCTTGCTCAGAACTGGACCTTCCATTTCTTTCAGCAGATTGCTGAAGTTCTGTTGAGCCTGTCCATAGCCCTAGTCTTGCAACTTAAAGGTTTCAGCGCATACCCATCTTCTGAATTTTGTCCAGAGGAGGTCTGATACAGCAGGATCAACCAGTTCCAGACTTTCTTGTTTTAAAGAAGTGATCCACTTCTGTATATCTATTTCAAAGTTCAATATGCTGGAACCAACATCTGGATGTTTTAGTTTAGGGATAGCAGTTTTGTTATTTATTGCAGCAAGGCATTCAAAGACTGTTAGATCAATGACAGTCTTGCTGTGGTCATCTGAATTTTTCTTAGGTGAGGGAGTGGGAGAGTCAGGAATTATGATTGGACTTGATGGGGAATTTGGTGGAGTTATTTCTGGTGAAGAGGGAAGTTGTGGAATATTCACAGTGGTACCACAGGGCCATTGAATGACCAAAGGTTGTGGTTCAGGGGATTCAGAGGTTTGAGTCTCAGGTTGTGGAGATTGTTCAGGTTGAGGAGAGGGTGGATTAATTTCTGATTGCGGGATTTCTGGTATTGGAGGGAGTGGAGTTTCTGGTATTGGTGAGATGGGAATTTCTGTGTTTGGATTTGGATTTTCTGGTTCGGGAACGGAAGTGTGTTGATCTATATCAGAAAGAACTTGTTCAAGTTCTTGTTCTGGTATGGCTTCAGTATTTGGATTTTGTGTTTGGGAGCGAGATCTTCTGAGGGTTAATGATTCAGAAGGGTCAAAGTCTAAGTCAAAATCATCGAAAGTTTAAGGTGTTGGGTTTTCAGATGGAGTTGGAATTGGAATAGATGTTGAAACAACAGTTGAATCTAAAACAGTTACAGAAACAGGATTACCTCTCTTCTTTGGAGTCTGCTGAGATGATCCTTCTGCAACAGCTTTTCTTTTCTTCGTCTTCTTCAGAGCAACCTCTGGAGCCTTATGCTGAAGATCTTGAATATTCAGATTTGGTGCTGTACCATCAGCTTTACAAGCATCCAAATATCTCAGAATGATTTCTGGCTTGGAGTCAATCTCTGAGAACAGAGGGAAGTCGTCCAGAGAGACTCTTCTGCTGGAGATTTCAGCAAAAGGAGTGACGCTGGGCTCCTTCTTAATTTTCTCTATCAACTTCATTTTCTTCAGATTTTTGGCATTCCGCTGCTTGCCAACAGTAGGTTCCAGAGTGCTAATTTCTTGTGCCTCTTGCAGATGATCAATCATCCTATTCTCTGTAAGAATATCTGATATCAGTCTTCCCAAGGGTATCCAATCCCTTTTTGTTCGCTCTTATTCTCTTGTTTCTTTGACACTTGTTCTGAGATGGTTGAACAGAAGATGTGCTAGATTCATCTTGACCTTCTGAGAGATAAAATAGATCAGAAACTGCTGATCAATGTTTATGTAATCAGGAGAGCTGGTAGGCTTCCTGTGGTTGAACCAGCCCAGAATGATCTTGGCCCAAATTCTGTGCTTGTCCTTCAAATCCCTTATCTTGCTGGAGGGAAGCCCTAGCGTGAAAATTTCCCTTGCAATTAGGGCAACATCTGCACACCTTTCTGCGATATCAATGCAACGAATACCACCACCATTGTACCCTATAAGTCTTGCAATCAGGTCTTCAGTGATAACAATCTTCTTCCGCATGATGTAAGACATAACTTGATGATTTGAGGAAGAAGCGTGAATCCAAAATTCCTTTACCAGGATAGGAAATGTTGGACCCACCAGCCTGTCAAAATACTTTTCCCAACCTTGAGCTTTAACCTCTTCAGATAAATCAAAACCATTTTCCTTGAGACTGTTGAAATCCACTATTAATTCTGACAGAACTTCAAGATTCTTGATTGGAGTTAGAAGCATTCTGAATGGTACTTCATATTGTTCAGATGAAACAGCTTTCTGGGAACCTGAAGAAGGAATTCTGGAAGAAGCCATGTTCACACGAGGTTTTTGTGAAAAAGATTGAAAGGTTTTCTTGAGAAAGAAGAACACTGAAAACAGAAATATTCAGAGAAAACGAAAGTGAAGGTAAAAAGTGTAAATGGTGTGAAGTGTTTAAATAGATTTCTAAAAAGTTTTTGAAAACATAAACGTTTAAGAGAGAGAAATAAATAATGATTATTAGCATTTAATGATAGCTGATTTTAGGGGATTCAGAAAGGTATTTGGAACGGTTACCCATGACATATGTCTCAATGCATCCAATCAGCGCTTTGCCTTTTCAGAAACGTGAACGCGTGTTCAGCCTCAGAAAATGGCTGATGACTGGATGACACTTGTTTGCTTAAGTGAACATCACTTCTATCCTTGAACTGAAGCGCTCAGATCTTCATGGATAGATTCTGATACAATCTGCACTTCTAAGATTCTGAAAGAAGATTGATCAGAAGTTCACAGAGAAATAAACATAATTCTGAAGGTTAATATATAAAATTAAAACAATTTTATTCTGGACAGAGCTTCATGCTGAGATGTTTCAGAATGAAGTTGAACCTATCTTCAGAAAGTGGTTTTGTGAAAATATCAGCCCATTGATGGTCTGTGTTAATAAATTTAAAATTTAAAATCCCTTTCTGAATATAGTCCCTAATAAAATGATGTTTTATTTCTATATGCTTAGCCCTAGAATGTAAAATTGGATTTTTACTTAAGCAAATAGCAGAAGTATTGTCACAGAAGATAGAAATGTTACTCTCAAATATCTGGAAGTCCTCAAGTTGACTTTTCATCCAGAGCATTTGTGTGCTGCATCCAGCTGCTGCTATGTATTCAGCTTCTGCTGTTGATAGAGCAATTGTGGATTGTCTTTTGCTGGACCATGAGATCAGATTTTCTCCCAGAAAATGGAAGCTTCCAGAAGTGCTTTTACGCTCTACTCTGTCTCCAGCAAAGTCAGCATCACAGTATCCTACTAAGTTATAATCACTTGATTTTCTATAAAATAAACCCAGATTAGTGGTACCTTTCAGATACTTGAAAATTCGCTTAACAGCTGTTAAGTGAGATTCTCTAGGATCTGATTGGAATCTAGCACAAATGCATACACTGAATAAAATATCAGGCCTTGAAGCTGTCAGATAAAGAAGAGAACCAATCATACCTCTGTAGACCTTCTGTTTTACCTTTTTGCTTACCTCTTCTCTTTCCAGAATGCACATGGGATGCATTGGAATCTTTGATGGCTTACATTCTGAGAGGTCAAATTTCTTCAGAAGTTCTCTGACATATTTGCTCTGATGAATGTAAGTTCCTTCTGGGGTTTGATTGATCTGAATGCCTAGAAATAATTTCAGTTCCCCCATTAGGCTCATCTCAAATTCTGCCTACATACACTTAGCAAACTTTCTTCCCACAGAAGGTTTAGTAGATCCAAAAATGATATCATCAATATAAATCTGACATACTAAAATGTCATTCTTAACTATCTTACAGAATAAGGTTGTGTCCACTTTCCCTCTAGTGAATTCCTTTTCTAACAGGAAGTTACTTAGTCTTTCATACCAAGCTCTGGGAGCTTGTTTCAGACCATACAATGACTTCTTTAGTTTGAAAACATATTATGGATTTTTTGAACTTTCAAAACCAGGGGGTTGGTGCACATATACCTCTTCTTCTATATAGCCATTTAAGAATGCACTCTTAACATCCATCTGATACAGAGTGATGCCTTTATTAACAGCAAATGAAATTAAAAGTCTGATAGATTCTAACCTGGCGACTGGAGCAAAGGTTTCTGTATAGTCTATCCCCTCTTGCTGACTATAACCTTGTGCTACCAATCGTGCCTTGTTTCTGATGACTTCACCTTGTTCATTCAGTTTGTTTCCGAACACCCATTTTGTTCCAATGACGTTGAATCCTTTTGGTTTAGGAACTAGATCCCATACGTCATTTCTTGTGAATTGATTCAGCTCCTCTTGCATTGCTAGAATCCAGTCATTGTCCATAAGTGCTTCATCAATTGATGATGGTTCAATTAGAGAAACAAGTCCCATGAGGGATTCTTCAGAGTTTCTGAAGCTGGCTCTTGTTCTGATTAGATCTTCCTTTCTTCCTAAGATTGTTTCTTCTGGGTGATCCAAAGTGCTTCTGGATGGTCTTTTCTAAAGATGATCAGCAGAAGGTGCTGGATTGCTTGCAGTGCCTCTTTCTGATGTTGAGGGAGTGTCTCTGTTAAGAGCTTCTGATGACTTGTCTTCAGTACCTGTGAATTCAATTTCCATACCTGCTAAAACTTCATTCTGCTTTGACTTTGGAGAGTCAAGCTTATCATCAAAACGAACACTGATTGATTCTTCAACAATCTGTGTTTCTGTATTGTATACTCTGTACCCTCTTGAGCGTTCAGAGTATCCTAACATAATACACTTTTGTGCTTTAGAGTCAAACTTGTTCAAATAATTTTTTGTATTTAAAATAAAACAAGTACATCCAAATGGATGAAAATATGAAATGTCGGGCTTTCTGTTCTTCCACAATTCATATGGAGTCTTTTCCAAAATAGGTCTTATGGAGATTCTATTCTGAATGTAGCACACTGTGTTTATTGCCTCTGCCCAGAAGATCTTAGCAATGTTAGTCTCGTTGATCATGGTTCTGGCCATTTCTTGCAATGTTCTGTTCTTTCGTTCTACAACTCCATTTTGCTGGGGAGTTCTAGGACAAGAGAAATCATGCAAAATGCCTCTATCATTAAAAAATGATTCAAAATCTTTGTTTTCAAACTCTCCACCATGATCACTTCTGACTTTGACGATTCTAAGATCCTTTTCATTCAGAACTTGGTTGCAGAAGGTGACAAACACAGAGTGTGACTCGTCCTTGTGTCTTAAGAATTTTACCCATGTCCATCTGCTATAGTCATCTACGATTACTAACCCATACTTCTTGCCACTGACTGAAGCAGTTTTAATTGGTCCAAATAAATCAATGTGCAGAAATTCTAATGGCTTAGAGGTGGAAACAACGTTTTTAGATTCGAAAGCTGGTTTTGCAAACTTGCCTTTCTGACATGCTTCACACAGAGCATCTGAATTGAACTTCAGGTTAGGAAGTCCTCTGACCAGATTGAGTTTGTTAATCTGAGATATTCTTCTCATACTAACATGTCCCAATCTTCTGTGCCAGATCCATTGCTCGTTGTTAACAGACAGAAGACACTTTACATTCTGACTTTTCAGTTCAAAAAGTTTGATTTTATAAATGTTGTTTCTCCTTTTTCCATTAAATAGGATAGTCCTATCTTTCTGACTAACAGCTTTGCATGAATTTTGATTAAAGATTATATCATAACCGTTATCACTTAATTGACTTATGGATAACAGGTTATGCATTAATCCATCTACTAATAAAACATTACTTATAGAGGGAAGATTTCCATTACCTACTGTTCCAGAGCCAATGATCTTTCCCCTCTGATTGCCTCCAAAGCCTACTTGGCCTCCAGGCTTAAGTTCCAGGATTTGGAACATATGCCTTCTTCCCGTCATGTGTCGTGAGCAGTCAGAGTCCTGGTACCATGACTGGTGTTTCTGCTTTGCTGCTAAAGATATCTGGCACATGTATTATTTTATCCTTATGTACCCATATTTTCTTGGGTCCTGATTTGTTAGTTTTACCAAAACTCTGGTTGAATTTGGTTTGACAGAATAATTACTACTTGTGTATTTGATGTCATGTGTGTGCCTATATACAAAGTGTGAATCAAGTGAAGTGCGTTTTATAACTAAATCCATGGCATTCTTTGGTGTAGGTACCTTACCTTGGTATCCTATTCCTTTTCTGCCATTTCTGCTAACTCCATAGATCATTAAAGCCATTTTTCTTCTACCTATGTTTTTAGCAAGAAACTTCTGAAAGTTGTGATCATACTCCTTGATGATCTCATCAGCACTGCTGGGAGTTTAAGGAATTATTTCCTTATGAGAGTTTTGTAATAGATTTTCTAATTTTTAAAATTTATTTTTTAACTCAGAATTCTCCAATTTGAGACTCTCAGTCTTATCAGAGTCAGAAGCAAGATTCCTTTTCAGGTTTCTGAATTTGACTCTGATCTGCTGATATCTTTCCAGAATTTCATTAAGGCTTTCAGCTAATTCAGCCTTAGTAAAGTTTATAGCAAAGTCAGGAAATACCTCTTCTGTATCTGATTCAGAGTCTAACTCAGAAGCTTCACTATCTTCTGTTATGTTTTCCATGAGAGCTATGTTTGCTCTTTCATCATCTGATTATGAGTCAGCTTCATATGTGTCAGAATCATCCCATGTAGCCATGAGACTTTTCTTCTTTTCCTTGCCAAACTTATTTTTGGGCTTCTCCTTATGAAGCTTTGGGAAATCACTTTTGTAGTGTCCTTGCTCGTTGCATTCATAGCAGATGATGTCTTTGTTGTTTGGCTTTATGCTTCCTGAAGAACCTTCAGATCTTCTGTGTCCAGAGGAGGATTCTGACCTTCTGTATCTGGAGAAAGATTCATTCTGATTCTCTGATCTTCTGGGATTCCTGAACTTCCTTTGCCTCTTCTTCCATAATTGGTTTACCCTTCTGGAGAGGAGAGATAGTTCATCTTCTTTTGATGAGGACCCATCAGAGGTTTCTTCAACAACCTGCAAAACTTTGGAGTCAGATTTTCTGTTAGATTTTAAAGCTAATGGCTTACCTTGCTTTTGAGGTTCATCTGCTTCTAGCTCCATCTCGTGACTTCTGAGGGAGCTGACAAGTTCCTCCAAAGAGATTTTGTTGAGATCCTTGGATAGCTTAAGCACTGTGACCATTGACCTCCACTGTTTTGGCAAGCTTCTGATGATCTTATTAACATGATCAGCAGTAGAATACCCTTTGTCCAAAACTTTGAGACCAGCAACCAGAATTTGAAATCTTGAGAACATCGTTTCTATTGATTCACTTTCTTCCATCTTGAATGCCTCGTACTTCTGAATGAGCGCAAGAGCTTTGGTTTCTTTGACTTGAATGTTGCCTTCATGCGTCATTCTCAGAGAGTCAAACATATTCTTTGCAGTGCCTCTGTTTGATATCTTTTCATATTCAGAGTAAGAGATGGCGCAGAGAAGAATTGTTCTAGCCTTGTGATGATTTCTGAAATCACGCTTTTGCTTATCAGACATTGCTTTCCTGTCAATCTTCTGACCACTTCCATCCATTGGGTGCGTGTATCCATCAGTCACCATGTACCACAGATCAGCATCATGGGCCAGAAAGAAGCTTTCAATTCTGTCATTCCAGTAATCAAAGTTCTCTCCATCAAAGACTGGAGATTTTCCATTGAATCTGTCTCTTTCTTCATTATCAGCAGTAAGACTGGCCACAAACTCCTGAAACTGGTCAGCCGAAGTCTCTAGGGGTACATGTGCCGCCTTCAAGAATTTGATCAGAGCCTTAGCATGGGCCTCAGAGAAGAATAGAAGACCCAACATTGAAATTTTAGAATGGGTCTGCCCTAGCTATTCCACGACGTCGTAGTCACTCTTTCTAATTATTTTCAAGATTTCATCCATTTCTTTCTGGGTGGTTTCGGGGATAACCACAGCATGAGCCTTCGTCCTGACAAGCGCTTCTAGTATCCCCTTACCCTTATTGGTAGTATCAACAGATGGTCTTACTTCAGGAGTATCCAATTCTTCAATCATCGGGCCTTGCACAGATGGCCTAACAGGTACAGAAGCTTTCGGGGGTTCGAAGACTGCTCGAGGGGGAGCAATCTCTGGAGAAAAAATTCTTCCGCTGCGGGTTATCTTGCTTGTTCCTGCGATGTTTCCTATATCAGGGTTTTCTTCTTTAGAATCCTCTTGGATTGCTTTAATCTGTTTGATACCATGATAGAAGATTTCTCCTCCATAGTTCCACGATATCGTTTTGCTAGATTGATACGGGACAGGTCCCGACATGGTGATCTTTAAAGGTACAAATTTGGGGTTGGGCGTAATCCTGACAGGCCTTTTGCAAGCCTTGGGAGGATTATCGGAAATTGTTATAATTGCAATATCGTTGGTTGAAGTAGCAAAAGTAGCAGGAGTGAAGGTGTCAACAGGGTTTTTTTGGAAGAGTATCTCTTGGGTATCCATCAGGCGTTGGACACCTGATTTCAACATTGGCAAGTCAGCTTGTATGTTTAAACAAAAGTAACATTCCTTCCCACAGCCTGGGAATATCCCGGCTCTCATCAACTTCTCTTTAATCATTAATAACGGAGTCAAAAGATCAGCAACATCAGTAACATGAAGGTCTTCCATAACGACATGAACATTATGACCGTGCTTGGGCATCGGAGCAGATATCACACTGGGCTTCTCAGGAGCATCAAATTCTACTTCCTTGGCGTCAATCAGGTCCTGGATTTTATACTTAAGCGCCCAACAATTATTGGTATCATGCCCAACACTGTCAGAGTGGTAAGCACACTTGGCATTGGGGTGGTAGGATGGAGAGGAGGTATTAGGGTTCTTTGGCGCTTCCTTCAAACTGGTAAGATTCAGCTTTAACAAATGAGGGAGTACTTGAGCTGGCGTCATGTTGATTCGGGTGAACTTCCGTTGTGGCCTTTCTACCCGTTGTTGATTAGGTCTTAACTGATTGACGCGAGGTTGATCATTTGAAGAGTTTTGAATCATCACAGCCCCTACAGTTGGCCGGCGCTCGGTTCTTCCCTGACCCTTCTGAGAATACACAGCAGAGGCTTCCTTCTTAGCTGGGAAGGCTTTCTTAACAGCAGTGGATGCAGAAGTATCTTTCTGAATCTTACCACTTTTAATACCGGCCTCGACCCTTTCGCCGGTCAAAATTAATTCAGTAAATCCCGCGGAGGAACTCCCAATTAAATGATTGAAGAAAGGACCAGACAGGGTCCCCAGAAACATGTCAACTAGCTCTCTATCCGACAACGGAGGCTGCACCCTTCCATCCAGATTATGCCACTTCTGGGCATACTCTTTAAATCCTTCATTGGAAGCCATCCCCATACTTTGTAACTGAGTACGAGTGGGCGCCAAATCAGCATTGTATTGGTATTGACGGTAAAAAGCAGCAGCTAAGTCTTCCCAATTGTGAACCTCTGATCTCTCGAGTTGATAGAACCAGTCCAATTGTGTGCCTGACAAGCTGTCTTGGAAAAAGTGTACCCAAAGGTCTTTATCAGATGAGTGGGGTTGGATCTTTCTGACATACGATCTCAGATGCATCTTTGGGCAAGACAGACCGTCATACTTAGCAAATGTTGGTACTTTGAACTTGGGAGGAATGACGATCCCTGCGACCAACCCTAGTTCTTCAAAATCTAAACCAGGCACCCTCTGCAACTCCATGGCTACCAATATATCCTCAAGATTCTTATATTTCTCATCCGCCGGGGGATATTGTTGTTCGGAGTAGTCTTCGTCTTCTTCCTCTTCTTCCTCTTCAACCTCAGATTCAGAAGGTACAACAACCCCTTTTCCTTTACCAGCCCCTTCATCAGACGTTGAAGGGAACTCGAGAACCTTCCTAGCATTGCTTTCAAACCTTCTTCCAAAAGTGGCTACTCCGGGCCTCTTCTTCTTTTTCTCTTTATTCTTCTCCAACAGAGCTTTGAGGTCCTCTTGACCCTTTACCAAGGTCATTAGGAGTTGCTGGAATTGAGAATTCTGTGCTTGCAGATCCTTAACCGTTTGCTCCAAATCCATCTTGCTGAAATAAACAGCAGAAAGATAAGGAAACCTGGTGTGAAGACCTGTTTATGCATATGATGAATGGTATGTTATTCATGTAATGCATTCAAGGATTCAGAAATTCAAATTTGTTGCAAACAAAAAGGAACACACATCATATTAAGAAGAAATTGTTAGTACATAAGTGCCCCATGGGCAAAATATTACAAAATTCTTGATGTAAAAAGACATTGCGCATCCTCTTTGGTGCGATGTAAGTGTTGAGAGTTTCCTCCTCATGAAGTCGGCGGGTAAGCTCCAAAACCTTCTTCTCACTGGCATAGAAGCTGGCTTCAAAAGTATTTCGTTCTTCTTTGAGTTGGATCCAACTCTTTTGTAATTCTTCCAATGATGTTGGCATGTCAGGATGTAGGAGGGTGTATGGAACCTCTCCTTCCATAACATGCTCTTTGATCAAAGGGAGAATGTGAGGGTATGGCATCATGAGATTCTGGGCGCGAGTTCGTACCCACTTGAGGTAAGGCTCAAGGGGGATGGAATTTTTGTACCCCAGTGTCTTACTATCCACCTTGTTGGGCATCCTCCAAGCTCTGATGAACCTTTGTCGAAGTCCTTGCGCATCATTGTCGAAGTCAAAAACTAGGTCAGGAATCAGCATGTTATGAGGGCCATCCCTCCGAGCATATCCAAACTGTCTTAGAGCTAAACAGGGGTTGTAGGTAATAACTCCCCTAATGCCAAGTAGTGGGACATTAGGGAAATCTCCACAATGATCAATGATGATGACATTTTCTCTGGACCGAGAAGACCAATGAACATCAGAATGTGTGAGGGTCATCAACCGTTGTGACCACCTTAAACCCTGCTCATTCTTCAAAACTGATTGTGGAAGGTGAGAAATAAACCACCTTGCCAGGAGAGGAGTACAGCACATGAGAACACCTCTTTTCCTCATTGTTCGTGTGTAAAATGAGTGTAGGATGTCCACAAGCAATGTGGGTATAGGATTCCTGGATATGAAAATCTTGACAGCATTCACATCTATAAGTTGATCAGGGTTTGGGAACAAGACCAACCCATAGATGAGGAGTGCCGCAATCTCTTCAAAGGCTTGTAGATCAAGAGAATTCCAGCAGTCTTGTGCCTTCTCAAACAGAAACTTTGCCAAGAAACCCTTGACACCACTTCTGGTTTCCCAATGCCCCTTGATGTCAGATGGTTGCAAGTGTAATGCTTGAGCAACATCTTCAGGCTTTGGTTCTTTTTCCGTACCGTTGTAGGGTAGTTGATGAAGAATAGGAATTCTCAGGAGTTGAGAAAATTCCTCTAAAGTAGGCACTAGTTGGTAATCAGGGAATGTGAAACAGTGGTGTAGGGGGTCAAAGAACTGGAAGAGAACTTTCACCATGTCTTCTTCAATGTTGGAGTTGACCAAGTTGAGAAGTCTACCATGTCTTTCACTGAAGAGAGAATTCTCTGGAATCTTAGAAGTAAGCTCCTTGAGTTGAGGAGGGATTCTCACAAGGTTGACTTGAATTTTTTTCCTGCGAAGAGATTCCATTGAAGATGTGAAAAACACAAGAAGGGGGTTAAATTGTAAAACTTTAAATCAATTACAGACAACACGTTATTTCGCCTCTCTCCAACGAGGTCTTAATCCACTATATTCAACTGAATACAACAACCACTTTAACAACTGTTAAAGCCTTTTCGAGTCTAACCACAGACCGGTTTATCTCAAGGAAATTCTCTTACAGATAATTGAACAAAAGTGTGTTTGATGTTTTCTAATAAAACTCTATATCACAACTGTGATAATACACAATATGAAGCTTAGAATAAAACTAGAATGCTAATGCTATTGAGTAGGCGTGGTTGAAAGCTTTAGCAAATTGTATGAATGAGATCGTTTTCGTATGCGCGCGTGAAGAGTATTAGCCTTTTCTTTTCTCACACGGTCTTGTATAAATAGCCACTGAAGAGATACGTTGGTTGTCCATAAATCCATTTCAATGCTATTAACGTTCTTTCCTTTTTGAGAAGATCTTTGTATTGGAATAAAGCCGTTGGTAATAAATCTGTCTTGACTGCTTAGTAACGTTGACACTTCAGAGTCTTCTCTGCTTATGGTAATAAGAGTGTTCTTTCCTTTATGCTGACGCTTCTGAGTGCTGATGACTTGGTTAGGATCTTGATCAGAGATAGAGTATTTTATGCGCAGATTTTGTTCATCAAGCTTCAGCGTATAGCACATGTTATTTGATCTTCTGATGCTGACATATCTTCTGATGCTGATGTTGATACTGATATTCTGATTCTGATTCCATCAGATTTTTTGTAAATACACAACATCATTTTAAGTAGCATATATGTCTTATATAAATCTTACAATTGTAGAATCAAACTATGTTCTAACATCCATGACCTACAAAACAAGAACAAAGATGAAGATCTAAACCCTTGAAATGGTTAGTGGATGCATATGATTCTTTATGATGTTCATGATGTATGCACAAGCATATGTACAAGCATATCACAAAAACCATAGTTTCGGGCTTGCATGAGGTTTCATAGGTAATTACCCTCTTGAGTTCAGTTGGCTCAAACCTGTCCTATAAATAGTAACCGGGTTCTAAAGAGCTCAATAACACTGGATTGTTTTCTATGTTCATTGTTTTTGTTTAGCCACTTAACTAGCGACCAAAATATTCCAAGAAAACAACCCTTAATGAGTGTAGTATCGAGTATCTACCAACTTCGGACTGCACCAAAGCCGGTCATCTCACTACCCCTAATAAAAGGCCAAGATGGTCAAGTAAGGTTCTAAGAGTTCATCAGTGCTTTATGACATCACTCAGCGGCCCCGTATTCTCTTTGATTGACTCAAAGGCTACCGGTACTCACAAATATGTCACACTAATATAGCTATTGCTTCAACCATGTCGGTATACCCCGCACAGTTTCCACAATGTATTGCTATTTACCTATGAATGTTTCCCAAATCCGGGTAGAGGATTTCAAGCCCAAACAAGAGAACCAAATGTAAAGAAATCAAAGCAAACAATATAATCATGCAAAGGGTGATCTAAGCCCTAAAGTTACTCCACTTTTAGAGTTTTCCCCAGTAGAGTCGCTAGTTCTATGATACGGTGGGAGAACTGACTTGAGGTTTTGCGTTTGTGTTCGCAAATGTTTCGGTTTAGCAAGAGTCGCCACCGAATTTTTATTTTATCCTAAGGAAAGGTCAAAAAGCACAGGAAAGACCTTTGAGATGTTTTCTTGGGTTCGGGAAGTAGATTATAGAAAGGGAAGGTATTAGCACCCTTTCTATCCATGGTTATTCATGGGCTCTTAGTTACTTGCTTAGATCACTTGCTTTGCATTTTCAATTGTTTAAAATGGTGCTTTGTGTGTGTGGTTTTGAAAATGTTTTGAAAAAAGATGCCTTGTCTAGGAAACCTTTGTAATGATTCTTGTTTGGACATATACAAAGGTGTGTGTCTTTTTGAAAAGATATTTCAATATTTTGAAAGTTGTTTTGAAATTTTTTTGAAGTTGTGTTGTGAAGTGTGTTTGAAAATGGCAAGGATGTTTTGCAAGATTTTTGATCAAGTAACTAAGAGTTGTCTACCCCATTTTACTCAAAGATCTTTCTTATGTTTTTAACCCTTTTAACAGTGTTGTTTCACCATTGTATTTGGTGAACAACCTTGTGTTAGGATGTTAAACGAGACAGGCGCGGATCATCGTATAGACCATGATAGCAATAGTGTCAAGTATTTTTGACAATTTTCTTGAGGGACTTGATCATTTTGTTTAGGCAACTCAGATAGCATCATCGAGGGTGTGATCGGTGGAAATAGAACTGACTGTTTTTTAAGCTGGTTCGCGAAATGTCGCGGTAAGCAAGAGTCGCCATCGTCTTTTATGTTCTCTAACATGGAAAGGACAAAAGCACAGCAAAATTCCTTCTTTGAGAATGTTTCTCGGTTCGGGAGGTAGATTTATAGAAAGGGAAGGTGTTAGCACCCTTTCTATCCGTGGTTATCCACGGGCTCTTAGGTACTTGCTCTTATGTTTTCAAAAATTGTTTGCTTTTCAAGTGTTTGTGGGTTTTGAAAAAGTTTCGTTTGAAAAATTTCTAAGTAACTCTTGTATTTGTCCTCAAGAGTGTATGAAAAATTTGTTTGAAAACTTTTGAAAGTGTAGGTGCGAAAAATTGTTTTGTTTGTTTGAAAGAGCAAGTACCCATGAGATCTACCTACTCTAAGGAATTAGGCCGTGTAAGAGTCCTTTAGACAGTACTATCCCACTATTGAGAAGTAGGAAGTACCGTCGTTGGAGGTGTTCGGGTCAATTCGATTATAAGGGACATGTGTGGTCACCGAAGCAATAGTAGGACACCTTAGCGATAACCCTAATGTCCTAGATCCTTTTTATCCGAGGCAACCGTTTTGAGGCAACTGGATCATAGACAGGAGGGAGACCTCTAAAACACCCTATACTTGACGACCACGTTCGAGGCAACCGAGTGAGGCGTACCCTAGGAGTGGCATGTGCATGTGTGTTGTTTTCATGTTATGTTTATCTTGTACATGTATCATAGTGATCTACGAGTTGTTTTTAATTTTCATACAAGTCTTTCATGCATTTTAACAGTTAAGAGTGCGGTAAATAAACTGCGGAAAGGTAAATCTACACTATTACAAGGCGCGGGTCTATACATCGCCAAAAATATAACCCGTTTTGGAAAATAAATGCGGAAAGTAAAAGAAAGCGGTAAAATCCTAATTAACTATTACATCCTTTGAAACAGTTACATCAAATATAATAAAAAATAAGAATAATGTGCGAAAGAAATTAAATCAGAACGTCCTTAGGGTTTTGACCCTTTTTGAGAAAAAGAAAGAAAAGTGTCATTTTTTGCAATTAAATTAAATATTAAACCTAATAACTAATTAATTAAGTAATTAAGAAAAAAAAGTATTTTTTTGTGTTTTTATGTTTTTAATGAAAATAAAAAGAAAAGAAATTAAAAGTCAAGAAAACCCTAATTCTAGATTTATTTTATTTATTATAAAAAATGTCAAAATTACCTAATTAAAACTAAGTCAATTTGGTTAGTATTTATTTACAAAAATAATTATTAATAGTGAAAAGAATAAATAATAAAAATAAACAATGTTTTAAGTTTCTGATTTTTATATGAAAAATAATTAATTTATGAATTAATAATAATAATTAATAATAATTAATGAAAATTAGTAAAAAGAAAATAAAAGGAAAATTGAAAGAACCAGGGGGGTTGATGGACCCAAATAGGAGGTGTGAAGAAATTGCTGGCCCATTTGCTTCATAAGCCTGCTTTGACTTTGGGAATCGTCCAGGTACGCGTGGACTAAGGAGTACCATGGTCCTTCCATCTGAACCAGTAGATTAATGCTATGGCCACTTGGCGCTTGGACCACTGGAGGTTTATGGTGGAATGCATTGAATAGCCTGCATAGGAACACATTAGAAAAAATATTATTGAGTTTTAGGGGGACCTGGGAATCGAACCCAGGTCCCAATGATGAACGTCCACCTCACTGACCACTAGGCCATTATGTTGCATTTGTTAGTATTATGCTAAACAAATATAATATTAACAATCAATCAACATGCTGGAATTTATGAAAGTGCGCGCCATTATTTGAACGAGCCAGTGGTACGCTTCCACGTCTTCATCGTCCCCAGATTCCCTGTAAAAACAAAGCTAAATAGCGGGGGTTTTTAACCCCCACAACCTGCAAAAAGGGAAAATAGCGAATAGGTCTATGCATTATATAAATAGGGCGCGATGATTGCTTTGTGTTTGTCTGAATGCCACGAGTTCAACCATGGGTCTCATGAAGGCTAATTTTTCCTGTATAAAAAACCCCCAGTTTGAGAGCTTGGAAAACCTAATATTCAACAATGGCGTTTTACGATTCTGGGCATCATAAGGCAATTAACCAATACCAAAAGCTTCAGAAAGGTTAGAGCAATGCAAAGCAATGATTATAACATGATAATGATGCATAAAATGTGAGTTACGATTATGGCAAAATTATTCAAACCGTGAAACTGTTCTGGACGTTTCCTTGAGGTTAAACACTTGGTTTCGATTACAAATTGTTTCTGAGTATGCTAGCAATGTATTGGAATCAAGAAAAAGTATTGAATTGCGTTGGAACTTGGAAAACAGATTTCAAGTTTTCTCTGATTTTTTGGAATTGGCTTATGGTGTTTTGCAGCAACTTGCCCGTGTGAGGAATTAGGTTTGGCTTCAGTATATGTAATGGAATGAAAACTAGGGTAAATCTTGGTCAAGAATCCATGGAATTATGGTTTGCATATTTGATTTTCAATCAAATATTTTTACATCTTTTTGATTGATAAAACTTGCCAAACATGGAGATTTTGGTCCCCTTGATTGATACACAAAATCTTCAGCATGTGTTGAGTTTATTTGCATCACAAAAAGATTTGAAAACCATATCTTGGTATTTTCCTACAATTAAATCAATTAAATGAATTAATATTAATAAAAAATTCAATTAATTAATTAAAAATAAGAAAATAAATCAATTTAATCTCAATGGGTCGTGCATAGGCTTTGTACAAATATTCAAGAAGAAATTTGAGGCCCATTAGCAAAAATGATGTGTTTTGAGCAAAGTTGACTTTTGCAAATTCCCAAACATTTCCCAACTTCTCCAATGCATATCTTGCTCAATTTTGATCATATGAACATGTTCTTGGACATTTTGGAAAGGTCTTGAAGTCCTCTAACCAATGCCTTTGGTCCCATGTCATTTGGATTTACCAATATCAAGTTATGGTCTTTGACTTAAAATGCCTTTTTGTTGACTTTTGAAATTGACCTATAATGTAGAAATTGATAACTTTTGGTGAGAGCATTTCTTGGACTTGGAATGTGAAGATGAGTTGTTGGAAATGTCATCCCCTTAAAAATGAGCATTGGATGGGATTTTTCTGATGAACCATGAAAACATTATGCCCTGGTCAAGTTACAGTTGACTTTTCAGTTGTCCCAAAATGGAAACTTTTGCATCTTGATGATTTTTGAGCCATTCTTGTGGAATCATGATCAAGACTTGATCAAATGATGATTGTGGCTTCAAAATAATATGTTGACCAAATTTTTTGACTTTTGACTGTAAAATGACCATTTTGCCTCTGCAGTTGATTGTGAACCAAATGAAGCTTTTGATTGTGCAACTTGATGCTGTGAGTCTTGCGATTTGACATGTAGATGCTTGGAAATGTATATAGGCACTATGGGACTTGATTGAGCCACTGAAAGCCTCAAATTCACTGAAGGAACCAAAACCCTAATTATGACTGGCTTAGGAGGATGTTTGACTGGGCAACCCCTTGATCCATTTGAAGATTGATCTTGACAAATCTTGAAGAATATGGGAGGGCAAATTTTGGGGTACAACAGTTGCCCTTGTTCAATCTTCTTAGACCCGAGAATGTAGATTGGCTTGCGTGCCTTTCGTGATCCGAAGGTGGAAGATGATTGAACACTAGAGTGCCCAGAAATTTGCACTCGCATAGTGGAGTATCAGCAATGTGATGTCGGGAATGGGCTTATAGATGCCATTTGGAAAGATGGTGGATAGGAGGATGGGCTTATAGATGCCATCTAGAGGTGTGACAGAATCTTGTCGGGAATGGGCTTATAGATGCCACTTGGAAGTGTAATGGATAGTTGAGTCTGAATAAGAAGTAGAATGGCTTCCATGTCTGGAGCATATCTAGTCTATATCTAATTGCTGACGTCTGAATAAATAGTAGAATGACCGCCGTGTCTGAGGTATATCCATACTGTATCTGAGTGACAGAATGTCATCCGAATCTGGATCGTATCTGGAATGTCTTTTGAATGAATCTGGACTAAACAATAGAATAGCATCCGGGCTTGGAGCATCTCTAAGTTGTCTTTAGAAGTTTGAATCTGAATAAGCAGTAGAATAACATCCGGGTCAGGAGCATCTCTAAGCTATATTTGAAAAGAAATCTGAATAAGCAAAAGAACAACATCCATATCTGGAGCATTTCCCAGCTATATCTGAAAGGAAATCTGAATAAGCAAAAGAACAACATCCATATCTGGAGCATTTCCCAGCTATATCTGAAAGGAAAATCTGAATAAGTATCAGAATGTAGCCATATGTGGGTCGCATCTGAACCATCTCTAGAAGGGAATCTGGAATAAGCAATAGAATAGTATCCATGTCTGGAGCATTTCCAAGCCATCTCCGGAGAGAAATCTGAATAAGCAGTAGAATAACATCCGGGTCGGGAGCATCTCTAGGCCATCTCTGAAAAGCAACTCTGAATAAGCAACATAATATCATCCGGTTTGGAGCATATCTGAACTATCTCTGAGAAGAAACTTTGAACAAGCAAAAGAATAGCATCCATGTCTGGAGCATTTCCAAGCTATCTCTTTGAATAGGCAACTCTGAATAAGCAACAGAATAGCATCCTATTCTGGAGCATATCTGAACTATCTCTGAGAAGAAACTTTGAATAAGCAAAAGAATAGCATCCATGTCTGGAGCATTTCCAAGCTATCTCTTTGAGGAAACTTTGAATAAGCAATAGAATAACATCCGGGTCCGGAGCATCTCTAAGCTATCTCTGAAATCTCTTTAATGTAGATATGCCCTGGCTAGATAGAGGTATCGAATCCACAATCAATCGCTCACGGATATGCCCTTGCTAGATATAGGTATCGAATCTGGAATTACGGCAGTTGGTAGTAATCATCTTTGGGTTGACCTTTTTCCTGAAAAGGCAAAACGCCAGTTATATGCAATGTCATGATTCCTGAACTGCATGATTTTAAGATGTTCTCAAAAATAAATGAGATTTGTGTTGTATGATGCGTATGCATGCTATAATGTATGAAGATGTGATGTTTATGAATGTATTTTTGTCTAGGAAAATAAATCCTTGACGAATGCCGGGAAGTTAAATCCTGGGCTGATGTTGAAGAGTAGAGTTCTTCGTTTTCGCTGGGGATGATGGTTGCAAGAATAAACCGGTAGGAGAAGATGACTCCGTTGGGGAATAAACTTGTTGGAGAGATTACTCTGCAAGGAATTACTCTGTGGGAAGAGATACTTCGCTGAGATTTTAAAGATAACTCCGATGGGGATTCCGTTGATAAGCTCTGTTGGAAGATTTGATGAACTCCGCTGGGGATAGGAAGAACTTCGCTGAGGATGATATTTCCGTTGTAATTAGCTGAGGATAACCCAGTTATAAGCCCTGGTAGGGAATAACCTCTGAATAAAGTCGGGGAGATGCGTATGTACTCTGCAGGTGATAAGCTTCCAGACTCTACCAGGGATAAGCTTCCAGAATCTACTGGGGATAAGCTTCCGGAATCTACTGGGGAGGATGATTCAACTCTCCTGGGGACCCTTCTGGACTGTACTGGGGAAGTGGCTCCACTGGGGTGTCTGGTATTCCGCCGGGGAACAATCTTACATTAAGACTGTCGGGGATGCTTGCTTAGGAATATCTGTATACTCTGCTGGAGAATGTTGAGATTTTTTGGGGATACCCAACTTCCTTGAGGCTGACAACCGGCTAACTCTGCTTGGGGAGAGTGTTGCTGACTTGCTAGGGATACTGTGCCTTTTCGGGGCTGATGGGAGACCAACTCTTCTCGGGGAAGAGTATTGCTGATCCTTATCCTACTCTGCGGGGAGTGAAAGTATCTTGGTCCTGTTCTTCAACTGAACTTACCTTGGTATCTTGGTGGACAGAGTAGCTTGATCGTTCAGACAATTCTTATTGCCCCAGCTTCTGTGGGAGAAGGTACCTGTGGAGGTCTTGTTAACTGCCGATTGACCAATCTTCTTCTGGTAGGAAAATGACGAGATGACGGGACATAGTCGTACGCTTTGATCCCTAACTTTTGCCTGGACCGCCCTTTCGGGTTTTCAGTCCACCGGGATACCCATTTTTCCCAAGCCGTCTTTTCAGGTTTTCGACTTGCCGGGTGTACAAATTTTTTTTCATTTTTCATCCCTAATTTTTGCCCGAACCCTTTTGGTTCGTCGGGAAGCCCTTATTTTTGCCTAGGCCAGTCGACCTAGCGGGTCTTTGATTATGCGTAGTATTTTCTCGACCATGTCCATGCTCTCCGAATGTGGGGAGTTGTCACTGTCAGTGGCATTGTATTGCCATACCACCAGAAGATGTTTGATCAGGCAAGATTCATTGCTGGAATTCCTGTTCAATGCCCCAAGTGATTCAGATGGAGATTTGCCCCTGGTTATTTGGCATTTTGAGAGATTCTCCGAATCTTGACTGGGCTTCCCCATATGATAGACAATGATCACGTCTGCCCCTTGATTGAAAGTGCTTTTATTCATTAGACATTCGTCGTGCGAATTTCTCTGTTGTTCGAACAAATAGTCATATGCAAACAATGTTATATTAAAAATGCAACGCTTATGTCTGTCTTGAAGTTTTTGAAAATGCAGTTTTTTTCATAAAAACAAGTGAAATTTTTGTAAACTGTGATGTCAACTCGTTATTTTACCGCGAGCCTTAAGGAGTCAAGATACCTTTCGTAACAGTATGCTTTCGAACTAACCCATGCTTCAGCTAGGACTTTTGAGGGTTATAACGTGGCCTGGTTCACGGTTTAAGAAATAAAGGATAAAGGCTCAAATTATATTTGTACCCACCCGCTCTTCGTGATGTTCTTCAAACCTAAACTCAGTTGATCGTGCGTTAGACCTTGTTTGAGTCCTTGCCTTGATATTCCAGTGATGGTTCGGATGTTGATAGTTTATTTTGAGTAGGCAGTCATTTCTTTTTTGTCGAGGTTTGTAGGACCTCTTTCTTTTTTGATTTTGTTATCCCTGTTTTTTGCCTGAACTGTTTCTTTTGTGATTCACAGTCAGCGGGATGCCCCAGTTTTGCAAGTCTCCTTCATAGGTTTTGACTTATTGGGCTTTTATTTTGAGAAATAGTGACTGCCTGTCTTTATGATTATTCGGAACCATCACCATCTTTGTTTTGGAAGGACTCCTTTGATGCCGTTCATTGTTCACCTGGATCAACTGAGAGAACTACCCTGCCCCAGGTTATGATTAAGGGTTTTAATTTTCGAAAAGAAAACTCCTACTTCTTTGGCTCAAAGGGGTTGACGAGGGATTATCTTCCTTATAACTCTAGTGTTTAGGAATTGAAACAATGCGTGTACCTCAACAGCGGGGTCTGTTCAAAAGCATATTGTAGATCATGGTATCGTTTTCGTCATCCTCCCTTAAGAGGCTTAGAATTATTAATCGAGAGTTGATCATCACAGAAAAATGAAAGCAATTTTGAATATAATGAATACGAATAGATTAATTCAAACAGACATATGCGATGCGTTAATGGAATAAACAAGTTTTCTATGACATTAATTGTTTGTATAAGCAAAGAAAAATACAACTCGAAAATTCAAATAAAACAACAGCCTTCAATGATTTGGCAAAGGAGCAGTGATTATGTTTGGAGTCTCTGGTGCTTCAAACTGGACTTCCTTAGCATCAATCATGTCTTGGACCTTGTTCTTCAGAGCCCAACAGTTGTCCGTAGTATGCCCCGGTGTTATACCCCAAAATTTGCCCTCCCATATTCCTCAAGAAATTGCCAAGCCAAGCTAGAAAATTCCCCAAGGGTTGTGCAGTGCAACAGTCTCCCATACAGTCAAAATTAGGGTTTTGAGTTTGATCAAGAAAAGGAAGTTTTCAAAGGTTCAATCAAGTCTCATATGCTTACAAACATGGTCAAGCATCCCCATATCCAGTTTCAAGGCATTCAGCTCAAAATTGCACAGTCAAAACCCTAGATTGCACTACAGTCAACTGTAGGGGCAAAATGGTCATTTGGCAGTCAAAAGTTCAAATTTTTGGTCAACATATCATTTTGAAGCCACAAACATCATTTGATCAATGCTTGATCATGATTCTCAAAATTTGGCTCAGAAATCATCAAAGATGCAAAAGTTGCTATATTTGGACAGCTGAAAAAGTCAACTGAAATTGACCAGGGCATAACTTTCACATGGATTATCAGAAAAATTCCATCCAAAGCTCATTTTGAAGAGAAAGACATTTCCTACAACTCATCTTCATACTTCAAGTCCAAGAAATGCTCTCACAAAAAGTTATCAATTTCAACATTACAGGTCATTTTCAAAAGTCAACAAAAAGGGACTTTAGGTCAAAGACCATAACTTGAGATTGGTAAATCAAAATGACATGGGACCAAAGGCATTGGTTAAAGGACTAAAAGACCTTTCCAAAATGTCCAAGAACATGTGAAAAGCTTAAAAATTGAGCAAGTTATGCCTTGTAGAAGTTGGGAAATTTTTGTGAAATGGCAAAAGTCAACTATCCTTGAAAATCCAATTTTTGACAAAAGGGCCCCATTTTTTCCACTTGGTTCATCCTTGTCATGCCACACACGTGTCCCATGGCTAATTTCAAGACCAAATATTGATTTTTTATTTTATTTAATTTTTGATGATTTAATTCATTTTAATTCTTTGAAAATTCAAATAAAATTTAAAAAACCAATGGAATAGTGTCATGTGAACTTGGACAATTCCTATGTATCATGAACCAACTCAAGAAATCAGGCTAGGGTTTATTTGCACACTAGGTCTAGGTTTTGGCTAAAAAGTAGGAAAATGGTTAATGGAAGAAACCCTAAGACCAATTCTTTCCCAAGCATGGATTAAGGTCAAATAGCAAGCCTATTCCATTCCATGATGATCACTGAGTCCAACCCTAACTAGAACATAGCAAAAGGCTCGCTCAAAAGCCATTGGACAATTTGAAATTTTGGCCATATAATGCAAAACTGAAATCACTACTAGGGGACTTTTCAAGGCTTGATTCATATACCATTAGCATCCTGAGGCGTCACTGAACACATTCCAACCCTTAACCTCAATCAAAACGCCCTGAAACGGTAGCTACAAGTCCAACTGTACAGCATAATATTTGAAATCGTATTCTCCATTTTAAGCATCTTCATTGCATTTTAATTACATATTCGTGTTCCTTACAAAGTTTCCAAGCTAACCCTTATATTCAATTTGATTTTTGCACTGCATATAAGAATCCACCATGCGCGTTTTTTAGGTTTTCCAGCTTTTTGAATTAGGGCTTTTAGAATGGAGTAAAATCAAGCCTCAAGATCACTACCATTACAATCAGCATGCTCCAACGAACAAGAAGCATGCCTCGCGAACAATTTATGTCCAACAGGATCCTAATCGCTATTTTCTAAAATGCCTTCTATAGCAACGGGTTAAAACCGTTGCTTATTGCTTGTGTGTTTCAGAAAAAAAAAGAAGAACGAGGATGATGATGTGGTGGCATGCAGGGATTGGGAGGTTTAAAAGTTCGCGCGCGTCTCAAGAGCTGTGTCACTTTTCTTTTATATTATTTATATTATATTATATATTAAATGAAACACAAATGGTTCAGTGGCAGAGGGAAGCGCTTACAATGCTTATGACCTGGGTTCGAATCCCAGGCCTTGTAAAATTCCATATTATTTTTCAAAACAAGATTCTATGCTTTGCTAATGTCCAGGTGCACCATAGGCCATCATGATCCAAACGCATACGTGTCCCAGATGATCATCTAAGGGCTCAGAATCAAGGAATACCATGAGGACAAGTCAACAGGCGTGCACGTGGCTTAGAAAGTCAACAAATTGCCAGCAAATGGGCCAGGCTTTTCAAATCCACACCCCCCTGGTTTGCTTTATCATTTTTAGTTTTATTCTTTCTTTTATTTCTTATACTTGCTATTTATTTAATTAATTAGTTTATTTTTCTACAAAACATAAAAAAACATTCAAAAAATCAGAAAAGTCAAAAATTGTAATAATTATTTTATTTTAAATATTGTTTTTTTTTGTATAAACAATAACATGTAAAATGTTTAGTTTAATTAAGTTTTCAACTTTAATCCTTTTTAATAAAAATCCAAAAAAACTAGAATTTAGGTTTAATGACTTTTATTTTCTTTTTTTATTTTTTCCCTTTTTTTCAGAATAATAATGTTATTTATTTATTTCCATAAATCAAAAAATGTACATAAATTAACTTAGATTTAAATTAGGTTAAAAATTAAATCTTTTTTTCTTAATAACTTGAAAAACAATAGAATTAGGTCTAATATTCAATTTAATTTTAATTAATTTTTCTTTTTTTTCTTTTAAATCTAAAAAACCCAAAAATACCATTTTTCATTTAATTTTAATTTTAGATAACTTAATTATTTCTAATTCCTTTAAAGGGTCCAACGCCCTCGCATTTGAGTATTTTCTTTTTTCGCGCGTTTCATTTATTTATTTCTTTTGTGAATATAATGTACTTGTACCAAAGCCATGTAATAACTATTAGACATTTCTTTTCTGCAATTTATTTTAAAACGGGTCTGGATTAATTTGGCGTTGTAGACCCTCGCCCTTTGTAATAGCGTAGGACTTTTATCTTTTCCGCACTTTAAATTCCCGCACTTTTAACTGTTAAACAATAGCATGAAAGAATGAATGCCCAAAAATAAAATCGAATCGTTAGATCACCAATGCATGACAAGACAAACAATAAACTGAAAATGACACACAATTCGCACACACCACCCCTAGGGTACGCCTCACTGTTGCCTTTCGAAAGGTGGTCGTCGAGTATAGGACGTTTTAGTAAGTCCTTATGTCCATGACATGATCCAGTTGCCTCGAAACGGTTGCCTCGGAAAATAAAGGATCAATGGCATAAGGGTAGCTTCTAAGGTGTCCTACTGTTGCTCCGGTGATCACCATGTCCCTACAAACTCGAATTGACCCGAACACCTCCAACGGTGGTGCTACCTACCTCTCAATGGTGGGATGGCACCACTTTAAAGGACTCTTACACAGACGAATTCCTTAGGGTAGGTAGGTTCTCGTAGGTACTTGCTCTCTTCAAAAAAACAAAACAACTAATACTTTTCACACTAACACTTTCAAAAACTTTCAAAACAAACTTTTCAAAACACTCTGACGTACGAGTTAAACTGAAACTTTTCAAAGAATATTTTTTGAACTCACATTGAAAAGCAAGCAAACATTTTGAAAACACATTGAGCAAGTGCCTAAGAGCCCATGGATAACCATGGATAGAAAGGGTGCTAACACCTTCCCTTTCTATAACCTACCTCCCGAACCGAGAGCAATCTCTATAAAGGAATTTTTCTGTGCTTTTGTCCTTTCCAATTGGAGAAAATAAAAGACGGTGGCGACTCTTGCTTCCGCGACATTTCGCGAACCAGCTTTAAAACAGTCAGTTCCAGATCCACCGATCACAGAACTGGCGACTCTGCTGGGGAATTTAAGATAAACTTAAAGTGAGGTGTACCTTAGGGCTAGTTCATAACTGTGTTTTCAAATTGTTTTCCTTGTGTGCTTTATTATTGTGGGACTGTCTTGGGAGTTCTATAGATCCTAACCCGGATCTGGGGGATACCCTTTTAGAAAGTAGCAACAAGGCTGTGAGGGAACTGTGCGGGGTATACCGACATGGTTGAAACAGTCTGCTACGTTGATGTGGCACTTTGGTGTGTACCGGTAACCCTTGAGTCAGTCAAGGAGAGTACGGGGCCTCCATGTGGTGTCATGAAGCATCAACAGACCTTAGGAACCTTAATTGAACAATCTTGGCCTCTTTAGGGTAGTGAGATAACTGACTTTGGTGCAGTCCGAGGTTGGTTGATACTCGATACTACACTCAATTGAGGGTTGCTTTCCTGGAATATTTCGGTCGCCAGTTCAGTGGCTAAATCGAAACGATGAACAATGAAAGAAATCCCGTGATATTGGGAACCTTAGAACCCGGTTACTTTGATTAGGACAGGTTGAACCCACCAACTTCAAGAGGGTACTACCCAGACCCCATGCTGGCCTTAAACCTTAAGGGCCTGTATTGTGTGCCTTGTGTGCCTTACATGTTTGTCTTTGTAAATATCTGTGGTGTGTTTAATCATAGCATCATGACATCATCCAGCATCATATGCATCAACTAACCATTTCAGGGGTTCGAATTTTCATCTTTGTTCTTGTTTTGTAGGACATGGAAACTGTTCGTAGAAAGACAATTCCAATCAGTCTTGTAAGGATCCCTCCTCAGCTTAAGGAGCTTATATCCAGGATTCCCGAGAACTCTTCATTCAGTGAAAGGCATGGAAGTCTCATCAGCTTGGTCAATACCAACATTGAGGAAGATATGATAAAGGTCCTGTTCCAATTCTTTGACCCTCTGCATCACTGTTTCACCTTCGTGGACTATCAATTGGTACCTACATTGGAGGAGTTCTCCCGACTCCTGAAGATCCCTATCCTTGATCAGCTACCCTTCAACGGTACAGAAAAGGAACCTAAGCTTGAAGAGATTGCTAAAGCCTTGCACCTACAGTCATCTGACCTCAAGGGACATTGGGAAGTTAGAAGTGGTATCAAAGGGTTCTTAGCCAGGTTTCTGTTTGAAAAGGCCTATGAATGTTGGAACTCCCTTGACTTACAAGCTTTTGAAAAGGTTGTGGCCCTTCTTGTTTATGGTTTGGTGTTGTTCCCTAACCCAGACCAGCTCATTGATATCAGTGCTGTCCAGATCTTTATGTCCAGGAATCCTATACCTACGTTGCTGGGGGACCTCCTTCACTCATGTTACACTCGAACCATGAGAAAAAGAGGTGTCCTTATGTGTTGCACTCCTCTCCTGGGAAAGTGGTTTATTTCGCACCTTCCACAATCAGTCCTGAAGAACGAGCGGGGTTTGAGATGGTCACAGCGGTTGATGACTCTTACACATGCAGATATACATTGGTGCCCTAGGTCCAGAGAAGATGTCACTATCATTGATCGTTGCGGGGAGTATCCTAATGTTCCTTTACTTGGAATCAGAGGGGGTATTACTTATAGTCCATGCCTGGCTTGGAGACAATTTGGTTATGCTCGGAGGGATGGTCCTCATGACATGTTGATACCTGACATAGTTTTTGACTTCGACAACGATACTCAAGGACTTCGCCAGAGATTTATCAGAGCTTGGAGGATGCCTAGTAGGATAGACAGCAAGACACTGGGGCACAGGAACTCCATCCCTTTGGAGCCTTACCTCAAATGGGTACGAGCCCGCTCTCAGAAGTTAGTAATGCCTTATCCTCACATGCTTCCAGTAATCAAAGAGCCTGCCTTGGAAGGGGAAGTGTCTCATGTTATTCAGCACCCTGATATGCCCACATCCTGGGAAGAGATGCAGAAGAGTTGGATCCAGCTTAAAGAAGAAAGGAATTCTCTTGAGACTAGTTTGCATGCCAGTGAAAGGAAGGTCTTGGAGCTCACCCGCCTGTTGCACGAGGAGAGGAACCTCAACACTTACATAGCTCCAAAGAAGATGCGCAACATATTTTGGGATTGGGATTGATTTGATCTTTTTGTACTTTTGCCCATGAGGCTTTGATGTATTAAAACAATGATTTTCTTAATAGTAACGTGTGTTCCTTTTGGTCTACAACGAATTTGAATTTTCGAACCCTTGAATGCATCGCATAAACACATATCATTCATCATGTGCATCATAGGTACTCTTCTTTTCAGGTTGTTTACCGTTCTTCGCTGTTTATTTCAGCATCATGAACCCTCCTGAATCATCAACCGAGGCATCCATCAAGGCTCTTCAGGCGCAGAACGTCCAGTTTCAGGCGCAAAACGCCCAATTTCAGGAGCTGATCAAGGGCTTGGCTCAGGGTCAACAAGAGTTGAAGACCATGCTTCTGAAGAAGACTAAGAAGAAGAGGAGGACTGTGCTATTTAACACTGGGAGCAGACTCGGGAACACTTTGGTTGAAGCTGAAAGGACTCCTCCATCTGTGACGGAAGGTAGTCACCATGAAAGGGAGGTCACTACTCCTGTGGGCTCTGATACTGAAACAGACTTCAACGACGACCAGTACCCTCCTGCTGAAGACCGGTACAAGCAGCTGGAAGACAGATTAAAGGCTGTGGAAGTTCAGCGGGTGCCTGGATTGGATTTCGGAGACTTGGGGTTATCTACTGGAGTGGTGATCCCGCACAAGTTCAAAACACCTGCCTTCGTGAAGTATGATGGGGCTTCCTGTCCCAAGATGCACCTCCGTTCTTATGTAAGGAAGATCCAGCCTTACACAGCAGACAAGAACCTTTGGATCCACTTCTTCCAGGAGAGTCTTTCAGGGACTCACCTCGACTGGTTCTATCAGCTAGATGGAATCAGCATTCGTAACTGGGAGGATCTGGCCACTGCTTTTTACAAGCAGTATCAGTATAATGCCGACCTCGCTCCTACACGTACCCAGCTCCAGGGTATGTCGCTAGGGTCGGGTGAAGGTTTTAAGGAGTACGCCCAGAAATGGAGAGACCTGGCTGGCAGGGTGCAGCCACCATTGACTGATCGGGAGTTAGTAGACATGTTCTTGGGGACCCTATCTGGTCCGTTTTTCAATCATCTCATTGGTAATTCCTCTGCTGGGTTTACTGATCTGATCCTGACTGGTGAAAGGATCGAGGCCGGTATAAAATCGGGGAAGATACAGAAAGGCGCCTCCTCCAGTACTGAGAAGAAGCCCTTCAAAAAGGAGGCTAGTGCTGTATATGGCTCCCGGAGAACAGAGCGACCTGAACACCGCCAATCTGTCAGTGCGGTAATGATTGCCAAACCTGCTGCCGCTCCTCGGCCAACTAATCCTCAAAAGTTTGAAAGACTCCGGAGAGAGTTTACCCGGTTAAGCATGACCTTATCACAGATCCTGCCACAGTTGCTATCCACCAATTTAGTGACTGTCAAGGAGGCTCCAAAGTTTCCCAACACTGCATCTCCCAAGTTCAATCCAAACGCTCGCTGTGCTTATCACTCTGATAGCCCGGGGCATAACACAGATGACTGTTGGGCCCTAAGGAACAAAGTTCAAGACCTCATTGATGCGAAGGAGATACAGTTTGAGGCGCCCGAGAAGCCGAATGTTGTAACTGCTCCCATGCCCCAGCATGGAGTGAATGCTGTTGAAGAGGATTTGTATGTAGCTTCGGTGGATGATGTTGCTACTCCGTTGCTGATGGTCAAGAGGAATCTGTTGCTAGCCGGTTTATTTCCGGGATGTAGCGAAAGTTGCCCTCTATGTGTTGCTTCCCCTGCTGGTTGTTCTCTGTTGAAGTCAGGCATCCAAAACCTGATAGATAGTAGAGAGATTTTGTTCGAAAAGACTATTGTTCCTGCTGCTCCTGTTGAAGAAGTGTCGATCGTTACCATCTTCAACAACTATTCCGAGGCTCCTTCAAAGAAGCCTATACAAATTTTGTCAGTTCACAAGAGTGCTCCCATCACCATTACTGTTCCGGGGCCTATGCCCTACAAATCTGATAAGGCTATCCCCTGGCACTATGGGGCAGATGTTTATGTTCTGGGTGTGAAACAAGAGTTCAACATTGATACTGGTGTCTCCAACATCACCGGGCCTGCTAAGGTCACTCGTAGTGGAAGACTGTTCTCGCCAGACATTGCTCCTCCGGCAATTCATAGGCCTTTGATCTTCACACCTGCCAGTGTGCCTGTTTCTCCCTCTGACCAAGTATCCACCCCTGCTGCTGAGTCATCTGATACTCGGGGCAAGGGAATTGCTGCTGATATGCCTGCCAGGACGGAGGCACCAAAGACCATTGTTGAGGCTTCCAAACAGGAAATGGAAGAAATCCTCAAGATAATAAAGAAAAGTGATTTCAACGTTGTAGAACAGCTGGGGCACACCCCCTCTAAAATCTCCATGTTGTCACTGCTGTTGTGTTCAGAGGCCCATGCAAAGGCTCTGATTGCTTTCTTAAAGACTGCCCACGTACCCCAAGATACGACTGCTGACCAGTTCACCGATTGTGTGGCCAACCTAACTGCTGATAATGGCCTGGGTTTCTCTGATGCCGATCTGACAGCAAAGGGGAAGAACCATAATGATGCCCTGCATGTCTCCATTGAATGCAGGGGCACTACTCTTGCTCATGTGCTGGTTGACACAGGTTCTTCATTAAATGTGCTGCCCAAGAAGGCTCTGGATAGGCTGGATTGTGAGGGTCTAGAGCTCAAACCAAGTAGCATTGTTGTCCGGGCCTTTGACGGGTCCAAAAGAATGGTGCATGGTGAAGTGGACATCCCAATCAGGGTTGGGTCACAAGTATTTGATTCAAAATTCTATGTGATGGACATCCATCCGTCCTATTCTTGTTTGCTGGGTCGCCCATGGATCCACAAGGCTGGAGTTGTGACCTCCACATTGCATCAGAAGCTCAAGTACCCGGTCAGGGGGAAGATCGTAACAGTGCAAGGGGAGGAGGAATACATGGTCAGCCACCTCAACTCTTTCAGATACGTAGAAATGGATGGGGAGTTCATTGAAACCCCCTTTCAACATTTTGAGGAGGTACCACCAACCTTGGCAGCAGCAGAAGATGAAGAGGTTTCTCCTATGAAGATGGCCTCCTTAAAGGACGCCCGGGCTGTGATCGAAAAAGGTGAATGTGCAAATTGGGGCAAGCTCCCTGATCTTACTCCTAAGACTAACAAGTTTGGGCTGGGTTTCACCACAGAAGCTCAGAAAGCGGTGCGCAAGGCAAGAATTGGAAGACCTCCGGTGCTCATCACTCACTCTGAAGTGAATGCTATTGGAGAGGAAGATGAAGTGGAAGAGTCAGAGTTCGATAGCTGGATCTACCCGACGGCCGACGGTGGATTGACCAATTGGACTGCTAAAGATTTTACACCCATAACTTTTGTTCCTCAGTAATGAATTTCTTTGTTTTTGATTTGTAATAAACAATAATTTGAGACTATATGGCCCGGTGTCTTACCCGGGGCACCGTGGTTTTATTTATGAGGGCTTTTGATTGTCACTATCATCTACCATGAATAAAAGCATTGGACGTTTTTCACAATTCAAATTTTGCGCTCCTTTTCTTTTCTTTACATATTGCAAAACAGCTGTATTTACACACACACTCACTCATACAGGTTTCAATCCACTCTGGATCTCACTGGTAACGACTCTGCTACTGCCAGTTATGACTTCGAAAATCCGATCAACTTAGCCGCAGACGAAGGTGAAGATGATTGCGAAGTGCCTGGTGAACTTGCAAGACTGTTACAACAGGAAGAGAGGGCAATTCAACCCCATGAAGAGCCAGTGGAAATAATAAACTTGGGTACTGAAGAAGACAAGAAAGAGGTGAAGATTGGTGCCAACCTAGAACTCAGTGTGAAGCAACGGTTGACTCAGATGCTGCATGACTATAGAGAAATCTTTGCCTGGTCCTACGAAGATATGCCCGGATTAGACACCGACATTGTGGTCCATCACTTGCCAACTAAAGAAGATTGCCTTCCGGTTAAGCAAAAGGTCCGTCGTATGCGTCCAGAGATGTCTGAGAAGATTAAAGCCGAGGTTATGAAGCAGTTTGATGCCGGGTTTCTTGCAGTGACTTCTTACCCTCAGTGGGTTGCTAATGTGGTGCCGGTACCTAAGAAAGACGGCAAGGTCAGGATGTGTGTCGACTACAGGGATCTGAACAGAGCCAGCCCCAAAGATGACTTCCCTCTGCCCCACATTGATGTCCTTGTTGATAATACAGCTCAGCATAAAGTGTTCTCTTTCATGGATGGTTTTTCAGGCTACAATCAGATCAAGATGGCTCCGGAAGACATGGAAAAGACTACATTTGTTACTCAGTGGGGCACCTTCTGCTACAAAGTCATGCCTTTCGGACTGAAAAATGCTGGGGCAACCTACCAACGTGCCATGGTTACTTTATTTCATGATATGATCCACCATGAGATAGAAGTGTATGTGGACGACATGATCGCTAGGTCCCAGACTGAGGAAGAACACCTTGATCATCTGCAGAAACTGTTTGACCGGTTGAAACTGTACAAACTAAGATTGAACCCGAACAAGTGCACCTTCGGGGTAAGATCTGGAAAGTTGCTAGGCTTCGTGGTAAGTGACAAGGGAATTCAAGTGGACCCTGCTAAGGTCAAAGCCATTCAAGAGATGCCAGCTCCTAAAACAGAGAAGGAGGTCAGAGGCTTTTTAGGACGCCTGAATTACATTGCTCGGTTCATCTCACACTTAACTGCTACCTGCGAACCAATCTTCAAGCTGCTGAAGAAAGATCAGGTAGTACGTTGGAATGATGAATGTCAGGTTGCTTTTGACAGAATCAAGGAATATCTCCAAGAACCACCCATCCTTATGCCACCAGTTGAAGGGAGACCTTTGATACTTTACCTGACAGTGCTTGATAATGCAATGGGGTGTGTGCTGGGGCAGCATGACGAGTCTGGCCGAAAAGAGCATGCCATTTATTACCTTAGCAAAAAGTTTACCGACTGTGAGACCCGATACTCACTGCTTGAGAAAACTTGCTGCGCTTTGGTATGGGCTGCTCGCCGGCTGAGACAGTATATGCTGACTCACACTACCTTGTTAATCTCAAAAATGGATCCTATAAAGTACATATTCGAAAAGCCTGCTCTGTCTGGGAGAATTGCAAGGTGGCAGATGATCTTGACGGAATACGATATTCAGTACACGACCCAAAAAGCCATCAAGGGAAGTGTATTGGCAGACCACTTAGCACATCAAGCTGTGGATGACTACCAATCCATGAACTTCGAGTTTCCAGATGAAAGCATTATGATAGTAACTGACTGTGAAATACCTGGACCGGATGAAGGACCTGAACCAGGATCCCGATGGTCTATGCACTTTGACGGAGCCTCCAATGCTTTGGGAAATGGTATCGGCGCCATAATCGTATCTCCACAAGGTACTCATACTCCACTCACCGCCCGGCTGTGTTTCAACTGTACCAACAACATGGCGGAGTATGAAGCGTGTATTATGGGTCTTCAAGCGGCGATCGACCTGAGGATCAAATTTCTGAGTGTCTTCGGAGATTCCGCTCTTGTGATCAATCAGATCAAAGGAGAGTGGGATACGAAACATCCAAACTTGATTCCTTACAAAGAATGTGTGTTGGCCCTGATCCCCCACTTCACAGAGATAACATTTGAGCACTTTCCAAGAGAAGAGAATCAGCTGGCGGACGCGTTAGCTACAATGTCTTCAATGTTCAAGGTTAAATGGGATAATGAAGCTCCCCGGATCATCATCTGGAAATTGGACGAACCGGCATACTGTTGTGATCTCGAAACTGAATTGGTAACTGAGAAGCCTTGGTACCACGAAGTGAAGAGATACCTAGAAGCTCAGGAATACCCTGAAGGAGCGTCTGTCAATGATAAGAAATTCCTGAGGAGGTTTGCAGCCAAGTTCTTTCTTAGCAATGGCATCTTGTACAAGCGAAACCAGGATTCAACCCTATTGCGTTGTGTAGATAAGACTGAAGCAGAAAGAATCATGGAAGAGCTACATGAAGGGACCTTTGGTACACACTCCAGTGGGCATACCATGGCGAAGAAGATCCTACGGGCAGGGTATTACTGGTCCACCATGGAAGCTGATTGCTACCAACATTCCAGGACGTGCCACAAATGCCAGGTTTATGCAGACAAGGTGCATGTTCCTCCGGTTCCCCTGAATGTTCTGACTGCGCCTTGGCCATTTGCAATGTGGGGCATAGACATGATCGGTGAGATTAAACCTACGGCATCTAATGGACATCGCTTCATCCTAGTGGCGATTGATTATTTCACGAAGTGGGTTGAGGCAGCATCCTATGCTACGGTAACTAAGACTGTCGTGGCACGGTTCATTCGGCACAACCTGATCTGTCGGTACGGTGTCCCTGAGCGGATTATCACAGATAACGGTACCAATCTGAACAATAAGATGATCACTGAGCTCTGCGAACAGTTCAAGATACAGCACCACAATTCTTCTCCTTACAGACCGAAGATGAATGGAGCTGTAGAAGCAGCTAATAAAAACATCAAGAAGATCGTACAGAAGATGACAGTAACGTATAAAGATTGGCACGAGATGTTACCGTTCGCTCTACATGGGTATCGTACCTCAGCTAGGACGTCAACCGGGGCAACTCCTTTCTCTCTGGTTTATGGCATGGAGGCAGTCTTGCCGATTGAAGTACAAATTCCTTCTCTTCGGATAATGAAGGATGCAAATCTGAATGAAGATGATTGGATCCAGACACGACTTGATCAGCTCAACCTTATTGACGAAAAGAGACTTGCTGCTATCTGTCATGGTCAGACGTATCAGAAACGAATGATCAGGGCATTTAACAAAAAGGTCAGACCACAGGAATATCAAGTCGGGGATCTGGTGATCAAGCGAATCATCCTGCCTCAGAGTGATCCAAGGGGCAAATGGACCCCTACGTACGAAGGGCCATTTGTGGTTAAGCATGTGTTCTCAGGAGGAGCAATGATATTAACCAACATGGACGGTGACGACCTTCCTCACCCCGCCAATGCAGACATAGTCAAAAAGTACTACGCATGAAAAAAAGACCCGCTAGGCTGACATGTCTAGGCAAAAATTAGGGCTTCCCGTCGAACCAAAAGGGTTCGGGCAAAATGAAGGGATGAAAATGAAAAATCTGTACACCCGGCAAGTCGAAAACCTGAAAAGGCGGTTTGGGCAAAAATGGGTATCCCGGTGGACTGAAAACCCGAAAGGGCGGCCCAGGCAAAAATTAGGGATAAAAGCGTAATACTATGTCTCATTGGATCACTTTGCATCCAGAATCCGGTATCTACATCAAGACGGCATCGATCAGTCAGCTTCACCTTCAACCAAGGTCATCAAGTGATGAGACGCACAGAGTTATAAAGGCGATAGCGGAGTTGAAACCCAGTGGATCATTCATCTTTCACACAGCTGTTTTATTTTCTTTTGTACAAAACTTGTATAAATTCCCTTGTTCGGCGACGTTTCTCTTACTAGGACGTCAGCCTCTTGTACACAAAACGCCTATTCACAGGCTATTCAAAATCAATACAAATATACTTTTCAGTTAAACGTGCCAACTGTTTTTCTTTTTTCTGTTTTGTTTTGCGAAGAACGTCCAAGGTTTAATTTGTGATATATGCATTGACAATGATTTGCTAACTCATAAATATTTGCATACGAAACAAAGAATTAATTGCAGGTGACACTAGAAACAGGGGCAATAAAGAGTGGTCTGAGCAGTCTAATTGTTCTATTCTCCAAGGTACCAAAGTAGGTTCAGCTAAAGAACCTAACCAGGCATCTTAAATTCCCCAGAGAGTGAGACAGCAAGTCAGTGCATTCTTCCCCAGCATATCAAAACTATCAAAACCTCCCCAGGAGAGTCCCATCCAAGTTCCCCAGGAAAGATGGAATTCATCTCCCCAAGTAGTAAGCTTATCCCCAGTATATTCTGGAAGCTTATCCCTAGCAGAGCACGAACGCGTCGTCCGGCTTTATTTAAAGAGTTATTTCCTCAACAGGATATAACTAGGTTATCCTCAGCCAAAAGCCAAGGGAAGGTCATCGTCAACGTAGTTCTTTCCTATCCCCAGCGAAGTCAATTCAACACTTCCAATACAACAACGGTATCCCCAACAGAGTTGCTATCAACATTCAGCAAGGCATCACTCTTCCCACAGAGTATTGCTTTCCAGCATGATCGTTAGAGTATCTTTTCTCCCCGCAGAATCTTCCATTCGCCAAGTTTATTCCGCAACGGAGTCATCTTCTCCTACCGGTATCCTTGCCACTATCATCCCCAGCGGAAGGGAAATCTATTCTTCAAACATCAGCCCGGGATAGGACTTCCTGGCACCCGTCAAAGAGTTTACGTTCCTAGACGAAAACATACATAAAACATCACGTACATCATTATAGCATGCATAACGCACTGCATCATACAAATCTCATCTATGTTGAGAACATCATTGCTTGATCCATATCATGCATTGCATATGACTGACTTTTACCTTTCAGGGAAGATCCAGTTAAGTTCTCAAGCTACATTTCAAGACCTAGACTGGTTCAGTCAAAGGCCTTCTCTGGTTCAGTTAAATCATCCCAAGATTTTCCTGATGCTTATCCCTTTGAAGACATTTCAAGACCTAGACCGGTTCAGTTAAATCGTCCCAAGATTTTCCTGATGCTTATCCCTTTGAAGACATTTCAAGACCTAGACCGGTTCAGTTAAATCGTCCCAAGATTTTCCTGATTGCTTATCCAGTCAAAGGCCTTCTCTGGTTCAGTTAAATCGTCCCAAGATTTTCCTGATTGCTTATCCAGTTGAAGACATTTCAAGACCTAGACCGGTTCAGTTAAATCGTCCCAAGATTTTCCTGATTGCTTATCCAGTCAAAGGCCTCCTCTGGTTCAGTTAAATCGTCCCAAGATTTTCCTGATTGCTTATCCAGTGGAAGACATTTCAAGACCTAGACCGGTTCAGTTAAATCGTCCCAAGATTTTCCTGATTGCTTATCCAGTCAAAGGCCTTCTCTGGTTCAGTTAAATCGTCCCAAGATTTTCCTGATTGCTTATCCAGTTGAAGACATTTCAAGACCTAGACCGGTTCAGTTAAATCGTCCTAAGATTTTTCTGATTCTTACCCAGTCAAAGGCCTCTCTGGTTCAGTCAGATCGACCCTAAGATCTCCCTGATTCTTATCCCAGTAGAAGACACCCCAGATTTTTCTCAACGAGCGTTGTTGAAGTTAAAGTCGCCCAAGGCTCTCTTACCATTCATGCTAAGGTAGTAATCATCCCTGGTTCTTGCATCGCCGTTTGAAGCTCCAGACTCAGCTCCTGTAACCAGTCAGGACACATCTATACCAGGCATCTAAAAATCAGCTCCTGCAACGTGTCAGGTACTCATTTTCTGTTTTGCAGGTATGCAGGTTCTAGCGAAGGAATCTCTTACGCAATCAAAACATCCAGATGGCATCTATAAGCCCATTACCCTCATTGCCAACATGTGAGCGCAAATTTCCGGGCACTCTAGTGTCCAATCATCTTTTACCCTCGGATTACGAAAGGCACGTCAGCCAATCTACATCCTCAGGTCTAAGAAGATTGAACAGGGGCAACTGTTATACCCCAAAATTTGCCCTCCCATATTCCTCAAGAAATTGCCAAGCCAAGCTAGAAAATTCCCCAAGGGTTGTGCAGTGCAACAGTCTCCCATACAGTCAAAATTAGGGTTTTGAGTTTGATCAAGAAAAGGAAGTTTTCAAAGGTTCAATCAAGTCTCATATGCTTACAAACATGGTCAAGCATCCCCATATCCAGTTTCAAGGCATTCAGCTCAAAATTGCACAGTCAAAACCCTAGATTGCACTACAGTCAACTGTAGGGGCAAAATGGTCATTTGGCAGTCAAAAGTTCAAATTTTTGGTCAACATATCATTTTGAAGCCACAAACATCATTTGATCAATGCTTGATCATGATTCTCAAAATTTGGCTCAGAAATCATCAAAGATGCAAAAGTTGCTATATTTGGACAGCTGAAAAAGTCAACTGAAATTGACCAGGGCATAACTTTCACATGGATTATCAGAAAAATTCCATCCAAAGCTCATTTTGAAGAGAAAGACATTTCCTACAACTCATCTTCATACTTCAAGTCCAAGAAATGCTCTCACAAAAAGTTATCAATTTCAACATTACAGGTCATTTTCAAAAGTCAACAAAAAGGGACTTTAGGTCAAAGACCATAACTTGAGATTGGTAAATCAAAATGACATGGGACCAAAGGCATTGGTTAAAGGACTAAAAGACCTTTCCAAAATGTCCAAGAACATGTGAAAAGCTTAAAAATTGAGCAAGTTATGCCTTGTAGAAGTTGGGAAATTTTTGTGAAATGGCAAAAGTCAACTATCCTTGAAAATCCAATTTTTGACAAAAGGGCCCCATTTTTTCCACTTGGTTCATCCTTGTCATGCCACACACGTGTCCCATGGCTAATTTCAAGACCAAATATTGATTTTTTATTTTATTTAATTTTTGATGATTTAATTCATTTTAATTCTTTGAAAATTCAAATAAAATTTAAAAAACCAATGGAATAGTGTCATGTGAACTTGGACAATTCCTATGTATCATGAACCAACTCAAGAAATCAGGCTAGGGTTTATTTGCACACTAGGTCTAGGTTTTGGCTAAAAAGTAGGAAAATGGTTAATGGAAGAAACCCTAAGACCAATTCTTTCCCAAGCATGGATTAAGGTCAAATAGCAAGCCTATTCCATTCCATGATGATCACTGAGTCCAACCCTAACTAGAACATAGCAAAAGGCTCGCTCAAAAGCCATTGGACAATTTGAAATTTTGGCCATATAATGCAAAACTGAAATCACTACTAGGGGACTTTTCAAGGCTTGATTCATATACCATTAGCATCCTGAGGCGTCACTGAACACATTCCAACCCTTAACCTCAATCAAAACGCCCTGAAACGGTAGCTACAAGTCCAACTGTACAGCATAATATTTGAAATCGTATTCTCCATTTTAAGCATCTTCATTGCATTTTAATTACATATTCGTGTTCCTTACAAAGTTTCCAAGCTAACCCTTATATTCAATTTGATTTTTGCACTGCATATAAGAATCCACCATGCGCGTTTTTTAGGTTTTCCAGCTTTTTGAATTAGGGCTTTTAGAATGGAGTAAAATCAAGCCTCAAGATCACTACCATTACAATCAGCATGCTCCAACGAACAAGAAGCATGCCTCGCGAACAATTTATGTCCAACAGGATCCTAATCGCTATTTTCTAAAATGCCTTCTATAGCAACGGGTTAAAACCGTTGCTTATTGCTTGTGTGTTTCAGAAAAAAAAAAGAAGAACGAGGATGATGATGTGGTGGCATGCAGGGATTGGGAGGTTTAAAAGTTCGCGCGCGTCTCAAGAGCTGTGTCACTTTTCTTTTATATTATTTATATTATATTATATATTAAATGAAACACAAATGGTTCAGTGGCAGAGGGAAGCGCTTGCAATGCTTATGACCTGGGTTCGAATCCCAGGCCTTGTAAAATTCCATATTATTTTTCAAAACAAGATTCTATGCTTTGCTAATGTCCAGGTGCACCATAGGCCATCATGATCCAAACGCATACGTGTCCCAGATGATCATCTAAGGGCTCAGAATCAAGGAATACCATGAGGACAAGTCAACAGGCGTGCACGTGGCTTAGAAAGTCAACAAATTGCCAGCAAATGGGCCAGGCTTTTCAAATCCACACCCCCCTGGTTTGCTTTATCATTTTTAGTTTTATTCTTTCTTTTATTTCTTATACTTGCTATTTATTTAATTAATTAGTTTATTTTTCTACAAAACATAAAAAAACATTCAAAAAATCAGAAAAGTCAAAAATTGTAATAATTATTTTATTTTAAATATTGTTTTTTTTTTTGTATAAACAATAACATGTAAAATGTTTAGTTTAATTAAGTTTTCAACTTTAATCCTTTTTAATAAAAATCCAAAAAAACTAGAATTTAGGTTTAATGACTTTTATTTTCTTTTTTTATTTTTTCCCTTTTTTTTCAGAATAATAATGTTATTTATTTATTTCCATAAATCAAAAAATGTACATAAATTAACTTAGATTTAAATTAGGTTAAAAATTAAATCTTTTTTTTCTTAATAACTTGAAAAACAATAGAATTAGGTCTAATATTCAATTTAATTTTAATTAATTTTTCTTTTTTTTCTTTTAAATCTAAAAAACCCAAAAATACCATTTTTCATTTAATTTTAATTTTAGATAACTTAATTATTTCTAATTCCTTTAAAGGGTCCAACGCCCTCGCATTTGAGTATTTTCTTTTTTCGCGCGTTTCATTTATTTATTTCTTTTGTGAATATAATGTACTTGTACCAAAGCCATGTAATAACTATTAGACATTTCTTTTCTGCAATTTATTTTAAAACGGGTCTGGATTAATTTGGCGTTGTAGACCCTCGCCCTTTGTAATAGCGTAGGACTTTTATCTTTTCCGCACTTTAAATTCCCGCACTTTTAACTGTTAAACAATAGCATGAAAGAATGAATGCCCAAAAATAAAATCGAATCGTTAGATCACCAATGCATGACAAGACAAACAATAAACTGAAAATGACACACAATTCGCACACACCACCCCTAGGGTACGCCTCACTGTTGCCTTTCGAAAGGTGGTCGTCGAGTATAGGACGTTTTAGTAAGTCCTTATGTCCATGACATGATCCAGTTGCCTCGAAACGGTTGCCTCGGAAAATAAAGGATCAATGGCATAAGGGTAGCTTCTAAGGTGTCCTACTGTTGCTCCGGTGATCACCATGTCCCTACAAACTCGAATTGACCCGAACACCTCCAACGGTGGTGCTACCTACCTCTCAATGGTGGGATGGCACCACTTTAAAGGACTCTTACACAGACGAATTCCTTAGGGTAGGTAGGTTCTCGTAGGTACTTGCTCTCTTCAAAAAAACAAAACAACTAATACTTTTCACACTAACACTTTCAAAAACTTTCAAAACAAACTTTTCAAAACACTCTGACGTACGAGTTAAACTGAAACTTTTCAAAGAATATTTTTTGAACTCACATTGAAAAGCAAGCAAACATTTTGAAAACACATTGAGCAAGTGCCTAAGAGCCCATGGATAACCATGGATAGAAAGGGTGCTAACACCTTCCCTTTCTATAACCTACCTCCCGAACCGAGAGCAATCTCTATAAAGGAATTTTTCTGTGCTTTTGTCCTTTCCAATTGGAGAAAATAAAAGACGGTGGCGACTCTTGCTTCCGCGACATTTCGCGAACCAGCTTTAAAACAGTCAGTTCCAGATCCACCGATCACACCCGGGCTATCAGAATGGTATGCACACCTTTCGTTGGGATGATAGTTGGGAGCAGAAGTGTTTGGATTCCGGAGAGGAGCCCTTAAGGTAATCAACCATGCCTTCAACAATTGCTGTAGCGCTTGATCCAGTGTCATGTTGATCTTAGTGAACTGTCTCTTGGGTGCGACCTCCTTACGTTGATGCCCCTGTCTTTGTTGAGCAGACATAGGATTAGAGATCTGGGTTGCCCCTACATGTTGATCATGACGACTCTTTTTCCCATGCACAGTATTGGACTCCTTTTTTCCATGGTAAGGCTTTTTATGAGCATCAGAAGGTGCAGCTTCTTGAATCTTTCCAGCCTTGATACCAGCTTCAATCCTTTCCCCAGTCCAGATCAGATCTGTAAACCCAGTAGAAGAATTCCCAATCAGATGGTTAAATAAAGGACCAGACAGGGTCCCCAAGAACAAATCAACGAGCTCACGGTCGGTCAGAGGTGGCTGTACCCTTCCAGCAAGGTCTCTCCACTTTTGCGCATATTCCTTGAATCCTTCACCCGTCCCAAGTGACATACCCTGGATTTGGGTACGCGTAGGAGCGAGGTCGGAATTGTACTGATACTGCTTGTAGAATGCAGTAGCCAAGTCCTCCCAGGTGCGAATACTGGATCCATCCAGCTGATAGAACCATTCGAGTTGAGTCCCTTAAAGACTTTCCTGGAAGAAATGGATCCATAGATTCTTGTCAACAGTATACGGCTGGATCTTCCTCACGTATGATCTGAGATGCAGCTTAGGACAGGAAGCCCCGTCGTACTTCGCAAAAGAAGGTGCCTTGAACTTGTGAGGGATCACCACCCCAGAGGATAGACCTAGATCTTCGAAGTCCAGGCCGGGCACTTTCTGTATTTCCATAGCACTTAACCGGTCCTCTAGCTGTTTGTACCTGTCCTCAGCTGGAGGGTACTGTTCATCATTGTAATCTGTCTCGTTGTCAGAGACCACGGGACTAGGAACCCTTCTCACTTGGGGACTGTCTTTGCCCACATACGGGGTAGTCAGCTCAACCTCATTTTATGATCCGTTCCCAGATCTGCGTCTAGGGTTGAACAAAATAGTCCTCTTCTTCTTCTTCTTCTTCTTCTTCTGAATCAGAGTCTTTAATTCCTGTTGACCCTGGGCTAGGCTCATAACCAACTCTTGAAACTGGGCATTCTGGGCCTGGAGGGCCTTGATAGCTTATTCATTGGATGATTCAGGATTCATGATGATTGCTGAAATAAACAGCGGAGAAGGTAAGTGACCTGTCAAGAGGGTACCTGTAATGCAATGACATGTATGTATGCATGCAATGTTTTCAAGGATCTCGTGGGGTAAACAAGAAAATTGTTAGGATTTGAATCCGGTAACTTGATTGAAGGAACTTCATGTTGTTGAGAGTCCTTCTTCAAGAGTCAAGGCTCACCATATCGAGTGGGTCATAGCCCCTGACTCAAGTTACCCTGTTTTGATTTCCAAATGCATATTGTTGAGAGTCCTTATTCCAGAGTCAAAGCTCACCATATCCAGTGGGTCATAGCCCCTGACTCAAGTCATCATATTTTGATCTCTGGGCAACCTTGGCTAGAGGAAAATAAATCCCCTTTGCCCCTTGCTACACCTTTTGGTTCATCATGACCTGCATCACAAGCCCTTGAGATCCTTGAAATGGATTAGTCCTTATGCAGGATGTATGCAATGGTATGATGGCATGATGTTATGCTATGCGTGGAGTGACATAAGTAAACCCTGTTATAAGCCCAGATTAAGGACTGTAAACAAAACCTGCATGGAACTCATGTGTCAGATAACAAGAATGTGCAAGTAGTCAAGTTTGAAGGCACACAAGTCACACAAGACAACCCTTAGAGTTTAGGCCAGCATAAAGTTCAGGTACTACCCTCTTTCAGTTTCGTTGGTTAAGACCTGACCTATCAAAAGTAACCGGGTTCTAGAGGATCTCAATATCATCGACTACCGTCAATCGGTCATAACTCCAGCATCGCAATCTTTTCTTGCAGCCAGAACCATCACGAGAGTTTAGCCTAAATGAGTGTAGCATACTGCTACTGTTCTATGGCCAAGTTGGGTCAAATTAGGGTTCTAAGGTCGGTTGGTGCTTAATGACTCGTCAGAAGACCCATATTCTCCTCGTTGCAACACAAGAGGTATCGGTACAGACCAAGGTGTCACACCAACGTAGCCACTGCTTCACCCGTGTCGGTCTACGCTGGACAGGTCCCTCACAGCTTATGCTACCTAAAAGGGTATCCCCAGATCCGGGTTAGGATCCATGAAACTCCGATGCAATGCCCACAAATATAAAGCAATCAAAGCAAGCAATTGAAAACATAAGTATGATCTAATCCTAAGGTACACATCACTTTTACAGAATCCCCAGCAGAGTCGCCAGTTCTGTGATCGGTGGAAATAGAACTGACTGTTTTTTAAGCTGGTTCGTGAAATGTCGCGGTAAGCAAGAGTCACCACCGTCTTTTATGTTCTCCAACATGGAAAGGACAAAAGCACAACAAAATTCCTTCTTTGAGAATGTTTCTCGGTTCGGGAGGTAGATTTATAGAAAGGGAAGGTGTTAGCACCCTTTCTATCCGTGGTTATCCACGGGCTCTTAGGTACTTGCTCTTATGTTTTCAAAAATTGTTTGCTTTTCAAGTGTTTGTGGGTTTTGAAAAAGTTTCGTTTGAAAAATTTCTAAGTAACTCTTGTATCTGTCCTCAAGAGTGTATGAAAAATTTGTTTGAAAACTTTTGAAAGTGTAGGTGCGAAAAATTGTTTTGTTTGTTTGAAAGAGCAAGTACCCATGAGATCTACCTACTCTAAGGAATTAGGCCGTGTAAGAGTCCTTTAGACAGTACTATCCCACTATTGAGAAGTAGGAAGTACCGTCGTTGGAGGTGTTCGGGTCAATTCGATTATAAGGGACGTGTGTGGTTACCGAAGCAATAGTAGGACACCTTAGCGATAACCCTAATGTCCTAGATCCTTTTTATCCGAGGCAACCGTTTCGAGGCAACTGGATCATAGACAGGAGGGCGACCTCTAAAACACCCTATACTTGATGACCACGTCCGAGGCAACCGAGTGAGGCGTACCCTAGGAGTGGCATGTGCATGTGTGTTGTTTTCATGTTATGTTTATCTTGTACATGTATCATAGTGATCTACGAGCTGTTTTTAATTTTTACAAGTCTTTCATGCATTTTAACAGTTAAGAGTGCGGAAAATAAACTGCGGGAAGGTAAATCTACGCTATTACAAGGCGCGGGTCTATACATCGCCAAAAACATAACCCGTTTTGGAAAATAAATGCGGAAAGTAAAAGAAAGCGGTAAAATCCTAATTAACTATTACATCCTTTGAAACAGTTACATCAAATATAATCAAAAATAAGAATAATGTTGGAAAGAAATTAAATTGGAACGTCCTTAGGGTTTTGACCCTTTTTGAGAAAAAGAAAGAAAATTGTCCTTTTTTGCAATTAAATTAAATATTAAACCTAATAACTAATTAATTAAGTAATTAAGAAAAAAAAAGTATTTTTTGTGTTTTTATGTTTTTAATGAAAATAAAAAGAAAAGAAATTAAAAGTCAAGAAAACCCTAATTCTAGATTTATTTTATTTATTATAAAAAATGTCAAAATTACCTAATTAAAACTAAGTCAATTTGGTTAGTATTTATTTACAAAAATAATTATTAATAGTGAAAAGAATAAATAATAAAAATAAACAATGTTTTAAGTTTCTGATTTTTATATGAAAAATAATTAATTTATGAATTAATAATAATAATAAATAATAATTAATGAAAATTAGTAAAAAGAAAATAAAAGGAAAATTGAAAGAACCAGGGGGGTTGATGGACCCAAATAGGAGGTATGAAGAAATTGCTGGCCCATTTGCTTCATAAGCCTGCTTTGACTTTGGGAATCGTCCAGGTACGCATGGACTAAGGAGTACCATGGTCCTTCCATCTGAACCAGTAGATTGATGCTATGGCCACTAGGCGCTTGGACCACTGGAGGTTTATGGTGGAATGCATTGAATAGCCTGCATAGGAACGCATTAGAAAAAATATTATTGAGTTTTGGGGGGACCTGGGAATCGAACCCAGGTCCCAATGATGAACGTCCACCTCACTGACCACTAGGCCATTATGCTGCATTTGTTATTATTATGCTAAACAAATATAATATTAACAATCAATCAACATGCTGGAATTTATGAAAGCGCGCGCCATTATTTGAACGAGCCAGTGGTACGCTTCCACGTCTTCATCGTCCCCAGATTCCCTGTAAAAACAAAGCTAAATAGCGGGGGTTTTTAACCCCCACAACCTGCAAAAAGGGAAAATAGCGAATAGGTCTATGCATTATATAAATAGGGCGCGATGATTTCTTTGTGTTCGTCTGAATGCCACGAGTTCAACCATGGGTCTCATGAAGGCTAATTTTTCCTGTATCACAAACCTCCAATTTGAGAGCTTGGAAAACCTAATATTCAACAATGGCGTTTTACGATTCTGGGCATCATAAGGCAATTAACCAATACCAAAAGCTTCAGAAAAGTTAGAGCAATGCAAAGAAATGATTATAACATGATAATGATGCATAAAATGTGAGTTACGATTATGGCAAAATTATTCAAACCGTGAAACTGTTCTGGATGTTTCCTTGAGGTTAAACACTTGGTTTCGATTACAAATTGTTTCTGAGTATGCTAGCAATGTATTGGAATCAAGAAAAGTATTGAATTGCGTTGGAACTTGGAAAACAAATTTCAAGTTTTCTCTGATTTTTTGGAATTGGCTTATGGTGTTTTGCAGCAGCTTGTCCGTGTGAGGAATTAGGTTTGGCTTCAATATATGTAATGGAATGAAAACTAGGGTAAATCTTGGTCAAGAATCCATGGAATTATGGTTTGCATATTTGATTTTCAATCAAATATTTTTACATCTTTTTGATTGATAAAACTTGCCAAACATGGAGATTTTGGTCCCCTTGATTGATACACGAAATCTTCAGCATGTGTTGAGTTTATTTGCATCACAAAAAGATTTGAAAACCATATCTTGGTATTTTCCTACAATTAAATCAATTAAATGAATTAATATTAATAAAAAATTCAATTAATTAATTAAAAATAAGAAAATAAATCAATTTAATCTTAATGGGTCGTGCATAGGCTTTGGACAAATATTCAAGAAGAAATTTGAGGCCCATTAGCAAAAATGATGTGTTTTGAGCAAAGTTGACTTTTGCAAATTCCCAAACATTTCCCAACTTCTCCAATGCCTATTTTGCTCAATTTTGATCATATGAACATGTTCTGGGACATTTTGGAAAGGTCTTGAAGTCCTCTAACCAATGCCTTTAGTCCCATGTCATTTGGATTTACCAATCTCAAGTTATGGTCTTTGACTTAAAATGCCTTTTTGTTGACTTTTGAAATTGACCTATAATGTAGAAATTGATAACTTTTGGTGAGAGCATTTCTTGGACTTGGAATGTGAAGATGAGTTGTTGGAAATGTCATCCCCTTCAAAATGAGCATTGGATGGGATTTTTCCGATGAACCATGAAAACATTATGCCCTGGTCAAGTTACAGTTGACTTTTCAGCTGTCCCAAAATGGAAACTTTTGCATCTTGATGATTTTTGAGCCATTCTTGTGGAATCATGATCAAGACTTGATCAAATGATGATTGTGGCTTCAAAATAAGATGTTGACCAAATTTTTTGACTTTTGACTGTAAAATGACCATTTTGCCTCTGCAGTTGATTGTGAACCAAATGAAGCTTTTGACTGTGCAACTTGATGCTGTGAGTCTTGAGATTTGAAATGTAGATGCTTGGCAATGTATATAGGCACTATGGGACTTGATTGAGCCACTGAAAGCCTCAAATTCACTGAAGGAACCAAAACCCTAATTATGACTGGCTTAGGAGGATGTTTGACTGGGCAACCCCTTGATCCATTTGAAGATTGATCTTGACAAATCTTGAAGAATATGGGAGGGCAAATTTTGGGGTACAACAGAGGGACTATGATCTTTGTTTTATTTTTGTTTTGCCAAAATACTTGACATGCATACCATGGCCCATTTTTAAAGGTAACAAGTGGATTGTAACCCTAGGGGTGTAAGTGTGCATTGTGTTTATTTTTTTTGTGCATTTTTGTCTTTGATTAGGTCAAGCTATTTGTTGGTTTTGATTTTGCATACAAACCCTAAGTCTAATCATGGCATAATTGAAAGCATTTAAAGGTGCGAGAATTTAAGTTCTACACTATTACAACATGATATAGGGAGGGGGGTACAAATTTGAATAGGGGATTATCTTGCAAGAAATTAAATCCTAAATTATTACAACCAAATCGAATGTGTAAGGCATAATATTTACATGTACAATATTTAAATAAAATACAATAAATAAACATTAAATAAAATGTTTTATGCAAAAAAGAATACTTTATTTGTTCATGTATGCAAAATATTTTCAATGGAAAGAAAAGTAAAGAAATAAATAAAAGGGCTATTTTTAATTATTTTTGTTTTTAGGGCAAAAATCCTAATTTCTTAGGAAAATAAATATAATGTATTATTTATGTACAAAAATGTATTAACATGTATAAAAGTGAAATATATCCTAAAAAAGGTATTTTTTAGTATAAATGATAATAAAAATAAAATAAAATATTTTTTTTCTTTTTATTCTAATTATTTAATAAAACATAGTATATATATATATATATATATATATATATATATATATATATATATATATATATATATATATATATATATATATATATATATATATATATATATATATATATATATATATATATATATATATATATATATATATATATATATATATATATATATATATATATATATATATATATATATATATATATATATATATATATATATATATATATATATATATATATATATATATATATATATATATATATATATATATATATATATATATATATATATATATATATATATATATATATATATATATATATATATATATATATATATATATATATATATATATATATATATATATATTAATTATGTTAAATATGTGAAAAATAAAAATAAATTATTTACAAAAATGTATATATTTCAAGAAAATATTTTCAAATGTGAACAAAAATAATAAATAAAAATAAAAGTATTTTTTACATTATTTTTTAAATTTAAACAAAATAAATATAAAGTATTTAATGTATTAATGCTAGAAATAATTAAAATAAATACCAAATAAATATAAAAATTTATGAAAATATTTTTTAAGTATTTTTTGTATTTAGAAAATAAAATATCAAAGTCAGAAATTAAATAAAAATGCAAAAATGATAAATATACAAGAAATGGGCCAGGGGGTGTGAACTGAAAATGCAAGTGTTAGAAGCAAAAATAATAAGGCCCGGCCCAAGAACTTCATCTTCTTCCTCTGTTCAAACACCAAAACGCGCGTTTTCCACACAAACTTGTATCTCCTGATTCAGTGCTTTTTTGACAAAACTCAAAACATAAAACTTGTAGAGCATCAAACAACGAATCTAACCATATAAAAAACATAAGCTAACTCTCAAAGACCAGAGAGAATTTCTCTGGCCCTAATTTCTAACCTAGTTTTTTTAGAAAGTTCATGGATGAAATTCTCCTAGCACGATTAATATAAATGAAAACTAAGCACATGTATGGTTTCAGGGCTATTAATACAACATCTTTCATTCACAAACCTAAGTCTAACTATTCCTAAATAGAGAGATAGAAGTTCATGAAATACTTGTTTCAGTTGAGTTCAAGCTGGACAATGGAGCAACTTTCAATGGTGCTTGAGGTTCTTTTGAGCTTGGCTGATGTCCACTGAACCTTTCCTAATGCTTGGTTTGTTTTGAAGTAGCCTGAATCGTGCTACAGAACTCAACCTGCAAAGCTTCCAAACACAAATGGCAATGTGTGTTAATGGAGTTACAACAACTTGTGAATGGTCTGGATAGCTCAGGTAGATTGATTGGAATGTATTTGAAGTAGTTTTGGACAAAACGCACGAGGGGATTTGATGGTGGCTTGAAGTTTGCAGAACTGGCCCTGTTTTGCAAGAAAATGGAGATTTTGAGTATGAGGAGGTTTGAGTGGTGAAGAGCTCGTGCTTCTGGCTTGCTAGGGTATGAGAAACTTGTTTGAAGTGGTTGTGTAAGTTAATCTTTTCCGTCTTTCAAGTTCTAAGCATTTGGCAAGTTTTCTTGTTTTTGAAGCAAGAAAGTTGAAGTGAGGTTATAGGTTTGTACATGCCATCTTATCACCCTGCATACAATCCTCTTGGCCCCTCTAATTATTGGATTTGTTTAGCTGCCAGAGATTTGGCTCTATGCTCAAGGATTAGTGGTTTGACATAAAGCAACCTTTTGCAAAAATGGCAATGTGCCTTTTACCATTTAGGGATTAAACTTGTGTACAATCCTTTAATGTCCAAAACAAAACCTTATACCAATGGATTTGAATTTAATTTTTGAGTACAAATTGGTTTAGAGGCCTATAATTGTGTACAAAGCTAGCTTGGTCAGATTTGCAAGTGGTATGAACATGTATTGGCCATGGTTGCAAAGTGAGTTTTTGCCAACTTCAAGCATTTGATTCTCCCTAACCACAAAGGTGTTTGAGGAGTTCTTGGATAATTTGGAAAGCTTATAACATGTAATATAATCCATATTTAAAATTAAACTTAAGACTGCAACTGGAACTATGTGAAAAATGGCCAAGAAGATGGGTCAAAATCCTGCCTAAACTAGGGCAAAATTTCTCTAAGTTAAAAGTTTTAGGTACCCTTGTTCCAAAAATCATAACTTGAGATCTAATCTTCTTTTGAGAAAACTTTGTGAATCAAAGTTGTATACTTTATGATGGACTACAACTTTCATGTTGTAAGTTTTGTTTGAATCCATTTGCATCTTGGTGAAAAAATAGGACAAAGTTAGGAAAAAATAAGAATTTTATAACTTAGAAAATTTCTAAGTTATGAAAATTTTCCATTTTAAACCCTAATTTGAATTTTTGGGTTTATTGATGAACAAGTTTCATAATTTGACATGTATTGATGAAAAATGACCCTTGGCACTTGATTTTGACCAAAGATTCAAAGTTTGACTTTTCCGTATACAGTTAAATTTTGATCAATTGACTGAAAAATTCATCTGTCAATCCTGTGGATTTGAGATCTTTTGAACTTGTTGAATGGGTCAAGACAATGTCATTGAGCACTTGATTCTATGGTTTGGCTTGATTTGCGATTGGTTAGGTCAAACAGTCAAAAATTGCCTTTGTGCAATCAAAACCCTAAAAATGACCATTTTGCCCTTTTGGTGATCTGATCAAATTTCTTGTGGAATTATGATCCAAACTTGATCAAATGGTTCATTTGAGTTCATAATATTTATGTGGGTCAAAATTCATGAGGTTTAACTGTCAATTGGCCATAGTTGACTTTTTTCCCAATACAGTTGATTTATAGGTCAACTGTCCAATTGACTGGGCAAAAATTTGAATCAAGGCTTGAAACTTGGTATGGACAAACTTATGAGTCCAACATGAAGTATGAAAGTCATTTTGGGCATTTTAGGTCAAAACATCCATGTGCAAACTCAAACCTTAATTTAGGTCAACAGTGCAAGGAGGTGTCTTGAGCAGAGCAAACCCTAGCTTGGTCTTGAATTCCAAGAGTCTTGTGATGAGAAATGTTGATAAAATGAGAGGGCAAATTTTGGGGTACAACATACTGGATCTCATATTCAGTCAAAATCATTTGCCATCTAGCTATTTGTCCGGAGAGAATTGGCTTCTCGAAGATATACTTGATAGGGTCCATTTTATAAATCAACAAAGTGGTGTGAGTCAACATATACTGTCTTAGCCGGCGAGCATCCCATGCCAGAACACAGCAAGTTTTCTTGAGAAGTGAATATCTTGTTTCACAGTCGGTAAACTCTTTGCTCAGGTTGTATATTGCATGCTCTTTTTGGCCAGACTCGTCATGTTGGCCCAACACACACACCCATTGAATTCTCTAATATGGTCAAGTACATAATCAGAGGTCTTCCTTCAACTGGAGGTATCAGGATTGGAGGTTCTTGCAAGTACTCCTTAATCTTGTCAAAAGCTACCTGGGAGTCGTCATTCCCTCTGATTGCTTGATCCTTCTTCAACAGCTTGAAGAGTGGCTCACAAGTGGCAGTTAAGTGAGATATGAATCTGGCAATGTAATTGAGTCGACCTAAGAAACCTCTGACCTCCTTCTTAGTACGGGGAGCTGGCATCTCTTGGATAGCTTTGAACTTCGCAATGTCGACCTTAATACCTTTTCCTCTGAAGAATGATGATCAGAATCTGTGCTAAAGTATAAGATATTCTGATTCTGAACAAAAGTCTAACGCGCCAACAAATCCTCATGTCTCTGAGTTATCAAATTTATGAAGTAAAGCAGCATGCAAGATTCCCAAGTTCTGAAGCGTTGCTTTTCCATTAAGACAGTATCATATGTAACAACTTCATTCAGACAAGAATCTTCTCATTATGGAAAGTGCATTAAGTGTCCATTATCACGTTTCAATTTGGACAGATTTCCACGCCTATATAAACAATCTCAAAGGGTAAATCGTTCACGATTTTTCTAACAAGTGTGATATACAATCTCAAAAAGCTGTAAATATTCATATTCATTCTATACTCAAATTGTGTAATACACCACAGTAGTGATACAATTTTTGTAACGAAAAACAAATAGTACACAATAAATGTTTCTTTGATTAAGATATTATTCCTTGAGATAAATCGGGTTATGGTTATACTCAAGAAGACTTTGGAAGTTGTCAAATTAGATTTGTAATATGTTTGATTAGTGAATTAAGTCCTCGTTGGAGAGAGGCGAAATCACCTTGGCAGGTGGACTGGAGTAGTTTGAGATCAAGTGAACCAGGATACAAATCTTGAGTCTATTGCATTTGAGTTTTAAGTTTCAATTCAACCCCCCTTCTTGTGTTTTTCACTTCTTCAATTGGCATCAGAGCGCCTGGTTATGAGTTTATACACTTAATCGTTTCAGTACAAGATCTAAGCTTTAGAAAAACACTATGGTGGGACCAAGCCAAAACATCAGCAATGACTATCATGATGACAAGGACAGAATCAGCGGCAAACCTCCAGTCTTTGATGGAGAAAATTTTGACTACTGGAAAGACATAATTGAGAGCTTCTTTCTGGATCATGATGTCGACCTATGGGACATGGTAATTGATGGATACATACATCCAGTGGATGAAAGTGGTCATAAGATAGATAGAAAAAGAATGTCTGACCAACAAAAGCGTGATTTCAGAAACCATCATAAGGCCAGAACAATTCTTCTCAGTGCCATCTCATACTCAGAGTATGAGAAGATCTCAAACAGAGAGACAACCCAAAACATGTTTGACTCTTTGAGAATGACGCTTGAAGGTAACATACAAGTTAAATAAACCAAGGCCCTTGTGCTCATTCATAAATATGAAGCTTTCAAGATGGAAGACAGTGACTCCATAGAAGTGATGTTCTCAAGATTCCAGATTCTTGTTGATGGGCTGAGAGTTCTTGACAAAGGGTATTCTACTACTGATCACGTAAAGAAGATCATCATAAGTTTACCAAAGCAATGGAGGCCAATGGTCACTGCTCTTAAGCTAGCTAAATGTCTCAACAAGATATCTCTGGAGGAACTTGTTAGCTCCCTCAGAAGCCATGAGATAGAGCTAGAAGATGACGAGCCTCAGAAGCAAGGTAAGCCTTTAGCATTAAAATCTAACAAAAAACTTGATTCTAAGGTTTTGCAGGCTAGGAAGAAACCTCGGATGGATCCTCATCAGAAGAAGACGAACTGTCTCTTCTCTCTAGAAGGGTCAATCAGCTGTGGAAGCAGAGGCAAATAAAATTCAGAAATTCCAGAAGGTCAGGGAATCAGAATGAATCCTCCTCCAAATACAGAAAGTCAAACAACAGAGACATTATCTGCTATGAGTGCAATGAACAGGGGCACTACAAAAGTGATTGTCCAAGGCTTCAGAAGGAGAAGCCCGAAAAGAAGTTCTTCAAGGAGAAGAAGAAAAGTCTCATGGCAACATGGGATGATTCAGATACTTGTGACGCAGACTTAGAATCAGATGATGAAAGAGCCAACATTGCTCTTATGGCTAATGTGACAGAAGACAGCGAAGCATCTCAGTCAGACTCAAAATCAGACACATCAGAGTCAAATTCAAGAACCTAGAAAGGGATCTTGTCTCTGACTCTGAAGAAACTGTGAGTCTTAGATTAGAAAATTCTGAGCTAAAAGAAAAGATTTCAAAACTAGAAATTGATTTACAAAACTCTCAGAAAGAAATAATCTCAGAGGCTCTCAGTAGTGCTGATAAAATCATAAAAGAATATGATCACAACTTTCAGAAGTTTTTGGCTAAAAACATAGATAGAAGCAGGATGGCTTCAATGATCTATGGAGTTAGTAGAAATGGCAGAAAAGGAATAGGATACCAAGGTAAGGTATCTCCACCTAAGAAAGTCATGGACCTAGTAATAAAACGCATACCTCTAAAATCACACTTCACATATGGGCACACACATGATCTGAAATACACTAGCAATGATTATTCTGCCAAACCAAAATTCAAATCGAATTTTGGTAAAACTAACAAACCAGGACCCAAAAAGATATGGGTACCTAAGGACAAAATTATATATGTAGCAGATATCTTTAGCAGCAAGGCTAAAACATCAGTCATGGTACCTGGACTCTGGATGCTCTCTACACATGACGGGAAGAAAGCATATGTTCTAAAGCCTGGAACTTAAACCTGGAGGCTACATGGGATTTAGAGGCAACCAAAGAGGGAAGATCATTGGCTCTGGAACAATAGGTAATGGTAATCTTACTTCTATTAATAATGTGTTGTTAGTTGATGGATTGTTGCATAACCTGTTATCCATAAGTTAATTAAGTGATAACGGTTATAATATAATCTTTAATCAAAATTCATGCAAAGCTGTTAGTCAGAAAGATGGAACTATCCTGTTTAATGGAAAGAGGAAAAACAACATTTATAAGATAAAACTTTCTGAACTAAAAAGTCAGAATGTAAAATGTCCTCTTTCTGTTAACAACGAGCAATGGGTCTGGCACAGAAGATTGAGGCATGTTAGTATGAGAAGAATATATTAGATTAACAAACTCAATCTGGTTAGAGGACTTCCTAATCTGACGTTCATCTCAGATGCTCTGTGTGAAGCATGTTAGAAAGGAAAATTTGCAAAACTTGCTTTTAAAGCTAAAAATGTTGTTTCCACCTCTAGGCCATTAGAACTTATGCATATAGACTTATTTGGACTAGTGAAAATTGCGTCTGTTAGTGGCAAGAAGTATGGGTTAGTGATCATAGATGACTATAGTAGATGGACATGGGTAAAATTCTTAAGACACAAGGACGAGTCACACTCTGTATTCGTTGCTTTCTGTAACCAAGTTCAGAATGAAAAGGATCTTAGAATTGTCAAAGTCAGAAGTGATCATGGTGGAGAGTTTGAAAACAAAAAATCTGAAACATTTTTTAATGAAAAAGGCATTTTGCATGATTTCTCTTGTCCTAGAACTCCCCAACAAAATGGAGTTGTAGAACGAAAGAACAGAACATTGCAAGAAATGGCCAGAACCATGATCAATGAGACTAACATCGCTAAGATCTGCTGGGAAGAAGGAATTAACACAACATGTTAAATTCAAAATAGAATCTATATAAGACCTGTGCTGGAAAAGACTCCATATGAACTGTGGAAGAACAGAAAGCCCAACATTTCTTATTTCCATCCTTTTGGATGTACATGTTTTATTCTGAATACTAAAGATCATCTGAACAAGTTTGACTCTAAGGCACAAAAGTGTATTATGTTAGGATACTCTAAACACTCAAGAGGGTACAAAGTATACAATACCGAAACACAGATTGTTGAAGAGTCAATCAGTGTTAGATTTGATGATAAGCTTGACCTCAAAAGTCAAAGCAGAATGAATCTCTTGAAGATATAGAAGTTAAATTCATAGGTTCTGAAGGAAACACATCATAAGTTCCCAACAGAGACGCTCCAACAACGTTAGAAGGAAATGTCACAAGCATTCCAGTACCTTATGTTGATCAACTCTAGAAAAAGTTATCCAGAAGTAGCATAGCTCACCCAGAAGATAAGATTCTGGGAAAGAAGGATGATCCAATCAGAACAAGATCAACATTCAGAAACTATGAAGAATCCCTCATGGGATTGGTATCTCTGATTGAACCAAAAACAATTGATGAAGCTCTTCTAGACAATGACTGGATTCTGGAAATGCAGGAGGAGTTAAACCATTTCACCAGAAATGACGTATGGGATATGGTTCCCAAACCAAAAGGATTCAACGTCATTGGAACAAAGTGGGTGTTCAGAAACAAACTAAATGAGCAAGGAGAAGTCATCAGAAATAAGGCTCGACTGGTGGCACAAGGTTATAGTCAGCAAGAGGGGATAGACTATACGGAAACCTTTGCTCCAGTCTCCAGGTTAGAATCTATCAGACTCTTAATCTCTTTTGTTGTAAATAATGGAATCACTCTGTATCAGATGGATGTCAAAAGTGCATTCTTAAATGGTTACATTTATGAAGAGGTATATATGCACCAACCCCCTGGGTTTGAAAATTCCAAACACCCAGAATATGTTTTCAAACTAAAAAATTTACTTTATGGTCTGAAACAAGCTCCCAGAGCTTGGTACGAAAAGCTAAGTAACTTTCTGTTAGAAAAGGAATTCACCAGAGGGAAAGTGGACACAACCCTGTTCTGTAAGACATTTAAGAATGACATTTTAGTTTGTTAGATTTACGTAGATGACATTATTTTTGGATCTACTAAACCTTCTCTAGGAAGAGAATTTTCTAAGTGCATGCTGGCAGAGTTTGAGATGAGCTTAATGGGGGAACTTAAATTCTTTCTGGGCATTCAAATCAACCAGACTCCAGAAGGAACTTACATTCACCAGAGCAAATACATCAGAGAACTTCTGAAGAAATTTGACCTCTCAGAATGTAAGCCCTCAATGACTCCAATGCATCCCACGTGCATTCTGGAAAAGGAAGAGGTAAGTAAAAAGGTAGAGCAGAAGATCTACAGAGGTATGATTGGTTCTATCCTTTATCTGACAGCTTCAAGGCCTGATATTTTATTCAGCGTTTGTTTATGTGCTAGATTCCAATCAGATCCTAGAGAATCTCACTTAACAGCAATTAAGCAAATTTTCAAGTATCTGAAAGGTACTACTAACATGGGTTTGTTTTATAGAAAATTCAATGAATACATCTCAGTAGGATACTGTGATGCTAATTTTGCTGGAGACAGAGTAGAGCGTAAAAGTACTTCTGGAAGCTTCCAATTTCTGGGAGACAATCTGATCTCATGGACCAGCAAGAGACAGTCCACAATTGCATTGTCAACAGCAGAAGCTGAATACACAGCAGCTGCTGGGTGTAGCACACGGGTGCTCTGGATGAAAAGTCAGCTTGAAGACTTCAACATATTTGAGAGTAATATCCCTATCTTCTGTGATAATACTTCTGCTATCTCTTTATCCAGAAATCCCATTCTGCATTCTAGGGATAAGCATATAGAAATAAAACATCATTTTATTAGGGATTATATTCAGAAAGGAATTCTCACTTTAAAATTTATTGACACAGACCATCAATGGGCTGATGTGTTTACAAAACCCCTTTCTGAAGATAGATTCAATTTCATTTTGAAACATCTCAGCATGAAATTATGTCCAGAATAAAATGTTTTATTTGCATATTCTAACCCTCAGAATTTTATTGTCTTCTGTGAACATCTGATCAACTTGTCTTCAGAAGTTAGGAGTACAGTTGCCCTAGAATCTATCTATGAAGATCTGAACTTTTCATTTCAAATATAGAGGTGCGCAGTTCACACCATCAAACATATGTCATCCTCTCACAAGCTACCTTCTGAGATTGGACACGCGTTCAAATTCTGAAGGGTCCAAGGCTATGATTAGATGCATTGAGACACTTGTCAATGGTAACTGTTCAATATCTACACGAAATCCCCTAATTTCAAGTTTCATTAATTCAGTATAATCATTACTCATTTTCTCTTTCTTACTGATTAAGTTTTCAAAAGTGTTTATAAACTCAATTTACTATTTCATTCACTTCTTACTGCTTTCACTATTCTCTCTCGCCCTAGTTTTCCAAAAAAGTTTTTTCTCAGTTTTCTTCAACGAATCCGTGTGAACAATGGCATCCTCATCAAGCATCAAAAATCTCAACAGTGCTCCTGGTTCTTCCCCAATAGAACAATATAAGGAACCCATTAGAACACTACTCACTCAAGTCGACAACCTTGAAGTTCTATGTGAATTGATCATCGATTTTGAGAGTTTAAAGGAAAACGGGTTTGATCTGTATGAAGATGTAACGACACAGAGATGGAATAAATACTTTGATCGTCTGTTGGGTCCAACATTTCCTATTCTTGTTAAGGAATTCTGGATTCATGCTACCTCATCCAACCATCAGGTTACATCATATGTTATGGGAAAGAAGATATTGATTACAGAAGACTTGATTGGGAAACTTATTGGGTACAATGGCGGCAGAGTCAGATGCATTGATATGGCTGACAAGTGTTCTGACCTAAAATCTATTGCTAGGGTCATTTTCACTTCTGGACAGCCATCCAGCAAGATAAGAGACTTGAAAGATTATTATAGAATCTGGGCTAGGATCATTCTGGGATGTATGAATCACAGGAAGCCTGCAAGCTCTCTTGATTACATCAACACTGATCAGTAGTTTCTGTTATACTTCACTGCAAAGAAGACCAAGATAAATCTTCCATATTTTCTCTTCAACCATATGAGAACAATTGTGAAATAAACAAGAGAATAAGAAAGAACTAAGAGGGATTGGATTCCTCTGGGAAGATTGATTTCAGATATTCTGGCAAAAAACAGGCTGATAGAACATTTGACAGAGGCTCAAGAGATCAACACTCTGGAAGCAACTGCTGGGAAACCAGTAAATACTAAGAATCTGAAGAAAATGAAGATTATAAAAAGCATTAAGAAGGAACCAATAATTGCTTGTCATGAGGTAATCACATCTAAGAGAATCCCTCTGAAGTATTTTCCATTATTCTTTGAGATAGATGCTTCTCCAGAGATTGTGGTCAGATACCTTAAAGCTTGCAAGAAGGATGGAACTATTCCATAAATCAACATTCGTGACCTGCACAAGGCAGCTCTAGAGGTTGCGTTAAAGAAATCCAGAAAGAGGTAGGCAGCAGGAGAAGGATCCTCTCAGAGGACATCCAAAGCTGCGAAAAAGAAAGGTAACATATCTTTTGTTTCTGTTGTAGAATCTATAGTTTTTCCAACATCTGAAACCATTCCCCCTCAACCAACAGAAAATCCCTCACCATAAACATTTGAGGATTTTGACATAGAGTTTGATCCATCTGTAACTCTTGGAAGTTTCTTAAATGAACCCCACTCCCCCAATCCAAATCCAGAACAAAATCAACCAGAACTTACAAGAGTTCTCTCTGATATTGAACTGTTTGATTAAGACTTTCACTCAGCAATCCCAGAAAATCCAAATATCCAGTCTCAACAACCAGAAACTCCACACACACACTCTCTACAATTAGAACATCAACACCTCAAATCACCTCAACCAGAAAATGAAAACCCTCTCACTCCTCAATTGAAAATCCAAATTTTGAAACACCTGAACCATAAAATCAACACGCTACCGCAAACCAATTAGAAGACTCCCTTATAGACTCTGATACCACTACCCCGATTCTTGGAATAATATAACCTCTTATGGTTTGTTTACCTCTCTCCATCCATGATATTCCAGAAATACCTTCACCATATGATTCCACACCACCAAACACTCCTCACTCACCAATCCTGATTTCTGATTCTCCTACTCCCTCACCAATTAACCGTCCAACTGATCATCTTAAAATTCTCATTGATCTAGAAGCACTGGACCATCTAGCTTCTACCTCAAATAAAATTTCCATTCCCAAACCCAAACCAACCTTAACCAAATCAGATGTTGGTAAGAACTTGTTGATTTTTGAAACAGAAATATAGGAATGGGTTACTACTTTGAAGCAAGCAAGTCAAGAGATTTCTAATCCTGCTGCTTCTGACTCTCTGTGGGATAGATTCAGAAAATGGTTCAACTCTGAATCCGAGAGACTGGAAGAATTAAGCTATGAAATGGCTCAACAGAACTTCAGTGATCAGCTGAAAGCCTTCAAAGACCAAGTTCTAAGTCACTGGGACAAGAAAGAAATTCTTCTGGTGGAAAATGCTCACTGGAAAGAGCACCAGCCTTCAGAAGCCACTGAACCATGTTCTGATAGTCACCCTCTAGCTACTGCTCCAGAAAAGGAAATTGCAACAAAAGAAGTAGTTGAATCAGAAGAGGCAGTAGAGTGCTCTGAACAACATGCAACCCCAGAGGATACATCAACTACGTCTCTAGTCATGCAAACTCTAGAAGAGTTGAAGAAGGAGAATGATTTAATCCACGCAAGGTTGGATAAGCAAGAAGACACAAACAAAGAGATAAGGGATATATTGGACAAGCAAGAAGATACAACAAAAGAAATTAAGGATATTCTAGGAAACCATGAAGAATAAAGCACTCAGATTAAGAGCTTGCTGGAAGCGTTGTTCACATGACTTCCCCCTCCATCTTATATTTTCTTTAACGTATATTCTGTATTATTAATCTTATCCTCTTTGTTTCTGAAAAATGTCATTACAGTCTGTTTTCAATATAAATCATCATCTTTTTTACTCTGATTATATTGCTTTTTGATACCTGACAAAAAGGGGGAGAACGTAAGATATTTTTAATAACAGTATACCGAGACAAAGTCTCAAACATTCTGAATATCTTAACTTTTATTTTTCTCTAAAAGCATGAACAGGAACATATTCTGATAAAGACGGAAGGAGATGCATCAAAATCTCTGATGAGAAGGAACTTCAAGGAAGTAATTCATCTCTATCTGAGTACTCAACTCAGGGGGAGACTCTCTTAAGCTCTTTGTTCTGCATATTTTTTATTAAAAATCCTAGTTTTTGTCATCTTCAAAAAGACGGAGATTGTTAGAACATAGTTTAATTCTACAACCCTTATTAGAGTTTTGATGATAACAAACACAAAGAACAAATATGCACTCTAAATTTGTGTTGTATGTTGTACAAAAGTTCTAACTGAAATGGCATCAGAATTTAAGCCACAAAAGCTTTCAAGCTGAGCAATCAGAATATTCTGAAGAATAATGATCAAAATCTGCGCTAAAGTAAAAGATATTCTGATTCTGAACAGAAGTCTAACGCGCCAACAAATATTCATGTCTCTGAGTTATCAAAGTTATGAATTAAAGCAGCATGCAAGATTCCTAAGTTCTGAAGCGTTACTTTTCCATTAAGACAATATCATATTCAACGGCTTCATTCAGACAAGAATCTTCTCATTATGGAAAGTGCATTAAGTGTCCATTATCACGTTTCAATTTGGACAAATTTCCACGCCTATATAAACAAGCTCAAAGGGTAAATTGTTCATGATTTTTCTAACAACTGTGATATACAATCTCAAAAAGCTGCAAATATTCATATTCATTCTATACTCAAATTGTGTAATACATCACAGTGGTGATACATTTTTTGTAACGAAAAACAAATAGTACATAGTGAATTTTTCTTTGATTAAGATATTGTTCCTTGAGATAAACCGGGTTATGGTTATACTCAAGAAGACTTTGGCAGTTGTCAAAGTAGATTTGTAATATGTTTGATTAGTGAATTAAGTCCTCGTTGGAGAGAGGCAAAATCACGTTGGCGGGTGGACTGGAGTAGTTTGAGATCAAGCGAACCAAAATAAAAATCTTGAGTCTATTGCATTTGATTTTTAAGTTTCAATTCAACCCCCCTTCTTTTGTTTTTCACTTCTTCAACAACTTCATCAGTTTTTGGAATATCAGAAGAGATTTTGGTGGCGGCAACCATAGGAGGAACCACTTCAAAAGCTTGGCATGGAGTCTCTATAAACTCACCATACATCTCCACATATTTGAAGGAATTGAGGTGGATTACCATGAATTCTTCTTCACCACAGACTATGACGATATTCCCCTTAACTGGGTACTTCAACTTTTGGTGAAGGGTGGATGTCACTGCCCCTGCCTTATGTATCCAAGGGGGCCCAAGTAAACAAGAGTAGGTGGGATGTATATTCATCACATAGAAGGTAGAATTGAAAACTTGTGAACCAACTTTAATGGGGAGATCCACTTGTCCATGAACCATCCTTTTGGACCCATCAAAAACCCTCACGATTATGTCACTTGGTTTTAACACCAAACCTTCACAATCTAACCGGTCTAAGGCACCTTTGGGTAGAACATTTAGAGAGGAACCAGTATCAACCAGGACATGTGTCAGGGTAGTTCCTTTGTATTCAACAGAGACATGCAAGGACTTGTTATGATTCCTTCCAACTAGTGTCAAGTTAGCATTAGAGAACCCCAATCCATTATCGGCCGTCAAGCTCGCCACATAATTTTCGAACTGGTCAGTTGTGGTCTCATGAGGGACACGAGCTTTCTTTAAGAATTTGATCAATGCTCGGGCGTGAGCATCAGAACAAAGTAACAAATATAACATGGAGATCTTGGAGAGGGTTTGCCTCAGTTAGTCTACTATCTTGAAATCGCTCTTCTTTATGATTTTCAATATTTCCTCCATTTCTTGAGTGGAAGGTTCCTCTATAGTAACGTATTTTGCGGGCACCTCTATCTTAGCAAGCTCAAATACTTTCTCTTTACTCTTAGTGTCAGTACTAGGCTTATCAATGATGATATGAACATGTGTCGTTGTAGTAGTTGGAGGTGAAATGTTAGGAGAGAAGATTAACCCTATCCTTGTTACCTTTCTGGAACCTGTAATATTGGTACATCATCAGCTTTGTCTTCATTGATCCAAGAATCTTGCTTAATTCCGTGATAGTAAACCTTAACACTGTAATTCCAAGGGACTTCTTTGTTGGAGGAGTAAGGAATCATCCCAGGAGCAATGATTATTAAAGGAGAAATTATTGATTCATTTTAAATCCTAATAAGACCCTTTAAGGAGATCCTGAGAGGCTTGTTGGAGATTGTTATTATAGCAAGGTCTTCACCTTTGTTGGTCAAACTATTGATGGTAGGAACTTTTTCAAACAGGATCTCGTGACTATCTATCAGGCGTTGAACACCCTCCTCCAGCCGCTTGCATCTATTTATTTGTTTAGCACAACAATCGCAGTCTTTTAAACAGCCAGGGAACACCACAGCTCTCAGCAAATTTCCCTTCACAGTAGTCAATGGAGTAGCCAAATCCTCAATGGAGAAAAAAAAAGTAGTTTCATCAATCGCATTGACACCTTTTCCATGGTTTGGCATTGGTGCAGTTATGAAATTCGGAGTTGTAGGTGGATCAGACTCAATGGTTTTGTTATTGATAAGATCTTGAATCTTGTTTTTTAGAGCTCAACACTGATCAGTTTTATGTCCAGGGCTGTTGGAATGATATGCACATTTGGAATTAGGATTGTACTTTGGTGATGTAACATTGAGATTTGATGGTGGGTCATGCAATATTATCAAGTTGGCCTTCGACAGGTGTTGCAAGGCTTGGGACAGTGACATATTAATCTTCGTGAATTGTCTTCTAGGAACTTCAGGTCGTTGATGGTGGGATGATTGTCTTTGAGCAGATGGAGGGTTGGAAATTAAAACAACATTAACAGATGATCGGTGATCCTTCTTGGTATGGGACCTTACATCATATACAACATTGGTTTCTTTCTTTCCAGTGAATGGATTCTTTATACTGTTAGATGTAGAAGCAGATCCCATGGGAATTTTTCCACTCTTGATGCCACTCTCGACCCTTTCACCAGTTAGAATTAACTCAGTGAAACCGGATGATGAGCTCCCAATTAGCAAGTTAAAAAATGGGGCAGTTAAAGTTCCCATGAACATGTCCACCAGCTCCCTATCAGTTAGTGGTGGTTGAACTCTACCAACAAGATCCTTCCATTTTTCGCGTACTCTTTAAACCCTTCATTAGACCCCATTATCATTCCTTGAAGTTGGACTCTAGTCGGCGCCAAATAAACGTTGTACTGATATTGACATTAGAAAGCAGTTGCCATATCTTCCCAAGTATGAATGTTGGAACCCTCCAACTGGTAAAACCATTCTAAATGAGTCCCAGACAAACTCTCTTGAAAAAAATGTACCCATAGCTTCTTGTTAGTGGTATACGGTTGTATCTTACGGACGTGGGACCTCAGGTGAAGCTTTGGGCATGAACTCCGTCATACTTAGCGAAGATTGAAATTTTGAACTTGTATGGGATAACAACCCTAGGTACAAAGCCTAAATCAACAAAATCCAAGCCATGTACGACTTGAATTTCAACAGCTTTCAACCTATCTTCTAGTTTCTTGTATTTATCCTCAGCCGGTGGATACTGCTCATCAAAGTAGTCTTCATCCTCATATGCTTGATCATTTTCACCCCCAGCACGGGTGCTCCTTGCGTCTTCATCTTGGTTCTCGTCTTCTTTTGATGACTATTCAACTACTTGCACTTAACGGACATGACCTGTAAACCTCTTCCCCAAGTTGATTAGTCCTTTCTTCTTGGTCTTCTTTTTGGCCACCAGAAGTGACATCAGCTCTTGTTGTCCTTTGGCCAGGGTTAGCAAGGTTTCTTAGAATTGAGAATTATGCTTCTGCAAGTCTTTCACGGTTTCCTCGATATCCATCATACTGAAATAAACAGTAGAAAGATGAGGAAACCTGTGCTTGAAAACCTGCTTATGTTATGATGCATGGAATGTGTATGCAAATGATTTCAATGACTTTTAAGATTTAAATTTGTTTAGACAAAGAGAGAACAAATATTAATTGCATTAATAAGTTCAAACGGTTACAAGATTCCTCTTGGGATTACAATGGAAGAAGCAAAGGTAATACAAAATAAACTCCTAAAGTAAAAAGGAATCAAGCTTCCCATGAGAGCATCCTCTTTGGCGCAATGTAGGCGTTCAAACTTCGCTCTTCATGAAGTTGTCTCGTAAGCTCTAAAACCTTCTTCTCGCTTGCATAGAACTGGGTTTCAAAGGTGTCTCGCTCCGCTTTGAGTTAAATCCATGATCTTTGTAACTCCTCGAGAGTAGTCGGCATGTTAGGATGAAGAATAGTTTAAGGAACATCTCCCTCGGTAATAGGCTCCATGATGATAGGTAGAATGGCCTCATAAGGCATCATGAGATTTTTAGCACGAACTTGCACCCACTTAAGATAAGGCTCCAAAGGAATGGAGTTCTTATGCCCCAATGTCTTGCTATCAACTTTGTTAACCATGCCCCAGGCTCGTATGAATCTCTGACGATAACCTTGGACATCATTCTCATAGTCAAATGCAATTCCTTGGACAAGTGCATCATTAGGACCATCCCTCCTAGCATACCCAAACTATCGCAAAGCCAAACAAGGGTTATAAGTGATACCTCTTCTAATGCCAATGAGAGAGACATTAGGGAATTCCCCATAGCGATCAATGATGATAACGTCCTCCAAAGATCGAGAACACTAATGAATATTTGAATGTGTGAGTGACATCAACCTATTAGAACATCTCATGCCTTGCTCATTCTTCAAAATAGATCGAGGTAGTGAGAAATAAACCACCTAGCCAATAAAGGAGTGAAACACATAAGAATTCCTCTTCTCTTCATGGTGCGAGTGTGAAGAGAATTTAAGATATCTCCAAGAAAGGTAGGCACCAGGTTACGAGATAGAAAAACTTTGATTACATTCACATCTATGAGTTGGTTCGGGTTAAGAAACAGTACCATCCCATAGATTAGAAGAGCCACCACTTCTTTAAAAGCTTGCAAATCCAGAGCCTCCTAAAATTGTTGTGCCTTCTCAAACAGAAACTTGGCTAGAAACCCTTTAACACCACTTCTTGTTTCCCAATTTGCCACAATGTTGGACCGTTGCAAATGTAAAGAAATGGTGCTTAAGATCAACGAATTGGAAAAGTGAAGGGTAATTGATCAAGAATAGGCACTCCTAAGGGTTGAGAAATTTTTTCCATAGTAGGCACTAGTTGGTGATCAGGAAATGTAAAGAAATGGTGCTTAGGATCAACGAATTGGAAAAGCATGTGTACCATATCCTCTTCAAAGTTTATTGTAACCAAGTTGATGAGATGATCGTACTTCTTGGTGAACGGAGAATCATTAGGAACCCTTGATGCTAACTCCTTGAGTTGAGGAGACACTCTCACAAGGTTGATTCATATGGTATTTCTTCGCATGGAAGCCATGTCCTACATAACAACACAAAGATAAATCTTAAAGTCCTTGAAATGGTTAGTGCAAATGCAATGGTATGATGTCAGGATGTTATGTGCAAGTTAACATACACAAGTAAAGCAAACAACCCCTTAGGTTTAGGCTTGCATGAGGTTTCATTGGTAAGTACCCTCTTGAAGTTTAGTTGGTATAACCTGTCCTAGAAAGTAATCGGGTTCTAGGGGATCTCAATATCATTGAGCTATCTTCATTGAGCATTGTTTCAGCACAAGCCTCTTTATTAGCGACTGAAATATCTCGAAAGTCAGATCTCAATGAGTGTAGTATCGAGTATCAACCAACTTTGGACTGCACCAAAGTCAGTTACCTCACTACTTTCTAATGGCCAAGTTGTTCAATTAAAGGTTCTAAGGTTTATTAGTACTTCGTTACACCACAAAGCGGCCTGTATTCTCCTTAATTCGCCATAAGGGATACCGGTACCCACAAATGTGTCACACTAACATAACTATTGTCTCAACCATATTGGTTTACACCATTGAGTCTCCACAATTTTTGTTATTTATCTAATGATGTTCCCAGATCCGGGTAGAAGATCAAAACAAGCCCAAACAAAGACCCATAAATGTAAAGCAAACAAATCAAACAATGAAAGCAATTTAAATGTGATATAGCTCTAAGTTAACCCCTACTTTTAAATTCTCCTCTCTAGCAGAGTCGCCAGTTCTGTAATACGGTGGGAGAACTGACTTGGGTGTTTTGTGTTTTATCGCAATTATTGCAGATAGCAAGAGTCACCACTGACTTTTCTTTTATCCAATAAAGGAAAGGGTGAAAAGAATAGGAAAGAACTTTTGAGATATTTTCTTAGGGAAGGTATTAGCATCCTTTTCATCCATAGTTATCTACGGGTTCTTAGTTGCTTGATCACTTTGAAAATGCTTTGTTTGAGATGTGTTGTGTTTGGTGCAAGTTTGAAAATATTTTTGAAAATGCCTTTGTTTCGGAAAACTTTGTAATGATTCTCGTATCGTTGAGAATGTATACAAAGTGTTGGTTTTGAAAATATTTGTTGTTTAGTAAGTGTTTAAAAGATGTTTTGGAAGTGTGAGGTTTGAAGATTGTTTTGAAAATATTGTGAGCAAGCAACTATGAACGTCCTACCTACTTAAAAGGTCTTTGTTCTTTTCCTCCTCCTTTAGATGTTGCTATCTTACCATTGATTGGTAAGAATCCCTATCATTGGATGTGAAGGGACAGACGCAGGTCAATCGTACAGTCATAGAAGGCAACTTGTGAGACGCTTTAGCAATTTTCGTAAGGGATTAGATCGTTTACCGAAGGCAACATTGAGGGACAACGAGGGACTATGATGTTTTTTTTTATTGAAGGGTCTTTGCTAAAGCGTCCCACATTCGAGGGACGTGACTATTTTTTAGAGGTAACGAGCGAGGTTATCCTAGAGGTGCGCGTGTGAAAAGTGTGTTTGATTAAAGTTAATATGTCTTTCATTAGATTTATCTAGCGATTGATCTTAAATCTTGCCTTACACGCCTAATTACTATACAATATAAAGAAAAACAGTAAATTGTGGAAATTAAAATTCTACGCTGTTACAAAGCTTTTGGAAATGGGCAATACAAATTTACACATGGGGATGGATCGAATCGATAATGCGATTAAAATTTTTAATAAACAATCAGTACAACCTAATCGAATAAAAAATGAACAAATATTTAAACTAGCACAATCTATAAAATTAATTAACAAAATAAATAACACTATAATATTCTTGGTATTTTGTTTTGTGAGAAAATTTGAAAAGAAGAAACTAAAATAAAAAGTCTTTTGAATTTTTATCATGTAGAAGCTAAATAATTTAAAGAAAAGTTAACTAAGCGATAAAAAATGTTAATTAATAAAATTATTCACAAAATCCTAAAATAAACTAATTCTAAGGTTATTACATAAAATCTAGCTAATTTAAATACAAACTAAATTAATATGTTAATATAAATCTAAACTAAGCTAATAATAAAATTACTAACTTAAAGTTTGACTAAATAAATTTTAAGATTGCTAACTTAAATCTAAACAGGAAATCAAAATTCTGAAATTACTAAACTATATCTAAACTAACTTAAATATAAACTAAGTAAATTATAAAATTTAAATCTAAGCTAGTAAAAAATATTTATCTAAACTAAGTTGATTGTGGGATTAAACTAAAAAATTATCTAGTTAACTAAAATATAATTATTTAATTAACTTTACTAACTAAACTGGTGAACAATAAAAAAATAAGAACATTAGTAAAGGAGGAAGAACTAAACTTAAGTTAAACAAGGGTATAAAGCAGTATATTGAAGGTGTGAAACAGAAATCAGATTGGGCTTTAAAAAAGAAATTTTGAAACAACAAAACCCCAACTTATAACAAATTGCATCATAACAAAAAAATTAATAAAAAAAAATTGGGTTGATAAAGAAAGCGGGTTGGGTCAATTGGGGTAAGGCTCAAAATTGAAGTTGGATTAAGAAAGAGGAAAGAAAAACCTAGAAGTTTAACGGAGGAAGGTACTGCGGTTGGCTTTCATTGGGAAAGAACAAATTTGTCAACATTTGTTCATATCTTTGTTCGTCATTCTCTAACCCAACTCCCTGTTCATCTTTCTCTATCCCTCTTGTTTTTTTCCATTCAATGTAATGCACCAACAACAACGAAAAAGTCTCAATAATTAAATCTCTCTCATCGAACCAAAACGAACACAAAACAAACAAATTCTCACTTCTCACGGCTACCTATTCGATTTTATCAATCCACCCTTTCCAACTATTCTGTTTTCCCAACCCACAACAAGCTTAAGAAAAAGTCAGAAGAACGTCATACCTCTATCTAATTTTTAAATGGCTGTGGAAAATATGAACAAGAAGAAAAAAGTGAACCATTTTATGATAGCGAAACGAAAATATTGAAGATAAGAATAAATACAAGTGTTACCGTCAGAGAGGAGATTTCCTTTGGTGTGTGACACAGGTACGGTATGCTTCTGCTTCGTCTTTTCTTCTTTAATGTAGATCTGCTCCGTGCAATTCTGTTTGATGCGGATTGAAGTGAAACAAGTTGATTGATGTCGGTTGTTATGGGTTTACAGGTGCGGTATGCTGTTGGTTTATGGTGGAGAGATTGAAGCTTGGTGATTTTTTTTTGTGTATTTGATGATGTTGGTGTTGGTTGTGGGGTGATGTTCGTATTCTGGTTTTTTTGTATGTTATCTTGCCTTGTTGTCTTTCTTTGAACATAAAAAAATGTTGTGGTTATGGATATTTGGATTACGCCCTCTCTCGGTTTGCTGGCTGTGTTCTCTCTTTTGGTTTTTTTGGCTCTCTTTGGTTTTTTGTTGTGTTGTGTGTACCCCTTTTTTGTGTTATCCTCAGTTTTTTACTTGCTAAAAAATCTCTCTATCTCCATGAAACAGTGACCCTTCTTATAATGAGATAAGGGTGAAAATAGGAGGAAAGGTTTTGTGAATTTGAACAAAATTGTATGCTGACTTGTTGGCCTTTTGAGTACAGGTTTTGGTTATGTTTATTTTGGTGCATGGATAGCATAGCAGCATAGTAGGGGTTTTAACTGTTTTGCAGCAAGCTGTTGGCAGATTTAATGCATGTTGTTTGGATTGCTTTGGGTTAGGTGATATCTCTTTAAACCTGACTCTTTTCCTCTTTGTCTTTATGTGATGCAAAGCCATTTTGGTATTTCACAATTTCTGAAGGGTTGGCAATATTAGGAAAATGATGAGGCATAGGGTTTGTTGAGCTATTTGATAGCTTGCATTGTTTTTTTCCCATGAATTGGTGTTGTGTTATTTGTTTTACTTGTTGCTGCTGCCTTGGCTTGTCATTATATTTGCCTATGCTTCCTTGTTTGGCAGCTTCGCTACTGCGCTGGTCTGCTTTGTTGCATATTTACTGTGTTGTTTTATTTTGTTGCAGGTCTGCCCATTTTTTGTGGCGCTATTGCAGCCTGCTACTTTGAGTTGTTTTGACTTGTGGCGCTTGTTGTTGTTATTTTGCTTCTGCTGCACTTTTGGATTGCAGCTACTACCTACTATTTTTTGTGCTTGCTGACCTGCCTTGTCCATATATGTTTTGGGTTATGGTGATGCGTTGTAGCGTGCTTACTTGTATATTAGGCAATTTGACTTTGTTTTTGGCAGTGAAAAACATATGCTAGTTTCTTTTCCTTTTGTGAACCAAAATCCAAGTTTTTGTTATTTGCAAAATATGAGAAGATAACTTATGATTGAAAATAAAAACCTCTTTTAATTTCTGATTCCACATGCCCACCCTAATGATGAAATGCGAATTTCTTTTAACCATTAATTCTTGCTTGGAATTTTTTCACATGTTGATTGTTTGCTAACTTTCTTTCTTCCTTGTTTCATGATTAACGAGGATTGGACGGCCAAAGCGAGGTTGAAAGATGAAAATGCCATGGCTAGAAAAGAGTGTGGACGAGTTACTTGAATATGAAGCAAAGAGACTTGAAGAAGAAGCATTTCTTTCCTTGTAAAAAAATAATTTTAACTTGTATTTCACTTGTAATCCGTTTTGTAAATTGCCCATAAAAATGTAACTTGAATGATATTTCTTTGAATTTTATGAATGATGAACTTGTTGTGTTGAAATCAAATAATTCTTGAATTTTGATTGAAAATGAAAATTTCCACTTGAATTTGGAAAAGAATTGATTGATACTTGAATGTATTTGTTGAATAATGAATGAAAAATGATGCAACCCTTAAGACTTCAATCTTGCATTTGTATTAGAAATCCAAATAAATTTCATGAATTGATCTTTAAAATTGAGAAAATTTGCATCATGAGAAATTAGTTCTTTTGTATATCTTGAATCCAAAAGCAAATTCACATGAATGAATTGCGCCTCGCACACTTGAACCGATTTGAAAACAAAACGAATTATTCAAATTATTTCAGAAATCTTTTTCTTTAAAACCCACATCGTCAATTCGCGGTAACTTGCAATACGAGCCAATAATACAAATCGCGCCTTTAAGAGATTTAATCAATAATCCACCATAATCTAATGATCGCTAATGTTCACTTGCAAATGACTTGAAGTAAGCGACAAACAATCAATGAATCATTGAACTAGAACTCTAGTTTCATGAATTATCTCAACATAAGAATCAAACGTCCTTTTGAGAAACGTCTGTGACATAAACTGAACCAAGCATAATTTGACCTCGATCTTTGAAGTAATCTAATAGACAACGTTATTTTTGATACTTCGCAAAAAGAATCGCCTCAGGACGTTGAGAATTGAAGAAGTTATGAACCTCGAAAATTGGACAAGAGTTTCTTGTGATTAGATCAAATTTGCAAAATGACCTCTAAAGTATTCAAATTTTCTGATGATCTTACGCACATAATCAACTCTTGACTTATAAAGATAAATTAGATATGACGTCAAGGAGAGTCATACACAAAAATTACCGCTAAAAAATATTGAATAATGAAGAAGTTACAATCATTTGAACTTGATATTGCAAAGTTCAATTTTTGGGTCAATGCAAATCATTTTCAGTCATCTGAACCATTGACTGACTAAATTTATGATGCAAAGCTTAAAATACTGACACGAACATCCTTGAGAATACACGAAGTACCGTGAAGACCATTTGAAACTTTGGGAACTCAATTTTGCTTGAAAAATACCAAACCCTAGTTACTGACTCAATGCTTGGGAGGAGAATCTGTTTGATCAAATCCTGAGCCATTTTGAGTATTTGAGAAACCCCATAAGAATACCTTGAATAAAAATAGAAAGGGAAAATTTTGGGGTACAACAGGATGTCGAAGAGTCCATTGTTGAACATGTTGCCAGATACCAGACTAAACTGGGCGACTTAGTAGTGAATGAGGATTTAAGGATGAAGTATTTCCCTAATTCCCTCACAAGGAATGTGTTTACTTGCTTCACGATGCTTCCCCCACAGTCGGTCCAAACATGGACCCAATTAGAAAAGTTGTTCCATGAACAAGTCCACATGGGGAAGTCCAAGATAAGCCTAACAGAATTTTACAGTGTCGAGTGAAAGAGCACTGAGTTGATAGACCAACACCTTAACAGGTTTAGAATCTTGAAAGTGCAGTGCTTTACACAATTCCCTGAACATGAGTTGGTCGAAATGGCTGCAAATGGGTTAGAGTATTCCATTAGGAAAAAATTGTTGGACACCCAATATTTGAAATATATGGCTCAATTAGCTATCAAAGTTAGACTGACTGAATGTTTGAAAGTTGAAAAAACCAAACCAAACAAATATCACAAAAAAGGGAAGGTTACTTATGTCACAACTGACGAATGTTCTTCTGAAAAAAATGAGTCAGGGGAAGAAACATAAGTTAACGTGGCTGACTCCAACATGGACCTCCCTATGCGTGTAAATTGTTGAAATCGTCGAATGGGAAGAACCCCGTCGAAACGAAAAAGAATTGCAAAGCCATTATTAAGACCTACACTTTCGACATCACTAAATGTGATGAAATATTTGATTTATTAGTAGTTGATGGTCAAATTATGGCCCCTTAGGGCCTAAAGAATCCCCCACTTGAGCAAAAGAAAAAAAGAGTTTTCTATAAATTTAATAATTCATAAAACTTCTCGATATGTTCTTTTCATGGATTTGGTACAAAAATCTCTAAAAGATGGCACACTCCAGTTTGGTGAGAAGCCAAAGATGCAAGTCAATATTTATCCTTTGAAGGTCGAAGAGGCTTTATACTCAGATCCTTTAGATTGCATAATGGTCGAAGCTACTGAGGCCTCGATAGAGAGGTTATAATGATTAGTGACATAGAAGTTATGATGGTCGGAACTAATAAAAGTTACGACCTAAAGAAGGAAGAGGGATTCCAGGCAGTATACCCTCAACCTGAAGAAAGCTTGACTGATTTCCAAGAGAAATGCCCAAGATGCAACATTGTGTTTGATGAAGAAGCAACTGAGAAGTATGAAGTTGTCAAAAAAGAGGCTCTTAAGAAAGAGAAGCCTCCAATCCCAAGGTTTGATTTCGACATGCAAGGAAATCCTCGGTGCAATGATGAGTACATAAAAAAATGTTCCAATAGTATCGTCCAAGAACCTTTTTCCCTCCATCAGATATTCAACAAGAAAAATGGGTGGAATCAGTGAGCCAAAAGGGGGGCATGAGGCCAAAGTGGAAAGTGATTGTGCATGAAGATGAGGCCCATGAGAAGAAAGTTGAGTTAAAGGGTTATAAAGTTTCCCCTAACTACAAGGGAAAAACCCAATGACAAGGACTCAGTGGAGGCGGTATCAGAGGAACAAAAAGGCGTCAAGGGTAGCTTTGAAATCTCAGGTGAAGCCAGTCGAAGACAACATTCGTGTCGAAGAAATGTTACCAGTGGAAGCTAAAAAGCTAATAGAGTTCCCAATTCCAAAGGTCTACTATCCTAAGTCGAAGCTGACTGAAAAAGAAAAAGCCATAGAAAATCAAAGAATGTCTATGAGGGTGGCTCCTTTAGGAAATACATAATTGGTGGCAACAAAAAATATGGAATACACTCCCGTGTCTAAGTATACTCCAACATATGGCTTTAGCTTCTGCTTGAAAACCCATTTGACGCTGATGGCTTTCTTTCCTTTTGGAAGTTCTGTCAGCTTTCAAGTCTTGTTTTTCTCTATAGCATCAAGTTTTTCTTTCATGGACTACAACCAAACTTGCTGCTTAAGAGCCTCTTCCGTACTCACGGGTTCAGAGTCTACTAATATTGCACACTGAATAACTTCTCTGTTATAGTCTACTTCAATATCTTGCAGCATGTCAAACTCTGCAGATCTTCTTGGGATGCTTCTGAATCTTTGATGCCTCTTAACTCAAACTTCAGAACCTCGAACACTAGAACTTTCCCTTTCAGAAGCTCTTGCTTCAGAAATTGGACTTTCTCCAGAACCGTGATAGTGTTCGGAGTCTGGAAAATTCCTAGAGTCTGAATCACCATCGGAGTCAGAGTCAGAATCATCTTCACCTTCTGAATTTACTTTAGAGTCAGAGTCACCATCAGACTCGTCCTCAGAGTCAAAATCTTTACCAGCTTCAGAAACATGTGTTTCTGACTTTTCTTCAGAAGTTCTCCCATTATAGTCAGAATGAGACTTTTCCCAATTCCAGACTTCTGATTATTTTACAATGACGTCTCTATTGAACTCAACTTTGTTAGTTTCTGGATAAAAAAGTTTCTACGAACTTAAATTGTGGTACCCCACCAGTAACATTACTTTACTTCTATCATCCAACTTATGTCTTATGGCTTCTGGTTCATTTTTTTAACATACATAACCAAACACCTTCAAATGACTAACAATTTGATTTTCTCTTGACCACATCTGAATAGGAACTATTTCCTTCAACTTCTTCATTGAACATCTGTTAAGCACATAACTTGTAGTGGCAATAGCTTCTCCTATAAAGTATGAGGAATTCTTCTCTTTCAGCATGCTTCTCACCATACCAAGCAAAGTATATTTTCTTCTTTTAGCAAGACCATTGTGTTGAGGAGTATAGGGACAAATAACCTCATGCTCAATTCCATTCTCCTCACAGAACCTTCTGAACTCTGTGGAGTTATACTCACCACCACCACCAGTTCTAAGAATCTTTAGAGTTTTGCCACTCTGATTCTCAACCTTCATTCTGAACTCTTGAATTCAGCAAACACCTCATGTTTGAACATGATGAGAGATACCCATGTCATTATGGTGAACTCATCAACAAATGGCACAAAGTAGTTATTCCCTCTAATCGATGCTATTGGAAATGTACCACACATATCAGAATGAACTACTCTCAAGGCATACTTTGCTCTTGGAGCTACTTTTGACGTAAATTGAAATCTTAGTTGTTTCCCTTCCATGCAGACCCTGCATGACTTCTCAGGCTTCTTGATTTTAGGAATTCCATGTACCAACTTCTTCAATTTCAAATGCCATAAGATTCTAAGATTCAGATGACCAAATCTTCTGTGTCACAGCTCACCCTCTTTGACAACACTTGTTGCACTAAGATGTTCAGAGTCTACAGTTCTAACATTAACCTTGAATGTTCTATTCCTTCCATGTTCTGACTCTATAATCAGCTTCTGATTACAGTCATATAGCTTCAAAATATTGTCCTTCATGGTAACTGAAAAATATTTCTCAATCAGTTATCCCATAATCATCAGATTGCTTTTCATGCCGGTACATACCACACATTCTGGATCACTGCTGCTTTCCCATTGTTTAGAATGACTATGACATTTCCCATACCTTATGCATTGAGGTATTTATCATAAGCACATCTGATCTTTGTAATCTTCCCAGATTCAAAATCAACCAACTATTTCTTGTTTCCAGTAAGATGGTTTGAACACCTTGTGTCCATATACCACCATTCTGATGAATTCATATCATCAGATTCATAAGCCAACAATAACACTGGTTCATCATCAGACTCTCCTATGGCTATATTTGCTTCTTCTGACTTCCTTTATTTGTTTGACCAATAATCTTTGGCATAGTAACCAAAGTTCTTGCAACAGTAACACTGAACATTTTTCTTGTCAAAGTTATGCTTTCCCTTCTGGACATTATTCTGCCTATCAGAGGTTGAAGCTTCTGACCTCTGACCATCATTAGTTTTCTTTTTGGCTTCTAACCAAGTCTTCTTCTGATACTTCTTACCATAAGTTTCTTTCAGAGCCTGCTTCTCTACTTCCCTCTCAGAAGTTCTCTCAGTCATACGCAACTCATGCGCCTCTAGACTATTTTGCAGCTCTTCAACTCTCATGGTGCTCAGATCTTTGGAATGTTCAATTGCTACGAAAATGTAATCAAACTGAGAAGTATCACCTTCTTCACTGATGTGTCACCATCATAACATTTGACAAGTGTGTCCCACATAACCTTTGTTGTTTCAAAGTCAGCAATTTTCTCAAACACATTCGCATCCACACATTGATGGATGTAGAACAATGTTTTCTACTCTTTCTTCCTTATCACCTTCTGTGTTGTTTTCTATGCCTCCTTCGTGGCTGCTGCTAATGAAGCATAGCCATCGGTGACAAGATATAACACATCTTGAGAACCTAATAACACACACATCTGGATCTTCCAACGATTCCAGCTTTTGCCATCAAACACTGGAAGCTTGGTACTGATATCGCAGTTTCTATTCATCTTCAACCTTGTGTAGTTTACTCAAAATTCACTAACACACAGTGTTTCTCAAATCCCACTGAATAAAAAAATGTGATACTCAATCACACAACACCTCACTATTCACTTGTGTTTCCCGTGTTTCCCTGTGGATTTCGAACCGGAGCTCTAGATACCAATTGTTGGTGCACAAGAAAAGATGAAAGACAAAAGGAATATATTAAATGACGGTTATAAAATAAGGATTAATAGATATATTTACCTACCTATTACTAGGCTATTTATACATAATATTAGGGTATAATAAAATACTAAAATACTAAAATACTCTATAACAGACTTAGTCAACAAGACATTCCTAAAATAAAAATTATTTCTAACAAATCTATGGTTACTTAACGGTTTAGAGTTTGGTTCCATTGTTGAGTCAATTAAAGAACATGTGTCACAATTTATTGGTCATCTGAAACATGGGTGTTGATGGTGAGTGAGGATCTGCTCAATAAGTGTTGGAATCAGTGGTGATACGGTGGCTGTTGGGAGGAAAGCATCAAAACAATTTTGAGAGTGGTTGGTGGATACTCTGTTGCATCAAGGTGGTGTGCGGTGTACATGTGAGGGAAAGGTCCCTCTATAAGTATTTTAATGATGTCAAAACGATTATTACTCACTCTGAATTTTGGTCGGTCCTATGAACAATCTTGATGTGGAATAGTTTGAATGAAGATAATAGTTGGAATGAAGATCTCCAGAAACACTTATTTTTGAGAAAACTCAGTCTGTGCGTCGACTGAAAGATATGTGTGGTCGACTCATCACCTTCAACCAAGCCCTGGATGTATCAGGTCGACCTTTCCGGTTGACTCAACCTGGGAATCAAAATATTCAACTATTGCATCGACGCAAGCCTTGTAGCGGTCGACACACTGTACTACATAATGGATTTTCCTCAAACTGCTAGATCTGTCACGTCGACCCTTCCGTCCGACTCAACCTGGGAATCAAAATATTCAAAGTTTGTGTCGATGCAAGTCCTGAAACGGTCGATGCATTACACTTCAAAACAGTGTTTCCCCTTGTCTGCGGGTTGTGTCGCGCCGACCCCCTTTCTGTTTGAGTCGACCGCTCGCTGCCTTCATCTGTTTTTCTATTATGACTGTGGGTCTTGACTATTAGGTAACATATATTAGACGTCTAGTTCACTTGAATTTTAATTTTTTAAATAAAATTGTCTTAAATGATTTAGTAGTTGGTTTACCAAAACTAAAATTTTTCAAGGATCACTTATGTGATGCTTGCCAAATGGGAAAGCAAACAAGAATCTCGTTTAAATCTAAAAACATTGTTTCTACAACGAGACCTCTTGAACTTCTCCATATGAAACTTTTTGGACCATCTAGAATTAAAATCCTAGGTGGTAACTACTATGGATTCGTTATTCTAGATCATTACTCGAGATTTTTTTGGACAATTTTCTTAGCAAATAAAAGTGACACCTTTCCGGCATTTGAAAAATTTGCCAAGTTTTCTCAAAACAAATTGAACACTAGCATAGTTACTATTCTAAGTGATCATGATGGTGAATTTGAGAATGATCTCTTTGATGAACTTTGGGAAAAATACGAGATTGATCATAATTTTTCTGCCCCACGTACTCCACAATAAAATGGAGTGGTGAAAGGTAAAAACTGTGTTTTAGAAGAACTCGGAAGAACTATGATCAATGAACACCATATTCCAAAATACTTTTGGGTTGATTCCATTAACATGGCATGTTATATGTTGAATAGGATTCTAATACGTCCTATTCTAAACAAAACTCCCTATGAACTTTTGAAAGGAAGAAAACTAAATATTTCTCATCTTCATGTCTTCGGATGTAAATGCTTTGTGTTAAATAATGGTAAGGAAAATTTAGGTAAATTTGATTCGAAAGCTGGAGAAGGTATCTTTCTCGGATACTCTCAATCAAGTAAAGCCTATAGAGTATTTAATAAAAGATTACATTTAGTTGAAGAGTCTGTGCATGTTTCCTTTGGTGAATCCGATCCGAAAATAGTCAGAAAGGGTAGTGTTTATGATGGTGCATGTGTATCTTCGGAAAGCATACCACAAGATCCCAAATAAAAGGACTCGGAATCTGCTAAAATTGAAGAAAAGTTGGACCAAGTATCCGAAGAAAGAGGGAAAGATCATCAAAGCAATAAAAATGATCTTCCTTTGGAATGGAAAACCTTTAAGGATCATCTCATCGACAACATCCTAGGAGATATATCAAAGGGAGTCACCACTCGATCTAAGTTAAGTAATTTTTGTTATCATTTTGATTTCGTCTCTCAAATTGAACCCAAAAACTCTAAAGATTCCTTACTCGATGAACATTGGTTTTTAGCCATGCAAGAGGAACTAAATTAGTTTAAAAGAAATGAGGTTTGGGACCTTGTCCCCCCTCCGAGAGATCATCGAGTTATTAGAACTAAATGGGTTTTTAGGAACAAACTAGACGAAAACGGAATTATAACTCGCAACAAGGCTCGACTTTTTGCCCAAGGGTATAACCAAGAGGAATGCATCGATTATGAGGAAACTTATGCTCCAGTTTCCCGACTCGAGGCTATACGCCTGTTGCTTGCATATGCATGCTCACAAAACTTCAAATTATTTCAAATGGATGTAAAAGGTGCCTTCTTAAATAGATACATTAATGAAGAGGTTTATGTATCACAACCTCCCGGTTTTGAGAATTTTGAGAATCCTAACTATGTTTACAAACTTAAGCGTGCCATATATGGTCTCAAACAAGCTCCTAGGGCTTGGTACGAACGTCTTAGAAAATTCTTAATAGATCAAGGATTCTCAAGAGGAAAGGTTGATACAACCCTTTTTATTAAGCATGAAGGAAAACATTTTATTTTAGTTCAAGTTTATGTAGATGACGTTATTTTTGGTTCTTCTAACACATCTTTGGTCAAGAAATTCTCTAAGCTAATGTAGAGAGAATTTGAGATGAGCATGATGGGGGAGTTAAACTATTTCCTTAGACTTCAAATCAAACAATTAAATGAAGGTACATTCGTGAGTCAAATGAAATATTTTCTTGACCTACTCAAGAGATTTGACATGGTAAACTCAAAAGCCATCGATACTCCTATGCCTAAGACCGTGAACTTAGACTGATATGATAATGGTAAGCCCGTCGATATAAAAAGGTATAGAGGTATGATTGGTTATCTTATCTATCTTACAACCTCTCGTCTAGATATCATGTTTAGTGTTTTCATGTGTGCTCGGTTTTAATCATGTCCTAAGGAGCACATTTAAAAGTCGTAAAGCGCATACTTATATACCTTAGTGGTATAACTAAGTATGGACTTTGGTACTCCAAAGGTAATAATTGTTCCTTGGTTGGATATTTCGATTCTGATTTTTCCGGTTGAAATCGGATAGGAAAAGGACTAGTGGTACTTGTCATTTCTTTTCAAATTCTTTGGTCAGTTGGCATAGCAAAAAGCAAGTTTTCATTTCCTTGTCAACCGCCAAAGCGGAATACGTTGCAGACCGTAATTGTTGTGCCCAAATTTTATGGCTCAAACAACAATTGCTCGACTTCAATGTCCGACTTGATCACATTCCTATTTTTTGTGACAATACCATTGCCATCAACCTAACCAAAAATCCGATTTTGCACTCTTGCATAAAACATATTGAGATAAGGCACCATTTCCTAATGGATCACGTGGAAATGGGTGATGTCATTTCCGAGCATGTTGATAGCAAAAACCAACTTGCTGACATTCTTACTAAACCACTAGCTACATAACCCTTCTTTCATATCCGAAGGGAACTTGGTGTTCTCGATATCTCAGATAGGTTGCAACTTAATTAAGTTGCATGCTCCTTATTTTATTGGACTTATTCTCTTAATGCTTGATGCATTTATGGATAGTTTTAGTGAAAGTTCTAATCAATCTTCATAAAGGTGATATCGTTCTCGTATATTTTCTATTCATATCTATGTGTAATTCTGTTTAAGACATTAAGTTTCCTTTTTGTTAAATTTATGCACTTATGTTTATTAACTGGTTTGTAATATGCTACATAGATTTATCTAATTATTTCACTTTATGATCCACACTAATCTCATTTTATGTGAATGATTGTTAGTGTATTAACTTGCAAATTAAAGATGATTTTGTATTTGAATAATTTTGTTACCCTTGACCTTGTGTTTTTTTCTTCTTTTTGATGTTGTCAAAGGGGGGAGAAGTGAACATACACAAGATTATATGTAGCTTTGAAGATTATATGAATCTTACAAGTGGTGCTTTAAGGAACGCATAAACTCAGGGGGAGCATATTTGAGTATTATTTTTCCATCATCAAAAAGGGGGTGTATGTGAGGGCAAGGTCCATCTATAAGTATTTTAATGATGTTAAAACGATTATTACCCACTCTCAGTTTGAGTCGGTCCTATGAACAATCTTGCTAAGGAATAGTTGGAATGAAGATAATAGTTGGAATGAAGATCTCCAGAAACACTTATTTTTGAGAAAACTCAGTTTGTGCGTTGACTCAAAGATATGTGTGGTCGACTCATCACCTTCAAACAAGCCTTAGATGTATCAGGTCTACCTTTTCGGTCGACTCAACCTGGGAATCAAAATATTCAACTATTGTGTCGACGCAAGCCCTGTAGCAGTCGACACACTATACCACATAATAGATTTTCCTCAAACTGCTGGATGTGTCACGTCGACCCTTCCGGTCGACTCAACCTGGGAATCAAAATATTCAAAGTTTGTGTCGATGCAAGTCCTAAAGCGGTCGACGCATTACACTTCAAAACAATTTTCCCCTTGTCTGCGGGTTATATCGCGCCGACCCCCTTTCTGTTTTTCTCGACCGCTCGCTGCCTTCATCTGTTTTTCTGTTATGATTATGTATATATATATATATATATATATATATATATATATATATATATATATATATATATATATATATATATATATATATATATATATATATATATATATATATATATATATATATATATATATATATATATATATATATATATATATATATATATATATATATTCATTATGCATCATCATTTGAAGATAACAAGAATTAGTGAAAGATACACATTGTGCTCATCATCTTCACCCCTTCTTCTCAAAAATCAACATCTACACATAATCATGGTTGTTGATTCAAGAAAATTGTTGAGGTGATAACGTTCAAATCAAGGATTCAATTCAGATTTGGGTTGAGCAATTTGGGTTGTTCTTGAATAAAATCATTTGGATTTTCTCCTTCAAGATTCCTATTGGTGCGAGGGTTTTTGCACAAGTCTTTGCTTCATTGAATTCAGCCGAGTGAAAGGATTAAGAAACGGTGAGTTTGCTTAATCAAGTAGCGGTAACCGGAGGATTGTGAAGATTGATTTGGGGTCAAATTGCTTGAGATCGAAATCATCCAAGTGAAAGGGTTAAGAAATAGTGGGTTTTCTAAATCAAGTAGCGGTAACCAAAGGTTTGTTCGAAGAATTTGGCACTTGGTTTCGCTCAAACCAAGGAAAGGGAAGAAGACTGTTACAACAACAACATCGGTTTGTTTGTATTGTGAACTATCTCTTCTCTTGTAACATTTGCAACTTAATATCAAGTATCTCAATTCTAGATTCTAGAATTAGGTGCAGACGTACCCTACGCGAGGACGACAAGGGGAACTGCCTTAACAAATAGTGTGTTCTTCTTCTTTTTCTTTATCTCCATACTTGATTAATAGAATTTGTGAAAATTAACTTGTCAAATCTGCATGTACTAAAATTATGGTGTGTTGAGATTATTTCACAACATTGGTAACAATCCGTTTGATTGATACCCAATTAAACTCACCACTACAATTTAGTAAAATCAAACCTAAAGTGCTTTGCTCATAAGGTGTTTGACAAATTGACTAATCCACAAGTTATTCATTGTATTTAGCTTTATCTCATTCAACTCATTGGAATTAATATAATTTTTTAAAATTTATAATTAAACGGACTTAATGAGCTACCCACAGTCCATATGAACAAACCTTAATGGATAGCAGATTTTTTAGAATTGAGCTAAAAAAACCATAAAAAATATGAACTCTAATTTGAAAATTCAAACCTCATAATTCTTCGGATCTAGCGGATCGACTCCTATGAACTAGTCAATTTTAACAAATGTAGTTACATGAACAACAAGAGTTTTACGTGAACATCAAAATTAAATTTCTTTTTATTCAGAGATCTACAATATTTGTTTATCGTCTGAGTGAGAGATACGTGATGTGTCTATGCGGTAGAAATCTACTGCCCCCATCTTCAATCCAATGCAATATCTATTTATAGTCTGTGAAATAGGGTTATCCATTGACACCAAAATAACACAATTGGCCTCAATATCTTAAATAAAAAAGAAATGAATATAAACTAATAAGCTAAAACAAAAGTCTATACATTCTAATTAAAATAAAATAAAATAAAAAACAAAAAAAAAGTCGGAACAAAAAACAATCGAACACACATTGATCAAAAAAATAAAAAAGAATATATTAAAGTGATCTACATGGAACGAAATTTAATTTAAAAAAATTACAAATGATCAAAATCGCAAATAAAAATAATCAGTTAAATAGATATTGATGGTTAAAAATGCGACTGCAAACAACGTCGAAAAAAATAAAATGAATATACCATCACGATTTACGTGTAACGTAAATTCATAAAACAATAAGTTAAAGATCAAACTTGAAATATTTTGCCCGCTAATATTTTGCACAATGTTGAATCGTTTTTACCGGTCTGCCTGTAGAACCAATATTTTTTTATCACACAATGCATGAAGCGGTGTAAGAAAATAAAAAAGCATGAAGTGCAATTTTTGTCATTTTTGATTTATAAATGATGTAAATGTTGACCTAAGGTTGACTTGAGGAAACAAAATCCTAATTGAGAAACCACCCTTAATCTCCTTGATTCAAATCGTACCTTGCAACACAAGCAAGAGAAACAAATCATATTTTTGTATTTTGATTATGGTTAGTAAAGCATAAAAGTAATATAAATACAAAGGTAAAAAGATACACAAAGAGGTGCTTGATGATCTCTACAAGAACAAACCCAAATATTAAAGGGTTAGGAGGAAATCAAGTATGTGATCTTGATGCAATACAAAGATGCAAATGGGATGGTATCTTAGGGGTAAAAATTAGGGTATGACACAATCTTCTCTAGATGAAGCTCTAAGAGAAGTATGGGCTATAAGACTAGTATCAACAACCTTAGGTTTCCACACCTTTCTAGTTTTAATCATCACATGATTAGCCCTAGGTAGTGTTGGAAGTTTTGAATAACCATACAGTCTGTAACAAAAAGGCTTTATATGATCATATTCGTCATAATAACGACATTTCCAAGACAAGAACTTGGCTTTAGTATGATTTTCTTGATGTCTGACAGGATGTTGTAAAATTTGGTTGGACATCTTGGGCTCATGCTTCCTTTCAAAAGAACAAAATTTGTCACAAGGGTTTTTCCTTGTTTGTTTAAGGATTGGTAATTAAAACCTATACTTGTAGAGTTTTCAGCCTCTTTCCCAACTTGAAGAATTTCATCCAACATATCAGACTCATTTTTTAACATTCTTATGGAATTGGTCATGTTTTCAAGTTTAGAAGTCAATAAGGTTATCTCATTTTGAAGATCAAAGATAATATATAATAATTTCTCTTTTTGAACATAAAATTGAGCTATGATTCTCTTATGCTTTTCTCTTGTCTTACATACCTCTTCATTTCTAACACAAAGCTCTTTTTAGGAGACTTCCAGTTCTTTAAAAGAGAGATCCTCATCACAGGATTCATCATCATATTCACACTTACCTGTGAAGGTTGTACCATGCTTAGAAGTTTCATCATCGGGTTCACTTCCAGACTCAGCATCCTTAGACTAAGAGACTTACAATCCTTTATTTTGTTTCTTGAGATATGTGGGACATTCTGATCTAATGTGACCAAAACCTTCACATCCATGACACTAAATACCTTTTCCTTGATTATATTTCTCGCCTGTTATTGCTTTCCTCTAAAAATCACTATTCTTACTGATGTCAAATGACATGTTCTTGACATTTGGTCTTGGTCTCATATCCATTTTCTTCACCACTTGGTTGAATTGTATCCCAAGAAGCACAATAGCATTAGAAATCCCTTCATCAGTCTCAATGTCACATTGAACATCTTCATTATTAGAGTTGGAGATAAAAACTATTCTCTTGTTCTTTTTTCAGATCTATCACGGATAGCCAAATCAAAAGTTTGAAGTGACTCAACAAGCTCATCCACTTTCATGTTGTAAATATCTTGGGCTTCTTCAATAGTTGTGACCTTCATGCAAACTTCTTAGGCAATGACCTGAGTATTTTTCTAATTAGCTTCTCCTCTGATATCTTTTCTCCCAAGGCATTAGATGCATTGGCAATTTCAAGAATATTCATGTGAAAATCATGAATAGTCTCGTCATATTTCATCATGGGATTTTCATGTTTTGTGGTGAGAAGTTGAAGTCTTGACATTTTTACTGTCGATTTGCCTTCATGGGTGGTCTTGATAATTTCCCATGTATATTTGGCTCCAATACATGTATTAATTAACCTGCATATATTTGTGTCAACCCCATTGAACAAGGCTTTCAAAGCTCTGGAGTTTGCTAGAGAAAGTTCATCTTCTTCCTTAGACCAACCATGTTGTAGATTTAATTCAATTATGAACTTCCCATCTTTGTCCTTCACCACAGGGTGGTCCCAAACATTGACAAATGCTTTCCAGGTTTTTCTATCCAAACATTTTAGAAAAGCCACCATACGCGCTTTCTAGTAATCATATTTGGTGCCATCCATAATAGGTGGTATGCTAATAAATCCTCCTTCCTTGTCTATAGTACCATGGTATATCTTCCCTGGAGCTCACCTAAACACAAAACAAGGTGCATGTTCCGATCTCAATTAAAATTAGGGCACTAAAAGAACATATGTCATATACGATGTCAAGACACCAGAATCAAGACATTGTAACAACACAAACAATTACAATATTAAAGAGAATTGCATGAATTAAATAACTCAGATAAATATTAACCCATTTCGGTGCAACTTCACCTTTATCTGGGGGCATCTAAGCCAGGAAGGAAATCTACTATAATAGTATTAGTTTGAAGCCATGTGTAAGCAAACTCTGGTTTACAGTCTTCGCACCTTATCACTACCTGTGGTATTTCTATCTAAGATTTTCCTATATATGAGACCCCTCTCACTTTCCTTTAATCACACAATAGTGATGACAATGATAGAACTAAAATAGAAGACACTCTTCATATAAACATAATTCACTCTTACTTAAAAGCTCATGAGTGATTCACAATTACAACTCAAGGATAAGTCCAACTCAAGCATCTAAGTGATACGAGAGTGGCTCATAAATAACAATTAACAAACTAAACCCTAGTAGATATTATCTCATGCATTGCTTAGTCATCCTTTTATGTTTAGAGTCTTCCTTTAAATAGCCTTAGAATAAAATTAGCTTCGGGTTTAACAAACAACATATCCAAAATAGACTGTTGCACGAACTTCTGAATAATTTCCTTAACTAAATCAAATGTTTCCTTAAATGTTTTGACATTCAATCTAAAGAAACAAATCTTCAAACATCTCATGCTTGAAACAAATCTTTAGATAATCAAATATTCATACACGCATCTTGGACCGCAATAAACGTAAATCAAATCTTCTGAGAATATGAAACAAATCTTTCGAGAATGTAAAACCACAGCATGACACGATGTCGTACAAGTATGTCAAGATATATTATCCAACATCTTTCTATTTCAATTATTTTAACAAAATGTTGCACAATACAATCAACCTTACAAAAACAACAAGAAAGGCATGACATGAAAGGTTAGAAAAGAAAGTTGGTTGAAGGACAAAAGGTCAATTGGTTTAACTCAAGGTTGAAAATCTTACCTGGAAAATTGAAATTAAGATGGTCAAGTCCATTTAAGTTAGTAAAAATTTACTCTCATAAGGTTGTAGACCTTCTTAATGAACAGATTAGGGATAAGTTCAAAGTGAATGGGAAAAGAGTAATAACCTAACTTGGTGGTCCTTTGAGTAACACAAGGGCCACTATTGGCTTAAATGACTAAGAATTCTATTTAAAGTCAGGCTACAAGACTTAAAAATAGCCCTACTAGGAGGCAACCCAGAATAATGTAGTAATTTGTGTTTTTATGATGATAGGTTGAAATTTATTTTCTTGAGTTGTTGAAGACATATGAATTCTTACGTCACGACTGTGACATGTTAAGGAAGTGTGAGAAGATCCGAACTTTAAGTGAACAAAGCCACATGGAATTAGACAAGAAAGGGCTAAGTAAATGAAAAGAAAAAGGAAGTTGAAGGGATGAGAGAGAATGTGCACTAGAAAACAAAATCTATGAAGCTACATGCATTGTTCAGATGCGCCTTACAAGGGTTGTGCAATGACAGATTTGTCCCTATCATAACACTTGGAACTTTTAACTGGTCTCACAAGTTACCCCGAAAATAAATAGACAACGGTTATTTGTCTCACCCCAATTTCAAATTTTCAAAATTTTCACTCTCCCTTTCACATACCACTACTCATTACCAAAAACTCATCATTTGCCTATTGAAATAAACTACCCCAAATCGCCTCTACTCTTCTGAAATGAAAAACTACCTTCAAATAATCAAATTGTTTATAAACCCCTTCTCTATCCTTTCAAACAATCACCAATGAAACCTAAATCAATTGGAAAAGAATTATGACTCGTGCATGAAAGAACACCACTCCACGTGTGATGTATTACGACTCAGACTCCTCTTATGTTGAAATATTTGTGAACAATGATGCTAAGAGGAGATTCACAAAGTTTTTTGCTTCCAGGAGTGTGTTGTCTGAAAAAGGATTTGCATTTGATTTAGAAGATGAAGACCTTGGACTCAATGATGAGATTTGGCGCATCATATCTAAGCAAAGATGGAATAAGTTTTGCAAACATCCTCTTCCCTACAATGTTTAGATTGTCAAATAGTTCTACTCCAACTTGATTTCCAACTACAAGTAACAAAAATGTCAACAAATTTTTTTCCAACCCACCAGCTGGATCTGAAAAAGATGTTGTGATAATCATGTTAGAGACTAAAGGGAAAAATATCCATCAAGAGACACGCCAAAAAACATTAGAACTAACTTTTTCACATAACAATGAAGAACTCTAATGGTAAACTCTTCAACAAATGCAGAGGGATTAACAAGAGTTCTATAAGTTTGTGAAAGTAAAAAACACCTGGAATAAGAGAATACGGATCCTCCACGAAGGTGCAATGATGAATAGAGCCCCTTGTTTCCAGATTATATCTTAGGAGACTAGCCAACTAAATAAGAGCAACACCTGGATGAGAAACCAACAAGGAAATATAAACTTGAAGGTAACTTGGAAAAGAAACAGAAGAAGGAAAATGCCAAGAAAAAATATTTCTTTCTTGATTACTGAATTTCTGCTAGAGGTGACTTATGACACGTCTCCAGAAGAATCATCCAAGAAAATGAAGAAAACTAAAAAGGTTGAAAAGAAAGTGAAAAACGCATATAAAAAGAACAATGTAACAAAGCTAAAGGTAACCAAGGAATTTGACATGAATGAACCATATGAGGATGAGTAAGAGGAGAGCATTGTGGAAGAAACTATGGTTGAAGAAAGACCAAAATAAAATAAGCAAGAGAAAGGAATTGAGGAGATGAAAAAGGAAGAATTTAACTAGGAGGATAAGGAGATGATCAACAATAACAATGAAGAAGAGGACAAATCCGAAGACAATGAAGATGATGGAAACAACAAAGATGATGAACACAAGGATGACAATGAAGACATGGAAGACCATGGTAAAGAGGAAAAAATATGAGGAACCTGAAAATAATGAAACATAATTCGCTCTTGTTCGGGTACCTATTGAGGAAGAGCAAAATAAGAGAAAAGAAGTTCAAATTTAAAAGGACCAGCAATAAAATTATGATGAGGAGGAAATTGAATACCCGCCCCTTCAAAAAAAAGAAGTTGTGGAAAAATATCAAATACTAATGAAGGATGTTGACCCATAATTTATGGCTATAGGCATGACAACAAATTATAGAGATGCTTCGAAGTCCCTGAAGACTACTGACATGACAGAGGGTGTTGAATTTCCTCAAAGCCTTGTCCTGTTTAAAACTAAAGCAAAAATTCCAAGAAAAGGTAAAAAGAAACATAACCATCTGACACGACATAACATGTCATAAAGACCCTAACAGAAGAGCAACAAAGGACCACTGAGTCGTCTCCGAAAGGGAAAGAAAAAATATGTTGATGTTTCTGAGGCTAAGGTTGAGTTAGATAGTACACCACCAAATAATAGGAAGAAAAACATGGAAGAAGATGAAAAAGAATTGAAAAACCCGTGTGTTGTACCCCAAAATTTTCCCTCTCATCTTATCAACTTTTCTCATCACAAGGCTCTTGGAACTCAAGATCAAGCTAGGGTTTGTTCTGCTCAAGACACCTCCTTGCACTGTTGACCTAAATTAGGGTTTGAGCTTGCACAAGGATTTTTTGACCTACAATTCCCAAAGTGACTTTCATACTTCATGTTGGACTCATAAGTTTGTCCATACCAAGTTTCAAGCCTTGATTCAAATTTTTGCCCAGTCAATTGGACAGTTGACCTAGAGATCAGCTTTATTGGGGAAAAAGTCAACTGTAACCAATCTACAATCAAACCTCATGAATTTTGACCCACATCAACATTATGAACTCATATGAACCATTTGATCAAGTTTGGACCACAATTCCACAAGAAATTTGATCAGATCACCAAAAGGGCAAAATGGTCATTTTTAGGGTTTTGACTGTACAAAGGCAATTTTTGACTGTTTGACCTAGCCAATGGAAAATAAAGTTCAACCATGGACTCAAGGAATCAATGGCATCATCTTGAAATATTCAACAAGTTCAAAAGACCTCAAATGCATTGGATTGACAGATAAATTTTTCAGTCAACTGATCAAAATTTGACTGTACACTGAAAAGTCAAACTTTGACTTTTTGGTCAAAATCAAGTGCCAAGGGTCATTTTTCATCAAGATGTGTCAAATTATGAAACTTTTTCATCAAGAAACCCAAAATTGCAAGTTAGGGTTTGAAATTGAAAATTTTCATAACTTAGAATTTTTCTAAGTTATGAATTTTTTTTAATTTTTCCTAACTTTGTCCCACATTTTCACCATGATGCAAATGGATTCAAACAAAACTTAAAACATGAAAGTTGTATTCCTCCACAAAGTCTACAACTTTGATTCACAAAGTTTTCTCAAAAGGAGATTGGATCTCAAGTTATGATTTTTGGAACAAGGGTCCCTAAAACTTTTAACTTAGAGAAATTTTGCCCTAGTTTAGGCAGGATTTTGACCCATCTTCTTAACCATTTTTTACATAGTTCCATTTGGAGTCTCAAGTTTCATTTCAAAGATGGATTATAGTTCATGTTGCAAGCACATTTGTGGTTAGGGAGAATCGAATGCTTGAAGTTGGCAAAAACTCACTTTGTATCCGTGGCCAATACATGTTCATACAAGTTGCAAAATCTGTCCAAACTAGCTTTGTACTTGATTACAGGTCTCTAAACCCTTCAACACTCAAAAATTGAATGCAAGCGCATTGGTTTAAGGTGTTATTCTGATCATTAGAGGTTTGCACAATGAACAAATCCATTTTTAGCATAAAGGTAGCACTTCCATTTTCATAAAGGGAAATTTATGTCAACATTGCTTCTCTTGAGCCTTGGACCTCTTTCTTTGCAGCAAACAAGTTCCACAAACTCAGGCAAAGGTACAAGAAACTTGTGCATTCTTGGAGATAGCTTGTACAGGCCTACCTCATATCACTTCACACTTTTCTTTCAAAACAATTCAACTTGCCAAAAGGACATAACTTGAACATCTGATATAATCAACTTTGGCCAACATTCCAAACAAGTTTTGTGCATTGCCTTGAGTCAGAAACACGATTTGTTGAACCCTCAAGCCTTCCAAAACACCAAATCACATTCTTCTTGCAAAACAGGGCACTCCCTGCAGATTCACATCCATCACACAAACCACTCGTGCGTTTGGCTGCAAACTTGTTCCAATACCTTCCACTCAACTCACTCAAGCTATCCCAAACCTCCATTGCCAACTGTAACTCCATTTACAGTGTTCACCATTTTCGTTTCAAGCTTGTGCATGTTGACTTCTATAGGCTGATTCAGGGACATTCAAGGCAAGCTAGCTATTGAAAAAGATCAAGTGAAGTTCAGGCAAGCTACCAGACACCTCAAAACTTGTTGAGAAGCTCTGCATTGTCCTATTCGAATCCAACTGAAACATGTTTTTTCTCACTTCCTATCTCTATATTTAAGAACATTTAGCCTTAGGTTTGTGAATGAAAGATGTAGTACTCATTGCCATGAAGCCATACATATGCTCAATTTTCATTTATATTAAGCGTGCTGAGAGAATTTCATCCATGAACATGTTGAAAAAACTAGGTCAGATTTTAGGGCCAGAGAAATTCTCTCTGGTCTTTGAGAGTTAGATTAAGTTTTTTATATGGTTAGAATCGTAGTTTAATGCTCTACAAGTTTCATGTTTTGAGTTTTGGCAAAAGATCACAAATACAAGAGTTAGCAGTTTGAACAGGCGCACGCGTATTTTCAAAGTTCTGGAGGTTGAAGATGAAGTCTGGGCTGGGCCTGGCCTTCTTGCTGTCTGCACCCCGTTTTTGCTAAATGCACCCACTGGCTCATTTTATTTATATTTTATTATTTTTGTATTTTAATTTCATTTCTGATTTTATATATTTATTTCCAAATATAAAAAAAATGCTTAAAAATATTTTCACATTTTTTTACATTTATTTGGTATTTTATTTTGATTTTTCTAACATTAAAACATTTTGAATACTTTTTATAATTTATTTGAAAACTTAAAAATAATGTAAATAATACTTTTATTTTTATTTCTTATTTTTATTCACATTGAAAATATTTTCTTGAATATATTTTATTTTTGTAAATATTTTATTTTATTTTATACATACTTAATATATTTCATATATATATATATATATATATATATATATATATATATATATATATATATATATATATATATATATATATATATATATATATATATATATATATATATATATACTTTTATTTTATTAAAAAAAACTTAGAATAAAAATACAAAAATATTACATTTTATTTTTATTATTATTTATACTAAAAAAACACTTTTTTTCAATATATTTTATTTTTGTACATATTAATATATTATTGTATATAAATAATATAATATATTATTTTCTTAAAGAAATTAGGGTTTACCCCTTTAATAGATAAAATTAATCTTATTTATTTCTTTATATTTCTTTACATTGAAAATATTTTTACATACATAAAAACTTCTTTTTGCATAATTTATTTTATTTAATATTTATTTATTTTTGTTTATTTAAATATTGTACATTTAAATATTGTTGCATTATAATTCAATTTGGATGTAATAGTAATCTAGGGTTTATATTTCTTGTCAAATACCCCTGTTTCAAAATAGTACCCCCACCCCTGTAATCATGTTGTAATAGCTTAGAATTTAAATTCTCGCACTTTTACGCTTTCAATTATGCCATGATTAGAGAATTAGGGTTTGTATGCCAAAATCAACTAACAAATAGTTTAACCTAGTCAAAGACAAAAATGCATGAAAAACAAACACAATGCACACTTGCACCCCTAGGATTACAATCCACTTGTTGCCTTCAAAAATGGGCCATGGTATGCATGTTGAGTACTTTGGCAAAACAAAAACAAAACAAAAGATCATAGTCCCTCGATGACGCTATCTGAGTTGCCTAAACAAAATGATCAAGTCCCTCAAGAAAATTTCCAAAGATACTTGACACAATTGCTATCATGGTCTATATGATGACCCGCGCCTGTCCCGTTTAACATCCTAACACAAGGTTGTTCACCAAATACAATGGTGAAACAACACTATTAAAAGGGTTAAAAACATAATAAAGATCTTTGAGTAAAATAGGGTAGATAGCTCTTAGTTACTTGATCAAAAGCTTGCAAAAACATCCTTGCTATTTTCAAACGCACTTCACAACACAATTTCAAAATCCAACTTTCAAACATTGAAAACTTTTCAAAAGACAAAAACACCTTTGTATACATTCAAACAAGAATCATTACAAAGGTTTCCATAACGATGACCTCTTTTCAAAACATCTTTCAAAACCACACACAAAGCACCATTTCAAAGAATTGAAAAGCACCATTTCAAACAATTGAAAGTAAAGCAAGTGATCTAAACAAGTAACTAAGAGCCCATGGATAACCATGGATAGAAAGGGTGCTAATACCTTCCCTTTTTATAATCTACTCCCCGAATCCAAGAAAACATCTCAAAGGTCTTTCCTGTGCTTTTTGACCTTTCTTTAGGATAAAATAAAAAGTCGTTGGCGACTCTTGCTAAACTGAAACATTTGCGAACACAAAAGCAAAACCTCAAGTCAGTTCTCCCACCGTATCACATAACTGGCGACTCTGCTGGGGAATATTTTAAAAGTGGAGTAACCTTAGGGTTTAGATCACCTTTGCATGCTTATCTTGATTGCTTTGATTGCTTTACATTTGGTTCTCTTGTTTGGGCTTGAAATCCTCTACCTGGATTTGGGAAACATTCATAGGTAAATAGCAATACGTTGTGGAAACTGTGCAGGGTATACCGACATGGTTGAAGCAATAGCTATATTAGTGCGACATATTTGTGAGTACCGGTATCCTTTGAGTCAATCAAAGAGAATACGGGGCCGCTGAGTGATGTCATGAAGCACTAATGAACTCTTAGAACCTTACTTGACCATCTTGGCCTTTTATTAGGGGTAGTGAGATGACCGGCTTTGGTGCAGTCCGAAGTTGGTAGATACTCGATACTACACTCATTGAGGGTTATTTTCATGGAATATTTTGGTCGCCAGTTAAGTGGCTAAACCAAAACAATGAACACAGAAAATAATCCAATGATATTAAGCTCCTTAGAACCCGGTTACTATTTATAGGACAGGTTGAGCCAACTAACTTCAAGAGGGTGCTTACCTATGAAACCTCATGCAAGCCTGAAACTAGGATCTTGTGTGATTTGCTTGTACATGTGTTTGTGCATACATCATGAACATCATAAAGCATCATATGCATCCACTAACCATTTCAAGGGTTTGGATCTTCATCTTTGTTCTTGTTTTGTAGGTCATGGAACCTCTTCGTAGGAAAACAATTCAAGTCAACCTTGTGAGAATCCCTCCTCAACTCAAGGAGCTCACTTCCAAAATTCTAGATAATTCTCCTTTCAGTGAAAGACATGGTAGACTTCTCAGCTTGGTCAACTCCAACATTGAAGAAGACATGGTGAAAGTTCTCTTCCAGTTCTTTGACCCCCTACACCACTGTTTCACATACCCTGATTATCAACTAGTACCTACTTTGGAGGAATTTTCTCAACTCCTGATAATTCCTATTCTTCATCAACTACCCTACAACGGTACGAAAAAAGAACCAAAGCCTGAAGATGTTGCTCAAGCATTACACTTGCAACCATCTGATATCAAAGGTCATTGGGAAACCAGGAGTGGTGTCAAGGGTTTCTTGGCAAAGTTTCTGTTTGAGAAGGCATAAGACTACTGGAATTCACTAGATCTACAAGCCTTTGAAGAGATTGTGGCACTCCTCATCTATGGGTTGGTCTTGTTCCCAAACCCTGATCAGCTTATAGATGTGAATGCTGTCAATATTTTCATATCTCAGAATCCTGTGCCTACATTGCTTGGGGACATCCTACACTCATTTTACACACGAACAATGAGGAAAAGAGGTGTTCTCATGTGCTGTATTCCTCTTCTAGCAAGGTGGCTTATTTCTCACCTTCCACAATCAGTTTTGAAGAATGAGCAGGGTTTAAGGTGGTCACAACGGTTGATGACCCTCACACATTCTGATGTTCATTGGTGTTCTCGGTCCAGAGAAAATGTCATCATCATTGATCGTTGTGGCAAATTCCCTAATGTCCCACTACTTGGCATTAGAGGAGGCATCACCTACAACCCTTGTTTAGCTTTGAGACAGTTTGCATATGCTCGGAGGGATGGCCCTCATGACATGTTGATTCCTGACCTAGTTTTTGACTTCGACAACGATGCGCAAGGACTTCGACAAAGGTTCATCAGAGCTTGGAGGATGCCCAACAAGGTGGATAGTAAGACACTGGGGCACAAGAATTCCACCCCCCTTGAGCCTTATCTCAAGTGAGTACGAACCCGCACCCAGAATCTTATGATGCCATACCCTCACATTCTCCCCATGATCAAAGAGCCTGTTATGGAAGGAGAGGTTCCATACACCCTCCTACATCCATACATGCCAACATCATTGGAAGAATTGCAAAAGAGTTGGATCTAACTTAAAGAAGAGCGGAATACTTTTGAAGCCAGCTTCTGCGCCAGTGAGAAGAAGGTTTTGGAGCTTACCCGCCGACTTCATGAGGAGGAAACTCTCAACACTTACATCGCACCAAAGAGGATGCGCAATGTCTTTTTACATTAAGAATTTTGTAATATTTTGCCCATGGGGCATATATGTACTAACAAATTTCTTCTTAATATGACGTGTGTTCTTTTTGTTTACAACAAATTTGAATTTCTGAATCCTTGAATGCATTACATGAATAACATATCATTCATCATATGCATAAACAGGTCTTCACACCAGGTTTCCTTATCTTTCTGCTATTTATTTCAGCAAGATGGATTTGGAGCAGACGGTTAAGGATCTGCAAGCACAAAATTCTCAATTCCAGCAACTCCTCATGACCTTAGCAAAGGGTCAAGAGGACCTTAAAGCACTTCTAGATAAAGATAAAGAGAAAAATAAGAAAAGGCCTGGAGTGGCCACTTTGGGAAGAAGGTTTGAAAGCCAATGTAGAAAAGTTCTCGAGTTCCCTTCAACGTCTGATGAAGGGGTTGGTAAAGGAAAAGGAGCCGCGGTACCTTCTGAATCTGAAGTTGAAGAGGAAGAAGAGGAAGAGGATGAAGATTACTCCGAACAGCAATATCCCCCGGCGGATGATAAGTATAAAAATCTTGAGGATCGATTGGCAACCATGGAGTTGCAAAGGGTACCTGGTTTAGATTTAGAAGAACTAGGGTTGGTCACTGGGATCTTCATTCCTCCCAAGTTCAAGGTACCTACATTTGCTAAGGATGACGGTTTGTCCTGTCCAAAGATGCATCTGAGATCCTACATTAGAAAGATCCAACCTCACTCATCTGATAAGGATCTTTGGGTACACTTTTTCAAGACAGTTTGTCAGGCACACAATTGGACTGGTTCTATCAACTTGAGAGATATGAGGTTCATAACTGGGAAGATTTAGCTGATGCGTTCTACCGACAATACCAATACAATGTTGATTTAACGCCTACTCGTACTCAACTACAGAGTATGGGTATGGCTTCTAATGAAGGATTTAAAGAGTATGCCCAGAAGTGGCGTGATCTGGCTGGAAGGGTGCAGCCACCATTGTCGAATAGAGAACTGGTTGACATGTTTTTAGGGACCCTATCTGGCCCATTCTTCAATCATTTAATCTGGAGTTCCTCTGCAGGATTCACCGAATTAATTCTGACCGGTGAAAGGGTCGAGGCTGGCATTAAAAGTGGTAAAATTCAGAAGGATGCCTCCGCTTCACATGCTATTAAGAAGACCTTCCCAGCTAAAAAGGAAGTTTCTGCCGTTCACAATTAGAGAAATCAAGGAAGAATCGAGCGCCGACCAACGGTGGAGGCTGTGATGATCCAAAACTCTTCAACTGATCAACCTCGCAGCAATCAACCAAGATCAAACCAGCAAAGGGTAGAAAGGCCACAACGGCAGTTCACCCGAATCAACATGACACCGGCTCAAGTCCTCCCTCATTTGCTAAAGTTGAATCTCACCAATTTGAAAGAAGCACCGAAAAACCCCAATACATCTTCTCCTTATTATCACTCCAATGCAAAATGTGCGTACCACTCTGACAGTGTAGGGCATGATACCAATAATTGTTGGCTCTTAAAAACAAGATCCAAGACCTGATAGACGCCAAGGAGGTATAGTTTGATGCTCTTGAAAAACCCAACGTGATATCCGCTCCAATGCCCAAGCACGGTCATAATGTTCATGTCGTTATGGAAAATCTTCATGTTACCAATGTTGCTGACCTTTTGACTCCATTACCAGTGATTAAAGTGAATTTGATGAAAGCCTGGATATTCCCAGGTTGTGGAAAAGACTGTTACTTTTGTTCAAACATACGAGCTGACTGCCCAATGTTAAAATCAGGCATCCAACGCTTGATGGATACCCAAGAGATACTCTTTCAAAAGACTCGTGTTGATACCACCACTCATGTTACTCTTGCTACCTTTGTTACTCCTACCAATGACATTGCCATAATAACCATCTCCGACAATCTTCCCTAGACCTGCAAAAGGCCTATCAAGATTACGCCTGATCCTAAGTTTTTGCCGTTGAAAATCACCATGTCGGGGCCTGTCCCGTATAAATCTAACAAGACGATACCATGGAATTATGGAGGAGATATCTTCTACCATGGTGTCAAACAGATTGAATCAGTCCAAGAGAATTTTGATGATGAAACCCCTGATATAGGGAATATTGCAGGAACAAGCAAGATAACTGGCAGCGGAAGGATCTTCTCTCCAGAGATTGCTCCTCCATGAGCAGTCTTCGGACCCTCGAAAGCTTCTGTGCCTGTCAGGCCATATGTGCAAAGCCTGATAATTGAAGAATTAGATACTCCTGAAGTTAGACCCTTTGTTGATACTACCAATAAGGGTAAGGGGATACTAGAAGCGCCTGTCAGGATGAAGGCTCAGACTGTGGTAATCCCCGAGACCACCCATAAAGAGATGGAAGAAATCTTAAAGATAATCAAAAAGAGCGACTACAATGTCGTGGAGCAGCTAGGGCAGACCCCTTCCAAAATCTCCATGTTGGCTCTCCTAGTTTGCTCTGAGGCCCATGCCAAGGCCTTAATCAAATTTCTAAAGACGGCACACGTGCCTCAAGAAACTTCCGCTGACCAGTTTCAAGAGTGCGTGGCTAGCCTTATTGCTGATAACGGTCTTGGGTTTTCTGATGTTGATTTGACTCCTAAGGGAAGGAAGCACAACGATGCACTGCACGTCTCGGTAGAGTGCAGAGGGACTACACTGGCCCATGTCCTAGTTGATACCGGTTCATCTTTGAATGTCCTTCCGAAGAAGGCGTTGGACCGGCTAGACTGTGAAGGTTTGACTTTAAAACCCAGTAACATCATTGTTAGGTGTGATCGGTGGATCTGGAACTGACTGTTTAACACTGGTTCGCGAAATGTCGCGGAAGCAAGAGTCGCCACCGTCTTTTATTTTCTCCAAATGGAAAGGACAAAAGCACAGAAAAATTCCTTAAAGAGATTGCTCTCGGTTTGGGAGGTAGATTATAGAAAGGGAAGGTGTTAGCACCCTTTCTATCCATGGTTATCCATGGGCTCTTAGATACTTGCTCATTGTGTTTTCAAAAATGGTTTGTTTGCTTTTCAACTGTGGGTTTTAAAAAGTTTCTTTGAAAATTCCAGTTCGACTCTTGTATCAGTCCTCAAGAGTGTTTGAAAAATTGCTTTCGAAAGCTTTTTGAAAAGGTGTCGGTGTGAAAAATATTTTTTATTTGTTTCGTTTTGAATTAGAGCAAGTATCCACGAGTCGTCTACCTACCCTAAGGAATTCGTCTGTGTAAATGTTCTTTAAAGTAGTGCCATCCCACCATTGAGAGGTAGGTAGCACCACCGTTGGAGGTGTTCGGGTCAATTCGAGGTTCGGGACATGGTGATCACCAGAGCAATGGGAAGACACCTTAGAAGCTACCCTCATGCCAGGTTCCCGGATCATGAGGACTTACTAAGACATCCTCTACTCGACGATCACCTTTCGAAAGGCAACAGTGAGGCGTACCCTAGGGGTGGTGTGTGCAATTCGCGTGTCGTTTTCATTGATATTTGTCTTTTGTCATGTCATTATGATCTACGCTTGATTTTATTTTTTAGGCCATTCATTCTTGCATGCTTTTTGTTAACAGTTAAAATTTGCGAGGGAAATAAATCTAAAGCTATTACAAATGGCGCGGGTCCACATCGCCAAAATTAAACCGGACCCGATTTGACGGAAAATAAATAAAGCAATAAAATAAAAGTGCGAGAAGTTTAAGTTACAACGCTTTGGGAGAATTACATAATTATAATAAACGACATGAAATAAATGCGCGAAATTAAATAAATTATGAACATGGGCGTTGGACCCTTTTGCAAAATATTAAATTAAAGTTAATGAATTAATTAATGAGGAATTAAAATTAATAGAAAATGTTTTTTGGTATTTTTGTGTTTTTTAGATTTAAGAAGGAATTAATAATTAATTAAAAGCAAAATAAAAAGCTAAACCTAAGTCTAATTATTTTTAAGTTTTTTAAGAAAAATATTAAGTTTTAACCTAATTTAAATCTAAGTTAATTTACATGCCAAATTTAATTATAGAAAATAAATAAACTAAACATTATTATTGTAAAAAAAGGGAAAATTAAAAAGGAATAAAAAGAATTCATTAAACCTAATTCTACATATTTTTGGATTTTTTTATAAAAAAAAAGAATTAAAATTGTAACCTAATTAAACTAAATAATTACATGTTAAATTATTTATAAAAATATTAGAATGAACTAATTTATTATATTTTTATCTTTTTTTTTGATTTTTCTGTATTTTTTATGTGTTGTAAAAATAATGAAATTAAAACCATAAAACAAATAAAAAATAATAATTAAAAAAGATATGAGAAAAATAAAACATTAGCAAACCAGGGTGGGGGTGTAGTCCCAAATGGTGAGGTTTTGATGGTGAAATCCTGGCCCAATAAGACATGGGTCCATTGACTTTTTGCGTAGCATGTGGCCAAGTTGACCAGCGTTTACCATATGCATTGAATCTGAACCCTTTGATTGATCTCCCAGGACGCGTGGCTGGCTTGATGATGATGGAATATGGTGTTTTTCACTGTGAGCGCTGCATGGAATGATGTATAGAAAAATAACATGAGAAATTGTACAGACCTGGGGTTCGAACCCAGGTCTTGGACGTTACAAGGCTACACCTGTACCACTACACCATGTTAGCGCGTTTAATATATAAATATCAAATAAATAATATAAAGAAAGCAACGCGTTCAGTGGAGAGAAACGCGCGAAATTCAAATGCCCCCAATCGCCTGTGGCCACGTCTTCATCTCTTTCACGTTCCATGTACCATAAGCATTCAGCAACGGTTTCTTGGGCGTGGCTTAAGGTAGGTTTACAGAAAATAGCGACTAGCGCTATAGGACCAATAAATTAGGCGCGAGTAGTGATTCTCCTTCGTCTCAACCTGCTTACTCTAATGGCCATAGTCTTGAGGCGTAATTTTTCCTTGGGTGAAAAGCCCCAATCTCAAGCTCTGCAAACCCTAATATTCAAACATGGCAGATTCGTATATATGGCACAAAAATGCAATTGAATGTGTTGGTTAGCATCAAAACGTCATCATGAGCATGAATCAATAAAGAAATTTCACAAATAACGCTTAAATCATGATGTTCGAATGGCAATTTTCTTCTGTACAGTTTGAGATTGTCTTACCAATTCTTGAAGCTTTAGTTGATATTAGGGATTGGAATGTATTCAGGAGACCACAAGGAAACTATTGAGACAAGAATGGAGGCTTGAATCGACCTCTAGAGTGCTTTTCAGTTTTGCACTTTTTGCCCAAAAATTCTAAGTTTGTTCAATGATTTTCTGCGCAGCATTCAGTCTTCTAGCATTAGGGTTTGATTCAGGCCTTTGTAGTGAATGTATTAGGGCAACAAAACTCAATCAAATCCATGGCCATAATGGTTTTTGATAATTGATTTTCCAATATCTTTTTGAATCTTTTTCATGTGCATTTTTGTTCAATCATGCCAATCAGCTCCAAATCTTTCCCCATTTGTATTTACACGAAATATTGAGTATCAAACATGCATAAAAAGATTGGTTAAGGCAATTTTGATATTTTTCATGTATTTAATTGATTTAATTGAATTAATATAAATAAAAATCCAAATAAATAAATAAAAAATGAGAAAATACTTCCCTTTGGGCCAAGTGGTCGTGCATATGCTTTAGAATGATGAATCATGGAAGAAAAATGGGCCCATTAGCAAATTTAGGTCATTTGAACCATTGTTGACTTTTCAAAATATCCAAAAATTTCCCAAATTCCACAAGGCATAACTTGCTCAATTTTTAAGCTTTTCACATGTTCTTGGACATTTTGGAAAGGTCTTTGAGTCCTTTAACCAATGCCTTTGGTCCCATGTCATTTTGATTTACCAATCTCAAGTTATGGCCTTTGACTTAAAGTCCCTTTTTGTTGACTTTTGAAAATGACCTATAATGTTGAAATTGATAACTTTTTGTGAGAGCATTTCTTGGACTTGAAGTATGAAGATGAGTTGTAGGAAATGTCTTTCTCTTCAAAATGAGCTTTGGATGGGATTTTTCTGATAATCCATGTGAAAGTTATGCCCTGGTCAATTTCAGTTGACTTTTTCAACTGTCCAAATATAGCAACTTTTGCATCTTTGATGATTTCTGAGCCAAATTTTGAGAATCATGATCAAGCATTGATCAAATGATGTTTGTGGCTTCAAAATGATATGTTGACCAAAAATTTGAACTTTTGACTGTCAAATGACCATTTTGCCCCTACAGTTGACTGTAGTGCAATTTAGGGTTTTGACTGTGCAATTTTGAGCTGAATGCCTTGAAACTTGATATGAGGATACTTGACCATCTTTGCAAGCATATGAGACTTGATTGAGCCCTTGAAAACTTCATTTTCTTGATCAGAACCCAAACCCTAGTTTTGACTGTATATGGGACCTTTGCACTGCACAACCCTTGGGGAATTTTGTGACTTGACTTGGCAATTTCTTGGAGAATATGGGAGGGCAAATTTTGGGGTACAACAGTTGCCCCTGTTCAATCTTCTTAGACCCAAGGATGCAGATTGGCTGACGTGCCTTTCGTAATCCGAGGGTAGAAGATGATTGGACACTAGAGTGCCCAGAAATTTGCGCTCACATAGTAGCAGTGTGATGGGGGAATGGGCTTATAGATGCCATTTAGAGATTGCTGGATAGGGTGATGGGCTTATAGATGCCATCTGGATGTTGATCGCGTAGGAGATTCCTTAGCGAGAACCTGCATACCTGCAAAACAGAAAATGAGTACCTGACACGTTGCAGGAGCTGATTTTAGATGCTTGGTATAAATGTGTCCTGACTGGTTACAGGAGCTGAGTCTGGAGCTTCAAAAGCTGATGAATGAACCAGGGATGGTTACTACCTTAGCATGAATGGTAAGAGAACCTTGGGCGACTTTAATCTCAACAACGCTCGTTGAGAAAAATCTTGATGGGAATTATTATCTTCGCAGTATTGGGCAGAGAACCATAGGCAATTATAATCTGAAAGGAATGATCACCTCACACTCATCGTCGGAGAGGGAAACATCTGAAAAGGACTTACCACCTCACACACCGTCGGAGAGGGAACCATAAGAGAATATCACCTCACACTCATCGTCGGAGAGGGAAACATCTGAAAAAGGACTTACCACCTCACACGCCGTCGGAGAGGGAACCATAAGAGAATATCACCTCACACTCATCGTCGGAGAGGGAAACATCTTGAAAAAGGAATTACCACCTCACACGCCGTCGGAGAGGGAACCATAAGAGAATATCACCTCACACTCATCGTCGGAGAGGGAAACATCTTGAAAAAGGAATTACCACCTCACACGCCGTCGGAGAGGGAACCATAAGAGAATATCACCTCACACTCATCGTCGGAGAGGGAAACATCTGAAAAAGGACTTACCACCTCACACACCGTCGGAGAGGGAACCATAAGAGAATATCACCTCACACTCATCTTCGGAGAGGGAAACATCTTGAAAAAGGAATTACCACCTCACACGCCGTCGGAGAGGGAACCATAAGAGAATATCACCTCACACTCATCGTCGGAGAGGGAAACATATTGAAAAAGGACTTACCACCTCACACACCGTCGGAGAGGGAACCATAAGAGAATATCACCTCACACTCATCGTCGGAGAGGGAAACATCTGAAAAAGGACTTACCACCTCACACACCGTTGGAGAGGGAACCATAAGAGAATATCACCTCACACTCATCGTCGGAGAGGGAAACATCTGAAAAAGGACTTACCACCTCACACACCGTTGGAGAGGGAACCATAAGAGAATATCACCTCACACTCATCGTCAGAGAGGGAAGCATCTGACAAAGGACTTCTGGAAGCAGTATCAGAACGTCACCATATCTGGTTTACATCTGAAACTATATCTGGAAGGAAATCTGGAAGCAGCATCAGAACGTCACCATATCTGGATCATATCTGAAACTATATCTAGAAGGAAATCTGGAAGCAGCATCAGAACGTCACCATCTCTGGATCATATCCGAAACTATATCTAGAAGGAAATCTGGAAGCAGCATCAGAACGTCACCATCTCTGGATCATATCCGAAACTATATCTAGACAGAATTGCGATAGTTTGATAGTAGTCATTTATATTGATCTTTTTCCTGAAAAGGCAAAACATAATTGTATGCAAAATCATGATGCATGAACGGTATGTCTTCAACATTAATGAGATTCACGTAGTATGGTGCATATGCATGCTATAATGTATGAGGATATGATGTTTATGAATGTATATTTTCGTCGTAGGAAAATAAATCCTTGACGAGTGCCGGGAAGTCACTCCTGGGCTGCTGTTGAGGAATAGATTTTGCTTCCGCTGGGGATGATAGTTGCAAGTATACCGGTAGGGGAAGATGACTCCGTTGCGGAATAAACTTGGCAAATGGAAGATTTTGCAGGGAGAAAAGATACTCTAGCGACCATGCTGAGAAGTGATACCCTGTGGGGATAGAGGTGCTTTGCTGAATGTTGACAGTAACTTGCTGAGGGATACCCTTGTTGTATTGAAAGTATTGATGGACTTCGCTGGGGTAAGAAGACTGTGTCGACGACGATCTTTCCGTGGCTTTTGGCTGAGGATAACCCAGTTATATCCTGTTAAGGAAATAACTCTTTAAATAAAGCCGGGCGACGCGTTCGTGCTCTGCGGGGGGTAAGCTTCCAGAATCTACTGGGGATAAGCTTACTGCTTGAGGATATGGGTTCCAATTTTCCTGGGGAACTGGATTGGACTCTCCTGGGGAAGTATTGAACTGTATTGGTTAAGTTCTTCAACGGAGCCTACCCTGATACATTGGAGGATAGAACAATCGGATTGCTTAGACCACTCTTTATTGCCCCTGTTTCTATGGGGGAGGCACTTGTGGGGTACTGATAGTTGTTGATGGGCAAACCTTCTTCCGGTAGGCAGGTGATAAGATGACAGGACATAGTCGTACGCTTTGATCCCTAATTTTGCCTGGACCGCCCTTTCGGGTTTTCAGTCCACCGGGATACCCATTTTTGCCCAAGCCGCCTTTTCAGGTTTTCGACTTGCCGGGTGTACAACTTTTTTCATTTCATCCCTTCATTTTGCCCGAACCCTTTTGGTTCGCCGGGAAGCCCTTATTTTGCCTAGGTGTGTCAACCTAGCGGGTTTTTGATTTTGCGTAGTATTTTTCGACTATGTCCGTTCTCAGAAAGTAGGGAGTTGCCCCTGTTAGAAGTGTTCTGTCATGTCACCAGAAGATGTCTGACCAGGCAAGATTCGTTGTTTGAGCTGCCCCAAGTGACTCAGGCGGAGATTTGCCCCAGGCTTTTTGGCCTTTGAGAGATTCTCCGAATCTTGATTGGACTGCCCCAGATGATGGACCATGCTCATGCCGTGCCCCTGGATTGGAGACACTCTTGTTCATTAGACTTTCGTCGTGCAAATTTCTATGCTGTTCAAACAAAAAGTCATATGCAAACAAAGTTATATTAAAAATGCAAAGCCTATGTCTGTCTTGAAGATTTTGAAAATGCATTCTTTTTCATAAAACAAGTGAATGTTTGTAAAAACATGATGTCAACTCTGTATTTACCGTAGGCCTTCAGGAGTCAGGATACCTTTCATAACAGTATGCTTTCGAACTAACCCATGCTTCAGCTAGGACTTTTATGGGTTATAACGTGGCCTGGTTCACGGTTTAAGAAACAAAGGATAAAGGCTCAAATTTTATTTGTACCCACCCGCTCTCCGTGATGTCCTCCAAACCTAAACTCAGTTGATCGTGCGTTAGACCTTGCTTGAGTCTTTGCTTTGATGTTCCAATAATGGTTCAGATGTTGATAACTTATTTTGAATAGGCAGTCATTTTTGCTTTGGTTGAGGGTTTGTGAGACCTCTTTCTTGATTTTGTTATCCTTTCTTTTTTGCCTGAATTGTTTCCTTTTTTTGGAATTACAGTCAGCGGGATGCCCCAGTTTCATAAGTCCCCTTTGTTGGTTTAGACTTTTTGGGCTTTTCATTTATGAATTTTGATGATGACTGCCTGTCCTTTTGATTGTTCTGAACCATCACTGTCTTTGTTCGTTTTGTAAAGATGCACTTGGATCAACTGAGAGAACTACCCTGCCCCAGGTTATGATTAAGGGTTTTGATTTTCGAAAATAAAAACTCCTACTTCTTTGGCTCTGATGGGTTGACGAGGGATTATCATCCTTATAACTCCAGTGTTTAGGGGTTGAAACAATGCCTGTACCTCATCAGCGGGGTTTGTTCAAAAGCATACTATAATGATCGCGGTATCGTTTTCGTCATCCTCCCTCAAGAGGCTTAGAATTAACGAGAGTTGACATTAGAAAAAATATGAAACAATTTGCATATAGTAAATGCGAATATATTGATTCAAAATAGACATAAGCGATGCATTAATGGAACAACAATGTTTTAACATGAATAAATGTTTAAACGGTCAAAAGAAAAACACAACTTGAACATTCAAATGAACAAAAGTTTCCTAGTCTCGGAGCTTGTCACTTCAACTGATGAGCCTTGGAGGAATGGTAGAAAAATTCAGCCTGTCCATCTTGTGTGAACTCCAATGCCCCTTCATCGATCAGGTCCTGGATTTTGTTCCTCAGATCCCAACATTCATTGGTATCATGTCCTGGGCTAGCAGAGTGGTAGGCACACCTCTTATTGGGATCATAGGCAGGAGATGCTGTGTTGGGGTTCCGGGGATGAGCCCTTAATGTGATCAGATTCAACCTCAATAGGCGTTGCAAAGCTTGAAACAGCGACATGTTGAGCTGGGTGAATTGCCTCCTGGGCTTGTCTGGCTGAACTTGGAGAGGTTGGTGCTGAATTTGTGGCACTGGAGTCATTTGAGGAGCTTTCCCCTTATCCTCTTGTCTCGAGGATGATTGGATGATGAATGGCTTTTTACCCTTAGATGTTTGCCCCAGTTGGTTACCCTGAAGCAGTTGGTTGACGAGAAACCAGAGCTCCTCTTGTCTTTGAACTAGGCCTTGAATGACATTCCTCTGTCCCAGCATCTGGGCTTTCATAGCATCCATCTCAGCTTGTAGGTGTTCCAACTTTCCATCCTCAGCATTGCCCCTGACGAAGGTCTCCGTGAGAAGTATCCTTAGCTCCTCTTGCCCCTTGGATAGATTCAGGAGGATTTCCCTGAACCGAGTCTCTTGAGTAAGAAAGTCCTGGTTGTCTTGTGGGCAAGCCATTGCTGAAATAAACAGCGAGAAGGGTGAGTGACCTGCAAAGAACGGGTATCTGTAATGCAATGATATGTATGATATGCATGCGATGTTTTCAAGGATCTCGCAGGGTAAACAGAGAAACTTGTTAGAGTTGGAAACTGGCAACTTGATTGAAGGAACTTCCTGTTGTAGAGAGCCCTTCTTCAAGGGTCAAAGGCTCACCATATCCAGTGGGTCATAGCCCCTGACAACCTTGGCTAGAGGAAAATAAATCCTCTTTTCCCCTTGCTAGATGTTTGATTCATCATGACCTGCATCACAAGCCCTTGAGATCCTTGAAATGGGTTAGGATGTATGCAGGATGCATGCAATGGTATGATGTTATGCTATGCATGGGGTAATGTGAGTAACCCTGTTATGGGTCCCAATTAAGGACTATAAACCGAAACCTGCAAGAAACTTGATAAACTTGTTATGAGTCCTGATTAAGGACTATAAACAGAACCTGCAAGTAGTTAGTACCCTGTTATAAGTCCCAATTAAGGACTATGAACAAAACCTGCAAGAAACCTAAGTAAAACCTGTCATGAGTCCCAATTAAGGACTATAAACAGAACCTGCAAATGGTTGGTACACCCTGTTATAAGTCCCAATTAAGGACTATGAACAAAACCTGCAAGAAACCTAAGTAAAACCTGTCATGAGTCCCAATTAAGGACTATAAACAGAACCTGCAAATGGTTGGTACACCCTGTTATAAGTCCCAATTAAGGACTATGAACAAAACCTGCAAGAAACCTAAGTAAAACCTGTCATGAGTCCCAATTAAGGACTATAAACAGAACCTGCAAGACATCAAGGGTCAGATAACAAGCATGCAAATAGTCAAGTACGAAGGCACACAAGTCACACAAGAGAAGCCCTTAGAGTTTAAGGCCAGCATGAGGTCTGGGTATTACCCTCTTGAAGTTGGTGGGTTCATACCTGTCCTATCAAAGTAACCGGGTTCTTAGAGGATCCCAATATCATTGACTACCCTCAATCGGTCATAACTCCAGCGTCGCAATCTTTTCTTGCGGCCAGAACCATCACGAGAGTTTAGCCTCAATGGGCGTAGCTTACTGCTACTGTTCTAATGGCCAAGTTGGGTCATTTAAGGTTCTAAGGTCGATTGGTGCTTAATGACTCCTTGGAAGACCCATATTCTCCCCGTTTCAACACGAGGGATATCGGTACAGACCAAGGCGCCACACCAACGTAGCCACTGCTTCACCCATGTCGGTATACGCCGGACAGGTCCCTCACAGATTATGCTACCTAAACAGGGTATCCCCAGATCCGGGTTAGGATCTATGTAACTCCCATGCAACCCACAATAATAAAGCAAGCAAAGAAGACAATTGAAAACACAGTGATCTTAGCCCTAAGGTACACCTCACTTTAAAAGTATGTCCCCAGCAGAGTCGCCAGTTCTGTGATCGGTGGATCTGGAACTGACTGTTTAACGCTGGTTCGCGAAATGTCGCGGAAGCAAGAGTCGCCACCGTCTTTTATTTTCTCCAAATGGAAAGGACAAAAGCACAGAAAAATTCCTTAAAGAGATTGCTCTCGGTTCGGGAGGTAGATTATAGAAAGGGAAGGTGTTAGCACCCTTTCTATCCATGGTTATCCATGGGCTCTTAGATACTTGCTCATTGTGTTTTCAAAAATGGTTTGTTTGCTTTTCAACTGTGGGTTTTAAAAAGTTTCTTTGAAAATTCCAGTTCGACTCTTGTATCAGTCCTCAAGAGTGTTTGAAAAATTGCTTTCGAAAGCTTTTTGAAAAGGTGTCGGTGTGAAAAATATTTTTGATTTGTTTCGTTTTGAATTAGAGCAAGTATCCACGAGTCGTCTACCTACCCTAAGGAATTCGTCTGTGTAAATGTTCTTTAAAGTAGTGCCATCCCACCATTGAGAGGTAGGTAGCACCACCGTTGGAGGTGTTCGGGTCAATTCGAGGTTCGGGACATGGTGATCACCAGAGCAATGGGAAGACACCTTAGAAGCTACCCTCATGCCAGGTTCCCGGATCATGAGGACTTACTAAGACATCCTCTACTCGACGATCACCTTTCGAAAGGCAACAGTGAGGCGTACCCTAGGGGTGGTGTGTGCAATTCGCGTGTCGTTTTCATTGATATTTGTCTTTTGTCATGTCATTGTGATCTACGCTTGATTTTATTTTTTAGGCCATTCATTCTTGCATGCTTTTTGTTAACAGTTAAAATTTGCGAGGGAAATAAATCTAAAGCTATTACAAATGGCGCGGGTCCACATCGCCAAAATTAAATCGGACCCGATTTGACGGAAAATAAATAAAGCAATAAAATAAAAGTGCGAGAAGTTTAAGTTACAACGCTTTGGGAGAATTACATAATTATAATAAACGACATGAAATAAATGCGCGAAATTAAATAAATTATGAACATGGGCGTTGGACCCTTTTGCAAAATATTAAATTAAAGTTAATGAATTAATTAATGAGGAATTAAAATTAATAGAAAATGTTTTTTGGTATTTTTGTGTTTTTTAGATTTAAGAAGGAATTAATAATTAATTAAAAGCAAAATAAAAAGCTAAACCTAAGTCTAATTATTTTTAAGTTTTTTAAGAAAAATATTAAGTTTTAACCTAATTTAAATCTAAGTTAATTTACATGCCAAATTTAATTATAGAAAATAAATAAACTAAACATTATTATTGTAAAAAAAGGGAAAATTAAAAAGGAATAAAAAGAATTCATTAAACCTAATTCTACATATTTTTGGATTTTTTTATAAAAAAAAAGAATTAAAATTGTAACCTAATTAAACTAAATAATTACATGTTAAATTATTTATAAAAATATTAGAATGAACTAATTTATTATATTTTTATCTTTTTTTTTGATTTTTCTGTATTTTTTATGTGTTGTAAAAATAATGAAATTAAAACCATAAAACAAATAAAAAATAATAATTAAAAAAGATATGAGAAAAATAAAACATTAGCAAACCAGGGTGGGGGTGTAGTCCCAAATGGTGAGGTTTTGATGGTGAAATCCTGGCCCAATAAGACATGGGTCCATTGACTTTTTGCGTAGCATGTGGCCAAGTTGACCAGCGTTTACCATATGCATTGAATCTGAACCCTTTGATTGATCTCCCAGGACGCGTGGCTGGCTTGATGATGATGGAATATGGTGTTTTTCACTGTGAGCGCTGCATGGAATGATGTATAGAAAAATAACATGAGAAATTGTACAGACCTGGGGTTCGAACCCAGGTCTTGGACGTTACAAGGCTACACCTGTACCACTACACCATGTTAGCGCGTTTAATATATAAATATCAAATAAATAATATAAAGAAAGCAACGCGTTCAGTGGAGAGAAACGCGCGAAATTCAAATGCCCCCAATCGCCTGTGGCCACGTCTTCATCTCTTTCACGTTCCCTGTACCATAAGCATTCAGCAACGGTTTCTTGGGCGTGGCTTAAGGTAGGTTTACAGAAAATAGCGACTAGCGCTATAGGACCAATAAATTAGGCGCGAGTAGTGATTCTCCTTCGTCTCAACCTGCTTACTCTAATGGCCATAGTCTTGAGGCGTAATTTTTCCTTGGGTGAAAAGCCCCAATCTCAAGCTCTGCAAACCCTAATATTCAAACATGGCAGATTCGTATATATGGCACAAAAATGCAATTGAATGTGTTGGTTAGCATCAAAACGTCATCATGAGCATGAATCAATAAAGAAATTTCACAAATAACGCTTAAATCATGATGTTCGAATGGCAATTTTCTTCTGTACAGTTTGAGATTGTCTTACCAATTCTTGAAGCTTTAGTTGATATTAGGGATTGGAATGTATTCAGGAGACCACAAGGAAACTATTGAGACAAGAATGGAGGCTTGAATCGACCTCTAGAGTGCTTTTCAGTTTTGCACTTTTTGCCCAAAAATTCTAAGTTTGTTCAATGATTTTCTGCGCAGCATTCAGTCTTCTAGCATTAGGGTTTGATTCAGGCCTTTGTAGTGAATGTATTAGGGCAACAAAACTCAATCAAATCCATGGCCATAATGGTTTTTGATAATTGATTTTCCAATATCTTTTTGAATCTTTTTCATGTGCATTTTTGTTCAATCATGCCAATCAGCTCCAAATCTTTCCCCATTTGTATTTACACGAAATATTGAGTATCAAACATGCATAAAAAGATTGGTTAAGGCAATTTTGATATTTTTCATGTATTTAATTGATTTAATTGAATTAATATAAATAAAAATCCAAATAAATAAATAAAAAATGAGAAAATACTTCCCTTTGGGCCAAGTGGTCGTGCATATGCTTTAGAATGATGAATCATGGAAGAAAAATGGGCCCATTAGCAAATTTAGGTCATTTGAACCATTGTTGACTTTTCAAAATATCCAAAAATTTCCCAAATTCCACAAGGCATAACTTGCTCAATTTTTAAGCTTTTCACATGTTCTTGGACATTTTGGAAAGGTCTTTGAGTCCTTTAACCAATGCCTTTGGTCCCATGTCATTTTGATTTACCAATCTCAAGTTATGGCCTTTGACTTAAAGTCCCTTTTTGTTGACTTTTGAAAATGACCTATAATGTTGAAATTGATAACTTTTTGTGAGAGCATTTCTTGGACTTGAAGTATGAAGATGAGTTGTAGGAAATGTCTTTCTCTTCAAAATGAGCTTTGGATGGGATTTTTCTGATAATCCATGTGAAAGTTATGCCCTGGTCAATTTCAGTTGACTTTTTCAGCTGTCCAAATATAGCAACTTTTGCATCTTTGATGATTTCTGAGCCAAATTTTGAGAATCATGATCAAGCATTGATCAAATGATGTTTGTGGCTTCAAAATGATATGTTGACCAAAAATTTGAACTTTTGACTGTCAAATGACCATTTTGCCCCTACAGTTGACTGTAGTGCAATTTAGGGTTTTGATTGTGCAATTTTGAGCTGAATGCCTTGAAACTTGATATGAGGATACTTGACCATCTTTGCAAGCATATGAGACTTGATTGAGCCCTTGAAAACTTCATTTTCTTGATCAGAACCCAAACCCTAGTTTTGACTGTATATGGGACCTTTGCACTGCACAACCCTTGGGGAATTTTGTGACTTGACTTGGCAATTTCTTGGAGAATATGGGAGGGCAAATTTTGGGGTACAACAGTTGCCCCTGTTCAATCTTCTTAGACCCAAGGATGCAGATTGGCTGACGTGCCTTTCGTAATCCGAGGGTAGAAGATGATTGGACACTAGAGTGCCCAGAAATTTGCGCTCACATAGTAGCAGTGTGATGGGGGAATGGGCTTATAGATGCCATTTAGAGATTGCTGGATAGGGTGATGGGCTTATAGATGCCATCTGGATGTTGATCGCGTAGGAGATTCCTTAGCGAGAACCTGCATACCTGCAAAACAGAAAATGAGTACCTGACACGTTGCAGGAGCTGATTTTAGATGCTTGGTATAAATGTGTCCTGACTGGTTACAGGAGCTGAGTCTGGAGCTTCAAACGCTGATGAATGAACCAGGGATGGTTACTACCTTAGCATGAATGGTAAGAGAACCTTGGGCGACTTTAATCTCAACAACGCTCGTTGAGAAAAATCTTGATGGGAATTATTATCTTCGCAGTATTGGGCAGAGAACCATAGGCAATTATAATCTGAAAGGAATGATCACCTCACACTCATCGTCGGAGAGGGAAACATCTGAAAAGGACTTACCACCTCACACACCGTCGGAGAGGGAACCATAAGAGAATATCACCTCACACTCATCGTCGGAGAGGGAAACATCTGAAAAAGGACTTACCACCTCACACGCCGTCGGAGAGGGAACCATAAGAGAATATCACCTCACACTCATCGTCGGAGAGGGAAACATCTTGAAAAAGGAATTACCACCTCACACGCCGTCGGAGAGGGAACCATAAGAGAATATCACCTCACACTCATCGTCGGAGAGGGAAACATCTTGAAAAAGGAATTACCACCTCACACGCCGTCGGAGAGGGAACCATAAGAGAATATCACCTCACACTCATCGTCAGAGAGGGAAACATCTGAAAAAGGACTTACCACCTCACACACCGTCGGAGAGGGAACCATAAGAGAATATCACCTCACACTCATCGTCGGAGAGGGAAACATCTTGAAAAAGGAATTACCACCTCACACGCCGTCGGAGAGGGAACCATAAGAGAATATCACCTCACACTCATCGTCGGAGAGGGAAACATCTTGAAAAAGGACTTACCACCTCACACACCGTCGGAGAGGGAACCATAAGAGAATATCACCTCACACTCATCGTCGGAGAGGGAAACATCTGAAAAAGGACTTACCACCTCACACACCGTTGGAGAGGGAACCATAAGAGAATATCACCTCACACTCATCGTCGGAGAGGGAAACATCTGAAAAAGGACTTACCACCTCACACACCGTTGGAGAGGGAACCATAAGAGAATATCACCTCACACTCATCGTCGGAGAGGGAAGCATCTGACAAAGGACTTCTGGAAGCAGTATCAGAACGTCACCATATCTGGTTTACATCTGAAACTATATCTGGAAGGAAATATGGAAGCAGCATCAGAACGTCACCATATCTGGATCATATCTGAAACTATATCTAGAAGGAAATCTGGAAGCAGCATCAGAACGTCACCATCTCTGGATCATATCCGAAACTATATCTAGAAGGAAATCTGGAAGCAGCATCAGAACGTCACCATCTCTGGATCATATCCGAAACTATATCTAGACAGAATTGCGATAGTTTGATAGTAGTCATTTGTATTGATCTTTTTCCTGAAAAGGCAAAACATAATTGTATGCAAAATCATGATGCATGAACGGTATGTCTTCAACATTAATGAGATTCACGTAGTATGGTGCATATGCATGCTATAATGTATGAGGATATGATGTTTATGAATGTATATTTTCGTCGTAGGAAAATAAATCCTTGACGAGTGCCGGGAAGTCACTCCTGGGCTGCTGTTGAGGAATAGATTTTGCTTCCGCTGGGGATGATAGTTGCAAGTATACCGGTAGGGGAAGATGACTCCGTTGCGGAATAAACTTGGCAAATGGAAGATTTTGCAGGGAGAAAAGATACTCTAGCGACCATGCTGAGAAGTGATACCCTGTGGGGATAGAGGTGCTTTGCTGAATGTTGACAGTAACTTGCTGAGGGATACCCTTGTTGTATTGAAAGTATTGATGGACTTCGCTGGGGTAAGAAGACTGTGTCGACGACGATCTTTCCGTGGCTTTTGGCTGAGGATAACCCAGTTATATCCTGTTAAGGAAATAACTCTTTAAATAAAGCCGGGCGACGCGTTCGTGCTCTGCGGGGGGTAAGCTTCCAGAATCTACTGGGGATAAGCTTACTGCTTGAGGATATGGGTTCCAATTTTCCTGGGGAACTGGATTGGACTCTCCTGGGGAAGTATTGAACTGTATTGGTTAAGTTCTTCAACGGAGCCTACCCTGATACATTGGAGGATAGAACAATCGGATTGCTTAGACCACTCTTTATTGCCCCTGTTTCTGTGGGGGAGGCACTTGTGGGGTACTGATAGTTGTTGATGGGCAAACCTTCTTCCGGTAGGCAGGTGATAAGATGACAGGACATAGTCGTACGCTTTGATCCCTAATTTTGCCTGGACCGCCCTTTCGGGTTTTCAGTCCACCGGGATACCCATTTTTGCCCAAGCCGCCTTTTCAGGTTTTCGACTTGCCGGGTGTACAGCTTTTTTCATTTCATCCCTTCATTTTGCCCGAACCCTTTTGGTTCGCCGGGAAGCCCTTATTTTGCCTAGGTGTGTCAACCTAGCGGGTTTTTGATTTTGCGTAGTATTTTTCGACTATGTCCGTTCTCAGAAAGTAGGGAGTTGCCCCTGTTAGAAGTGTTCTGTCATGTCACCAGAAGATGTCTGACCAGGCAAGATTCGTTGTTTGAGCTGCCCCAAGTGACTCAGGCGGAGATTTGCCCCAGGCTTTTTGGCCTTTGAGAGATTCTCCGAATCTTGATTGGACTGCCCCAGATGATGGACCATGCTCATGCCGTGCCCCTGGATTGGAGACACTCTTGTTCATTAGACTTTCGTCGTGCAAATTTCTATGTTGTTCAAACAAAAAGTCATATGCAAACAAAGTTATATTAAAAATGCAAAGCCTATGTCTGTCTTGAAGATTTTGAAAATGCATTCTTTTTCATAAAACAAGTGAATGTTTGTAAAAACATGATGTCAACTCTGTATTTACCGTAGGCCTTCAGGAGTCAGGATACCTTTCATAACAGTATGCTTTCGAACTAACCCATGCTTCAGCTAGGACTTTTACGGGTTATAACGTGGCCTGGTTCACGGTTTAAGAAACAAAGGATAAAGGCTCAAATTTTATTTGTACCCACCCGCTCTCCGTGATGTCCTCCAAACCTAAACTCAGTTGATCGTGCGTTAGACCTTGCTTGAGTCTTTGCTTTGATGTTCCAATAATGGTTCAGATGTTGATAACTTATTTTGAATAGGCAGTCATTTTTGCTTTGGTTGAGGGTTTGTGAGACCTCTTTCTTGATTTTGTTATCCTTTCTTTTTTGCCTGAATTGTTTCCTTTTTTTGGAATTACAGTCAGCGGGATGCCCCAGTTTCATAAGTCCCCTTTGTTGGTTTAGACTTTTTGGGCTTTTCATTTATGAATTTTGATGATGACTGCCTGTCCTTTTGATTGTTCTGAACCATCACTGTCTTTGTTCGTTTTGTAAAGATGCACTTGGATCAACTGAGAGAACTACCCTGCCCCAGGTTATGATTAAGGGTTTTGATTTTCGAAAATAAAAACTCCTACTTCTTTGGCTCTGATGGGTTGACGAGGGATTATCATCCTTATAACTCCAGTGTTTAGGGGTTGAAACAATGCCTGTACCTCATCAGCGGGGTTTGTTCAAAAGCATACTATAATGATCGCGGTATCGTTTTCGTCATCCTCCCTCAAGAGGCTTAGAATTAACGAGAGTTGACATTAGAAAAAATATGAAACAATTTGCATATAGTAAATGCGAATATATTGATTCAAAATAGACATAAGCGATGCATTAATGGAACAACAATGTTTTAACATGAATAAATGTTTAAACGGTCAAAAGAAAAACACAACTTGAACATTCAAATGAACAAAAGTTTCCTAGTCTCGGAGCTTGTCACTTCAACTGATGAGCCTTGGAGGAATGGTAGAAAAATTCAGCCTGTCCATCTTGTGTGAACTCCAATGCCCCTTCATCGATCAGGTCCTGGATTTTGTTCCTCAGATCCCAACATTCATTGGTATCATGTCCTGGGCTAGCAGAGTGGTAGGCACACCTCTTATTGGGATCATAGGCAGGAGATGCTGTGTTGGGGTTCCGGGGATGAGCCCTTAATGTGATCAGATTCAACCTCAATAGGCGTTGCAAAGCTTGAAACAGCGACATGTTGAGCTGGGTGAATTGCCTCCTGGGCTTGTCTGGCTGAACTTGGCGAGGTTGGTGCTGAATTTGTGGCACTGGAGTCATTTAAGGAGCTTTCCCCTTATCCTCTTGTCTCGAGGATGATTGGATGATGAATGGCTTTTTACCCTTAGATGTTTGCCCCAGTTGGTTACCCTGAAGCAGTTGGTTGACGAGAAACCAGAGCTCCTCTTGTCTTTGAACTAGGCCTTGAATGACATTCCTCTGTCTCAGCATCTGGGCTTTCATAGCATCCATCTCAGCTTGTAGGTGTTCCAACTTTCCATCCTCAGCATTGCCCCTGACGAAGGTCTCCGTGAGAAGTATCCTTAGCTCTTCTTGCCCCTTGGATAGATTCAGGAGGATTTCCCTGAATCGAGTCTCTTGAGTAAGAAAGTCCTGGTTGTCTTGTGGGCAAGCCATTGCTGAAATAAACAGCGAGAAGGGTGAGTGACCTGCAAAGAACGGGTATCTGTAATGCAATGATATGTATGATATGCATGCGATGTTTTCAAGGATCTCGCAGGGTAAACAGAGAAACTTGTTAGAGTTGGAAACTGGCAACTTGATTGAAGGAACTTCCTGTTGTAGAGAGCCCTTCTTCAAGGGTCAAAGGCTCACCATATCCAGTGGGTCATAGCCCCTGACAACCTTGGCTAGAGGAAAATAAATCCTCTTTTCCCCTTGCTAGATGTTTGATTCATCATGACCTGCATCACAAGCCCTTGAGATCCTTGAAATGGGTTAGGATGTATGCAGGATGCATGCAATGGTATGATGTTATGCTATGCATGGGGTAATGTGAGTAACCCTGTTATGGGTCCCAATTAAGGACTATAAACCGAAACCTGCAAGAAACTTGATAAACTTGTTATGAGTCCTGATTAAGGACTATAAACAGAACATGCAAGTAGTTAGTACCCTGTTATAAGTCCCAATTAAGGACTATGAACAAAACCTGCAAGAAACCTAAGTAAAACCTGTCATGAGTCCCAATTAAGGACTATAAACAGAACCTGCAAATGGTTGGTACACCCTGTTATAAGTCCCAATTAAGGACTATGAACAAAACCTGCAAGAAACCTAAGTAAAACCTGTCATGAGTCCCAATTAAGGACTATAAACAGAACCTGCAAATGGTTGGTACACCCTGTTATAAGTCCCAATTAAGGACTATGAACAAAACCTGCAAGAAACCTAAGTAAAACCTGTCATGAGTCCCAATTAAGGACTATAAACAGAACCTGCAAGACATCAAGGGTCAGATAACAAGCATGCAAATAGTCAAGTACGAAGGCACACAAGTCACACAAGAGAAGCCCTTAGAGTTTAAGGCCAGCATGAGGTCTGGGTATTACCCTCTTGAAGTTGGTGGGTTCATACCTGTCCTATCAAAGTAACCGGGTTCTTAGAGGATCCCAATATCATTGACTACCCTCAATCGGTCATAACTCCAGCGTCGCAATCTTTTCTTGCGGCCAGAACCATCACGAGAGTTTAGCCTCAATGGGCGTAGCTTACTGCTACTGTTCTAATGGCCAAGTTGGGTCATTTAAGGTTCTAAGGTCGATTGGTGCTTAATGACTCCTTGGAAGACCCATATTCTCCCCGTTTCAACACGAGGGATATCGGTACAGACCAAGGCGCCACACCAACGTAGCCACTGCTTCACCCATGTCGGTATACGCCGGACAGGTCCCTCACAGATTATGCTACCTAAACAGGGTATCCCCAGATCCGGGTTAGGATCTATGTAACTCCCATGCAACCCACAATAATAAAGCAAGCAAAGAAGACAATTGAAAACACAGTGATCTTAGCCCTAAGGTACACCTCACTTTAAAAGTATGTCCCCAGCAGAGTCGCCAGTTCTGTGATCGGTGGATCTGGAACTGACTGTTTAACGCTGGTTCGCGAAATGTCGCGGAAGCAAGAGTCGCCACCGTCTTTTATTTTCTCCAAATGGAAAGGACAAAAGCACAGAAAAATTCCTTAAAGAGATTGCTCTCGGTTCGGGAGGTAGATTATAGAAAGGGAAGGTGTTAGCACCCTTTCTATCCATGGTTATCCATGGGCTCTTAGATACTTGCTCATTGTGTTTTCAAAAATGGTTTGTTTGCTTTTCAACTGTGGGTTTTAAAAAGTTTCTTTGAAAATTCCAGTTCGACTCTTGTATCAGTCCTCAAGAGTGTTTGAAAAATTGCTTTCGAAAGCTTTTTGAAAAGGTGTCGGTGTGAAAAATATTTTTGATTTGTTTCGTTTTGAATTAGAGCAAGTATCCACGAGTCGTCTACCTACCCTAAGGAATTCGTCTGTGTAAATGTTCTTTAAAGTAGTGCCATCCCACCATTGAGAGGTAGGTAGCACCACCGTTGGAGGTGTTCGGGTCAATTCGAGGTTCGGGACATGGTGATCACCAGAGCAATGGGAAGACACCTTAGAAGCTACCCTCATGCCAGGTTCCCGGATCATGAGGACTTACTAAGACATCCTCTACTCGACGATCACCTTTCGAAAGGCAACAGTGAGGCGTACCCTAGGGGTGGTGTGTGCAATTCGCGTGTCATTTTCATTGATATTTGTCTTTTGTCATGTCATTGTGATCTACGCTTGATTTTATTTTTTAGGCCATTCATTCTTGCATGCTTTTTGTTAACAGTTAAAATTTGCGAGGGAAATAAATCTAAAGCTATTACAAATGGCGCGGGTCCACATCGCCAAAATTAAACCGGACCCGATTTGACGGAAAATAAATAAAGCAATAAAATAAAAGTGCGAGAAGTTTAAGTTACAACGCTTTGGGAGAATTACATAATTATAATAAACGACATGAAATAAATGCGCGAAATTAAATAAATTATGAACATGGGCGTTGGACCCTTTTGCAAAATATTAAATTAAAGTTAATGAATTAATTAATGAGGAATTAAAATTAATAGAAAATGTTTTTTGGTATTTTTGTGTTTTTTAGATTTAAGAAGGAATTAATAATTAATTAAAAGCAAAATAAAAAGCTAAACCTAAGTCTAATTATTTTTAAGTTTTTTAAGAAAAATATTAAGTTTTAACCTAATTTAAATCTAAGTTAATTTACATGCCAAATTTAATTATAGAAAATAAATAAACTAAACATTATTATTGTAAAAAAAGGGAAAATTAAAAAGGAATAAAAAGAATTCATTAAACCTAATTCTACATATTTTTGGATTTTTTATAAAAAAAAGAATTAAAATTGTAACCTAATTAAACTAAATAATTACATGTTAAATTATTTATAAAAATATTAGAATGAACTAATTTATTATATTTTTATCTTTTTTTTGATTTTTCTGTATTTTTTATGTGTTGTAAAAATAATGAAATTAAAACCATAAAACAAATAAAAAATAATAATTAAAAAAGATATGAGAAAAATAAAACATTAGCAAACCAGGGTGGGGGTGTAGTCCCAAATGGTGAGGTTTTGATGGTGAAATCCTGGCCCAATAAGACATGGGTCCATTGACTTTTTGCGTAGCATGTGGCCAAGTTGACCAGCGTTTACCATATGCATTGAATCTGAACCCTTTGATTGATCTCCCAGGACGCGTGGCTGGCTTGATGATGATGGAATATGGTGTTTTTCACTGTGAGCGCTGCATGGAATGATGTATAGAAAAATAACATGAGAAATTGTACAGACCTGGGGTTCGAACCCAGGTCTTGGACGTTACAAGGCTACACCTGTACCACTACACCATGTTAGCGCGTTTAATATATAAATATCAAATAAATAATATAAAGAAAGCAACGCGTTCAGTGGAGAGAAACGCGCGAAATTCAAATGCCCCCAATCGCCTGTGGCCACGTCTTCATCTCTTTCACGTTCCCTGTACCATAAGCATTCAGCAACGGTTTCTTGGGCGTGGCTTAAGGTAGGTTTACAGAAAATAGCGACTAGCGCTATAGGACCAATAAATTAGGCGCGAGTAGTGATTCTCCTTCGTCTCAACCTGCTTACTCTAATGGCCATAGTCTTGAGGCGTAATTTTTCCTTGGGTGAAAAGCCCCAATCTCAAGCTCTGCAAACCCTAATATTCAAACATGGCAGATTCGTATATATGGCACAAAAATGCAATTGAATGTGTTGGTTAGCATCAAAACGTCATCATGAGCATGAATCAATAAAGAAATTTCACAAATAACGCTTAAATCATGATGTTCGAATGGCAATTTTCTTCTGTACAGTTTGAGATTGTCTTACCAATTCTTGAAGCTTTAGTTGATATTAGGGATTGGAATGTATTCAGGAGACCACAAGGAAACTATTGAGACAAGAATGGAGGCTTGAATCGACCTCTAGAGTGCTTTTCAGTTTTGCACTTTTTGCCCAAAAATTCTAAGTTTGTTCAATGATTTTCTGCGCAGCATTCAGTCTTCTAGCATTAGGGTTTGATTCAGGCCTTTGTAGTGAATGTATTAGGGCAACAAAACTCAATCAAATCCATGGCCATAATGGTTTTTGATAATTGATTTTCCAATATCTTTTTGAATCTTTTTCATGTGCATTTTTGTTCAATCATGCCAATCAGCTCCAAATCTTTCCCCATTTGTATTTACACGAAATATTGAGTATCAAACATGCATAAAAAGATTGGTTAAGGCAATTTTGATATTTTTCATGTATTTAATTGATTTAATTGAATTAATATAAATAAAAATCCAAATAAATAAATAAAAAATGAGAAAATACTTCCCATTGGGCCAAGTGGTCGTGCATATGCTTTAGAATGATGAATCATGGAAGAAAAATGGGCCCATTAGCAAATTTAGGTCATTTGAACCATTGTTGACTTTTCAAAATATCCAAAAATTTCCCAAATTCCACAAGGCATAACTTGCTCAATTTTTAAGCTTTTCACATGTTCTTGGACATTTTGGAAAGGTCTTTGAGTCCTTTAACCAATGCCTTTGGTCCCATGTCATTTTGATTTACCAATCTCAAGTTATGGCCTTTGACTTAAAGTCCCTTTTTGTTGACTTTTGAAAATGACCTATAATGTTGAAATTGATAACTTTTCGTGAGAGCATTTCTTGGACTTGAAGTATGAAGATGAGTTGTAGGAAATGTCTTTCTCTTCAAAATGAGCTTTGGATGGGATTTTTCTGATAATCCATGTGAAAGTTATGCCCTGGTCAATTTCAGTTGACTTTTTCAGCTGTCCAAATATAGCAACTTTTGCATCTTTGATGATTTCTGAGCCAAATTTTGAGAATCATGATCAAGCATTGATCAAATGATGTTTGTGGCTTCAAAATGATATGTTGACCAAAAATTTGAACTTTTGACTGTCAAATGACCATTTTGCCCCTACAGTTGACTGTAGTGCAATTTAGGGTTTTGACTGTGCAATTTTGAGCTGAATGCCTTGAAACTTGATATGAGGATACTTGACCATCTTTGAAAGCATATGAGACTTGATTGAGCCCTTGAAAACTTCATTTTCTTGATCAGAACCCAAACCCTAGTTTTGACTGTATATGGGACCTTTGCACTGCACAACCCTTGGGGAATTTTGTGACTTGACTTGGCAATTTCTTGGAGAATATGGGAGGGAAAATTTTGGGGTACAACATTAGGGCCTTCGACGGTTCAAAGCGGATGGTTCACGGAGAGGTGGACATCCCAATCAAAGTGGGCACCGAGACCTTCAACTCTACTTTTTATGGGATGGACATCCGTCCTTCATATTCATGCTTGTTGGGAAGGCCATGTGTTGTACCCCAAAATTTGCCCTCCCATATTCTCCAAAATTTGTCAAGTCAAGGTCACAAAATTCCCCAAGGACTATGCAGTTCAACTGTCTCCTAGACAGTCAAAACTAGGGTTTGGGTTCTGATCAAGGAAAGGAAGTTTTCAAATGCCCAATCAAGTCTCATATGCCTACAAAGATGGTCAAGTATCCTCATATCAAGTTTCAAAGCATTCAGCTCAAAATTGCACAGTCAAAACCCTAAATTGCACTACAGTCAACTGTAGGGGCAAAATGGTCATTTGGCAGTCAAAAGTTCAAATTTTTGGTCAATATATCATTTTGAAGCCACAAACATCATTTGATCAATGCTTGATCATGATTCTCAAAATTTGGCTCAGGAATCATCAAAGATGCAAAAGTTGCTATATTTGGACAGCTGAAAAAGTCAACTGAAATTGACCAGGGCATAACTTTCACATGGATTATCAGAAAAATTCCATCCAAAGCTCATTTTGAAGAGAAAGACATTTCCTACAACTCATCTTCATATTCCAAGTCCAAGAAATGCTCTCACAAAAAGTTATCAATTTCAACATTATAGGTCATTCTCAAAAGTCAACAAAAAGGGACTTTAAGTCAAAGGCCATAACTTGAGATTGGTAAATCAAAATGACATGGGACCAAAGGCATTGGTTAAAGGACTCAAATACCGTTCCAAAATGTCCAAGAACATGTGAAAAGCTTAAAAATTGACCAAGTTATGCCTTGTGGAAGTTGGGAAAGTTTTGGAAATTTTTGAAAGTCAACATTGATGCAAAAGGCCTAAAAATGCAAATGGGCCCATTTTTCTTCCAAGTTTCTTCATGCCAAGCCTATGCACGACCATTATGCCCAAAGGGAAGTATTTTCATATTTTTTAATTATTTATTTGAATTTATATTAATATTAATTCATTTAAATTATTTTAATACATGAAAAATATAAACCTAACCTAAAAAAAATCTTTTTATGCATGATTTGGCTTCTATAATTCGTGTACATGTTAATAGGGAAAGATTTGGTGCTAATTGATCAGATTTGATACAAAATACATGAGAAAAAGATTGGAAAAGATCCTTGAAATCAAATATTCAAAAATCATCAAAGCAATGGATTTTGTCCAATTTTTCTTAACCTAATCACTCACTATATGATCAGAATCAAAGACCTAATGCAAAGAGACTGCAAGCTGCGCTCAGAAACCTCATACAAACTTGAAAATTCTCCTTAAAACTCAAAGACTGAAAACTAGTTTCAAGGTCGATTCAAGCTTCAATTTTTGTTCTATCAGCATCCCTAAGCATCCCTGAAGGTGTTCCAATCAATATCAATCACAAAAGCTCAAGGAATTGGGGTACAGAACTCAAGACGTTCCATGGAAATTCCAAAATCGTATTCTATATTTTACGCATTTTCATGACATTTCATTGATTGATTCTTGTTCCTCATGACATTCCAAAGCTAACCTTTATATTCAATTTGATTTTTGCATCGTGTATGAGATTTCACCATGATCGAAATTTAGGTTTTCAGAGTTCTTGAATTGGGGTTTCTCACCCAAGGAACAATTGGGACTCAAGATCATTACCATTGCAATCAGCGTGCTCCAACGAACAAGAGACATATCTCGCGAACAATTTATGAAGCTCATAACTCTAATCGCTATTTTTCAATAGACACCTTTTTGCAACGCTACGAAAACCGTTCCCATAGTGTTTTGTTTTACAGGGTGAGGAAGACGATGATGTCGTGTCATCCGGGGACAGGCCAATTCAAAATCTCGCGCGTATTTCAAAGGGGACTAACCTTTTTTCTTTTATAATATTTGTTGATTAATATATATTAAAAGAATTCAAAGTGCTTCAGTGGTGCAGGTGTCGCTTTGCCAAGTCCAAGACCTGGGTTCGATTCCCAGGTCTGTATAAAATTTCATATTATTTTTCCATCTAAAATCATGTGTAGCGCTAATGTCCAAGACCTACCATGGACCTCAAAGCATGACCATCCACGCATCCTACACAACCAGATCAACGACCACGATGCAAAGAACATGCTAGGACCAAGTCAACACGCTGGCATACGAACTGGAAAAGTCAACGAACTCACAAATAATTGGGCCAGAATTCCCAGGCCTGTACCTCACAATCTGGGGCTACACCCCACCCTGGTTTGCCTTCCCTAATCTTTTTATTTATTTTTATTCATGTTTTAATAATTACTTTTATTTAATTATGTTTATTTAATTAATTATTTTTAACAAAATACAAAAACACACAAAAATCAGAAAATATAAAAAATATAATATTTATTTTACTATGATTATTTTCAAATAAACATGCAAATAATTTAGTAAATTAGGTTATAAGTTTAATTCTTTTTTAACAAAAATGTAAAAAATATAGAATTAGGTTAATAAACACTTTTTCTTCCTTTTTAATTTTTTCCCTTTTTTTTTCCACAGTAATAATTAATTATTTATTTATTTTTTATAATTAAATTGTATATAAGAAAATTTAGGGTTTTATTTAGTTAAAAATTTCAATATTTTCTTAATAACTAAAAATAGTTAGAACTAGGGTTTAACTCTTTATTTTAATTTTAATTAATAATTCTTTTCCATTAAATCTAAAAAAACATAAAAATACCAAAAAAAACATTTAATCATTTAATTTTTAATTTTCATTAACTTTAAATATTTTTGCAAAAGGGTCCAACGCCCATTGTTTTAATTTAATTGCGCACATTTACTTTATGTCGTTCATTATAATTATGTAAATCTCCCAAAGCCATGTAACTTTACTTTTCGCACTTTATTTTTCCGCTTTATTTATTTTCCGCTAAATCGGGTCCGGTTTAATTTTGGCGATGTGGACCCGCGCCATTTGTAATAGCCTTAGATTTATTTTTCGCAAACTTTATAACTGTTAAATATGCATGCAAGAATGAATGGACAAATTAAAAATCAAGCGTAGAACACGACAAACATGACAAGACAAATAACTGAAACATGACACACAATTCGCACACACCACCCCTAGGGTACGCCTCACTGTTGCCTTTCGAAAGGTGATCATCGAGTAGAGGACGTCTTAGTAAGTCCTCATGATCCGGGAACCTGGCATGAGGGTAGCTTCTAAGGTGTCTTCCCATTGCTCTGGTGATCACCATGTCCCTAAAACTCGAATTGACCCGAACACCTCCAACGGTGGTGCTACCTACCTCTCAATGGTGGGATGGCACTACTTTAAAGGACATCTACACAGACAAATTCCTTAGGGTAGGTAGGTTCTCAAGGATACTTGCTCTAATTTCAAAAACAAACAAAAATCTTTTCACCAACACCTTTTCAAAAAGCTTTCGAAAGCAATTTTTCAAACACTCTGACGTATGAGTCGATCTGAAATTTTTTCAAAGAAACTTTTTAAACCCACATTGAAAAGCAAACATTTTTGAAAACACAATGAGCAAGTATCTAAGAGCCCATGGATAACCATGGATAGAAAGGATGCTAACACCTTCCCTTTCTATAACCTACCTCCCGAACCGAGAGCAATCTCTTTAAGGAATTTTTCTGTGCTTTTGTCCTTTCCATTTGGAGAAAATAAAAGACGGTGGCGACTCTTGCTTACCGCGACATTTCGCGAAACCAGCTTTAAACAGTCAGTTCCAGATCCACCGATCACAGAACTGGCGACTCTGCTGGGGACTTAACTTAAAGTGAGGTGTACCTTAGGATTAAGATCACTGTGTTTTCAATTGTCTTCTTTGCTTGCTTTAAATTGTGGGACTGTCTTGGGAGTTCTATAGATCCTAAACCCGGATCTGGGGATACCTTTCTTAGAAAGTAGCAACAAGGCTGTGAGGGAACTGTGCGGGGTATACCGACATGGTTGAAACAGTCTGCTACGTTGATGTGGCACTTTGGTGTGTACCGGTAACCCTTGAGTTCAGTCAAGGAGAGTACGGGGCCTCCGCGTGGTGTCGTGAAGCATCAACAGACCTTAGGAACCTTAATTGAACAATCTTGGCCTCTTTAGGGTAGTGAGATAACTGACTTTGGTGCAGTCCGAGGTTGGTTGATACTCGATACTACACTCAATTGAGGGTTGCTTTCCTGGAATATTTCGGTCGCCAGTTCAGTGGCTAAATCGAAACGATGAACAATGAAAGCAATCCCGTGATATTGGGAACCTTAGAACCCGGTTACTTTGATTAGGACAGGTTGAACCCACCAACTTCAAGAGGGTACTACCCAGACCCCATGCTGGCCTTAAACCTTAAGGGCTTGTCTTGTGTGCCTTGTGTGCCCTACATGTTTGTCTTTGTACATATCTGTGGTGTGTTTAATCATAGCATCATGACATCATCCAGCATCATATGCATTGACTAACCATTTCAGGGGTTCGAATTTTCACCTTTGTTCTTGTTTTGTAGGACATGGAAACTGTTCGTAGAAAGACAATTCAGGTCAATCTTGTAAGGATCCCTCCTCAGCTTAAGGAGCTTATATCCAGGATTCCCGAGAACTCTTCATTCAGTGACAGGCATGGAAGCCTCATCAGCTTGGTCAACACCAACATTGAGGAAGACATGATAAAGGTCTTGTTCCAGTTCTTTGACCCTCTGCATCACTGCTTTACCTTCTTGGACTATCAGTTGGTACCTACATTGGAGGAGTTCTCCCGGCTCCTGAAGATCCCTATCCTTGATCAGCTACCCTTCAGCGGTACAGAAAAGGAACCTAAGCTTGAAGAGATTGCTAAAGCCTTACACCTACAGTCATCCGACCTCAAGGGACATTGGGAAGTCAGAAGTGGTATCAAAGGGTTCTTAGCCAGGTTTCTGTTTGAAAAATCCCATGAATGTTGGAACTCCCTTGACTTGCAAGCTTTTGAAGAAGTTGTAGCCCTCCTTGTTTATGGTTTGGTATTGTTCCCTAATCCAGATCAGCTCATTGATATCAGTGCCGTTCAGATCTTTATGTCCAGAAATCCTATACCTACATTGTTGGGGGACATCCTTCACTCATGTTACACTCGAACCATGAGAAAAAGAGGTGTCCTTATGTGTTGCACTCCTCTCCTGGGAAGGTGGTTTATTTCGCACCTTCCCCAATCAGTCCTGAAGAATGAGCGGGGTTTGAGATGGTCACAACGGTTGATGACTCTTACACATGCAGATATACATTGGTGTCCTAGATCCAGAGGAGATGTCACTATCATTGATCGTTGCGGAGAGTACCCCAATGTTCCTTTACTTGGAATCAGAGGAGGTATTACTTATAGCCCATGCCTGGCTTGGAGACAGTTTGGCTATGCTCGGAGGGACGGTCCTCATGACATGTTAATTCCTGACATAGTGTTTGACTTCGACAATGATACTCAAGGACTTCGTCAGAGATTTATCAGAGCCTGGAGGATGCCTAGTAGGATGGACAGCAAGACGCTGGGGCATAGGAACTCCATCCCTTTGGAGCCTTATCTCAAGTGGGTACGCGCCCGCTCCCAGAAGTTAGTGATGCCTTATCCTCACATGCTTCCAGTAATCAAAGAACCAGTCTTGGAAGGGGAAGTGTCTCATGTTATTCAGCACCCTGATATGCCCACATCCTGGGAAGAGATGCAGAAGAGCTGGGTCCAGCTTAAGGAAGAGCGGAATTCTCTTGAGACTAGTCTGCATGCCAGTGAAAAGAAGGTCTTGGAGCTCACCCGTCTGTTGCATGAGGAGAGGAATCCCAACACCTACATAGCTCCGAAAAGGATGCGCAGTGTATTTTGGGATTGACTTGATTTTTTGTATTTTTTGCCCATGAGGCTTTGATGTATTAAACAATGATTTCTTTAATGATAACGTGTGTTCTTTTCTTGTCTACAACGAATTTGAACTTTCGAACCCTTGAATGCATTGCATAACCACATCTCATTCATCATGTGCATAGCAGGTTTTTCCCCTTTTCAGGTCGCTTACAGTTCTTCGCTGTTTATTTCAGCATCATGAATCCCGGATCTGAATCAACAGAGACGTCAATCAAGGCTCTCCAGGCGCAGAATGCGCAGTTTCAAGAACTAATCATGGGTCTAGCTAAAGGCCAAGAAGAACTGAAGACTATGCTCCTGAAGAAGGAGAAGAAGAAGAAGAGAAGAACTGTTCTGTGCAACTCGGGCCGAAGGTTGGGTAATACTCTGCACCATGAAGAGGCTGGTTCTTCTGTTGGTAGGAGTCCTTCTCAGGCAGAAGTAAAGGTTCCTACTCCAGTGGTCTCCGACAACGAGACAGATTTTGATGAGGAACAGTATCCTCCTGAAGACAACAGATACAAACAACTGGAGGACAGGTTGAAGGCTATGGAGGTGCAACAGGCACCTGGGCTGGATTTCGGAGATCTGGGTTTGTCGACTGGTGTGATCATTCCCCACAAGTTCAAAGCACCCACCTTCTCCAAGTATGACGGGGCATCCTGTCCCAAGCTGCATTTGAGGTCCTATGTTCGAAAGATTCAGCCGTACTCTGCGGACAAGAATCTATGGATCCACTTCTTCCAGGAGAGTCTTTCAGGGACTCATCTCGAATGGTTCTATCAGCTGGATGGGACCAAAGTTCGTAACTGGGAGGAGCTGGCCACTGCTTTCTACAAGCAGTATCAGTATAATGCCGACCTTGCCCCCACACGTACCCAACTCCAGGGTATGGCGTTAGGCGCAAGCGAAGGTTTTAAAGAGTACGCGCAGAAGTGGAGAGACCTGGGTGGCAGGGTGCAGCCACCTTTGACTGATCGAGAGTTAGTGGACATGTTCTTGGGGACCCTATCTGGGCCATTTTTCAACCACCTCATTGGGAATTCTTCTGCTGGTTTCACTGATTTGATCTTGACTGGAGAAAGGATTGAAGCTGGGTTGAAGTCTGGAAAGATTGCAAAGGGTGCATCATCATCTAGTTCGGAAAAGAAACCGTTCAAGAAGGAGTCTAGCGCCGTATATGGTTCTAGGAGATCAGAAAGACATGAGCACCGCCAATCTGTCAGTGCGGTCATGATTGCTAAGCCTGCTGCCGCTCCCCGGCCAAACAATACTCCGAAGGTGGAAAGACCTCGGAGGGAATTCACCCGCTTAGGCATGACTTTGTCGCAGATCCTTCCACAGTTGCTCGCAACCAATTTAGTGACTGTCAGGGAGGCTCCGAAGTTCCCAAATACTGCATCCCCCAAGTACAACCCGAATGCTCGTTGTGCTTACCATTCAGAAAGCCCGGGGCACTCTACCGATGACTGTTGGGCACTAAAGAACAAGCTGCAGGACCTCATTGACGCTAAGGAGGTACAGTTTGAGGCATCTGACAAGCCTAATGTGGTGACAGCTCCCCTGCCTGCTCATGGGATTAATGCTATTGGGGATGAAGAGGAAGTTGATGAAGCTGAGTTTGATAGCTGGATCTACCCGGCTGCTGATGGTGGACTTAACAATTGGAGCGCAAAAGACAATCTCCCTGTTTCTTTTGTTACTAAGTAATGAATTCTTATGTTTTGTTATTTTGTAATAGACAATGATAAACTCTATGGCCCGGTGTCTTACCCGAGGCACCGTGGTTCTATTTGTGAGGGCATACAAACTGTCATTTTATACATCATGAATGAAAATCTTGGACGTTTTTCGCATTGCAAATATTGTGTTCCTTTTCTGTCTTTCCTTTCCTTTACATAATTTTCAAAACAGCTGTATTTACACACACACTCACTCATACAGGTTCCAATCCACTCTGGATCTCACTGATAACAGCTCTGCTAATGCCAATTATGACTTCGAAAATCCGATCAACTTAGCCGAAGACGAAGGTGAAGACGATTGCGAAGTGCCTGGCGAGCTTGCAAGACTGTTGCTTCAGGAAGAGAGGGCAATTCAACCCCATGAAGAGCCCGTGGAAACCATAAACTTGGGTACTGAGGCAGACAGGAGAGAGGTAAATATTGGTGCCAACCTAGAGCTCAGCGTGAAGCAACGGTTAACCAAGATGTTACATGACTATATGGAGATCTTTGCCTGGTCCTACGAAGACATGCCAGGGTTGGATACCGATATTGTCGTCCATCATTTGCCAACTAAGGAAGACTGCCCTCCAGTTAAACAAAAGGTTCGTCGGATGCGTCCAGAGATGTCAGAGAAGATTAAAGCCGAGGTCATGAAACAGTTTGATGCCGGTTTCCTTGCAGTAACGTCTTACCCTCAGTGGGTTGCTAATGTGGTGCCGGTACCTAAGAAGGACGGCAAGGTCAGAATATGTGTCGATTACAGGGATCTGAACAGGGCCAGCCCCAAGGATGACTTCCCCTTACCTCACATTGATGTCCTCATTGATAATCCAGCCCAACACAAAGTATTCTCTTTCATGGATGGCTTTTCAGGCTACAATCAGATCAAGATGGCACCTGAAGACATGGAAAAGACTACATTTGTTACTCAGTGGGGCACCTTCTGTTACAAGGTCATGCCGTTCGGATTAAAGAATGCTGGGGCAACCTACCAACGTGCCATGGTCGCCTTATTTCATGATATGATCCATCATGAGATAGAAGTGTATGTGGACGACATGATCGCTAGGTCCCAGACTGAGGAAGAGCATCTAGATCATCTACAGAAGTTGTTCGACCGGTTGAAACTGTACAAGCTGAGATTGAACCCGAACAAGTGCACCTTCGGGGTAAGATCTGGGAAGTTGCTAGGCTTCGTGGTCAGTGATAAAGGTATTCAAGTGGACCCGGCTAAGGTTAAAGCTATTCAAGAGATGCCAGTTCCCAAGACAGAGAAGGAAGTCAGAGGCTTTTTAGGGCGCCTGAATTACATCGCTCGATTCATCTCTCATCTAACTGCTACCTGTGAGCCAATCTTCAAGCTGCTGAAGAAAGATCAGGTAGTACGTTGGAACGATGAATGTCAGGCTGCCTTCGACAAAATCAAAGAGTATCTCCAAGAACCACCTATCCTTATGCCACCGGTTGAAGGGAGACCTCTGATCCTATATCTGACAGTGCTGGACAACTCAATGGGGTGTGTGCTGGGGCAGCATGACGAGTCTGGTCGAAAAGAGCATGCCATTTATTACCTTAGCAAAAAGTTTACCGACTGTGAGACCCGATACTCACTGCTTGAGAAAACTTGCTGCGCTTTGGTATGGGCTGCTCGCCGGCTGAGACAGTATATGCTGACTCACACTACCTTATTGATCTCAAAGATGGATCCGATAAAATACATATTCGAAAAGCCTGCTCTGTCTGGGAGAATTGCAAGATGGCAAATGATCTTGACGGAATACGACATTCAGTACACAACCCAGAAAGCCATCAAGGGGAGTGTATTGGCAGACCACTTAGCTCATCAAGCTGTAGATGACTACCAATCAATGAACTTCGAGTTTCCGGATGAAAGCATCATGATAGTAACTGATTGTGAAGTACCTGGACCGGATGAAGGACCTGAACCAGGATCCCGATGGTCTATGCACTTTGACGGAGCTTCCAACGCTTTGGGAAATGGTATCGGCGCCATAATCATATCTCCACAAGGTACTCATACTCCACTCACTGCCCGGCTATGTTTCAACTGTACCAACAACATGGCGGAGTATGAAGCGTGCATCATAGGTCTTCAAGCTGCGATCGACTTAAGGATCAAGTTCCTCAGTGTCTTCGGAGATTCCGCTCTTGTGATCAATCAGATCAAAGGAGAGTGGGATACGAAACATCCAAACTTGATTCCTTACAGAGAATGTGTGTTGACCCTGATTCCCCACTTTACAGAGATAACCTTTGCGCACTTTCTAAGAGAAGAGAATCAGTTAGCGGACGCGTTAGCTACAATGTCTTCAATGTTCAAGGTCAAATGGGATAATGAAGCTCCCCGGATCACCATCTGGAAACTGGACGAACCGGCATACTGTTGTGATCTCGAAACTGAATTGGTAACTGAGAAGCCTTGGTACCACGAAGTGAAGAGATATCTGGAAGCTCAGGAATACCCTGAAGGTGCCTCTGTCAATGATAAGAAATTCCTGAGGAGGTTCGCAGCCAAGTTCTTCCTAAGCAACGGCGTCTTGTACAAGCGAAACCATGATTCAACCTTACTGCGTTGTGTGGACAAAACTGAAGCGGAAAGAATCATGGAGGAGCTACATGAAGGGACCTTTGGTACGCATTCCAGTGGACATACTATGGCTAAGAAAATCCTACGGGCAGGATATTACTGGTCCACAATGGAAGCTGACTGCTACCAACACTCCAGGATATGCCACAAGTGCCAGATCTATGCAGACAAGGTGCATGTTCCTCCGGTTCCCCTGAATGTTCTGACTGCGCCTTGGCCATTTGCAATGTGGGGCATAGACATGATTGGTGAGATAAAACCTACGGCATCCAATGGACATCGCTTCATCCTAGTGGCGATTGATTATTTCACAAAGTGGGTTGAGGCAGCATCCTATGCTACGGTAACCAAGACTGTTGTGGCACGGTTCATTCGGCACAACCTGATCTGTCGATACGGCGTCCCTGAGCGGATTATTACGGACAACGGTACCAATCTGAACAATAAGATGATTGCTGAGCTCTGCGAACAGTTCAAGATACAGCACCACAATTCTTCTCCTTACAGACCGAAGATGAATGGGGCTGTAGAAGCAGCTAACAAGAACGTCAAGAAGATCGTGCAGAAAATGACAGTGACTTACAAAGATTGGCACGAGATGTTACCGTTCGCTCTGCATGGATACCGTACCTCAGCCAGGACGTCAACCGGGGCAACTCCTTTCTCTCTGGTTTATGGCATGGAGGCAGTCTTGCCAATCGAAGTGCAGATTCCCTCTCTCCGGATAATGAAGGATGCAAATCTGAACGAAGATGATTGGATCCAGACACGACTTGACCAACTCAATCTCATTGACGAAAAGAGACTTGCTGCTATCTGTCATGGTCAGACGTATCAAAAACGAATGATCAGGGCATTTAACAAAAAGGTCAGACCTCAGGAATATCAAGTTGGGGATCTGGTAATCAAGAGAATCATCCTTCCTCAGAGTGATCCAAGGGGCAAATGGACCCCTACGTATGAAGGGCCATTTGTGGTTAAGCATGTGTTCTCAGGAGGAGCAATGATCTTAACTAACATGGATGGTGACGACCTTCCTCACCCCGCCAATGCAGACATAGTTAAAAAATACTATGCATGAAAAAAGACCCGCTAGGCTGACATGCCTAGGCAAAAATTAGGGCTTCCCGTCGAACCAAAAGGGTTCGGGCAAAATGAAGGGATGAAAATGAAAAAAATCTGTACACCCGGCAAGTCGAAAACCTGAAAAGGCGGCTTGGGCAAAAATGGGTATCCCGGTGGACTGAAAACCCGAAAGGGCAGTCCAGGCAAAAATAAGGGATAAAGCGTAAAACTATGTCTCATTGATCACTTTGCATCCAGAATCCGGTATCTACATCAAACGGCATCGATCAGTCAGCTTCACCTTCAACCAAGGTCATCAAGTGATGAGACGCTCGGAGTCATAAAGACAATAGCAGAATTGAAACTCAGTGGATCATTCATCTTTCACACAGCTGTTTTATTTTCTTTTGTACAAAACTTGTATAAACTCTTTCGATCGGCGACGTACCTCTTACTAGGACGTCAGCCTCTTGTACACAAAACGCCTATTTTCAGGCCATTCCAAAAATCAATAAAAATATATTTTCAGTTAAACGTGCCAAGTATTTTTTCTTTTTTTCTGTTTTGTTTTGCGAAGAACGTCCAAGGTTCAATTTGTGATATATGCATTGACAGTAATTTGCTAACTCATAAATATTTGCATACGAAACAAAGGAATTCATTGCAGGTGACACTAGAAACAGGGGCAATAAAGAGTTGTCTGAGCAGTCCAATTGTTCTATCCTTTAAGGTACCAAGGTAAGTTCAGCTAAAGAACATGGCCAAGTGTATCTTAATTCCCCAGAGAGTGGTTCGGCAAGTCAATACATTCTCCTCCAAGCTATTATCAGAACATCAAGGAAATTGAGTATTCTCCCGTAGATCTCAATACTTCCCCAGCAGCAATATACATATATTCTTAACAAGCATCCCCGGCAGTCTTGGTCTAAAGATTGTTCCCCGGCATACATCAACATTCAAAGAAATCACTTCCCTGCAATTCAAACCTCCCCCAGAAGAGTCCAATCCAATTTCCCCAGGAAATTTGGAATTCAAAATCCCCAAGCAGTAAGCTTACCCCCAGTAGATTCTGGAAGCTTATCCCCTCGCAGAGCACGAACGCGTCGTCCGGCTTTATTTAAAGAGTTATTTCCTTAACGGGATATAACTGGGTTATCCTCAGCCAAAAGCCATGGAAAGAACGTCGTCGACAAAATATTCCTATCCCCAGCGAAGTCCGTCAACACTTCATACAACAAGGGTATCCTCAGCAAACTACTATCAACATTCAGCAAAACTTCTCTATCCCCACAGAGTATTGCTTCCCAGCATGGTCGTCAGAGTATCTTTTCTCCCCGCAGAATCTTCCATTTGCCAAGTTATTCCGCAACGGAGTCATCTTCTCCTACCGGTATTCTTGCAGTTATCATCCCCAGCGGAAGCAAAATCTATTCTTCAACGTCAGCCCAGGATACAACTTCCCGGCACCCGTCAAGGACTTACTTTCCTAGACGAAAACATACATAAAACTTCACATACATCATCATAGCATGCATAACGCACAACATCATATCATACGAATCTCATTTATGTTGAGAACATCATTGCTTGATCCATATCATGCATTGCATATGACTGACTTTTACCTTTCAGGAAAAATGCAGTTTAAATTCTCAATCACATTTCAAGACTTTGTCCGGTTCAGTTAAATCGACCCTAAGATTTTCCTGATGCTTATCCAGTCAAAGGCCTTCTCTGGTTCAGTCAGATCGACCCTAAGATCTCCCTGATACTCATCCAGTTGAAGATGTTTCAAGACCTAGACCGGTTCAGTTAAATCGACCCTAAGATTTTCCTGATGCTTATCCAGTCAAAGGCCTTCTCTGGTTCAGTCAGATCGACCCTAAGATCTCCCTGATGCTTATCCAGTTGAAGATTTCAAGACCTTGTCCGGTTCAGTTAAATCGACCCTAAGATTTTCCTGATGCTTACCCAGTCCAAGGCCTTCTCTTGGTTCAGTCAGATCGACCCTAAGATCTCCCTGATGCTTATCCAGTTGAAGATGTTTCAAGACCTAGACCGGTTCAGTTAAATCGACCCTAAGATTTTCCTGATTCTTATCCAGTCCAAGGCCTTCTCTTGGTTCAGGCAGATCGACCCTAAGATCTCCCTGATGCTTATCCAGTTGAAGACGTTTCAAGACCTAGACCGGTTCAGTTAAATCGACCCTAAGATTTTCCTGATTCTTACCCAGTCAAAGGCCTCTCTGGTTCAGTCAGATCGACCCTAAGATCTCCCTGATTCTTATCCCAGTAGAAGACACCCAAGATTTTTCTCAACGAGCGTTGTTGAAGTTAAAATCGCCCAAGGTTCCCTTACCATTCATGCTAAGGTAGCAACCATCCCTGGTTCATTCATCAACGTTTGAAGCTCCAGATTCAGCTCCTGTAACCAGTCAGGACACATCTATACCAAGCATCTAAAATCAGCTCCTGCAACGTGTCAGGTACTCATTTTCTCTTTTGCAGGTATGCAGGTTCTCGCTAAGGAATCTCCTACGCGATCGACATCCGGATGGCATCTATAAGCCCATCATCCTATCCAGCAATCTCCAAATGGCATCTATAAGCCCATTCCCCCATCACACTGCTACTATGTGAGCGCAAATTTCTGGGCACTCTAGTGTCCAATCATCTTCTACCCTCGGATTACGAAAGGCACGTCAGCCAATCTGCATCCTCAGGTCTAAGAAGATTGAACAGGGGCAACTGTTGTACCCCAAAATTTTCCCTCCCATATTCTCCAAAATTTGTCAAGTCAAGGTCACAAAATTCCCCAAGGACTATGCAGTTCAACTGTCTCCTAGACAGTCAAAACTAGGGTTTGGGTTCTGATCAAGGAAAGGAAGTTTTCAAATGCCCAATCAAGTCTCATATGCCTACAAAGATGGTCAAGTATCCTCATATCAAGTTTCAAAGCATTCAGCTCAAAATTGCACAGTCAAAACCCTAAATTGCACTACAGTCAACTGTAGGGGCAAAATGGTCATTTGGCAGTCAAAAGTTCAAATTTTTGGTCAATATATCATTTTGAAGCCACAAACATCATTTGATCAATGCTTGATCATGATTCTCAAAATTTGGCTCAGGAATCATCAAAGATGCAAAAGTTGCTATATTTGGACAGCTGAAAAAGTCAACTGAAATTGACCAGGGCATAACTTTCACATGGATTATCAGAAAAATTCCATCCAAAGCTCATTTTGAAGAGAAAGACATTTCCTACAACTCATCTTCATATTCCAAGTCCAAGAAATGCTCTCACAAAAAGTTATCAATTTCAACATTATAGGTCATTCTCAAAAGTCAACAAAAAGGGACTTTAAGTCAAAGGCCATAACTTGAGATTGGTAAATTAAAATGACATGGGACCAAAGGCATTGGTTAAAGGACTCAAATACCTTTCCAAAATGTCCAAGAACATGTGAAAAGCTTAAAAATTGACCAAGTTATGCCTTGTGGAAGTTGGGAAATTTTTGGAAATTTTTGAAAGTCAACATTGATGCAAAAGGCCTAAAAATGCAAATGGGCCCATTTTTCTTCCAAGTTTCTTCATGCCAAGCCTATGCACGACCATTAGGCCCAAAGGGAAGTATTTTCATATTTTTTAATTATTTATTTGAATTTATATTAATATTAATTCATTTAAATTATTTTAATACATGAAAAATATAAACCTAACCTAAAAAAAATCTTTTTATGCATGATTTGGCTTCTATAATTCGTGTACATGTTAATAGGGAAAGATTTGGTGCTAATTGATCAGATTTGATACAAAATACATGAGAAAAAGATTGGAAAAGATCCTTGAAATCAAATATTCAAAAATCATCAAAGCAATGGATTTTGTCCAATTTTTCTTAACCTAATCACTCACTATATGATCAGAATCAAAGACCTAATGCAAAGAGACTGCAAGCTGCGCTCAGAAACCTCATACAAACTTGAAAATTCTCCTTAAAACTCAAAGACTGAAAACTAGTTTCAAGGTCGATTCAAGCTTCAATTTTTGTTCTATCAGCATCCCTAAGCATCCCTGAAGGTGTTCCAATCAATATCAATCACAAAAGCTCAAGGAATTGGGGTACAGAACTCAAGACGTTCCATGGAAATTCCAAAATCGTATTCTATATTTTACGCATTTTCATGACATTTCATTGATTGATTCTTGTTCCTCATGACATTCCAAAGCTAACCTTTATATTCAATTTGATTTTTGCATCGTGTATGAGATTTCACCATGATCGAAATTTAGGTTTTCAGAGTTCTTGAATTGGGGTTTCTCACCCAAGGAACAATTGGGACTCAAGATCATTACCATTGCAATCAGCGTGCTCCAACGAACAAGAGACATATCTCGCGAACAATTTATGAAGCTCATAACTCTAATCGCTATTTTTCAATAGACACCTTTTTGCAACGCTACGAAAACCGTTCCCATAGTGTTTTGTTTTACAGGGTGAGGAAGACGATGATGTCGTGTCATCCGGGGACAGGCCAATTCAAAATCTCGCGCGTATTTCAAAGGGGACTAACCTTTTTTCTTTTATAATATTTGTTGATTAATATATATTAAAAGAATTCAAAGTGCTTCAGTGGTGCAGGTGTCGCTTTGCCAAGTCCAAGACCTGGGTTCGATTCCCAGGTCTGTATAAAATTTCATATTATTTTTCCATCTAAAATCATGTGTAGCGCTAATGTCCAAGACCTACCATGGACCTCAAAGCATGACCATCCACGCATCCTACACAACCAGATCAACGACCACGATGCAAAGAACATGCTAGGACCAAGTCAACACGCTGGCATACGAACTGGAAAAGTCAACGAACTCACAAATAATTGGGCCAGAATTCCCAGGCCTGTACCTCACAATCTGGGGCTACACCCCACCCTGGTTTGCCTTCCCTAATCTTTTTATTTATTTTTATTCTTGTTTTAATAATTACTTTTATTTAATTATGTTTATTTAATTAATTATTTTTAACAAAATACAAAAACACACAAAAATCAGAAAATATAAAAAATATAACATTTATTTTACTATGATTATTTTCAAATAAACATGCAAATAATTTAGTAAATTAGGTTATAAGTTTAATTCTTTTTTAACAAAAATGTAAAAAATATAGAATTAGGTTAATAAACACTTTTTCTTCCTTTTTAATTTTTTCCCTTTTTTTTTCCACAGTAATAATTAATTATTTATTTATTTTTTATAATTAAATTGTATATAAGAAAATTTAGGGTTTTATTTAGTTAAAAATTTCAATATTTTCTTAATAACTAAAAATAGTTAGAACTAGGGTTTAACTCTTTATTTTAATTTTAATTAATAATTCTTTTCCATTAAATCTAAAAAAACATAAAAATACCAAAAAAAACATTTAATCATTTAATTTTTAATTTTCATTAACTTTAAATATTTTTGCAAAAGGGTCCAACGCCCATTGTTTTAATTTAATTGCGCACATTTACTTTATGTCGTTCATTATAATTATGTAAATCTCCCAAAGCCATGTAACTTTACTTTTCGCACTTTATTTTTCCGCTTTATTTATTTTCCGCTAAATCGGGTCCGGTTTAATTTTGGCGATGTGGACCCGCGCCATTTGTAATAGCCTTAGATTTATTTTTCGCAAACTTTATAACTGTTAAATATGCATGCAAGAATGAATGGACAAATTAAAAATCAAGCGTAGAACACGACAAACATGACAAGACAAATAACTGAAACATGACACACAATTCGCACACACCACCCCTAGGGTACGCCTCACTGTTGCCTTTCGAAAGGTGATCATCGAGTAGAGGACGTCTTAGTAAGTCCTCATGATCCGGGAACCTGGCATGAGGGTAGCTTCTAAGGTGTCTTCCCATTGCTCTGGTGATCACCATGTCCCTAAAACTCGAATTGACCCGAACACCTCCAACGGTGGTGCTACCTACATCTCAATGGTGGGATGGCACTACTTTAAAGGACATCTACACAGACAAATTCCTTAGGGTAGGTAGGTTCTCAAGGATACTTGCTCTAATTTCAAAAACAAACAAAAATCTTTTCACCAACACCTTTTCAAAAAGCTTTCGAAAGCAATTTTTCAAACACTCTGACGTATGAGTCGATCTGAAATTTTTTCAAAGAAACTTTTTAAACCCACATTGAAAAGCAAACATTTTTGAAAACACAATGAGCAAGTATCTAAGAGCCCATGGATAACCATGGATAGAAAGGATGCCAACACCTTCCCTTTCTATAACCTACCTCCCGAACCGAGAGCAATCTCTTTAAGGAATTTTTCTGTGCTTTTGTCCTTTCCATTTGGAGAAAATAAAAGACGGTGGCGACTCTTGCTTACCGCGACATTTCGCGAAACCAGCTTTAAACAGTCAGTTCCAGATCCACCGATCACACCATGGATCCACTATGTTGGGGCAGTTACCTCCTCTTTACACCAAATGCTAAAGTATCATGTTCTGGGTAAGATCATCACGGTGCACGGTGAGGAAGAGTACATGATAAGTCACCTCAACTCCTTCCGCTATGTGGAGTTGGATGGCGAATTCATAGAAACGCCTTTCCAACATTTTGAAGAAGTCTCTCCTGAAGTCGCACTTGCAAAGACAATGACAGATGTGCCTATCATTTCCAAGATGGTGTCTAGGATGGCATCTCTCAAGGATGCGGAGGCTGTAATCAGAGAAGGAAGGAGTACAGTGTGGGGGCAACTGTCTGATTTTCCTCACAAGACGGACAAGTTCAGACTAGGTTTTACTGCTTCTGGCCAGAAAGTTGTGCGGCGCTCCAGGGCTGGAGGACCACCCTTTAAAATCACTCACCATGGGATTAATGCTCTAGAAGATGATGATGAAGAAGACAACTTTGAAGATTAGATCTTTCCGACCGTCGAAGGAGGATTAAGCAACTGGGAAGCGAAAGACTTCGTTCCCATCACTTTCATCAACCAGTAATTTAACTTTGAACAATTTCCTATTTTGGTCTATAATAATTAAACAATTCGTACACACTCTTTTTCACCTTATGCCTTACCCGGGGCATATAGGTCCATTTTTAAGGGCTTGATTTATTCATTATCATATGCCATGTTTAAATGAATCATTGGACGTTTTCATCTATAAACTGTTGTGTTCATTTTCTTTCCTTTTACATTTTGTTTTGTTTAAGGATGGATATCCCTTACACACACCCACACTCACAAAATGCAGGTATCCATCCACTCCAGATTCCATGGGTGACTATTCTGCTTTAGCCTTCGATGACTCTGAAGATTTGGTCAATCATGCCGAGTACGAAGGTGATGAAGATTGTGAAGTGCCTGGAGAGCTAGCCAGACTTATGGAACAAGAGGAAAGGGATATTATGCCCCACGAAGAGTTGCTAGAGACCATCAACTTGGGAACAAAGGAAGACAAGAAAGAGGTAAAAGTGGGTGCCAACCTGGAATCAAGTGTCAAAGAGCGCTTAGTGCAGTTGTTGAACGAATGTGTTGAGATCTTTGTCTGGTCCTATGAAGACATGCCGAGATTAGATACAGATATCGTGGTTCACCGTCTCCCTACAAGAGAAGACTTTCCCCGGATCAAACAAAAGGTCCGCCGAATGAGGCCCGACATGTTTGAGAAGATCAAAGCAGAGGTAATGAAGCAATTCAACGCTGGCTTTCTGGCTGTTACTTCCTATCCATAATGGGTTGCTAACATTGTGCCCGTGCCTAAAAAGGATGGCAAAGTCAAAATGTGTGTGGACTACAGGGATTTGAACAGGGCTAGCCCTAAAGACGATTTTCCACTGCCACACATCGACATCTTGGTTGACAACACAACTCAACACAAGGTATTTTCCTTCATGGATGTATTCTCGGGATACAACCAGATCAAAATGGCCCCCGAAGACATGGAGAAGACTACTTTTGTCACGTAGTGGGGTACCTTCTGCTACAAAGTGATGCCATTTGGACTAAAGAATGCTGGGGCAACCTATCAACGTGCCATGGTAGCTTTGTTTCATGACATGATACATCATGAGATTGAAGTCTACGTAGACGACATGACATCCCGTTCACAGACAGAAGAAGAACACCTTGATCATCTGCAAAAGCTGTTTGTCAGATTGAAAGAGTATAAGCTCAGACTGAACCTGAGCAAGTGCACTTTTGGAGTCAGGTCTGGTAAACTTTTTGGATTTATCGTCAGCAACAAAGGCATTGAGGTTGATCCTGCTAAAGTAAAGGCTATACAAGAAATGCCTTCCCCTCGCACTGAGAAGGAGGTTAGAGGTTTCTTGGGACGCTTAAACAATATCGCAAGGTTCATCTCTCACCTAATGTGATCGGTGGGAAGAAAACTGACTTTTTTTGGAATGTTGGTTTGTGTTTTGCGTTTGTTTTTGCAAAATGTCGTGGTGAGCAAGAGTCACCACCGTCTTTTATTTTATCCAACAAGGAAAGGACAAAAGCACAGAAAAATTCCTTTTTCGAGATGTTTCTCGGGTCCGGGAGGTAGATTATAGAAAGGGGAGGTGTTAGCACCCTTTCTATCCGTGGTTATCCACGGGCTCTTAGGTACTTGCTCAAAGTGTTTTCAAAATTTGCTTTTCTTTGTGATTGTGGGTTTGAAAGAAGTTTTTGTTTGAAATGTGTAGGTGCGAAAAGTTTTCATTTTGTTTTTGAAGAGAGCAAGTACTTAAGAACCATCTACCTACTCGAAAAAGGAATTAATCTGTACAAATGTCCTTTAAACAATGCTATCCCACTATTGATGAGTAGGTAGCATCGTCGTTGGAGTTTTAAGGGTCAATTCGATTAAGGGACGTGTGGTCACTAAAGCAACGTTAGGACGCATTAGCGGTAACCCTAATATCCTAGATCATTTTTCCGAGGCAACCGTTTCGAGGCAACTATGGTCTTTGGACAAGAGGGCGACCTCTAAAACTTCCTATACTCAATGACCACGTTTGAAGGCAACCAAGCGAGGTGTACCCTAAGAGTGCGCATGTGCGAGTGTGTTATTGTTTTTCAGTTATTTATCTTTGTACATGTTATGGGTGATCTATTGTTGATTTTGAATTAAAATTGATCTTGTCATGCATTTCCTAGTTATCAAACATCTAACAGTTAATATTATACGAAAATTAAATTGTGGAAAATTGAATCTAAGCTATTACAAGGCGTCGGGTATTTACATCGCCAAAAACAAACCCTTTAAAATTAAATTGCAAAAAGTAAATAAAAGCGATAAATAAATAAATAAAATCCTAAGTTAAAAACTATTACATTCTCGAAGCAGTTACAATATTGAAATATGGATCAAAAATAATACGCGCGCGAGAAAATTAAATCAGAGTGTTTTTTAGGGTTTTGACCCTTTTTATTAAATAAAGCATATATTTTGTTATTTTTTGAATTCAAAATTAGTCTAAGTTAATAATTGAATTAATTAATTAATTAAATGAAAATGTTTTTGGGTTTTATTTTAATTAAGGAAATAAAATAAGAATGGTTAAAAATATTAAAAACCTAATATTCTAATTTGATTTTAATTTATTGCAAAATATATTATTATTAAACCTATTTAAACTAAATAAATTAATTAATGTTTATTTACAAAAATGAATAATGAAATTAATGGATTTTATAAAAATATTATTTTTTGTAGTTTCTAATTTTTTATGAAAAAAGGTTAGTTGGTTAATTAATTAATTAAGATAATAATAATAATAAAACAAAAATAGGAAAATAATGAAAAGAAAATAAAATAAACAAACTCAGGGGGTATTGGGCCTGATATGGGTGTATGATCAGCAGTTTTTGAGGCCCATTAGCGCTCCAGCCTGTTTGACCCTTGTGATTCCCTGCGTGCTTGTTGACCAGGGAGTATGGTGGATACTCAATTCTGGCTTTTCGATCTTGGCCTGAAGCCACTTGGCACGTTGATCTCTGCAAGCGCATGGTGGACTGCATCTTTGACGTTGCACAAGATTGCCTGAAAACAAAATTTATCAAAGTTTTGGGGGACCTGGGATTCGAACCCAGGTCCCAATGCTCAATGACACGCTCCCTTTGCCAACCCATCCATACTGCTTTATTGTTAGTGGAATGTACAACAAACATTATATGGATAAATCAATTAATCATGCTGGAAAAATAAAAAATGTGCAATTTGTTTGAATGGACCAATAACGCTAGGACACGTCTTCGTCTTCTTCAACGAAGACTGGTTCGTTTACCTGCAGATTTTATTCTGCAACTAAATCCATGGCATCATCCTATCATGAGCTACAGGCCATATAAATGCCAATGGAGATCATCACTGCATTCGTCTCTCTCCCATGGTCATTCCTATACCCACCATTAGCCCCAATTTAACCTGCATCAGAAAGGCCTAAAAAGCAAGAACAAGAACCCTAGCTCTGGATACGGGGTTATAAGTCATGAAAATAAAATTAAATATTACAGAATCATTGGAAATTGAATGGCAAGTATGAATGTACAAGAAAATTGGCAAGAGGGTGCAAGATAATGATTTCACGATGTCATGTTCAGAGCTTGGTTCGTGATGACTTACAGTGCGATTGATGTCGTCTCAAGGGCTGGTTTTGATTGCTATAGTCTCATGAGATGTCAGGGAAGAGAGCCATGTCAAGCTTTTTGTTTGAATCGAGCTCCAATGTTGTTTTTGATCTCCAAGTTTTCAAGCTTTTTCACAAACTTCTTCTGGCCTTTTTAGCAGTGCTTTGTGCCTCCCTTTTCTTTGTGTGGCTTGTACAAGTATTATAGGATGAATTAGGTTTAATCTTTTGGCCTGAATCCAAGTGCATTGAAGATTCATGATTTGATTTTGATCACCATTATCAAACTTCCAAAAATAGCTCAAATCTTATTTTTTATGCATGAATAAGCCTTGATACGAATTGATTTGATGAATCATGACAATTGAAAGTTGTACCAATCACAAAGATATGATTTCATCAATTTTTAGATCTTATTTGATTTAATATTGATTAAAAATGAATTAAATCAATAAAATTAAATAAAATAGAAAAATAAATGAATGGCCATGAAATCAAATATGGAACACGTGTGTGGCATGACAAGACCATATCAAGTGGAAAAAAGTGGGCCCTTTTGTCAAAAATTGGAGTTTTGAGGATAGTTGACTTTTGGCAAATTTGGAAAAATGCCCAACTTCAATAATGCATAACTTCCTCAATTTTAAACTTTTGGAGGTGTTATTGGACTTTTTAGAAACCTTGAGATGTCCTCTAATCAACCCTTTTGGTATCATCTCATTTTTATGTTCCATGCTCAAGTTATAAGCTTTGTAAAAAAAGGTGTTTTTGTTGACTTTCAAAAATGACCTATAATGTCCAAATTTGTAACTTTTTGTGAGAGCATTTATTGATCGTGGGGTGTGAAGATGGATTGTAGGAAATTGCATCATCTTAAAAATGAGATTTGGATGTGTCATTTCTCATAAAGTATGAGAAAGTTATGCTTGGTCAAAGTTGAGTTGACCTTTCCTACAAAACCCTAATTTAGCAACTTTTGAGTCTTGATGAATCTTGAGCAACCCTTGATGAATCATGATCAACCCTTGATAAAATGATGAATTATCCTTAAAAATGAGAATGTTGACAAAAAATCTTGAGGTTTGACTGTATTTGGGACACAGTTGACTTTTGCCCTAGCATAGTTGATTTTTGGGCCTCTTGAGCAATTGACTGACCAAACTTCCTCTGCAAGGCTTGAAATTTGACATGGATGAACTTAATAAAATATTAAGACATTGGGAAGAACTTGAGGCCATTTGGATATGAGGACCTTAATGCAACACAAAACCCTAATTTTGACTTGACTGCCTTAGGAGGTGATTTGACTGTCCAACCCTTGAGCCAACTTGAGCAATTTGAAGATTATTCTTGACATGTCTTGAGGAATATGGGAGGGAAAATTTTGGGGTACAACACCTAACATCTACCTGTGAGCCAATCTTCAAGCTGTTGAAGAAAGATCAGGTAGTTGAATGGAACAATGATTGTCAAGTTGCATTTGATAAGATCAAGGAGTATTTGCTGGAACCTCCTATCTTGATACCACCCATCGAAAGAAGGCCGCTAATCATGTATCTAACTGTTTTGGATAATTCAATGGGGTGCGTACTATGCCAACATGACGAGTTTGGTCGAAAAGAGCATTCCATTTATTACCTTAGCAAAAAGTTTACCGACTGTGAGACTCGCTACTCACTGCTCGAGAAAACTTGATGCGCTTTGGTATGGGCTGCTCGCCGGCTAAGGCAGTATATGTTGACACATACCACCTTGCTGATTTCCAAAATGGATCCGATTAAGTACATCTTCGAGAAGCCTGCCTTATCTGGAAGAATCGCTAGATGGAAGATGATCCTGACTGAGTATGATATCCAGTATACTACCCAAAAAGCTATAAAAGGGAGTGTACTAGCTGACCATCTAGCTCATCAAGCTGTCGAAGATTACCAATTTATGAGATTCGACTTCCCTGACGAGGACATCATGACATTGGACAACATTGAAGGTAATAGACCGTATGAAGGACCTGAACAAGGATCCCGATGGACCCTGTACTTTGATGGTGCTTCAAATGCACTTGGCAACGGTATCGGTGCGATACTTATTTCTCCGGAAGGTTACCATACACCCTTCACTTCTCGACTTTGCTTCAGTTGTACCAACAACATGGCCGAATATGAAGCTTGCATCTTTGGTCTCAAGGCTGCTATAGACTTGGGAATCAAATCTTTGGTTGTATTTGGGGACTCTGCTTTGGTTATCAATCAAGTCAAAGGAGAGTGGGACACCAAACATCCTAATCTTATCCCATACAAAGAACATGTCTTGACATTGCTGCCTCATTTCGAGCAGATTACCTTTGAGCATTTTCCGCGAGAAGAAAATCAGCTAGCAGATGCTCTAGCTACAATGTCTTCTATGTTTAAACTCAACTGGGATAATGAGGCTCCCTAAATCACCATCGAGTGAATGGACGAACCCACGCACTGTCATGAGATTAATACTGAAGAAGTAGTGGAACAACCCTGGTTTCATGAAGTCAAAAGGTATCTCCAGACTCGAGAATACCCTGAAGGAGCTTCAGTCAATGACAAAAAGTTCTTAAGGAGATTTGCTGCCAAGTTCTTCCTAATAAATGGTATCTTATATAAGCTCAACCATGATTGTGTTCTACTTCGTTGTGTGGACAAGGTTGAAGCAGAGTTAATCATGACTGAAATACATAGTGGCACCTTTGGCACCCACTTAAGCAGACATACGATGGCTAAGAAGATTCTAAGGGCAGGCTACTACTGGTCTACCATGGAAGCTGATTGTCATCAACATTCCCGTACTTTCCACAAATGCCAAGTCTATACTGACAAGGTACACATTCCTCCTGTTCCTCTTAACGTTCTAACAGCTCCTTAGCCATTCGCAATATGGGGAATCTACATGATTGGAGAGATCAAGCCTACGACATCCAATGGACATCGCTTCATCTTGGTCGCTATTGATTACTTCACCAAATGGGTCAAAGCAGCTTCCTACGCCTCAGTTACAAAGAATGTGATTGCCCGCTTCATTAAGCAGAACCTCATATGTCGGTATGGTATCCCCGACAAGATTATCACGGACAACGGTACAAATTTGAACAACATTATGATCACCGCTCTATGCGAGGAGTTCAAGATTTATCATCACAATTCATCTCCCTATCGACCGAAGATGAACGGTGTTGTTGAAGCCGCGAACAAAAATATCAAGAAGATCATTCAAAAGATGACAGTCACCTACAAGGACTGGCATGAGATGTTACCGTTTACTCTGCACGGATATCGTGCCACGACACGTACTTCAACAGGGGCAACCCCTTTTTCTTTGGTATATGGCATGGAAGTTGTTTTGCCTATGGAAGTTCAGATTCCCTCCTTGAGGATTATGAAGGATACTAGTTTGAGTGAAGACGATTGGATTCAGACCCGGCTTGATCAACTTAATTTGATCGACGAGAAACGACTTACTGCTGTTTGTCATGGTCAGACGTAACAGAAACAGATGATCAAGGCTTTCAACAAGAAAGTCAGACGTCAAGTATATCAAGTCGGAGATCTTGTAAACAAGCGGATCATCTTGCGGCAAAGTGATCCCAGGGGAAAGTGGACTCCTACTTACGAAGGACTATTTGTGATCAAGAACATCTTTTCTGGTGGGGCAATGATTCTGAACACCATGGACGGCGACAAATTACCGCACCCTACAAACGCAGACATAGTTAAAAGATACTACGCATAAAATGACCCGACAAGTCGAAAACCCGAAAGGGCGACTTGGGCAAAAATGGGAACCCCGGTGAATCGAAAACCCGAAAGGGCGGTTCAAGCAAAAATTAAGGATAAACAAAAAAATCTGTACACCCGGCAAGTTGAAAACCCGAAAGGGCGACTTGGGCAAAAAAAAGTTTCCCGGTGGACTGAAAACCCGAAAGGGCGGTCCAGGCAAAAGTTAGGGAATTAAAGCATATGACTATGTCTTGTCGGATCACTTTAAGGACAATATCTTCACCAACAAGCTCCAAGCTTCTGATCAATCCAATCATCGGCGGACGAAGCAGCGAATGGACAAGATACTCAGAGTTGTGAAGGCTATAGCAGAATGGGAGCCCCCATGGAATTATTACATATAGCTATCTTTCTTTTGTATAAAAGTTTTCTCAATTTTTACGACAATATTCTCTTACTAGGATGTCTGTCTCTTTTGTACAAAGATACTTACAAAAATTAATACAAAGATAACTTCAAAGCGCAAAAATTTTCCTGCCTTTCTTTTCTTTTTACACTTATGTTTTATTTGAAAACGTCCAATGTTTGTTAAATAGGCATATGCATTTTGAATATAATCACTGCTTACAAATAAAACGAAATGAGAAAGGATAATTACTTATAGGTTGAAGGTGTAGGAAGATATCCTTGTGCTATTCCAGAAGAAATCCCCTGCAGTACATCATCCAACTCCTCAACAAAGATAAAACCTTGGAGTATATATCCCCAGCGGAGTTAAATTTCAAGATCCCCAGCGGAGCCAGTGTATTCTAAACTTTATTCCCCAGCGGAGTTAAGTTTCAAAGTTCCCATCGAAGTTAAGTCTCCAAACTCCCGATCCCTAGTGGAGCCCGAAAACCCTGAAATACATATCCCTCAGTGGAGCTAGAAAATTCTAAACCTTCTTCCCCAGAGGAGTTAGATTTCCAACTATCAATCCCCAGCGGTAACTATTCAGCTTTCCCCAACTTCCCCAGTAGCTTGGCGTACAACCCAAGCTCCTGATTTCCCCGGCCGAGAAAGTCATGAAGGATTCTCATTCCCCTCAGAAATTGACAAAGCTCTTGTTAAATCCCCACAAGTCACCAAGGATTTTCAATCCCCAGATGTGGTCCCAGGATTTCTCATCTTCAACAATCAAAGATCTTTAATCCCCAAGCAGTCAGCAAGGGTTTCTCATCTTCAACAATCAAAGATTTTTTGGAATCCCCAACATCGGTCAAGAATTTACTTTCCCCGGCAGCAGTCAAGGATTTCATTGTCTCCAGATATCGAGGATTTATTTTCCTCAGCAAGACAACAACTCAGCTTACATGCACATCCATTACATTCATATATCATAAACATTGATGAAACACAGTTCATTACATCATACATATCATGCAACATAACTATGTATTTTTGCTAACATTTTACCCTTTTCAGGATAAGATTAAAAGGCTATCGTTAACAATTATTCACATACAGTATGGATACACCCCAGACACGGCGGTCATTCTATTACTCATTCAAAATTTCAAGTCAAAATACAATATGGATACACCCTAGACACGACGGCCATTCTACTACTCATTCAGACTTCAGCAATCCGATATAGACTAGATACGCTCCAGACACGGCGACCATTCTATCTCTCATTCAGATCCAACTATCAACTTCAAGTTCAGATACGCTCCAAACACGGATGCCATTCTGGACCTTACACCAGAAGTTTGATTCTCCCCAGTGCAGTTGCCACGGAAGTCATTCTGTCACTTATTCAGATCCCGGTTACAGTTTCAGATATACTCCAGACACGGAAGTGATTCTGCTACTCATACATATCTCAATTTCAGATACAGTCCAGATATGTTCCTTACACGGTTGCCATTCTGCCACTCATTCAGAATTTACCCCTAGCACACAGTTGCTCCATACACAGATGTTTCTCTGTTACCCATTCAAAATACAGATACACTCCAGACACGGCAGTCATTCTGATAGTAATTCAAGAATAAAATACAGTTACAGCTCGGATACGCCCTAAACACAGACGCCATTCCCTTGCTCATACAAACCCAATCTCCAGATACAACTCAGATACGTTCCAAATACGGATACCATCCTGATGTTCATTCTACTGATTTTCAACAAAAAAATCTTAGATGGCATCTTTAAGCCCATCTCCAGCAAGATTCTACCATCTCCAAATGGCATCTTTAAGCCCATTCCCTCAACAATATTTTGACGAGTGCAAATTTACGGGCACTCTAGTGTCCAATCCTCTTTTACCTTCGAGTCACGAAAGGCAAACTTGCCAATCTAACTCTTCAGGTGCAAGAAGATTGAACAGGGGCAACTGTTGTACCCCAAAATTTTCCCTCTCATCTTATCAACTTTTCTCATCACAAGGCTCTTGGAACTCAAGATCAAGCTAGGGTTTGTTCTGCTCAAGACACCTCCTTGCACTGTTGACCTAAATTAGGGTTTGAGCTTGCACAAGGATTTTTTGACCTACAATGCCCAAAGTGACTTTCATACTTCATGTTGGACTCATAAGTTTGTCCATACCAAGTTTCAAACCTTGATTCAAATTTTTGCCCAGTCAATTGGACACTTGACCTAAAGATCAGCTGTATTGGGGAAAAAGTCAATTGTGACCAATCTACAGTCAAACCTCATGAATTTTGACCCACATCAACATTATGAACTCATATGAACCATTTGATCAAGTTCGTACCATAATTCCACAAGAAATTTGATCAGATCACCAAAAGGGCAAAATGGTCATTTTTAGGGTTTTGACTGTACAAAGGCAATTTTTGACTGTTTGACCTAGCAAATGGAAAATCAAGTTCAAACATGTACTCAAGGACTCAATGGCATCATCTTGACATATTCAACAAGTTCAAAAGATCTCAAATGCATTGGATTGACAGATGAATTTTTTAGTCAACTGATCAAAATTTGACTGTACACTGAAAAGTCAAACTTTGACTTTTTGGTCAAAATCAAGTGCCAAGGGTCATTTTTCATCAAGATGTGTCAAATTATGAAACTTTTTCATCAAGAAACCCAAAATTGCAAGTTAGGGTTTGAAATTGAAAAATTTCATAACTTAGAATTTTTCTAAGTTATGAAATTTTTTTAATTTTTCCTAACTTTGTCCCACATTTTCACCATGGTGCAAATGGATTCAAACAAATATTACAACATGAAAGTTGTAGTTATCCAAAAATTCTACAACTTTGACTCACAAAGTTTTCTCAAAAGGAGCTTGGATCTCAAGTTATGATTTTTGGAACAAGGGTCCCTAAAACTTTTAACTTACAGAAATTTTGCCCTAGTTTAGGCAGGATTTTGACCCATCTTCTTGACCATTTTTCACATAGTCCCACTTGGATTCTAAAGTTTCATTTCAAAGATGGATTATAGTTCATGTTACAAGCTTTCCAAATTGTCCAAGAACTCCTCAAACACATTTGTGGTTAGGGAGAATCGAATGCTTGAAGTTGGCAAAAACTCACTTTGTATCCCTGGCCAATACATGTTCATACAAGTTGCAAAATATGTCCAAACTAGCTTTGTACTTGATTACAGGTCTCTAAACCCTTCAACACTCAAAAATTGATTGCAAACTCATTGGTTTAAGGTGTTATTCTGATCATTAGAGGTTTGCACAATGAACAAATCCATTTTTGGCATAAAGGTAACACTTCCATTTTCATAAAGGGAACTTTATGTCAACATTGCTTCTCTTGAGCCTTGGACCTCTTTCTTTGCAGCAAACATGTTCCACAAACTCTGGCAAAGGTACAAGAAACTTATGCATGCTTGGAGATAGCCTGTACAAGCCTACCTCATATCACTTCACACTTTTCTTTCAAAACAAGTCAACTTGCCAAAAGGACATAACTTGAGCATCTGATATAATCAACTTTGGCCAACATTCTAAACAAGTTTTGTGCATTGCCTTGAGCCAGAAACACGAATTGTTGAACCCTTAAGCCTTCCAAAACACCAAATCACATTCTTCTTGCAAAACAGGGCACTCCTTGCAGATTCACATCCATCACACAAACCACTCGTGTGTTTGCCCTCAAACTTGTTCCAATACCTTCCACTCAACTCACTCAAGCTATCCCAAACCTCCATTGCCAACTGTAAATCCATTTACAGTGTTCATCATTTTCGTTTCAAGCTTGTGCAGGTTGACTTCTATAGACTGATTCAGGGACATTCAAGGCAAGCTAGCTATTAGAAAAGATCAAGTGAAGTTCAGGCAAGCTACCAGACACCTCAAAACTTGTTGAGAAGCTCTGCATTGTCCTATTCAAATCCAACTGAAACAGTTTTTTTCTCACTTCCTATCTCTCTATTTAGGAACATTTAGCCTTAGGTTTGTGAATGAAAGATGTAGTACTCATTGCCATGAAGCCATACATATGCTCAGTTTTCATTTATATTAAGCGTGCTGAGAGAATTTCATCCATGAACATTTTGAAAAAACTAGATCAGATTTTAGGGCCAGAGAAATTCTCTCTGGTCTTTGAGAGTTAGATTAAGTTTTTTATATGGTTAGAATCGTGGTTTAATGCTCTACAAGTTTCATGTTTTGAGTTTTGGCAAAAGATCACAAATACAAGAGTTAGCAGTTTGTACAGGCGCGCGCGTATTTTCAAAGTTTTGGAGGTTGAAGATGAAGTCTGGGCTGGGCCTGGCCTTCTTGCTGTCTGCACCCCCTTTTGCTAAATGCACCCCCTGGCTCATTTTCTCTATATTTTGTTATTTTTGTATTTTAATTTCATTTCTGATTTTATTTATTTATTTCCAAATATATAAAAAATGCTTAAAAATATTTTCACATTTTTTTACATTTATTTGGTATTTTATTTTGATTTTTCTAACATTAAAACATTTTGAATACTTTTTATAATTTATTTGAAAACTTGAAAATAATTTAAATAATACTTTTATTTTTATTTCTTATTTTTATTCACATTGAAAATATTTTCTTGAATATATTTTATTTTTGTAAATATTTTATTTTATTTTATACATATTTAATATATATATATATATATATATATATATATATATATATATATATATATATATATATATATATATATATATATATATATATATATATATATATATATATATATATATATATATATATATATATATATATATATATATATATATATATATATATATATATATATATATATATATATATATATATATATATATATATATATATATATATATATATATATATATATACTTTTATTTTATTAAAAAAACTTAGAATAAAAATACAAAAATATTACATTTTATTTTTATTATTATTTATACTAAAAAAACACTTTTTTTTCAATTTATTTTATTTTTGTACATATTAATATATTATTGTATATAAATAATATAATATATTATTTTCTTAAAGAAATTAGGGTTTACCCCTTTAATACATAAAATTAATCTTATTTATTTCTTTATATTTCTTTACATTGAAAATATTTTTACATACATAAAAACTTCTTTTTGCATAATATATTTTATTTAATATTTATTTATTTATTTTATTTAAATATTATACATTTAAATATTGTTGCATTATAATTCAATTTGGATGTAATAGTAATCTAGGGTTTATATTTCTTGTCAAATACCCCCCATTCAAAATTGTACCCCCACCCCCATAATCATGTTGTAATAGCTTAGGATTTAAATTCTCGCACTTTTACGCTTTCAATTATGCCATGATTAGAGAATTAGGGTTTGTATGCCAAAATCAACTAACAAATAGTTTAACCTAATCAAAGACAAAAATGCATGAAAAACAAACACAATGCACACTTGCACCCCTAGGGTTACAATCCACTTGTTGCCTTCAAAAATGGGCCATGGTATGCATGTTGAGTGCTTTGGCAAAACAAAAACAAAACAAAATATCATAGTCCCTCGATGACGCTATCTGAGTTGCCTAAACAAAATGATCAAGTCCCTCAAGAAAATTGCCAAAGATACTTGACACAATTGCTATCATGGTCTATACGATGACCCGCGCCTGTCCCGTTTAACATATTAACACAAGGTTGTTAACCAAATACAATGGTGAAACAACACTGTTAAAAGGGTTAAAAACATAAGATCTTTGAGTAAAATAGGGTAGATAGCTCTTAGTTACTTGATCAAAAGCTTGCAAAAACATCCTTGCTATTTTCAAACATACTTCACAACACAATTTCAAAATCCAACTTTCAAACATTGAAAACTTTTCAAAAGACAAAAACACCTTTGTATACATTCAAACAAGAATCATTATAAAGGTTGCCACAACGATGGCCTCTTTTCAAAACATTGAAAAGCACCATTTCAAACAATTGAAAAGCACCATTTCAAACAATTGAAAAGTAAAGCAAGTGATCTAAACAAGTAACTAAGAGCCCATGGATAACCATGGATATAAAGGGTGCTAATACCTTCCCTTTCTATAATCTACTCCCCGAATCCAAGAAAACATCTCAAAGGTCTTTCCTGTGCTTTTTGACCTATCCTTAGGTTAAAATAAAAAGTCGGTGGTGACTCTTGCTAAACCGAAACATTTGTGAACACAAAAGCAAAACCTCAAGTCAGTTCTCCCACCGTATCACACCGTGCAACCAGGAAAAGTAACAGGCTTCAGGCCTAATTTGTATTTCTAGCCAATCATCTTTAAATTTTTGCAAATTTTTTCTAGTTGTTGTCTGGCATGCCGGAACTTGCCAAACTGATAGTGAGGACACAATCCTTACTTTAAGTTTAGCAGTGAAGGAACATTTATCAGTTCAAGTTTGTTTTGTGTTGGTAAAGTCTTATTCTCAATTAATGAAAATGATTTCTTTTCTGTTTAGTGTTTTTTGTTAAAAAGAAAACTCATCTTGTGTTTAATGCTTTTAGTTTAATTAACACGGAACATACTTGGAGATCTCTTTTGTGAGTTTTATGAGTTTGTTGCGTGTGTATGACTATTATGGTGATACGTTTTAGCACAACAGAAAGGTAGTTGCAATTCAACCTTATTTCCTAGCAGGACTTAGAGTCAAAAGATGATGTAAGGAATGAAGTTTCTTAACATTAAGGTTAACATGGCATAAGTATAAAGAAGGAAACACTAATTGAGTTGGAAAACTGGATGAATAATATCAAACACTATAAGACAAAACCTGTAAAAGTTATTAGACACTGAAGTTTACGTGCAGCTTATATGTCTACGTAGTAGGCCTGCTACAAAATGTGTTGTCCCATGCACACTGAATTGTACTACCTTGTACTGGTGAAGAGAATAAGGAGAAGTCACATGTTGATTTTCATGGTCCAAAGCAATGGGAAATAACAAGGCCCATGATCCAATGCTTAAAGAAAATCCTAAAAGTTATGGGGGTTATAAAAGGACAACCTTGAAGAAATGATAGGAGGTTCAAAAGTTGAGATAATTGAGAAATAACTTAGAAAAATATCCCTTTGGAGAAGAATAAGTCTTAATAAGATGTGAAGAGATCCTTTCACCCTTTCTCTCTTGAAGAAGTGTTGAGTTTCCAGGCGTGAAAGAACTTGCCTCCTGCTAATTGAAAGATTTCAAGGAGTATAAGTGTTACACTCAGGTCTCTATTTTATTTAATTTATGTTAAGAAATGTTAACTTTAAGAACTTGTGTTGTTGTATTCATTTTTCTCACCACGAGTTAAATTTTTTATGTTGAGCAATGTGAAGTGTAATGAAAAGTAGAATTTTTGTTAAATGTGTAATTTGAAGTGATGTTTTTCATCATGTGAAATAATGATATATATTTGTTTCTCTGCTTGATCACCTTAAAAATAGGTAAAAGCTGGTTAATGATTAAGAGATCTATTAATTAGTGGAAATCATGATAAATATGGTCAAAAATAGTAAGATAAACATATGTACTAGATTAGTCACTTTAAACATAAAAGACTATAACCATAAGGAAATTTAGAAGTTAAAGAAAATGTGCTTTAACATTATTGGAGGACCTAGGGATTTGTTACCCTAGATTAATGCATGCACTTTAATGTTGTAAACATACACCACTAGATCACTTTATGCCTCATGTGTCACGACAAATCTTATTGGGCCGACACAAGATATGAAAATCATTTAATAGATCATTATCCAACATACCTATCACTATTGATTGAACTTTTTTTACTCTTACATATTTCTCCTCAGCCTGATATTTGACAACCAACCATTATTACTGAATTTTTTTAGCAATAACCAAGTATTTAAAAAAAATTACACAAATAACCATGTTTCGGAGAAAATTACGCAAATAACCATGTTTCAGAAAACCCCACAATGGAGAAGCCAAGTGAGATGTCACATGCACTCACCTTTTTTCATAGGCGCCATCTCACTTGGCGCATGCACTTTATTTTAGCCAATTGAGATGACACATGCACTATATAAAGGAGAGGAGACGCCATCTCACTTGGCTACTACGTGCAATTGTGTTTTCTATAAATAAATCACCTATTTCTCTGTCATTCTTCACACTTTCTCGCACTGTCTTCTTATTTTTTCTCTGTTATTTTCATCATGACATCTCCCTTAATTTTCACCAGAGATGGATACGTTATTTTCTCGGCCACCAAACCTCCGATGAAAAATGAAATTTTGGCACATTCACTCCATGGAACGTCTGAAGAGAGAGTTGATGTGATGGCTATAGGGAGACATCGAGGTTGGGGAACAAATTAGAAGGAGCCAGAGAAGAAGAACAGCCACCTCAGTTGCAACTGGAAGACCTAATTTTTGGTTGGAGGAAGTTAAAATAGACAGAGACGTAATGATGATGATGCATGGCTCAGATGAAATTATTTTGGCGATTGTAATTTCCTAGACGTATTATCGTGTTTTTATTTGTTGTTTACGAATGATTTGTTGTAACAAATGCTCTTAATGAAAAACAATAATGTTTAGAACTTTAAAAAGTGCAGATGGTTTGCATACAATTTTTATGTTGTCGAGCTTGTAGCCCGAGTGGGACAATTTTTTTTATTGTGTCCAACCTAACGACATAAACCACACTTTTTTCTAGATTGTCAAGGGAGTCCATTTCAGTTGTGATATGCTTGGTTCTGGGACGACCCTTTTTATTCCTTCGCATTTTGATTGTTGTGCCATACTATTTCCCCGTCGTATGTAGGCCAATAATCAGGTTTCGTTACCATTGGGAAGCCATTGTTGTGCATGTCGAGCAAGGTTTCAGACTTGTAAATGGGAGATAGAAGTTGTAATGCATCTTGATGAGTATACGCACATGCCACAATGACACGAGATCAATGCATACATGTTGTACCCCAATTTTTCCCCCTAAGATCCATTCATTATACCATTTTGATCCAATCACGACAAGATCACATTAGGGCTTGTGGTTCTTCTCCCTATCTTTAGATTTGCTCTTTGAGGAATCCCCAATCACCTTGACTTGTTTTATTTTATGATCATGAATATTTTGCCTTGATTTTACTTCTATTTAATAAAATGCAATGTTGGTTTGTCTTACTTGTTAATAATGTAGGTAAAGGCAATGTGGCTTAACATGTTGATCCATAGGTTCATGAGTTTATTTCCATGCTCTAGTCAATGAAGCTTGAGAAATTCAAACCTCACCATTGAAGTTGTTTTGGAATAAATGGCATGGAAAGGTTTATTTTGGTTCACTACATTTCAAAGTTATCAAATTGATTCAAAAGTACAAGGGGTTGATTGAAGAGGTTTCCATGGTTGGACAAGGTTTTGTTCCCATTGGTCACAAGTGCATATTTCTCTCAATTCTCAAGATATGGAAGTGGTTTTGTTTGCTATGAGTTCACATTATCATCCTCAACAACTTCTATTTACAAAGCAAGAGTGTTGGTACAAGAAGGTTGTTCAAAGTTGTCAAAGTTCCTCAAAGCATTTTCTTGATCTAAGAGCTAGGGTTTTGAACTTCAAAGAAGTATATCTTGCTCATATTTTGGTATTTTTGAGTGATTCTAAAGACATCATTCTCTTACGAGGGTTATTAACAAATCACTTCAAAAGTTTCAAGGAGTTTTCATGTGGAAGAAACTTGATGATGAAGAAAGATTACAAGTCCTCCAGATGAACCCCCAATCTCTCATGTGTGACTTCAAATGATCATAACTTGGTTAATTTTTATCACCTTGAGCCCACTCTTTTTCCATAATGATCTTGAAGATGTGAACTTTATTCTTTATTTTATATACAAAGTGATAAAATGGATGGATGATGCCCCAAGGATACAAAATATTATAGGTCATTTCATGATATTTTGCCAACTTCAACAATTCATAACTCTCTCAATTCATGCCATCATTTTTGTTCAAGAGAAAATTCCAAGTGGAAGGCCATGTTTGGATGCAAAACATTATAGGTCACTTTTGAAGAAAAATTTGAAATATTTCTAAGTATGGAAAGTCAACCTTTTTTCCCCAACTTTGACTCAATGCAACTTTTATCTCAAGCATCCATTTGATTCCATTCTTTTTTTCATTGTAAAGCTTGTAACCTCATCTTTCTAAAGCATCAAGAATCATGCCCTAAGACCCCTTGAGTTGAAAATTCCATTATTTTGAAATTGGTAACTTGGAACTGAATTTCTCACCAAGTCAGAATTTAAAAATCCATAATCTGGCCTCTAATCACAAGATTTATCTGTGTTTTTTATTTAAACTTGATTAACAAACTTTCCAAAAGTGTTTAGAACCTCAAAACACAAAGATTGGATGAGTTTTGGTGAAAATAAGATCACACTTCACTCGTGCATCAAGTTCACACGAATTCCCTCCAAAATGCATCATTCACTCTTACTGTTAAATTCCATTTGCTTCTCCTATAAATACATGAACTATCCCATTCATTTTCTCAAGCTTGGATAGCCAGAATCACCCTGCCAAACTTGCTCCATAACTCAATTTTATGTAACTTCATAATTAGTGTTCAAGCCTTTTTCAATCCAATTTTTCTATCAATTAACCTTCCTTGATATTCCATGAAGCTAACCATACAATTACCTTTCAGAATCGTGCCCTATATTGCTCCATAGAAGTCCATTTTCCGAGCTCTGCAACTCAACTTCAATAGGTAGATTTCTCCATCAATTCTTCAAAGCTTTGATATCATTGTGAATCTCTCATTGCCCTGGTTCTAGTTACAACACTTTATTTTATCTGGAAACACGTTTTGACCATGAAATTTCAAATCCCTTTTCAAAACTTTCCTTCTAAATTGCTTGAGCTACAATTTATATAAATTTGTCGCGAAGGTGTGGTTGTCTTCGTCTTGAAGAGACGAAGCGAATGTCATAGGTCTGAGCTTATGATTTTACAGTTTGGGAGACCTGTAATTCACGTTAGCTGGAGGTTGAAGATGACCAACGTGTCATCTTCCAACCAATGAAGGCGCGCCACTTGTTTTTTTTATAATTTCTGATTTAATAAGTGATCCAGTGTTTTAGTCACTAATGACCATGATATGCACAACGCGCCAGATCCCTTGGATTTGATTACTAACGCGTTTTGACTCTCATCCATTGGTCCACATCTTTTTGGTTTTTATTTTATTTTCTGTTTTTTATATTTAATTGTTTTAAACTTCAAAAAATCATAGAAAATTCATTTTTAGTCCAAAAAATCTGAAAAAATTATGAAAAATATTTTTGGTTTTTCTCTTTCTGATTTTTATTTTTTCATAATTTGATTTTGTGTTTTGATATTTTTTTTAAATAAATTTTCACTTTATTTGAATTGTTTTAAATGTTTAAAAATACTTTTATGTATTTTTAAATTCTGAAAAAATTATGGATTGATCCAATGATATTGTGACAAATATTGATGACCTCATTTAATTTTTATTTCTGACTTTGTTATTTTTTTAATCATTTTTTGGTTTATTTGACTCATTTATTTTAATTTTAAAAATAGTTTCTGACTTTAAAAAATTACAAAAATTTTATAAAAATATTTGAGTCCTTTTCTGATTTTTCTATGGTCTTAGTTAATATTTCTTGATTAATTTTAACATAGTTGATATTTTTCTCTTTTATTTCTATTTTAAAACATTTTAAAACATCTTTTAATGTATATATTAAATGCTATATTATTTTGTGATTATTTTCTGGCTGATCTTGGGTTGAATTTTTGATCGTGAACTTTGTTAACATCATTGGATCCATGGTGTTGAGTATAGTTTGATTAAATTTTAATTCAAATGTGATTTGTATAATCTTTTCCACCCCTCTTCATCTTATCCCTTTCTTATTGCACTAAGTGTTATTGGAGCATGATCTCTATATCATGTCTCAAAACAAATAGTGCATAGATTGCTATTGACCGACCTCAAAATAGGTGCAACTTCTATATAAGTCGACTTACGATTGCTTAACATAGCGCTAAATTTTGTCCCGATTCAGATAAATGATCATTCATGGCCCAAACCTATGTTTGCAAGCCCAAGTATGTTAATTTGATCCCTTTGATCCAATAACTTTGAGATTCATTGTGTGGAGGCTTTGATTCTACCAATCCTCTAATGGATCTACAACACTTTTGGTCAACGCGGATCACTTAAACATCGTTGATCATTAAATGGTACTTGTGAAGATTCTAAATGAATGATATACTTGACAAAAAGCAAATGCAACTTGTTGTGTGGAGGCTTACATTCTACCAATCCTCTAATGAGTTCCAAATGCAAGTTTCAAGATGGTCATCCAACTAACCACTAATTATTAAATTGTTTTTACTTTATGCTTTTATTTTTTATGCTTTATGTACCATTTACTTTAAGCATTACATTTCATGTCATTTTTATTTTGCTCACTTGATCATTTATATTCTTGTTATTTTTATTTTGCTCACTTGAGCTTTTCTTTTCTTCTTTTAAGACACCTAATAATCAACATGAACCCTAAAAAATGCTTTAATGATACTGGGACTATTTGGTTACTATCCTTGGTATTATGAAGTATTGGACTTCTAGGACTTAGGACTAGAAACCTTGGCCTATATTGGAAACCTTGTAACCTTAATTGATATTTTGTCTGGAGTTCTTGAGGTTTACCTCAGGACATTGGGTTATTTGTTTTGTGGGCAGGTTATTGTGATTACATTCTTTGTTTGTAATCTAGAGTTCACACGTATACAGTCGTTACTCTTCCCAATATTTGTGAAGAATTAATACACTTGAAGTTTGGTTCTCTCAAGAGGTCTAGTATCTTTGCTTGTTTGGTTCCAATCCAAGAAATGGAATTCTATCTTGACTCATAATGTCAAGTATTGGCTTCTTGTTGGTTAGATGGTTCTCATCCTTAACTTTTTACCTTATGCTTTAGGATAGTCTCTTCTTCTCCTCCCATCTTCTTTAATTTTAAAAATCTTCTTCCTCCTTTTGAAAAATCTTCTTGCTTTAAAATTGAATTACTTTCATAATAAACTTGGATTTATGTCCATGCATTTTCAAAACCTTTTCATAAACACACTTAAATCAACTTAATCATACTTTGATATTTTTTTTGTGAGAAGACTAAAAGTCAATCAATCTCATTTCAAACTATTTTTGCCACTTTGGCTTTTTATTTTAAAATTTTCTCAAAAGATTAGACTCTTGTCAATCCTTGTAGTGATGCAAACAACTATACTTCTATAATATATAGTGAAGTGAGATATTTTCCACTTGGGTGTTGAGTGAGGCATTGTTGATTTTAAAATCCAAGTCATATCCTCCACTTTGAGATGATGCAAATTCTCCTTTCTCATAATTGTGAGTAGTAAGTATGTTTTCCACACGGACAATGATGATGATGTCTTATCTCATAAAATTAACCAACACACTTGTGTTTTAAAATTTTTAAAAAGAGGAACTACGTGTACCCTAATCCCCTATTGCACGAAAGGTGGTACGTTGGCACTAAAGGTTCGCAACCGCGACGAGTATACAAATTTTACATACAACATTTTATAGCCAAAATATACAGATTTTTTTAAAGAGGTTCTTGCAGAGTACCATAGATGTTTAGGGTGTTAATACCTTCCCTTTGCATAACCAACCCCATACCTTAAATCTTTCCCCTTCTTTTTGGGTTACTCGCTCTTTTCCCATTCCTTTGGAAACAATAAAGCGCGGTGGCAATTTTTATTTTGATCTGTACAAGTCTAGTCAATCCAATGGTTTAGTCTTAAACATTTCTACCGCTACAATACGCAAGGCTTGAAACTTTCCACAATCGCACCAACGAGATGGTAGTATAACCCTATACTCTTGTTTTGGCAGCCCCTTGTTATGGTCGATTGTCTCTTTGACAATGAAGTTGTGGCTGCGTCGGTAGAACCTTATAACCAGATGGGTGTTGGCTTTGGAACTTTCTGCCTTAATATACTTTATGCAGCTTTCACTCCATAGTTATCCCGATTGTAAGACTGCATTCCATATTTCACCTCTTTTGGCAAACAACGAAGCCATCCTAAAATATGTTGATTTGACCAAAGCAGTTACTGGGAGGTTTCTTATGCCTTTGAATACACTGTTCATGGATTCGATAAGATTTGTTGTCATGTGTCCCCATCATTGTCCATTGTCGTATGACCTTGTCCATTTCCCCGCCAAAATATTATCGATCCACCTACCTGCGTCCGAATTTGACAATCTGATCTCATTGCGATAGTGTTTGAACGAAGGTTGTGTTAATGCATACCCCACGTTCATAACTGTTTTCCCAAGAGCCTTGTCTTTGATCTCCCTCGTGAAATTTTGTACTATATGTCTAATGCAGTATACATGCATTGAAGGAGGGTCATTCCAACCGTTTGCAGGATTATTATATGCACTCTCAATGGATGCATGTTTGTCAGAGATCAAACAGAGATCAGGTTGAGGAGCCATTGTGTTCTGAGATTCCTGAGAAAGAAACTCCAAGCACCACCAGTCTCTCCCTCGACTAGAGCAAAGGCAATTGGGAAAATGTTGTTGTTGCCATCTTATGCAACTTCCATCATTAGCGTGCCTTTGTATTTCCCGTATTACCACGTTCCATAAATTTGAATAATAGGTTTGCATGATGCAAACCCAGTGATGCAAGGTTGAAAAGCCCAAAACAGTCGACTGAATATTCCATTTCCGGTGACATGAGTACCATCTGGGGTGTACGCTGGAAATGTTTCCATAATATAAACAATTCCCAGAGAATACGTCTGAAGTGCATGCAGGTAGCATAGAAGTTCTTTGTATGACTCCTCCCAGTTTCCATATACCTTTTCAATCACCTTGGTCTTGGTTAACCACGCCTTTCGGTATGATGGATTATAGTTGTATACCATAGTGATGTGAGAGATTATGGTTTTCACCTTTAATGACGGATCATTGTTGACAAGAGGTAGGATTTCTTGACATATGAGATCATAATTTAGTTTATGGTGATCCTGTGATTGAGTAGAATTGACACACATGTGGGTGGACATAGAACCTATCACCCAACAATCACCTCTTAACCTTTATGATGCAGTGAGCCTGAACATATAATCTGGGTGAACACACCTGAGCTTGTACCTTTCTGGATTTACCCGATCTACCTTACAATCGACAAAGTTTAGCATGTAAAACTTTTTTATGGCTCGAATACAATCTTCTTTATTATGAAATTTGTCTTTCTCTTTTAAATTTTCATCTGACTACATATACGCGTTGAAAAAACATCAGATGACTCTTCATCTTTGCCCATGTTGAAGTTTTTAATGTGTGGAGATGGTGTGTAGATATTCGGAGGTATTCCAGGTATCCCATCGTCTTTAGAATCATTATTGACCATGTCGTCAAACACTAACTCATCATCTTCCTCTTCTTCGTCAACGACATCTACTTCTGCTTGTTCGTACTTTTTTCCCTAGCCTACCACCTACGCTGCCACCTATGCTACAACTAGGCCTGTCCCATGCCAAGTTGAATGGATCATGCTCTCTAAATTGCATGTAGGCTCCATTTGACTTGGCGCATGAGTGGCATGTGTCATGCATGCATGCAACCACCAACCACCTTATTTATTCACTCTCTGATACAATTTCGCCTATAAATACAGCGCCTGATATACTTGTTTTGCATCAACAATCATCTCACTCTCTGATACAAACTCTTTCATTATCTTATACAATTTCAAATATGGCCCTTCTCACAATGGGCGATTCTCAAAGGCACAAGAGACAATATTGCGGTGTTTGTAAGTTTTTATAATTCTCAAATATTCTTATATATTAATATATTTTTTATAAAATTATTATTGATTTAGTCACCTTATAGACTCTTACACTTTTTACATTTTAAATATAGGATACTAAAAGATTTCTATTCGCTCACACAACTACATTGCTCCCGACCCGTTGGTCGTGCCCTATCTTGAATATGCGGTTTTTGGAAATGTTATAAAAATCTCAAACTGCACGATTGATTCCAAGTTTATACTTGCAATATTGGAAAGGTGGAGACCCGAGACACACACATTTCATCTACCAATAGGTGAATGTACCATCACATTAGAGGATGTGTACATGTTATTGGGTCTTCGTATCGATGATAAGGTGGTTAATGGGTCGGTTCAACAATCCAATGCAAAGAATTATTGGGCAAAGATATGGTAGAAGGTAGTGGTGCTAGAGGCCAAGGTATATTACTAACTAAACTCAAAAAACATTATGCGACTCTTGAGTTGAATGAAAATTCGTCTGAGCTAGAAAGAGTAATAAAAGCTAGAAATTATATAATGATACTATTTCGAAGCTTGTTATTTCCTGAAAGTATAGGGAATAGTGTAAATTTTATGTATTTAAGTTTGCTTAGGAACTTTGAAAACAAGAAAGTATAGTTGGGGTTCTGCTATTTTAGCCCATCTATACAGTTCTTTGTGTAAAAATGCAACAAAGGAAAAATGTACTTTTTCTGGATGCGCTTTCTTACTCCAAGCCTGGGGTTGGTGGAGAATGGAGTCCCTAAACCCCGTCAACAACAACGCATTCATTTTCCCATACGCAACAAAGTAAGTCAAGAACTTAAATCATTTATTATTCATCCTTTCGCTAAATATATATTTAAAATAAACTATTTTACATTTCCTTTAGGTACTGCGTGACAGGTATGGATTACGGCTAGAATCCAAGATTCAATGTTGCTCTATATCGTAATCTATTGGATCATCTTGACCTGGATGATGTATGTGGTACCTTTGAACTTTCCTACTTTTAAATTATTTATTATTTACATTTTCTTTTTGCTGATTTAATTTTATCCACAATTTATTTGGAGACCATATTTGGGTTTGGACCATGAACCGAATCCCGAGGATGCGGTAGTTTGGACTGCAAAGATTGCAATCATACGGTTCAATGTTGTGGACATGCACCACATCGACCGTGTCAATATGAATTTCATAATGCATCAAGATATACCATGCGATCCAACTTGTTTGTCACCCAGGCATCACAAAAGGGTCGACGCCCAATATGGTCTTACTAATTGGAAAGATTTTGCTCCGGAATGGTGTAAGATGTGGCATAGGCATCACCAACATGTCTTGCAATTCCTTGTTTTCCTCAACCAGAATAATATGTGACACACGGATCAATATTTTGATTGGTACAAATCGGTTAGTAACCCAGAAATGCACGTGTCTCATCCGAGGTATTTGGTTGACCCACGAACACAATGGGCACAAACCTCAAATCCCCAATAACAAACCCAACGCACATCAACCTCTCACCAACCACCCCAATGATACAGATCCATAACCACCCAACCCCAATCATCACCTTAATACCAATACACTCATATGCCCCACACCTAACTACAATCACAACCTCAATACCAATACCCCCATATGCCCCACACCCAACCCCAATCACCACCTCAATACCAATACCCCTATATGCCCCACACCCAACCCCAATCTCAATCTCAATACCAATACACCCACATACCCCACACACAATTCTAGTCCTCTCCATATCCTAATATGGGCCCCTCATTGTCTCACCTTAGCCCTGATATGGGCTTTCCCGAAGAATATGATCCAACCATCCCAACTTACCATCACCACATCACCATAGCACCTAACATTCGCAATACCAAACACCCCAAAATTCATTTCCTTTTTACCTCCTTATTCAGATGACCAGTGCTATAGAACATCCATGGAACCCCACCCCTCACCAAGACGAACAAACTTTGAGGGCATGGGTAACCGACTGTACCAAAGCGGATCTTCCAGATATAGAGATTTGACAGATTTCACAAATCCTGAATGCATTAACTTCGCCGGGGCATCGACCCAACTGTAACAAGAAAACCGACGAAACCCACCACGAGATAGGAGAGAACGCGGATGCGGAACCACGAGTAGTTACCAAGTTCCAGAGAACCACTAATTAATATGTATGGTTTTTTCATTATGTAATCATTTTTTGTTAATGAAAAGTTGAAGTTTCATGAAGCTATATCGTGTACATGTTGTCTCCTATTTAAAATAGAAAGAAAAAAAATTGCCCTTTGATTGCACCTAGGCGCCATATGAGATGACTTAGGGTAAACATGTTGCACCTAGGCACCATCTCACTTGGCGCCTCCTTTTTTAAATTTAGGTGCATGCGCCATCTCACTTGGGTCTTCCATTATGGGGTTTTCTGAAACATGGTTATTTGCATAATTTTCCCCGAAACATGGTTATCTGTGTATTTTTTTTCAATACTTGATTATTGCTAAAAAAAATTCATTATTATCACCTATTGCACATGACTAATCACAAAATTTTGCATTGAGAATTAAATTAAGTTATTAAAATCTTCGTGGGATTAATAACACAATAGGTATCTCGTCAACCCATATGATATCGAATGGTTTGGTCCAATAAACACCATGAGGATGGGTCTCATGCACCAAGTTATTTTAATATCGACATGAATTGGATCCCGATGGTAAATAGTATGGTAATTCTTGATAAAATTTTGATCCTTTTCCCTATCCAGAGAAGAAAATTTCATCTCCAGTGTAGTCAAAGCAGAAAAGGATAAACCCCATGTGGTTATTGATGAAGCGTGCACAAAACTGACTGCACAATCACCCCCAACATAGTCATCATAAAGAAGAGCGCCGAAAGAAGACTCATTAAAGGGAGTTTCCATTAAAGAGGAACGCTAGAAAATCTCTCTGACTCAAAATTATTAGACACAATTATAATGACTGGAACAAAATGATTGTTAACTGAATGCTTAGAATATGAACTATATGGTGTTTATGCTCTAGCTGAAGGGAAAGAATCATTACTCCCAAAATCATTAGGTAAATTTATAACATAGTCATTCACATGAGCCATTACAAAATGAATATCTGGTCCAAAGAAATAAACTCGATGTAAGAAGGGTTCCTAAAAGGACTATAATCTGGTGAGGAAGGTAGAAATTAAATGTAGAATGAGAAAGCTCTTTTCTCAAGAAGACGAACATTCAAGAATATGCACTTGAGAAGGAAGAAATCACTCTCTCAAAGGGAAACAAATCTAGAAATAAATTCACCCTAAAAGTCAAGAAGAGAGTGAGTAGTGGGCTAGGTAAAAAGGAAATAAAAAAGTTACAAATCAATGGCCAAATTTCTCCTTGGGAACACATGTAGAGTCAAGTGCACTCGAATACCCTATAAAAAAACGCCTGCCCTAACTTGTGAGTCTAAAATCACGCGCCCAAAAAATAGGTGAATGTTTCAATGATGGGAAAGACATTTAATGCACTTGTTCCCCATTACTCTTGTAATAGTTCCATGGCATTCTCACTTCTCCTTATGGTTGAGTGTGATAATAATATGTCGACCACAATTTTGAAAGACTTCTCGGCTAGTGAACACTCGATAAGCCTTAAGGGTAACTGTTCTAGGCCGGCCAAAAGCCCAATGTAGGCAAAACTCAAGGGTCCATTGCAACCAGGCATAACCCAATAAAAATCACCCAACGTATATAGTCTGCACACGTGAGATTCAAGGTGTGATACGGTGGGAGAAATGACTTGATTGTTTTGAGTTTGTGTTTGCAAATGTTGCGGTTTAGCAAGAGTCGCCACCGACTTTTCTTTTATCCAATAAGGAAAGGTGAAAAAGCACAGGAAAGACCTTTAGAGATGTTTTCTTGAGTTCGCGGGGTAGATTATGAAAAGGGAAGGTATTAGCACACTTTTCATCCATGGTTTTCCATGGGCTCTTAGTTACTTGTTAGATCACTTTATTTTTTTTTAAAATTGTGCTTTTGTGTGGTTTTGAAAGTATTTTGAAAAGGTGCCATCGTTTAGGAAAACTTTGAAATGATTCTTGTTCATAAGAATGTAAGCAAAGTGTTGAGCTTTTGAAAATATTTCAAGTTTTAGAAAGATGTTTGGAAAGTGTATGTGATTGTTTTGAAAATAGCAAGGATATTTGTTTTGAGAGTGAGCAAGTAACTAAAAGTAATCTACTTACTCAAAAAAGTATTAGATGTGCTTTTCCTCCTCCTTTAGATGTTGCTATCTTATCATTGATTTGATAAGAAGACCCATCGTTGGATGTGAAGGGACAGGCATGTGTCATCGTATGACCATGATAGCAATGTTGTGAGACGACTTAGCACTTTTCCTTTAGGGACTAAGATCATTTTGAAAGGCAACTTTGATAGTGTCATCGAGGGACTATGATCTTTTTTCAATTTGTTTGTGCTAAGACCTCCCACGTGCATAACATGGCCATTTTTATAAGGCAACAAGTGGAATTACCCTAAGGGTGTAAATGTGCGAGTGTGCTTGATTGAATGCATAATTTGTCTTTATTAGGGTGATCTATTTATCAATTTTCATATCTTGTCATACACCCTAATTACTAGCATATATTGAAAGCAACAACAATGCGGAAATGTAAAGTCCTACGCTATTACAATTCTTAGGGGGATGGGGGTACATATTTATGAATGGGGGTTGCAAGTTAAAATTCTAGGTTACTATTACAGCCACATTGAAATAGAAAAGAATGTACAAGGAATGTAAAGTGTTTGTCTGTTTAAAAAAAGAAAACAACTTTTGCTTAAGAAAATATTTTTTTGGTTTTTTATGTTAAAAGAAAATATAACATGCAAATATAAAATATTTTGGTGTTTTTTGATTAATAATAAAATATAATATGATGGAAAAAAAAAAGAAGAAAGGAAACATAACCAGCGCAAAATAGAAGAGTAGAAGAGGTCAGAAGTTCTGACTCCGCCTTGCTGCACAAACAGAAACATGTTAGAAAAAATATGGAAGTTCAGAAGTTCTGGACCTTCTGAAGACTCGGAAGTTTTCAGAAGTTCTGACGCAACTTTCAAAATTTTTCCTCTCTCCACGCCAGTCAGAACATCTGCAGCTTAGTCATTTACAGAACAGAAGTTGCGTGCATAACAGTTATGACAAATTTCATGATATATCAGAAGCACAAATCAGAAGAAACATGTATTTTCTAATTCTAATTCTGAACCCTAATTTCTTTATGAAACTTTGGACTGGGATTCCTTCTTACTTAGGCAGGAAGATGCATGAATTTTCAGAATATGCACCTCATCAGGATCAGAATATCTACATTGTGCTAAATATGCAAAATCTGACAATGCTTAATCAATATGGTGAGAGTCAGCAGAAAACTTACCTTGCCGCTGGAAAGGATTCTGTGAACTGGAGGTTGTTCTTGAATTATGGTGATGTTCTGAGTAGCTTCTTCATGTACTCAGCAGTATGGAAGTTTACAACTTCTGGGATAGCTAAGGGGTGACGTTTTGATCCTTTTGAAATGGATATTGGTGGAGAATGTGTTACTATTTGACTACAGAATTTGGGATGGCTTTAATCGAGAACACTTGAGGAAGAATGGAGTTTGAATATAAGGAATCAATTCTAAGATTTTGGTATCTTGTGTTTATAGATTCCTGGGTTCTTGGAATTCTTGCATTGATTCAAAGCCTTCTTTCTCAATTCTCTCGTCGCTTTCACAAATTTTTATGCCCCCTTCTCAGTGGCCAATGGTGTTCTATTTATAGGCAAATTTTTTGCAGTTGGGGCGGTCAAGTGGCACCAACATCATATGCTAGATGCTGACTTACTCTTGAAGTAAGCTTAAACAAGTGGGGGTTCAATGCATTCAATTTGGATGGTTAACAGCGCCTCAGCTGGATTTGGCAGCATGGATTAAGGAAAAGTAGAAACAGCGCGTGGGTCTAGCATACTTTTGCACAGAAATTTGTCTTCCCAAGGCAGTAGGGTTACACGTGGTGTGAATCCCTTGGATAAAGACTCAGAGGCGGTTGTGAGCATTAAATGAGTTCCCATGTGAAACTCTGCACCCTTGCTTAACTCTGGATTAGAAGTTTTGCTTCAGCGTAGCATCTCATCTTCTGATCCTCTTATCTTCTGACTCCAGCATGTTCTGAAGGATCCTTCAGAACTTCGAGTATACTTACAACACACTTTGTTACCTTCTTTGTTTTAACCTTGCAAACTCTGACTGGACCTTTGTGAACACTGGCCCAGAAGTTCTGAAATTGTCATATTTCTTAAATACTTAGAAAAATTTCTAAATTTTTAGAATTTGATTCTTCCAAAATAAAAATCGGACTTTTGAAACTCTTGATGAAGCAAACTTCATATTTCAACATGTCTTGATGAAATATGATTTTTGAGATTTGATTTTGACCCAAAGGTCAAAGTTAGACTTCTTAGTATGCAAATGACCATTTTTCCCTTGTGAATGGTCTGCTTGGAAAAATTGATAATTCAAGGCCATAAGACTTGATGAAAACACACTTGAGGATCTAGGGTAATTCCTTGAGAAATGAGAGGGAAAACTTTGGGGCGCAACAGCTTCCCCTGTTCAAACTTCTTGAACCTGAAGAGTTAGATTGGTGGAGCCGTCATTCGTGACTTGAAGGTGAAAGATGATTGAACACTAGAATGCCCAGAAATTTTCACTCGAAGATGGATGGTGAATGGGCTTATAGATTCCATTTGGGAGGAATGTTGGTAAACACTGGAAGAAGTATCAGCATAAATCTCTGGTTGATTTATACTAAACTTGATGTTTTACCTGTGAGAAAATGGGTTAGTAAAATGCAGATGCTTGCATGACGTTCACCAGATGTGGTATCATGCTAAATGCATTGGTATGTACATGCTATGATGTATGAATGTGAAATCTATGCTTTTGTCCGGGAAAATAAATCTCTGACCGCTGCTGAGGAAATCCAGGGAGGTTGAATCCTTGATTGCCTGTTGGAAATGAAGAACATGCATGTCTTTAAATTTTGTTGCAAGGGATGCTTTTGCTGGGGAATATCGCTCAGATGTCCGCTGTTATTTGGTCGGATCCAGGCTTCATAGTTGCTGAGTATAAATTAGTTGGCTGCCATCCGGTCGGGTCCGGGCTTCGTGGAAACTTACTGGAAGGGAGATGAATTAACTGTTATCTGGTCGGATCAGGCTTTGCAGAAAATTCCTTAAAATTGAATAGTCATCTGGTCGGGTCCAAGTTTCACAATAACTTGCTGAGGATGCAGAGGTTAACTGTTATCTGGTCGGATCCAGGCTTCACGGTAACTTGCCGAAGGAAAGGATGAATTAACTGTTATCTGGTCGGATCCAGGCTTCACAGTAACTCTTTGAAGACTGTTATCTGGTCGGGTCCAGGCTTTATGGTCTTTTGGAAAGCTGTACTATTATCTGATCGAATCCAGGCTTCATAGTATCTTTCTGGGGATCATGGTTAATTGTTATCTGGTCGGGTCCAGGCTTCACAATATACCGTTTGAAAACTGTTATCTGGTCGGGTCCAAGCTTTGCAGATTTCGGAGGTTGATGAGGTCAATTGCTATCTAGTCGGGTCCAGGCTTCACAATAGACTACTTGAAAACTGTTATCTAGTCGGGTCCAGGCTTTGCAGATTTCTGAGATGAAGTCAATTGTTATCTGGTCGGGTCTAGGCTTCACAATAAACTACTTGGGGATTTAGTTGTTATCTGGTCAGTTTCCAGGTTTCACAACGAATCTCTGAGGGTGATTGCTATCTGGTCGGGTCCAGGCTTCGCAATGGATTTCTCGAAAGGATGGAAATGAGGATTGATATCTGGTCGGGTCCAGTTTTCTCAGTCCTTTGTTGGGGATAGAGAGGCAACTCTACTGGGGAAAGGTAGTTCAACCTTGGTCGGGTTGAGTTTAGGTTCTTCTATATATTTGAAGAGTTAGGCTATTATATGGTCGGGTCCAGGGTTCATAGCATTTTGAGATCATCTGTTATCCGGTCGGGTATGGGTTTCAGTAACTCAAGAAGTCAAACTGTTATCTGGTTGTGTCTAGGCTTCAGTAATTGAAAATTATGCTAATATATAGCCAGATCCAGGCTTCATAGCATTTCTCTATAAAGGCTTTACTGGGGATTAGGGGTTGTGGCCCTGTGGTTTGCAGTCATTTGAAAGGGGAATTCGAACTGGAGAGTATAGGCTCAGTCGGGTAAGGCAGACTTAGCTTGGGGGGAATACACCCAACTGGGGATGATGGGATCAGCCGGGGAGGATAGATTATGTTTGGAGAAAATAGCCTTGGTCGAAGAAGATGTACTCAGCTGGGCAATTTCGACTCACTGGGGAGTTTGTACTCCGCTGGGGAAGATGGGCTCAGCTGTAGAATTTGGACTCAATGGGGAGTTTGTACTCTGCTGGGGAATTAGCTCTGTTGGGAAAATAAAATCTTGGTTGGAAGATATACTCTGCTGGGGATAAAAAACCTTGGTTTGGGGAAGATATTCTCAGCGGGGGAAGATGGGCTCAGCTGGAGAATTTGGACTCGCTGGGAGTATATACTCAGCTGGGGAAGATATACTCAGTTGGGTAATCTGTGGTGTCTTGACTATTTGTTCGTTGAGAAATTTGCACTTGGCTAGGGAAATAACTCTGTTGGAGAAATAAACCCTTCTGAGGAGGTGAATTCCTTTTAGGATGAGATCTCCTAGGCTTTAGCTGGGGAGAAAGTTGTCAAGAGGTTGAGACTCTGGCCGGGGATTATCTCATGTAAGGAGATTGTGGGCAACTCCGTTGGGGAAAGGTTTATTGTCACCGCCCTGGTGGGGATAATGATGATTAGATAACTCTGTGGGGCTATTTCACACACATTAAAGAGAGGCTTACGGCTGCTATACGCTGATGTTTTGTTGATGTTGTTGCTTAGCAGGACACATGTGCCAAATAACTTCAATTATGTTCATATGCATATGTTCATTCAATTTTAGTCAGTGGACAAATTTGCATTCGAAACAAAGATAGAAAAATTTTCACTTCAAAGTGTATTTGTATTGATATTTTGCCCATGAATAGGCATTTTTGTACATAGAGACGGAGATCCTAGTAAGAGGAAATCGCCAAAAGGAAAACAAAATTGAGAATGAAAACAAATAGCCATGTGAAATGATCTTATTTCCTTCCAACTCTACTATTTCCCCATATGTCTTCGAATATCCTTTGCCGTTGAACGAAATTGATTGGATTGATCCTGGACCATTTAAACTCGGATCTTGGTGATATAATTGACAGCGTTGATTCCACGGGACATAGTTGTACGATTTTAATCCTTAATTTTTTCCTGAACCGCCCTTTCGGGTTTTTGGTCCACCAGGATACCCTTTTTTGCCCAAGTCGCCCTTTCAGGTTTTCAACTTTCCAGGTGTACAATCTTTTACATATATCCCTAATTTTTGCCCAAACCATTTGGTTTGCCGGGATGCCCCTTTTTGCTTAGGTGTGTCAACCTAACGGGTCTCTTATGCATAGTATTTTTTAACTATGTCCGCGTTTATAGGATGGGGAAAATCTTCTCCGTCCATGGTGGTTATCATCATGGCACCGCCAGAAAAAATTCTCTTGACAACAAACAACCCTTCATAGGTGGGAGTCCATTTTCCTCTGGGGTCACCTTGTGGTAAAATGATGCATTTTATCACCAGGTCACAAACTTGATATACTCGAGACTTGACCTTTTTGTTGAAGGCCTTGATCATCCGTTTTTGATACATCTGCCCATGGCAAATAGAAGCTAATCATTTTTCATCGATCAAGTTCAACTGATCCAATCTCGTTTGAATCCACTCGTCTTCGCCTAGGCCGGCTTCGATCATAATGCTTAGCGAGGGAATTTGAACTTCCACTGGAAAAACAGCTTCCATGCCATAGACTAGAGAGAAGGGAGTTATCCCAGTTGATGTTCTAGCTGAAGTATGGTAGCCATGTAGAGCAAATGGTAACATCTCATGCCAATCTTTATAGGTTACTACCATTTTCTGCATAATCTTCTTGATATTTTTGTTGGCCGCTTCGACTGCGCCATTCATTTTCGGTCTATACGGAGAAGAATTATGATGCTTGATCTTAAATTGAGTGCACAACTCCCTGATCATGGCATTGTTAAGGTTAGTCCCATTGTAGGTGATGATCCTTTCGGGGATACCATAACGACATATGAGGTTGTGTCTGATGAGTATGGCTACCACATTCTTGGTGACTGAGGAAAAGGAGGCGGCTTCGACCCATTTGGTGAAATAGTCGATAACAACAAGAATGAAGCGATGTCCGTTGGAAGCTATGGGCTTGATATCTCTGATCATGTCAATACCCCACATTGCAAATGGCCATAGAGCGGTCATGACATTCAAAGGGATTGGAGGTATATGGACCTTGTCAGCATAAATTTGGCATTTGTGACAAGTTTTTGAATGTTGATGATAATCGGTCTCCATCGTTGACCAATAGTAACATGCTATTAAGATTTTCTTAGCCATCGTATGTCCACTTGAGTGAGTACCGAAAAGGCCATCATGCATGTCCTCCATGATTTCCTTTGCCTCCTTATTATCCACACATCGGAGTAGAGTTGAATCATGGTTGTGCTTGTACAATATCCCGTTACTTAGGAAGAATTTGGCTGCAAATCTTCATAAGAACTTTCTGTCATTGATAGATGCTCCCTCTGGATACTCTTGTGCTTCAAGGTATCTCATTACCTTATGGTACCATGGCTTTTCCGCATAGGTGTCAAGCTCATAGCAATGGGCAGGTTCATCAAATCTTTCAATTGTTATCCTAGGGGCTTCGTTGTCCCATCTGACTTTGAACATTGAGGACATGGTTGCCAGAGCGTCAGCTAACTGGTTTTCTTCCCTGGGGAAATGTTCAAAAGTGATCTCTTCGAAGTGAAGAATCAGGTATAGCATAAGTTCCTTGTAAGGGATAAGATTAGGGTGTTTAGTGTCCCAATCTCCTTTTACTTGACTGATCACCAAGGCGGAATCTCCAAACACATCCAAATGCTTGATCCTCAAGTCAATGGCAGCTTTCAGACCTAAGATACATGCTTCATACTCAACCATATTGTTTGTACAATCGAAGCATAGTCTGGAAGTAAAAGGACTGTGGCAACCTTCAGGAGAGATGATCACAACACCAATTATGTTACCTAAGGCGTTGGAAGCCCCATCAAATACCATAGTCCATCGGGATCCTTGTTCAGGTCCGTCATACGGTCTAAGTTCTGCACATTCGATTACCAGCATAATATTCTCGTCATGGAAGTCGAAGTTCATTGACTGATAATCATCCACCACTTGATGGGCTAAATGATCTGCTAGTACACTTCCTTTGATGGCTTTTTGATTTGTGTACTGAATGTCGTACTCATTCAAGATCATTTGTCATCTGGCTATTCGTCTGGAAAGGGCAAGTTTTTCGAAGATGTACTTAATCGGATCCATCTTGGAAATCAACAAAGTGGTATGAGTCAACATGTACTGCCTTAGCCAGCGAGTAGCCCACGCTAAAGCACAACAAGTTTTCTCGAGCAGTGAATATCTGGTTTCACAGTCGGTAAACTTTTTGCTTAGGTAGTAAATTGCATGCTCTTTTCGGCCAGACTCGTCATGTTGGCCCAAAACACACCCCATAGAATTCTCTAATACTGTCAAGTACATGATCAACGGTCTTCCTTCAACCGGAGGCATGAGAATATGAGGTTCTTGCAGGTATTCCTTGATCTTGTCAAAGGCAATCTGGCATTCATCGTTCCATTTGACTACCTGATCTTTCTTCAAGAGTTTGAAGAGTGGCTCACAAGTAGTAGCTAAGTGTGATATGAAACGGGCAATGTAATTGAGACGACCCAAGAATCCTCTGATTTATTTTTCAGAATGAGGGACTGGAATTTCTTGGATGGCCTTTATCTTGGCAGGATCAACTTCAATGCCTTTATTGCTGACAACAAAACCTAGAAGCTTTCCAGAGCATACTCCAAACGTGCACTTGTTAGGGTTTAACCTCAACTTGTACTTATTTATTCTTTCGAATAGTTTGTGCAAGTGATCAAGATGTTCTTCTTCGGTTTGTGATCTAGCAATCATATCATCCACATATACCTCTATCTCATGATGAATCATGTCATGAAATAAAGCAACCATAGCCCTTTGATATGTTGCCCCTGCATTCTTTAATCCGAACGGCATGACCTTGTAGCAGAAGGTGCCCCATTGTGTAAAGAAAGTAGTTTTTCCATATCTTTGGGAGCCATCTTTATTTGATTATAGCCTGAGAAGCCATCCATGAATGAGAAGACTTTATGCTGAGCAGTGTTATCGACTAAGACGTCAATGTGTGGTAGAGGGAAATCATCCTTGGGGCTTGCCCTATTCAGTTCCCTATAGTTTACGCACATACGAGCTTTTCCATCTTTCTTTGGCACAGGCACTATATTGGCCATCCATTGAGGATAGGATGTTACAGCTAGGAATCCTGCATCAAACTCTTTCATTACTTCGGCCTTGATCTTTTCAGACATGTCAGACCTCATGCGACTAAATTTTTGTTTAACTGGAGGACAGTCTTCTTTAGTTGGCAGACGATGAACCACAATGTTGGTATCCAACCCGGGCATATCTTCATACGACCAAGCAAATACTTCCATATAATCACGCAACATCTGAACTAAGCGGCTCTTGACACTGCTTTCTAAATTAGCGTCGATCCCGATTTCCTTCTTATCTGACTCAGTACCCAAGTTGATAACCTCAAGTGACTCTTCATGTGGTTGAATAACTTTTTCCTCTTGTAACAGAAGTCTTGCTAGTTCTCCTGGTATGTTACAATTTTCCTCGATTTCGTCTTCGACTGGGTTGATAGGACGTTCAAAGTCATGGTTGGAAATAGTAGAGTTGTTGACAATAGGATCCATAGTGGATGTAGACCTGCAAGAGTGTGTGTGTGTGTGCATGTAAGATACATGGCTATTTTTGGAAATGTTTTTTTGAAAGAAAATAAAGACAATGAGAACAAATATTTGAATGCAAGAGAGTCCAATATACTGAATGATCATATGATTAGATGAACAAAATATAAAGCCCTTGAAAAAAGGACCAAAGTTCCCTAGGCTAGGCACATGGCTTAAAAGTCATTATCAAAATATTACTGACAACGAGTTCTTGAATTTATTAAAAACAAAAACAAGTAGATTACTCCTCAATGAAGGAGATGGGCACAAAGTCCTTTGTATGCCAATTGTTGGGCTTCCCTTCGGTTGTTGGGTAGATCCAGTCTTCAAAAGCACACTCATCATCGGAGTCCTATACAACATTCACTTCATGACTTTTGAGCTGGAGAGGCGGCTTTCCAGTACAAGCACCTCTAACTTCTTTCTGAGCTTTGGAGGTGAAACCTAACCCAAACTTGTCTTCCTTGAACGGGATATCGAGGAGTTGGCCCCACATCTCATTGTTTCCTTCTTCAACCACAGCACGGACATCCTTAAGAGAAACCATCTTGGGGATAACTTTATCGGCTCTTGGAGTGTCAGAGGAGATTTTGGTAGTGGCCACAACTTCAAAAGTCTGGCAAGGAGTCTCTATGAATTCGCCATCCATTTCTACATACTTGAAAGAATTGAGATGACTTACCATAAATTCTTCTTCACCACAAACAGTGACAACCTTCCCTTGAACTGGGTATTTTAACTTCTGGTGTAGAGTAGGAGTGACCGCACCTACCCCATGGATCCATAGGCGCCAAAGCAAGCAAGAATACGCAGGTCGTATGTCCATTATATAAAATGTGGAGTTGAAAATTTGTGAACAAACTTTAATTGGGAGATCCACCTCCCCATGAACAATCCTTTTCGGTCCATCGAATGCTCTCACAACAATATCACTTGGCTTTAAAACCAAACCATCGCAACCTAGCCAACTAAAGCGCCTTTAGGTAACACATTTAAAGATGAGCCTGTGTCCACCAAAACATGTGCCAGAGTGGTCCCCTTACATTCAACAGAAACATGCAAGGCTTTATTATGACTATTTCCCATGGGAGTTAAATCTGCGTCAGAGAACTCCAGACCATTGTCAACCATCAGATTTGCTACGCAGTTTGCAAATTGGTCGACTGTGGTTTCTTGAGGCACATGAGCCTTTTTCAAGAACTTAATCAAAGCTTGTGCATGGGCGTCAGAACATAGCAATAAGGACAACATTGATATTTTAGAAGGGGTTTGCCCCAACTGCTCTACTATTTTGAAGTTGCTTTTCTTGATGATTTTCAGGATCTCCTCCATCTTTTGAGTGGATGGTTCTTCCATAGCAAACTTTTTAGCAGGTGCCTCTTCCCTGACAGGCTCTCCTTCTTTCTCTTTCCCTCTAGTACTGGCACCAACATTGCCATTGGTTATGCGGATTGGAACTGTGGTAGTGGTTGGTGGTGAGATATCAGGAGAAAAGACCCTTCTTGTTCTTGTGGCCTTACTAGAACCAGTAATATTAATAATACCAGCTTCGTTATTATCAATCCAAGAATCTTGTTCTACCCCATGATAATAAACATCGGCACCGTAATTCCATGGTACCGCTTTATCAGAGGTGTATGGAACAGGTCCGACAGTAGCGATTATGAGAGGAGCAATGATTGGTTCGTTCGAAATCCTGATAGGACCTTTGGATGAGATCCTAAGAGGTTTGTTTGAAATTGTTATTATGGCCAAATCTTCAGCTTTGCCGATTGAATTTTTGATGGCGGGAACCTTTTCGAATAGAATTTCGTGGCTATCCATTAGGCGATGTATACCTTTCTTCAGTTCTTCACACCCATCGGATTGTCTCATACAACCCACACAACCCTTTTCACAGCCAGGGAAAGTTCTAGATTTCAACAAATTATTCTTAATTACATCCAACCAGAATAGTTAATTCTTCAACAGAGGCAATGAAAATCGTGTCATCGACAGTATTAACACCTTTGTCGTGCTTCGGCATTGGAGCGGTAATTACATTTGGCGTCGGAGGAGGGAAAAATTCAATAGTCTTGTTGTCAATTAAGTCCTGGATTTTGTTCTTAAAAGCCCATCACTGATCAGTCTCATGCCCGGGGCTGTTTGAATGGTAAGTGCACTTTGCATTTGGATTATATCTGGGTGACGAGGTGTCAGGGTTGGCGGGAGGATCCCGCAATGTCACTAAATTGTCCCTGAGCAGATGTTGAAGGGCTTGATATAATGGCATGCCTAACCTTTTAAACTGTCTTCTTGGAACTTCAACCCATTGATGATTGGTAGATGGTATTTGAGTAGCAGTCAGATTGGAGATTCGGACAGCATTGACAGACGGATGATTATTCACTTTGGTATGGGCCTTTGCTCTATACACAACATTAACTTCTTTCTTCGTGGCAAAAGGTATCTAGACAGGATTGGGAGTGGAAGTAGATGCCACAAAGATCTTTCCACTTTTAATGCCACTTTCAACTCTTTCACCGGTTAAGATTAATTCGGTGAAACCAGAAGAAGATCAGCCAACCAACAGATTAAAGAAAGGACCAGATAATATGCACATGAACATGTCAATGTGTTCCCTATCAGTCAAGGGAGGTTGGATCCTACTAGCATGGTTTCTCCACTTCTGCGCATATTCCTTAAATCCCTCATCCTTCCCCATAGTCATACCTTGCAATTAAACCCTCGTCGGTGCCAAGTCGGCATTGTACTGATATTGATGGTAGAAGGCAGTAGCTAGACCCTCCCAAGTATTGAAGCGAGAGCCATCCAACTGATAAAACCATTCAAGTTGTGTTCCAGCCAGACTCTCTTGGAAAAAGTGAATCTAGAGTTTTTTATCTTCAGTGTGCGGTAGTATCTTGCGCACATAGGACTTCAAATGGAGCTTTGGGCAAGAAACCCCATTGCATTTTGCAAAGGTTGGTATTTTGAACTTGTGGGGAATGACTATCCCAGAGATTAAGCCCAAATCGTCAAAATTCAAACCGCGAATAGCTTGGATTTCAACTGCTTTCAACCTGTCTTCTAGCTGCTTGTATTTGATGTCTACGGGTGGATATTGTTCATTGAAATAAACATCATCAGATTATTGGTCATTGATACAGCCGTCCTGAGTACTCTTGAACTCACCAATTTGGTTTTCGTCCTCCTCGGAAGAATCTTCCTCTATTGGAATTTGACGGATTGTCTCCTTGAACCTTTTACCCATGTTGAGTATAGCTTTTTTCTTTGGCTTCTTCTTAGTGGCCAACAAGGCCATCATATCCGGCTGCCCCTTGGCCAGGGTGAGTAAGGCTTCCTAAAATTGAGAATTCTGGGCCTGGAGCTCCGTTACAGTTTTCTCTAGATCCATCTTGCTAAAATAAACAACGGAGAGATAAGGAAACCTATTATGCGGACACCTTTCATGTCATGATGCATGAATATGCAATATGCAAATGATTTCAAGGATTTAAAGAATTTAAATTCGTATAGACAAAGAGTGAACAAAATGTTAACTTTCATTTAAAGAGTTCTGATTTGAATATAAACATGCCTCTTGGTCTTACAACAACAGAAATAAGCATAAAGTAAACTCCTAAGACAGAAAAGTTGTGCGCATCTTCTTTGGCGCAACGTAGGTGTTTAAGCTCCTTTCTTCATGAAGTTCCCTTGTAAGCTCCAATACCTTCTTCTCGCTATCATAGAACTTAGCTTTGAAGGTGTCTCGCTCTCCTTTTAACTGAATCCAAGCTTTTTACAAATCTTCAAGAGAAGTATGCATATCAGGATAGAGGATCGTATGTGGAATGTCTCCCTTGACTACTGGCTCCATGATAACAGGTAAGACGACTTCATAAGACATCTTAAGACTTTGAGCGCGAGCCCTCACCCATTTAAGATAAGGCTCCAAAGGAATGGAATTTGTATGCCCCAAAGTCTTGCTATCAACTTTGTTAACCATACCTCAAGCTCATATAAATCTTTGACGGTAACCTTGGGTATCGCTTTCATAGTCAAATACAATTCCTTGGATGAGTACCTCATGAGGGCCATCTCTCCTAGTGTATCCAAATTGTCGCAAAGCTAAATAAGGGTTGTAAGTAATTCCTCCCCTAATTCCAAGTAGAGGGACATTAGGGAATTCCCCACAGCGGTCAATGATGGTAATGTCTTCTAAGGAGCGATAATACCAATGGATATCAGCATGTGAAAGTGACATCAATCTTTTAGACCATCTCATACCTTGTTCATTCTTCACCACGGATCGAGGTAGGTGCGAAATAAACCACCTAGACAAAAGAGGAGTGCAACACATCAGAGCCCCTCTTTTCTTCAAAGTGCGAGAGTGAAGATAATGCAATATGTCTCCAAGCAATGTAGGCACCAGATTACGAGATATGAAAACCTTGATCGCATTTACATCTATGAATTGGTCAGGATTTGGAAATAGTACCAACCCATAGATGAGAAGCGCCAAAATTTCCTTGAAGTCTTGTAGATCCAAAGTATTCCAACACTCTTGAGCCTTCTCCAACAAAAACATTGCTAGTAACCCTTTAACACCACTCCTTGTTGCCCAATTTGCTACTATGTCAGATGGTTGCAAATGTAGAGCTCGAGAAATTTCCTCAGGTTTAGGGTCTCTTTCAATACCGTTGAAAGGTAACTGATTAAGAATAGGGATCCCCATGAGTTGAGAAAATTCTTCTAAAGTGGGCACAAGTTGGTAATCGGGAAAAGTGAAGCAATGATGCAAAGGGTCAAAGAACTGGACAAGCACCTTTACCATATCTTCTTTAATACTTGAGGTAACCAAACTAAGGAGTCGGCCATGTCTTTTGGTGAACGGAGAATCTTCAAGGACCCTTGATACTAAATCCTTGAGTTGTGGAGGTATCCTCACAAGACTGACTTGGATAGTGCTCCTACGAGCGGAGGCCATGTCCTACAAAACAGAACAAAGATAAATCCAAAAATCCATGAAATGGTTAGTGATGTTTATGATGCTTATGATGTTTATGATGTTTATGATGTTATGTACAAGTGTATATACACAGCAACAAGTCCTCAATTTAGGCTTGCATGGGGTTTCAGGTAAGTACCCTCCTGAAGTTTAGTTGGCTCATCCTGTCCTAGTTAAAAGTAACCGGGTTCTAAGGGATCTCAATATCACTGATCTTTCTCCAAGTTTCGTTCGATAAGCGATTGACTCGCAACCAAACAAAACTCAAGAGTCAAACCTCAATGAGTGTAGCATCGAATATCAACCAACTTCGGACTGCACCAAAGCCGGTTATATCGCTACTTTCTAATGGCCAAGTTGGTCAAGTAAGGTTCTAAGGTCAGTTGATGTTTTACGACACCACGCGGCGGCCCCGTACTCTCCTTGACTGACTCAAGGGTTACTGATACCAACCAAAGTTCCACATCAACGTAGCTACAGCTTCAACCGGGTCGGTATACCCCACACAGTTCCCTCACAGTTTATTGCTACTTACCTAAAAGGGTGTCCCCAAATCTGGGTGTAGGATTTAAAACAAACCCAAACAAGGAACCAAAATGTAAAGCAAACAAATCAAGCAATGTAAGCAAGTAAATATGATCTAACCCTAAGGTAACCCCACTTTTAAGAGAATTCCCCAGCAGAGTCTCCAGTTCTGTGATACGGTGGGAGAACTGACTTGATTGTTTTGCGTTTGTGTTTGCAAATGTTGCGGTTTAGCAAGAGTCGCCACCGACTTTTCTTTTATCCAATAAGGAAAGGTGAAAAAGCACAGGAAAGACTTTAGAGATGTTTTCTTGAGTTTGGGGGATAGATTATGAAAAGGTTAGGTATTAGCACGCTTTTCATCCATGGTTTTCCATGGGCTCTTAGTTACTTTCCAGATCAATTGCTTTTTGTTTGAAAATTGTGCTTTTGTGTGGTTTTGAAAGTATTTTGAAAAGGTGCCATCGTTTAGGCGAACTTTGCAATGATTCTCGTTCGTAAGAATGTATGCAAAGTGTTGAGCTTTTGAAAATATTTCAAGTTTTAGAAAGATGTTTGGAAAGTGTATGTGATTGTTTTGAAAATAGCAAGGATATTTGTTTTGAGAGTGAGCAAGTAACTAAAAGTAATCTACTTACTCAAAAAAGTCTTAGATGTGCTTTTCCTCCTCCTTTAGATGTTGCTATCTTACAATTGATTTGATAAGAAGCCCTATCGTTGGATGTGAAGGGACATGTATGGGTCATCGTATGACCATGATAGAAATGTTGTGAGATGACTTACACTTTTCCTTTAGGGACTAAGATCATTTTGAAAGGCAACTTTGATAGCGTCATCGAGGGACTATGATCTTTTTTCGATTTGTTTGTGCTAAGACCTCCCACGTGCATAACATGGTCATTTTTATAAGGCAACAAGTCGAATTACCCTAAGGGTGTAAATGTGCAAGTGTGCTTGATTGCATGCATAATTTGTCTGGATTAGGGTGATCTATTTATCAATTTTCATATCTTGTCATACACCCTAATTACTAGCATATATTGAAAGCAACAACAGTGCGGAAATGTAAAGTCCTACGCTATTATAATTTTTAGGGGGATGGGGGTACATATTTATGAATGGGGGTTGCAAGTTAAAATTCTAGGTTACTATTACAGCTACATTGAAATAGATAAGAATGTACAGGGAATGTAAATTGTTTGTCTGTTTAAAAAAAAGAAAACAACTTTTGCCTAAGAAAATATTTTTTTTGGCTTTTTATGTTAAAAGAAAATATAACATGCAAATATAAAATATTTTGGTGTTTTTTGATTAATAATAAAATATAATATGATGGCAAAATTATTAAAAAAAAAACATAACCGGCGCAAAATAGAAGAGTAGAAGAGGTTAGAAGTTCTGACTATGCCTTACTGCACAAACAGAAAAATGTTAGAAAAATATGGAAGTTCAGAAGTTCAGGACCTTCTGAAGACTCAGAAGTTTTCAGTAGTTCTGACGCAACTGTCAGAACTTTGCCTCTCTCCATGCCAGTCAGAACATCTGCAGCTTAGTCATTTACAGAACAGAAGTTGCATGCATAACAGTTATGACAAATTTCATTAAATATCAGAAGCACAAACCAGAAGCAACATGTATTTGCTAATTCTAATTATGAACTCTAATTTCTTTATGAAACTCTGCACTGGGAGTCCTTCTTACTTAGGCAGGCAGATGCATAAATTTTCAGAATATGCACCTCATCAGGATCAGAATATCTACATTGTGCTAAATAGCAAAATCTGACAATGCTTAATCAATATGATGAGAGTCAGCAAAAAACTTACATTGCCGCTGGAAAGGATTCTGTGAACTAGAGGTTATTCTTGAATTCTGATAACGTTCTGAGTAGCTTCTTCACGTACTCAGCAGGATGGAAGTTTACAACTTCTGGGACAGCTAAGGGGTGACGTTCTGATCCTTTTTAAATGGATATTGGTGGAGAATGTGTTACTGTTTGACTATAGAATTTGGGATGGATTTAATCGAGAACACTTGAGGAAGAATGGAGTTTGAATATAAGGAATCAATTCTAAGATTTTGGTATCTTGTGTTTATAGTTTCCTGAGTTCTTGGAATTTTTGCAGTGATTCAAAGCCTTATTTCTCAATTCTCTCGTCTCTTTCACAAATTTTTCTGCCCCCTTATCCGTGGCCAATGGTATTCTATTTATAGGCAAAGTTTTTGCAGTTGGGGAGGTCAAGTGGCACCAACATCATATGCTAGATGCTGACTTACTCTTGAAGAGAGCTTAAACAAATAGGGGTTTGTTGTACCCCAAAATTTTCCCTCCCTTTCTCACAAGAAATCACAACCCCAGGGTTTTCTCTGATTTTTTAAGATTGGCTCGAGAATCGGTCAAACAAACTTTTCTTTATCAGTCAATCCAGAATTAGGGTTTTCTCTGATTTGTTAAGATTGACTCAGGAATCGATCAGACAGATCTTTCTTTGGCAGTAATCCAGGATTAGGGTTTTCGCTCGCATTTCTCAGAAGAAACTGAATCCTCAGAAATTCAGTTAACTGTTACATTATTTTTATGCTTGTTCAAGATTACTGGTTGTTTCTCAAAACCTAATTATCTGGGATAAGAGTTGAGACTTTTGTTTGGAACATTAAGGCATTTGTGTGATCAGTGGAGTGAAAGGTTTATGGAATGCTTGTTTGTTTAACTGTACAACACATATGTTATTTGGAATACTACGCATATTGTGATTGATGTAAGGTTGCGAGACTGCAAAGTTTGTTGATTATTTATTTCATCTGGATTAGAATTATTGAGACACAGTTTCAATTATTTTGATTTAAGAGTCTTAAATAATTAAATAAACAATGCAAGGAAAGATTGGAAGATATTTGACAAAGACTTTTTATTTATTTATTTCAAATGTTGTTACAAATTTTATTCGAATATTGTAAGATTACAATTTATAGTATTTACAATAATATTTGTTAACAATAAATGGAAAAATAAATCTAAGCCTAATATCCTAAGATCTTTGACTTCTACTTCTACTGGTACTTACCTGCAAAAGACAGAAGAAAAAGAAATTAGCGCAATTAACTGAAAAGAATTTTCAAGCAGATAAAAAGAAAAATCATCATTAAAGTCTGTCGGCCGGAATCAGAAATGCTATGTTCATCATATTTTATTTTCCTCTCTGCAAATCACAAGAAGATCGCTCTTCGCGGTTCACAGAGAGAAAAATAAAAGATATAAATATAAGCATACATTTGGTTCAAATACATAAACAAGCCAACTAGAAGCAAAGTGTACTGCATGCTATACAAAACTGCATTAGTCAAACATGTCAGCAGGGCAAACATAACCAAGCATGTCAAACTGAGTTACAAGTCAACTAGGTGAAAAAAAGCAACAAAGTACAATGCAGAAGCATACAAGCAACCAAGTACACAATGCAGAAAGTATGCAAACTGTCAAAGAAAGTACAACAATGAAGAGAGATGAACCAAGTTATAAGCAAGAGCTTGTCCTAGCCATCATCATTTTCTGGCCAGCAGACTTTTTAGAATAAAATATTATAAGCAAACATGCTTAGGGGAGAGAGAGAGAAAGAGAGGACCTTTGAGTGAAAAGAGTTTGCAGTTTTGGCAAAGGCAGGTTTTTCAAGACAGTAAAAGAAAACAAAAAGATATAAAGAGGCTATTTCATAACAGTCCAGGGGGAGAGGACATATAGCCCATAAAACAACTCAAACCTGCAAGCCTGCCTTACAAATTGCAAACCTGCTATCAAGGCACAAACTGCAAAAACTGCTGTAAAAAAAACAAAACTTCCCAACCTGTCAACAAACAAAACTAAAACCTGCCAAAACTGCCTCTCAAAACAACAAAACTTGCAGTGTCCAAACTGTAACTCAAACAAGCGCAAACCTGCTTACCAAAACCAAACTACAACTCATTCAAGCAAAATAAACTTGCAGTGTCCAAACTGCAACTCAAACAAGCACAAACCTGCTTACCAAAAACAAGCTCAAACCTGCTCACTCAAGCAAAACAAACTTGCAGTGTCCAAACTGCAACTCAAACAAGCACGAACTTGCTTACCAAAAACAAGCTCAAACCTGCTCACTCAAGCAAAACAAACTTGCAGTGTCCAAACTGTAACTCAAACAAGCACAAACCTGCTTACCAAAAACAAGCTCAAACCTGCTCACTCAAAAAACAAACTCAGATCTGCATAACAAATAACAAAACTACAGATTCAACCACAAACAAAACTCCCAAACCTGTTTGGGCCAAAAACTGCATAAACTGCAAACACAGTCTAGCTATCATCAACACAAAAATCACAAGCTTCATCAAGCATAAAAAAAATAGTTCAAACAATATAGTTTCAGAAACACCTTCATCATCAACAATAACAACATGAGGTAGTTCTCAAAATAATATCATCATCAAACAATCAGTAGCCAAAAGAAAGGAAGAAGATCCAGAAGCAAACGAGTTTCAGAACACATTTTCATCATTAACAAAGAAACAACCAACAAATCATCAAGCCATCAATAACAAACAACAGATTTAGATTTCAGATTCATCATCATCAAACACTCATAGGAAGAGAATCAACAAAAGCAAATAACAATAGTTCTCAGAATAATCTCATCATCAAACGTTCAAAAAGAAGTCAAAGAAACAGAGATACTGGAAGCCAAAGCAATCATCATTTCTCCTCCCTCCGCCTAGCCTCCTGGGAGCGCCACCAGCCAACTCACCCTCCCTCTCTCACTTTTCAGAAGCAAAACGCTCAAGGTAAACATTTTCTCAACCACTTTCACTACATGTAAACATCATAACAACCATAGATTAAAACATGCAAGGGCAAAACGAAAATATAACTGTGAAACCCTAAAATGAAGGTTAACAATTCGTACCGTTCATTCAAGATTCTGGACCGCCATGAAGAGAGAAGGAAGTGAGATAGGGCGGCGCTCCGGTGACTTAAGGACTTAAGAGTATCAAACGCTTCGCATGAGAGAAATGAGAGAAACAGAGAAGAGATGAGAGAAGCGGCGCCGCTGAGGCCAAAATTACAAACCCTAATCAAATGAGAAAACCCTAAACATTGTACAACCCCAGATGGGCCTTTGCCCCAAACAAAACCAAGCCTAAATACTGGCTAGCGCATACCCCCCCCCCCCCTTTTCCATTCAGTTTCTTTTTGTTTTTTGTTATTCTATACCATTTTGGGCCAAATACTAATCCTAGGCCCATCATCTTCATTTTTTTAATTTTTTAAACTAATACTTTATTCTATTTTCATTATAAATAATTTGATTTTTTTTTTGTTTTTGTTAATAATTACTTTAATTTTCTTAATATAGTTTTAATTTTCTTTATTAAATTAAGAATTACAAATGTAATAAGATTTTTATTTAATTAATTTTGTTTTCATTTTATAAAATACAAGATGATAGATTTTCTTTCTTTTAAAACTTTTCCTTTACATAATTCATAAAAAAATACATAAAATAATAATAATATCTTAATCTTTATTAGGTTAAATTTTATCTGTTCATTTGTAAATAAATACTTGCATCTCATAGTATTTTTTATTCTCATTATTTATTGTTATAATCTTGCATTGAATTGCGACAATTCGATTTGGTTGTAACACATAATACTTGGACATTATTATTCTGATAAGACTCATCACCATTTGTAAATAATTGTACCCCCATCCCCGGATACTCATCTATAATAACTTAGACTTTAAATTCCTGTAATTTATTGCTTTCAATATACTGTATAGTAATTAGGGTTTGTATGGCAAGATTCGAAATCAATCGCTAGATGACCTAATCCAAGAATAAATGCATGAAAATAAATACACAATTCACACTTGCACCTCTAGGGTAACCTCGCTTGCTGCCTCGGAAAATGCAATCATGTCCCTCGAGTATGAGACACTCTAGAAAATGCCCCTTCGATAAACAAAGATCATAGTCTCTCGATGACCCTCGATGTTGCCTTCGATAAAACGATCTCGTCCCTTACAAAATTGCTAGAGCGTCTTACAAGTTGCTTTCAATGATTGTATACGATGACCTGCGTCTGTCCCGTTTAACATCCTAATACATGGTTGATCACCAAATGCAATGGTGAAGCAACACTGTCAAAAGGGTTAAAAACATAAGAAAGATCTTTGAGTAAAATAGGGTAGACAACTCTTAGTTACTTGATCAAAAATCTTGCAAAACATCCTTGCCATTTTCAAACACACTTCACGACACAACATCAAAACAATTTCAAAACAACTTTCAAAACATTGAAATATCTTTTCAAAAAGACACACACCTTTATATATATTCAAACAAGAATCATTACAAAGGTTGCCTAGACAAGGCCTCTTTTTCAAAGCATTTTCAAAACCACACACACAAAGCACCATGTGATACGGTGGGAGAACTGACTTGAGGTTTTGCGTTTGTTTTCACAAATGTTTCGGTTGAGCAAGAGTCGCCACCGACTTTTTATTTTATCCTAAGGAAAGGTTTAAAAAGCACAGCAAAAACCTTTGAGATTTTTCTTGGGTTCGGGGAGTAGATTATAGAAGGGGAATGTATTAGCACCCCTTCTATCCATGGTTATCCATGGGCTCTTAGGTACTTGCTTAGATCAACTTGCCTTGGTTTTCAATTGTTTGAAATGGTGCTTGGTGTGTGGTTTTGAAAATGTTTTGAAAAGATGCTTTGTATTAGGCTAACCTTGTAACAATTCTTTACTCGAATGTTTTACAAAAGGTGTTTTATCTTTTAAAAAGATGTTTCAAGGGTTTTGGAAAGTTGATTTTGAAAGTGTTTGTGAAGTGGGTTTTTGAAATTAGGCAAGTGTTTTCTTTGCAAATTGACAAGTACTTAAGAGTTTATCTACCCTAAAAGTTTCCTCAAAGATTTTTGTTATGTTTTAAACCTTTTGACAATTTTGTTCCACCATTGCATTTGGTGGACAATCTTGTCTTAGGATATGAAAAGGGACAGGCGCGGGTCATCGTTTGGACCATAATTGCAACGGCGTTTAAATATCTTTGGGAAATTTCTTTAAGGGACTTGATCATTTGTTTTTGTTTGTTTTGAAAAGTTTTATCGAGGGACTATGATCATTCAAATTGTTTGCTTTGCCCAAAGAAATTCAACATACAATATGGCCCAATTATTTGAAGGCAACAAAGTGGAATACCCTAGGGGTGCAAGTGTGAGATGTGTTGTTTATTTTCATGCTCATTCATCTTGTATTAGGTCAAACTATTTTTTATCGTTTTTTCGCATGCAAACCCTAATTCTAACATGGCATAATTAGAAAGCGTATAAAGTGCGAAATTTAAATTCCTACGCTATTACAACATAATAATATAGGGAGGGGGGTACAAATTTACAAATGGGGGATATTTAAGCAAGAATTTAAATCTAAATTATTACATCATTTTTGAATATTTGCAAGGTAAATAAATTGCATAATTAAATAGAAATTAAATAAATATGCAAAAATACAAAAAAGAAAGTTTTTATATGTATGAAAAAATGTTGTTTATGTAAAATAAAATAAACAATAAAAAGGTATTATTTTTGAGTATTTTCATATTTAGGGCAAAAACCCTAATTTTAATCAAAATGTATATTAATTAATTAATTCATATAATATTTATTATTTGCATACAAAAATAAAATAAAATATGGTATATTTGTAAAAAGGTCATTTTTTAGTATTAAATATTAAAAACAAAATATATACATTTTTTTGGCATTTTTATTCTAAGTATATTGATATATCTATATATATATATATATATATATATATATTTATATTATTTACATATGTATTATATACAAATAATAATAATATTCAAATTTTTTTAGAAAATAGGATTTTTTTATATGAAATATTTTCAGAGGGTAATATAAAATAAAAATAAAAATGGAAGTGTTTTTTACATATTTTTCTATTTATCCTAAATAATAATATATATATATATATATATTTATGTGTAACTAAAAGAAAATCAAATAAAATCCAATAAAAATCAAAAAGTGGTGGGAAAAATATTTTCAAAATTTTAATGTGATGAGAAAAAATAAATGAATCAAATAAAAAAAGAAAATGTCAAAAATCATTAAAAATAAATCAAATGGGCTTGGGGGTGAGAAAGTGGACATAGTGGTGTAAAAAGAAGAAACCACACAGGCCCAGCCCATGTGGCTTCATCTTCAACCTTCGTTCAACAAAAACGCGCGCCCTGTACTCCAGATGCTAACTCCTGATTCCTGGCTTTTCAACAAAAACTCATAACATAAAAAATGCTCAGCATGAAGAGACGATTCCAACCATGTATAGAACTTGACCTAACTCTCTAAGATGAGGGAGAATTTCTCTTCCCCCAATTTCTGACCTAGTTTTTCTGCCATTTTCAAAGCTCAAATTCTCTCTACTCAGACAAAAGAAATGAAAAGTAAAGATATGTACATGTTCAGGGCTTTGAGTAGAACCTTGTTTCTTCACAAACTTAAGACTAAAGATGCATAATAAGGGAGATACGAATTCAAACTTTTACCTGTGCAGTTGAACTTCTATCTGGAGAATGAGGAACTTCTAGTGCAAGGTAATGATTGGAAAAGCTTCCTTGAGGTCCAGGGATGCTTTTTCAATGCTTACTTTGTCTTGAAACTTCTTGTATCAAGCTATAGAACTTCACCTGCACAAGGAAAAAATAAAAATGGTGGAAGCTGTTAGAGGGATTACAGGTCAGGTTTTAGGTCATGGTTAGCTTGCATACATGCTAGGGAATGTGTATGGATTGGTTTTGGTAAGAATGCTCGAGGGAAATGGGAGTTGGCACTCAAACTGCAGAGGCAACCCTGTTTTTGCAGTTTGAGGATGATTATGGCAATGGGAGTGTTTGAAAGGTCAAGGATTCGTGCGAAAGCTTGGTTGGGATGTACTGAGTGTGTTTGATAAGTTTGCTCTTCTGTTTCTAAGCTGAGATGAGTGTTGTCTCAAGTTATGCCACTTTTCTTCTTTCTTAAGCAACAAAAGCAAGTTGGTGTTCTAGGCATGTAGGGGACCTCCTAATGTGCTGCATAATCCCTCCTTGATCAGAGTGTTATGCTCATAATCTTGTGCTAGAGAGATTTGATTTGTACCTCCTTGATTTACCAATTGACATAAAGCAAACTTTTACAAATATGGAAAGAATGCTTTATCTAAATTGGGATTAACCCTTCATACAATGCTTTAGCTCATGAAACAAGGTCTTGACACAATGAACAAGCATTAAATTATGGAGTGTAACTTGGTTTAAGGACCTGTAACTTAGCACAAACTAAGCTGACTTGAAAATAGCTTAAGTTATGAACATGTTTTGGTTAAGAACAAAAGTGAATTTTTGCCAACTTGTGAAATTCGAATCTCTCAAGTTATGAGGTTGTTTGATGAGTTCTTGGACATTTTGGAAAGCTTGGAATGTGTACTACAATCCATCTTTGAAATGCAAATTGAAATTCCAAGTGGAAGGGTATGAAAAATGGCCTTGAAGTAGGGTAGAAAACCTTGTCAAAATAGGTCAAAATTTTACTAAGTTAAAAATGGTTTAGTGCCCTTATTCAAAAAATTGTAACTTGAGATACAAGCTTCAAATGAGAAAACTTTGTGAATCAAAGTTGTAGATTATGCAACAAGCTACAACTTTCATGTTTTGACTTTTGTTTGAATCCAAATGGATCTTGGTGAAAAGGTGGGGCAAAGTTGGGAAAAAATTAGGGTTTTTCATAACTTAGAAAAATTCTAAGTTATGAAAAATTCCATTTTCTAACCCTAATTTGCAAATTGTGATTTCTTGGTGAACAAGTTTCATGATTTGGCATATTTTGATGAAAAATGAATCTTGACTCTTGATTTTGACCAAAAAGTCAAAGTTTGACTTTTCAGTATACAGTCAAAACTGATCAATTGACTGGGAAATTCAACTGTCAATCTTGTGTACTTGGGATCTTTTGGACTTGTTGAGCATGTCAAGATAGTTCCATGGGGTCCTTGAGTCTATATGTGAGCTTGGTTTGCCATTGGCTAAGTCAAACAGTCAAAAATTGCCTCTGTGCAGTCAAAACCCTAAAAATGACCATTTTGCCCTTTTGGTGATTTGATCAAATTTCTTGTGGAGTTGTGGTCCAAACTTGATCAAATGACTCCTAGGAGTTCATAATGTTGATGTGGATTTAATTTCATGAGATTTGACTGTCAATTGGCCACAGTTGACTTTTTCCCCAATACAGTTGATTTCTAGGTCAACTGTCCAATTGACTGGGCAAAATTTGGAATCAGGACTTGAAACTTGGTATGGATAAACTTAGGAGGTCAATATGAAGCAAGAAAGTCATCTTGGGTACTTTAGGTCAAAACATCTTGGTGCAAACACAAACCCTAATTTGGGGTTAGCAGTGCAAGGAGGAGTCTTGAGCAGATGAAACCCTAACTGGATCTTGAACTTCAAAAGCTTTGTGAGGAGAGATCAATGAGAAATGGGAGGGCAAATTTTGGGGTACAACAGTTTCCCCTGTTCAATCTTCTTGGACCTGAAGAGTTAGATTGGCAAGCTTGCCTTTCGTGACTCGAGGGTAAAAGGAGATTGGACACTAGAGTGCCCGGAAATTTGCACTCGTCAAAGCACTGGATGCGGGAATGGGCTTAGAGATGCCATTTGGAGATGGGCTTAACGATGCCATCTGGGAGAGTGATAGAAACTTGTCGGGGATGGGCTTAAAGATGCCATCTGGAAGGGAGTATCAGGAAAGTGTCCAAGCTTTGGACCACTTCTGAATTGGAGGTCTGAACAAGCAATGGGTTGACATCCGTTTACTTGGAGAACCCGTGAACTGTTTTCAGAAATCTTGAAGTTGAATAAGCAATAGAACAACATCCGTTGTTGGGAAGCGTCCGTAAACCAAATTCAAAGGTGCATCTGAACAAGCTGATAGATTAACATCTGTTACTTGGGAAGAATCCATGAACTGTTTTCAGAAGTCTTGAGAAGAATCTGAACAAGTGATAGGTTAACATCCGTTTACTTGGAGAACCCGTGAACTGTTTTCAGAAATCTTGAAGTTGAATAAGCAATAGAACAACATCCGTTGTTGGGAAGCGTCCGTAAACTAAATTCAAAGGTGCATCTGAACAAGCTGATAGATTAACATCTGTTACTTGGGAAGAATCCATGAACTGTTTTCAGAAGTCTTGAGAAGAATCTGAACAAGTGATAGGTTAACATCCGTTTACTTGGAGAACCTGTGAACTGTTTTCAGAAATCTTGAAGTTGAATAAGCAATAGAACAACATCCGTTGTTGGGAAGCTTCCGTAAACTAAATTCAAAGGTGCATCTGAACAAGCTGATAGATTAACATCCGTTACTTGGGAAGAATCCATGAACTGTTTTCAGAAGTCTTGAGAAGAATCTGAACAAGTGATAGGTTAACATCCGTTTACTTGGAGAACCCGTGAACTGTTTTCAGAAATCTTGAGATTTGAATGATTTTAGTCTGTCAACTGATCTTACCTGAAAAGGCAAAGAGTTAGTCGTATGCAATGCTATGATGCATGATACAATGTATATTTTGTGTTATGGATGTAAATGGATGTGCATGTAAGCTGGAGAGCTGTCTTGCACAGGATAGATGAATCCGGAGTAGCGGGAGATAGAAGTATCCTGACTGCTGCCGGGGAAAATGAGTCCTGGATTGTTGCTGGGGAACCTGGAGCTTGGGTTGTATACCAATCTTCTGGGGAATTCCTGGAGTCTTCTACTGGGGAGTACCAAACTAGTAGACTTAATGCTAGGGAGGCTAGATTGGGAATCTTCAGCCAGGAGAGAAGTATCTCTGGAAATTTCACTGGGGAACTCAAGATTTTTCTTCCTAAAAACTCTGTGGGGAGAAGGTTAAAAAGTCTGATTCCGCTGGGGATTGTCCATTTGAAGCTTTTGATCTGCTGGGGATACTGAGGCTTAAACTCTGAGGGAAAATGATTTCCGGAAGATTCTCTGGCTGGGGATTTGCAAAGATAAACTTCTCCGGGGATAGTATTGATAAGTTATTGTTGGGGGGATTTTGAGGAACTCTGCTGGGGATGGGGAGAACTTTTGGAGAGCGCGATCTCCCCTGGTTGTTATCTGAGGATAACCCAGTTATAAGCCTTTGTGAGGAATGACTTTGAATAAAACTCGGAAGGGACGTCCGTACTCTGCGGGGAGATACCCTTCGGGACCTTACCGGAGATAAGTTTTGAGAGCCTGCTGGAGATAGACCTCAGGGTTTGCCAGGGATGTGGATTACAGATGTTGAGGGATTTCCTTTGAAAGGGTGTCAAAAAATCCGTTTGCACTTTTATCCTATCAGTAATCCTTTTCTTAGGTTCAATTAGGAAGTGATCATGTTTCAAATGCATATGCCTATTTAACAAAACATTGGACGTTTCTCAAAATAAAACAAATAGTGCAAGAGAAAAAGAAAAAGGGAAGTGACACAAATTTTGGGAAGAGTATTTGTATTGATTTTCTTTGGGTATATTTGTACAAAGGAGACAATCATCCTAGTAAGAGGATCTTGTCGTAAATATTTGAAAAATTCATACAAAATAAAGATGGCTATGTGAAATAATTCCATGGGATTCCATTCTGCTGTAGCTTTCACAACTCTGAACCTCTGTCCATTCAATGCTTCGTTTGACGATGGCTGGACTGATCAGAAACCTGGAACCGGTTGATGAAGAGACCGTTTTTGAAGTGATCCGACGAGACATAGTCATACGCTTTAATTCCCTAATTTTTGCCTGAATCGCCCTTTCGGGTGTTCGATCCACCGGGAAACCCCTTTTTGCCCAAGCCGCTCTTTCGGGTTTTCGACTTGCCGGGTGTATAGATTTTTTTGTTTTTATCCCTAATTTTTGCCTGAACCGCCCTTTCGGGTTTTCGGTTCACCGGGATGCCCATTTTTGCCCAATCCGCCCTTTCGGGTTTTCGGCTTGTCGGGTTATTTTATGCGTAGTATCTTTTGACTATGTCTGCGTTCGCAGGGTGCGGCAAATCGTCGCCGTCCATGGTGGTCAGAATCATTGCACCACCAGAAAATATGCTCTTGATCACAAATGGTCCTTCATATGTAGGAGTCCATTTGCCCCTGGGATCACTTTGCGGCAAGATAATCCGCTTGACTACTAGATCCCCGACTTGATACACTTGACGTCTGACTTTCTTATTGAAGGCCTTGATCATCCGTTTTTGATACGTCTGACCGTGACATATAGCCGCAAGTCGCTTTTCGTCGATCAGATTGAGTTGATCAAGTCGGGTCTGCATCCAATCATCCTCATTCAAACCTGCATCCTTCATAATCCTTAGAGAAGGAATCTGGACTTCCATAGGCAAGACAGCTTCCATGCCATAAACCAAAGAAAATGGGGTTGCCCCAGTTGAAGTACGTGTCGTCGTACGGTATCCATGCAGCGCAAACGGCAACATCTCATGCCAGTCTTTGTAAGTGACCGTCATTTTCTGAATAATCTTTTTAATGTTTTTGTTCGCAGCCTCAACAGCACCGTTCATCTTCGGTCGATAGGGAGATGAATTGTGATGATAAATCTTGAACTGTTCGCATAATGCAGTGATCATTGTATTATTCAGATTTGTACCGTTGTCTGTGATGATCCTGTCGGGAACACCATACCGACATATGAGATTATGTTTGATAAAGCGGGCAACCACATTTTTGGTGACAGAGGCGAAGGAAGCTGCTTCGACCCATTTAGTGAAGTAGTCAATGGCAACCAGGATGAAGCGATGTCCGTTGGAAGCCGTGGGCTTGATCTCTCCAATCATATCAATGCCCCACATTGCAAAGGGCCATGGAGCAGTCAGGACGTTGAGGGGAACCGGAGGAATATGAACTTTGTCAGCATAGACTTGACACTTGTGACAAGTACGGGAATGTTGATGGCAGTCAGCCTCCATGGTAGACCAGTAATAGCCTTCCCTTAGGATCTTCTTAGCCATTGTATGCCCGCTCAAGTGAGTGCCAAATGGTCCGCTGTGTATGTCGGTCATAATCAACTCTGCTTCAGCTTTATCCACACACCGGAGTAATACACAATCATGGCTTCGTTTGTAAAGGATGCCGTTGCTCAGGAAGAACTTAGCAGCGAATTTCCTTAAGAACTTCTTGTCATTCACGGAAGCTCCTTCAGGATAATCTTTAGTCTCGAGATACTTTTTGATTTCATGGAACCAAGGTTGTTCCACTACTTCTTCGGTATTAATCTCGTGACAATGCGCGGGTTCATCCATTCGCTCGATGGTGATTTAGGGAGCCTCGTTATCCCAGTTGAGTTTAAACATGGAGGACATTGTGGCTAGAGCATTTGCTAGCTGATTCTCTTCTCGCGGAAAGTGCTCGAAGGTAATTTGCTCGAAGTGAGGCAACAATGTCAGAACATGTTCTTTGTATGGAATAAGATTAGGATGTTTGGTATCCCAATCTCCTTTGATCTGGCTGATAACCAAGGCCGAGTCCCCGAATACGATCAAAGATTTGATCCCCAAGTCTATAGAAGCCTTGAGACCAAAGATGCAGGCTTCATACTCAGCCATATTGTTTGTGCAGCTGAAGCAAAGTCGGGCCGTGAAAGGAGTGTGGCATCCTTCCGGAGAAATGAGTACTGCGCCAATACCGTTTCCAAGCGCATTTGAAGCACCGTCAAAGTAAAGGATCCATCGGGATCCCTTTTCGGGTCCGTCATATGGTCCGTCGTTTTTAATGTTGTCCAGATTCATGATGTCCTCGTCTGGGAAGTCAAATCTCATGGGTTGATAGTCTTCGATAGCCTGATGATCCAGATGGTCAGCTAATACACTCCCTTTTATAGCTTTTTGGGTGGTGTACTGGATGTCATACTCAGTTAAGATCATTTGCCATCTAGCTATCCTTCCAGATAAAGCGGGCTTCTCGAAGATATACTTGATAGGGTCCATTTTGGAAATCAACAAAGTAGTATGAGTCAACATATACTGCCTTAGTCGGCGAGCAGCCCATACCAAAGCGCAGCAAGTTTTCTCGAGCAGTGAGTAGCGAGTCTCACAGTCGGTAAACTTTTTGCTAAGGTAATAAATAGCATGCTCTTTTCGACCAGACTCGTCATGCTGGCCCAAAACACACCCCATTGAATTATCCAAGACGGTCAAATACATGATCAAAGGTCTTCCTTCGACGGGTGGCATCAGAATAGGAGGTTCTAGCAAATATTCCTTGATTCTATCAAAAGCAGCTTGACAATCGTCGTTCCATTCCACTACCTGATCTTTCTTCAAGAGTTTGAAAATTGGCTCACAGGTAGAGGTCAGATGTGAGATGAACCTGGCAATATAGTTTATGCGCCCCAAGAATCCTCTAACCTCCTTTTCAGTACGGGGAGCAGGCATTTCTTGTATTGCTTTCACTTTTGCTGGATCGACTTCAATGCCTTTGTTGCTTACAATGAATCCCAGGAGTTTACCAGATCTAACTCCAAAAGTGCATTTGCTTGGATTCAGCCTTAACTTGTACTCTTTTAACCTGGCAAACAACTTCTCCAAATGTTCAAGGTGCTCTTCCTCCGTTTGTGACCGAGCTATCATATCGTCTACGTAAACCTCAATCTCATGATGTATCATGTCATGAAATAAAGCTACCATGGCGCGTTGATAAGTTGCCCCTGCGTTCTTCAGCCCGAACGGCATCACTTTGTAACAGAAAGTGCCCCATTGTGTGACAAAAGTTGTTTTCTCCATATCCTCGGGGGCCATTTTGATTTGATTATAGCCCGAGAATCCGTCCATGAAGGAAAACACCTTATGCTGAGCTGTATTGTCGATCAAGATGTCAACATGAGGTAGCGGGAAATCATCCTTAGGGCTGGCCCTATTCAAATCCCGGTAGTCCACGCACATTCTGACTTTGCCATCCTTCTTAGGCACTGGCACAATGTTAGCGACCCATTGAGGATAGGACGTAACAGCCAGAAAGCCAGCATTGAACTGCTTCATTACTTCTGCTTTAATTTTTTCAGACATGTCAGGCCTCATTCGGCGAACCTTTTGCTTGATCGGTGGACAGTCTTCTCTTGTGGGGAGACGGTGAACCACGATGTCTGTGTCCAAACCCGACATGTCTTCATAGGACCAAGCGAAGATTTCAACATACTCATTCAGTAACTGTACCAAGCGTTCCTTAACTTCTGGTTCCAGGTTGGCACCCACCTGCACCTCCTTCCGATTCTCCTCGGTTCCCAAGTTGACGGTTTCCAATGGCTCTTCATGCGGTAAGATGGCTCTTTCCTCTTGTTGCAGAAGTCTGGCTAGTTCTCCTGGTACTTCACAACCTTCGTCATCTTCATACTCGGCTAGATTGACCAGGTCTTCAGAGTTATTGAAAGATACAGCAGAATAGTCACCCATGGAATCCGGCGTGGATGGGTACCTGCATTAGTGAGTGTGGGTGTGTGTAAGGGATAGCCATCCTTAAACAAAAATGCAAAAGGAAAGGAAATGAACACAAGCAGTTTATCAAATGAAAAACGTCCAATGAATCATTAAACATGGCATATGAATATGAAAAATAGTCAAAACCCTTACAAGTGGACCTACATGCCCCGGGCAAGGCAGGAGGTGAAAAAGATAGTGTACGGGTTGTTTGAAAGTAAAATATTACAGACCAAAATAGGAAATGTTCGATAGATAAATTACTGAGGAATAAAAGTGATGGGGACAAAGTCTTTTGCCTCCCAATTGCTCAACCCTCCTCCGACAGTTGGATAAACCCAATCTTCAATGTTGCTGTCCTTGTCTTCCTCTTCCAAGGCGTTGATTCCGTAAGGAGAAATTTTGACTGGCGCTCTCTCAATCTTTGACCGGCGCATAGCCTTCTGACCGGCAGCTGTGAAACCTAATCCAGACTTGTCAGCTTTATGCGGAAAATCGGGTAACTGCCCCCACGCTGAATTCTTCCCTTCTTTAACTGCAGCCCTTGCATCCTCCAGAGATGCCATTCTGGCCATCTGCCTTGGTGTCTCAGCTGTCAATTTCGCCACTGCTATCTCAGGAAGCACTTCTTCGAAATGTTGAAACGGTGTCTCAATAAACTCCCCTTCAACTTCCACATACCGGAAAGAATTTAAATGGCTAATCATGTACTCCTCTTCGCCGTGGACAGTAATGATCTTTCCCTTGACAGGGTACTTCAGCATCTGATGCAGGGATGAGGTGACTGCCCCAACATGGTGTATCCAAGGTCTACCCAGCAGGCAGGAGTATGATGGGCGGATGTCCATTACGTAGAAAGTGGATTTAAACACCTCAGTACCTATCTTGACAGGAATTTCAACTTCTCCATGGACCATTCTTTTTGACCCATCGAAAGCTCTGACGACAATATCACTCGGCTTCAATTCCAACCCTTCGCAATCTAGCCGGTCCAAGGCCTTCTTAGGCAAAACATTCAGTGATGAACCGATATCAACCAGAACATGTGCAAGGGTGGTTCCACGACACTCGATTGAAATATGCAACGCATCATTGTGGTTTCGGCCTTTAGGGGTCAGGTCGGCATCAGAAAAACCTAGCCCATTGTCTGCAGTCAGGCTAGCCATGCAATGTTGAAATTGATCTGCAGAGGTTTCCTGGGGCACATGAGCTGCCTTTAGAAACTTAATCAAAGCTTGAGCGTGCGCTTCTGAGCAAAGTAACAGTGCCAGCATGGAGATCTTGGAGGGGGTTTGCCCCAACTGTTCCACCACATCGTAATCACTTCTCTTGATTATCCTCAAAATCTCGTCCATTTCTTTCTTGGAAGCTTCTGGAATCACCAAAGGTTGAGCCCTCGTCCTGACGGGTTCATCTTGTATTCCCTTTCCTTTATCGGCAATGGTAGGAGAGACAGCACTAGGAACGAAAATTTCTTCAATCAAAGGAGTTCTGGCAGAGAGCTTCACTGGTGCAGGGATGACTTCTTTAGCTAATGAGGGTCCAAAGACTGCTTTTGGAGGAGCAATCTCTGGAGAAAATATTCTCCCACTCCTGGTGATTTTGCTGGTGCCCGCAATGTTACTAATGCTGGCTTCTTCATCATCTGAACTTTCTTTAACTGTTTCAACTTGCTTGATACCATGGTAGTAGATGTCACCACCATAGTTCCAAGGTATCGACTTCTCAGAAACATAGGGAACAGGCCCCGGCATTGTTATCTTCAAAGGTATAGACTTTGCAGCTGGTGTAATCTTAACTGGCTTTTTGACAGCCTCGGAAAGATTGGCGTGAATGGTTATGCTTGAGACATTTTCAACATGAACTAGAACGGCAGGAACTTTTTTGAACAAAATTTGTCGGCTATCCATGAGGCCTTGGATGCCTTTCTTCAATAGCGGACAATCAAACGGCAGAGAGTGGCAACAGTAGCAGTCTTCTTTACATCCCGGGAAGATCCCGGCCCCTAACAAATTCAACTTAATGGTTAACAGTGGAGTAGTCAGATCACTAACGTCAGCAACATACAGATCCTCTTCAATGGCATTGACATTCCGACCGTGCTTCGGCATAGGTGCAGATATCACATTGGGTTTTTCTGGAGCGTCAAACTCTTCCTCCTTAGCCTCTATCAGGTCCTGAATCTTATGCTTGAGTGCCCAACAATCATTGGTGTCGTGTCCAACACTGTCTGAATGATAGGCGCACTTAGCATTGGCATGATAATGCGGGGAAGACGTATTCACATTCTTTGGCACTTCTTTGATAGTGGCAAGATTTAATTTCAACAGATGGGGAAGCACCTGTGCTGGAGTTATATTAATACGGGTGAATTGCCGGTGTGGCCTTTCTACCCGTTGCTGATTTGGTCTGGTCTGGTTATAGCGAGGCTGCTCACTTGGAGTGTTTTGAATCATTACGGCCCCCACAGTCGGCCGACGCTCCACCTTCCCTGCTCTTCTTTGAGAATATACCATAGCTGTCTCCTTCTTAAACGGCTTCTTCTCAACACTTGCAGCGACACCCTTCTGAATCTTTCTTGACTTGATGCCAGCCTCAATTCTCTCGCCTGTTAAGATCAAATCAGTAAACCCCGCGGAAGAGTTACCAATTAAATGATTGAAAAATGGCCCAGATAGGGTCCCCAGAAACATATCAACGAGCTCACGATCGGTTAAAGGAGGCTGCACCCTGCCAGCCAAATCCCTCCATTTTTGTGCATATTCTTTGAATCCCTCACTTGTTCCTAGTGACATACCCTGAAGTTGGGTACGAGTAGGAGCAAGATCGGAATTATACTGGTATTGTTTGTAAAAAGCGGTGGCCAAATCTTCCCAACTTCTGACACTGGTTCCTTCTAACTGATAAAACCATTCCAACTGAGCCCCCGACAGGCTGTCTTGAAAGAAGTGAATCCAGAGGTTTTTATCTGCCGTATAGGGTTGAATTTTTCTCACATAAGACCTGAGATGCATCTTGGGACAGGATAGCCCATCGTACCTCACAAACACTGGTACTTTGAATTTTGGGGGAATCACAATTCCGGCGACCAAGCCCATGTCTTCAAAATCTAAACCCGGTACCCTTTGCAATTCCATAGCAGCCAATCTGTCTTCTAAACCTTTATATTTGTCATCAGCTGGAGGATACTGCTAGTCAGAATAATCTTCATCCTCTTCAACTTCTTCCTCCTCTGCATCAGACTCGGAAGGCACCACAACTTGATCTCTTTTACTAGTCCCTTCATCAGAAGTTGGAGGAAATTCAAGCACTCTCCGAGCTTCTCCGTTGAATCTTCTCCCCAAAGTGGCCACTCCAACCCTCTTCTTCTTCTTCTTCACTAGGTCCTTATTCTCCAGTTGAGTCTTGATATCCTCTTGACTCTTGACCAAGGTCATCAAGAGTTGCTGGAACTGTGCATTCTGAGCCTGTAGGTCTTTGACTGTTTGCTCGAGATCCATCCTACTGAAATAAACAGCAGATAGATAAGGAACCCTGGAATGAGACCTGCTTATGCACATGATGAATGGTATGCTTATGTATGCAATGTATTCAAGGGTGTAGAACATTCAAAATTGTTTCAGACAAAGAAGAATGCACGTCATATTAATAAGAAGAAATTTGTTAGTACATAAATGCCCCATGGGCCAAATATTACAAAATAAACTTCTTAAGGCAGAAAGACATTGCGCATTCTCTTTGGTGCGATGTAGGTATTGAGGGCCTCTTGCTCGTGGAGTCGGCGTGTAAGCTCTAGAACTTTCTTTTCACTGGCGTAGTAGCTAGCTTCAAAAGTGTTCCGTTCCTCCTTGAGCTGAATTCAACTTTTCTGCATTTCCTCCCACGATGTAGGCATGTCTGGATGTAGGATGGTGTAGGGAACCCCTCCTTCATTGACGGGCTCTTTAATCACTGGGAGTACATGAGGATAAGGCATCATTAGACTTTGGGCTCGGGCTCGTACCCACTTGAGATAGGGCTCAAGAGGGATGGAGTTCTTGTGTCCCAGAGTCTTGCTATCAACCTTGTTGAGTTTTCCCCAAGCTCTGATGAATCTTTGGCGAAGTCCTTGCGCATCGTTGTCGAAGTCAAAAACTAGGCTAGGAATCAGCATGTCATGAGGGCCATCCCTCCGTGCATATCCAAATTGTCTCAAAGCTAGGCAAGGATTGTAGGTGATACCTCCTCTGATTCCAAGCAAAGGAACATTAGGAAACTCTCCGCAGCGATCGATAATGATGACATTTTCTCTCGACCGAGAACACCAATGCACATCAGAATGAGTAAGAGTCATCAACCGTTAGGACCACCTTGTACCTTGATCATTCTTCAGGACAGATTGTGGAAGGTGCGAAATAAACCACCTTGCGAGGATAGGAGTACAGCACATGAGAACACCCCTCTTTCTCATTGTTCGTGTGTAAAATGAGTGAAGAATGTCCCCAAGCAATGTTGGTATTGGATTCCTGGACAAGAAGATTTTGACGGCGTTGACATCTACCAATTGGTCAGGATTTGGGAACAAGACCAACCCATAGATAAGGAGTGCCACAATCTCTTCGAAGGCTTGTAGGTCCAATGAGTTCCAACATTCTTGTGCCTTTTCAAACAAGAACTTTGCCAAGAATCCTTTGACGCCGCTTCTGGTTTCCCAATGCCCCTTGATTTCAGATGGTTGTAGATGTAATGCTCGAGCAACATCTTCAGGCTTTGGTTCCTTCTCCGTACCGTTGAAGGGTAGTTGATTAAGGATAGGGATTCTTAGGAGTTGAGAAAACTCCTCCAAAGTGGGAACCAACTGATAATCAGGGAAAGTGAAACAGTGGTGAAGAGGGTCAAAGAACTGGAATAGCACTTTCATCATATCTTCTTCAATGTTGGTGTTGACTAGGCTGATCAGTCTACCGTGTCTTTCACTGAAGGATGAATTTTCCGGAATTCTTGAAGTGATCTCCTTGAGTTGAGGAGAGATTCTCACAAGGTTGACTTGAATGGTATTTCTGCGAGGTATTTCCATGACCTACAAAACAAGAACAATGATGAAGATCCCAACCCTTGAAATGGTTAGTGAATGCATATGATGTTTCATGATGCTTATGATGTATGCACAAGACATATGTACAAGCAAATCACACCAAACCCTAGTTTCAGGCCTGCATGGGGTTTCATAGGTAAGTACCCTCTTGAGTGTAGTTGGCTTAAAAACCTGTCCTATAAATAGTAACCGGGTTCTAAGGAGCTCAATATCACCGGATTGTTTTCATTTGTTCATTGTTTTGGTTTAGCCACTTAACTAGCAACCAAAATATTCCAAGAAAACAACCCTCAATGAGTGTAGTATCGAGTATCTACCAACTTCGGACTGCACCAAAGCCGGTCATCTCACTACCCCTAATAAAATGCCAAGATGGTCAAGTAAGGTTCTAGGTCATTAGTGCTTAGTGACATCACTCAGCGGCCCCACACTCTCCTTGATTGAACTCAAGGGTTACCGGTACTCACAAATATGTCGCACTAATATAGCTATTGCTTAGAGCGTGTCGGTATACCCCGCACAGTTTCCACAACGTATTGCTATCTATGAATGTTTCCCAAAATCCGGGTGGAGGATTTGTAAACCCAAACAATAGAGCCAAAGTATAAAGCAAACAAATCAAACAATTAGTCATGCAAGAGGGTGATCTAAGCCCTAAGGTTACTCCACTTTAAAATAATCCCCAGCAGAGTCGCCAGTTCTGTGATACGGTGGGAGAACTGACTTGAGGTTTTGCGTTTGTTTTCACAAATGTTTCGGTTGAGCAAGAGTCGCCACCGACTTTTTATTTTATCCTAAGGAAAGGTTTAAAAAGCACAGCAAAAACCTTTGAGATTTTTCTTGGGTTCGGGGAGTAGATTATAGAAGGGGAAGGTATTAGCACCCCTTCTATCCATGGTTATCCATGGGCTCTTAGGTACTTGCTTAGATCAACTTGCCTTGGTTTTCAATTGTTTGAAATGGTGCTTGGTGTGTGGTTTTGAAAATGTTTTGAAAAGATGCCTTGTATTAGGCTAACCTTGTAACAATTCTTTACTCGAATGTTTTACAAAAGGTGTTTTATCTTTTAAAAAGATGTTTCAAGGGTTTTGGAAAGTTGATTTTGAAAGTGTTTGTGAAGTGGGTTTTTGAAATTAGGCAAGTGTTTTCTTTGCAAATTGACAAGTACTTAAGAGTTTATCTACCCTAAAAGTTTCCTCAAAGATTTTTGTTATGTTTTAAACCTTTTGACAATTTTGTTCCACCATTGCATTTGGTGGACAATCTTGTCTTAGGAGATGAAAAGGGACAGGCGCGGGTCATCGTTTGGACCATAATTGCAACGGCGTTTAAATATCTTTGGGCAATTTCTTTAAGGGACTTGATCATTTGTTTTTGTTTGTTTTGAAAAGTTTTATCGAGGGACTATGATCATTCAAATTATTTGCTTTGCCCAAAGAAATTCAACATACAATATGGCCCAATTATTTGAAGGCAACAAAGTGGAATACCCTAGGGGTGCAAGTGTGAGATGTGTTGTTTATTTTCATGCTCATTCATCTTGTATTAGGTCAAACTATTTTTTATCGTTTTTTCGCATGCAAACCCTAATTCTAACATGGCATAATTAGAAAGCGTATAAAGTGCGAAATTTAAATTCCTACGCTATTACAACATAATAATATAGGGAGGGGGTACAAATTTACAAATGGGGGATATTTAAGCAAGAATTTAAATCTAAATTATTACATCATTTTTGAATATTTGCAAGGTAAATAAATTGCATAATTAAATAGAAATTAAATAAATATGCAAAAATACAAAAAAAGAAAGTTTTTATATGTATGAAAAAATGTTGTTTATGTAAAATAAAATAAACAATAAAAAGGTATTATTTTTGAGTATTTTCATATTTAGGGCAAAAACCCTAATTTTAATCAAAATGTATATTAATTAATTAATTCATATAATATTTATTATTTGCATACAAAAATAAAATAAAATATGGTATATTTGTAAAAAGGTCATTTTTTAGTATTAAATATTAAAAACAAAATATATACATTTTTTTGGCATTTTTATTCTAAGTATATTGATATATCTATATATATATATTTATATTATTTACATATGTATTATATACAAATAATAATAATATTCAAATTTTTTTAGAAAATAGGATTTTTTTATATGAAATATTTTCAGAGGGTAATATAAAATAAAAATAAAAATGGAAGTGTTTTTTACATATTTTTCTATTTATCCTAAATAATAATAATAATAATATATATATATATATATATATATATATATATATATATATATATATATATATATATATATATATATATATATATATATATATATATATATATATATATATATATATATATATATATATATATATATATATATATATATATATATATATATATATATATATATATATATATATATATATATATATATATATATATATATTTTATGTGTAACTAAAAGAAAATCAAATAAAATCCAATAAAAATCAAAAAGTGGTGGGAAAAATATTTTCAAAATTTTAATGTGATGAGAAAAAATAAATGAATCAAATAAAAAAAGAAAATGTCAAAAATCATTAAAAATAAATCAAATGGGCTTGGGGGTGAGAAAGTGGACATAGTGGTGTAAAAAGAAGAAACCACACAGGCCCAGCCCATGTGGCTTCATCTTCAACCTTCGTTCAACAAAAACGCGCGCCCTGTACTCCAGATGCTAACTCCTGATTCCTGGCTTTTCAACAAAAACTCATAACATAAAAAATGCTCAGCATGAAGAGACGATTCCAACCATGTATAGAACTTGACCTAACTCTCTAAGATGAGGGAGAATTTCTCTTCCCCCAATTTCTGACCTAGTTTTTCTGCCATTTTCAAAGCTCAAATTCTCTCTACTCAGACAAAAGAAATGAAAAGTAAAGATATGTACATGTTCAGGTCTATGAGTAGAACCTTGTTTCTTCACAAACTTAAGACTAAAGATGCATAATAAGGGAGATACGAATTCAAACTTTTACCTGTGCAGTTGAACTTCTATCTGGAGAATGAGGAACTTCTAGTGCAAGGTAATGATTGGAAAAGCTTCCTTGAGGTCCAGGGATGCTTTTTCAATGCTTACTTTGTCTTGAAACTTCTTGTATCAAGCTATAGAACTTCACCTGCACAAGGAAAAAATAAAAATGGTGGAAGCTGTTAGAGGGATTACAGGTCAGGTTTTAGGTCATGGTTAGCTTGCATACATGCTAGGGGATGTATATGGATTGGTTTTGGTAAGAATGCTCGAGGGAAATGGGAGTTGGCACTCAAACTGCAGAGGCAACCCTGTTTTTGCGGTTTGAGGATGATTATGGCAATGGGAGTGTTTGAAAGGTCAAGGATTCGTGCGAAAGCTTGGTTGGGATGTACTGAGTGTGTTTGATAAGTTTGCTCTTCTGTTTCTAAGCTGAGATGAGTGTTGTCTCAAGTTATGCCACTTTTCTTCTTTCTTAAGCAACAAAAGCAAGTTGGTGTTCTAGGCATGTAGGGGACCTCCTAATGTGCTGCATAATCCCTCCTTGATCAGAGTGTTACGCTCATAATCTTATGCTAGAGAGATTTGATCTGTACCTCCTTGATTTACCAATTGACATAAAGCAAACTTTTACAAATATGGAAAGATTGCTTTATCTAAATTGGGATTAACCCTTCATACAATGCTTTAGCTCATGAAACAAGGTCTTGACACAATGAACAAGCATTAAATTATGGAGTGTAACTTGGTTTAAGGACCTGTAACTTAGCACAAACTAAGCTGACTTGAAAATAGCTTAAGTTATGAACATGTTTTGGTTAAGAACAAAAGTGAATTTTTGCCAACTTGTGAAATTCGAATCTCTCAAGTTATGAGGTTGTTTGATGAGTTCTTGGACATTTTGGAAAGCTTGGAATGTGTACTACAATCCATCTTTGAAATGCAAATTGAAATTCCAAGTGGAAGGGTATGAAAAATGGCCTTGAAGTAGGGTAGAAAACCTTGTCAAAATAGGTCAAAAGTTTACTAAGTTAAAAATGGTTTAGTGCCCTTATTCAAAAAATTGTAACTTGAGATAAAAGCTTCAAATGAGAAAACTTTGTGAATCAAAGTTGTAGATTATGCAACAAGCTACAACTTTCATGTTTTGACTTTTGTTTGAATCCAAATGGATCTTGGTGAAAAGGTGGGGAAAAGTTGGGAAAAAATTAGGGTTTTTCATAACTTAGAAAAATTCTAAGTTATGAAAAATTCCATTTTCTAACCCTAATTTGCAAATTGTGATTTCTTGGTGAACAAGTTTCATGATTTGGCATATTTTGATGAAAAATGAATCTTGACTCTTGATTTTGACCAAAAAGTCAAAGTTTGACTTTTCAGTATACAGTCAAAACTGATCAATTGACTGGGAAATTCAACTGTCAATCTTGTGTACTTGGGATCTTTTGGACTTGTTGAGCATGTCAAGATAGTTCCATGGGGTCCTTGAGTCTATATGTGAGCTTGGTTTGCCATTTGCTAAGTCAAACAGTCAAAAATTGCCTCTGTGCAGTCAAAACCCTAAAAATGACCATTTTGCCCTTTTGGTGATTTGATCAAATTTCTTGTGGAGTTGTGGTCCAAACTTGATCAAATGACTCCTAGGAGTTCATAATGTTGATGTGGATTTAATTTCATGAGATTTGACTGTCAATTGGCCACAGTTGACTTTTTCCCCAATACAGTTGATTTCTAGGTCAACTGTCCAATTGACTGGGCAAAATTTGGAATCAGGACTTGAAACTTGGTATGGATAAACTTAGGAGGTCAATATGAAGCAAGAAAGTCATCTTGGGTACTTTAGGTCAAAACATCTTGGTGCAAACACAAACCCTAATTTGGGGTTAGCAGTGCAAGGAGGAGTCTTGAGCAGATGAAACCCTAACTGGATCTTGAACTTCAAAAGCTTTGTGAGGAGAGATCAATGAGAAATGGGAGGGCAAATTTTGGGGTACAGCACACCATTTCAAACAATTGAAAAGCAAAGGAAAGTGATCTAAAACAAGTAACTAAGAGCCCCTGGAAAACCATGAATGAAAAGGGTGCTAGCACCTTCCCTTTTTATAATCTACCCCCCGAACCCAAGAAAACATCTCAAAGGTCTTTCTTGTGCTTTTTGACCTTTCCTTTGGATAAAATAAAAAGTCGGTGGCGACTCTTGCTAAAACAAACAAGTGCGAAAACAAACGCAAAATCCCAAGTCAGTTCTCCCACCGTATCACAGAACTGGCGACTCTGTTGGGGACTATTTCTAAAAGTGGGGTTACCTTAGGGTTTAGATCACCTTTACATGCTTACCTTGATTACTTTGATTGCTTTACTTTTTTGGGTTCCTTATTTGGGTTTGTTTTAAATCCTACACCCGGATTTAGGGGCATCTTTTAGGTAAGTAGCAATAAACTGTGAGGGAATTGTGCGGGGTATACCGACATGGTTGAAGCAGTGGCTACGTTAGTGTGACATATTTGTGGGTACCGGCAGCCTTTGAGTCAATCAAAGAGAATACGGGGCCGCTGAGTGATGTCATGAAGCACTAACGAACTTTTAGAACCTTACTTGACCATCTTGGCCTTTTTAGGGGTAGTGAGATGACCGACTTTGGTGCAGTATGAAGTTGGTAGATACTCGATACTACACTCATTTAGGATTGTTTTCTTGGAATATTTTGGTCGCCAGTTAAGTGGTTAAACCAAAACAATGAACATAGAAAATAATCCAGTGATATTGAGCTCCTTAGAACCCGATTTCTATTTTAGGGCAGGTTGAGCTAACTAACTTCAAGAGGGTACTTACCTACAAACCCCATGCAAGCCTAAACCTAAGGACTTGTCTGCTTTGTGTGAATGTGATCATCTATATATACATTTGCTTACTTTTGCATACCTGTACATAACATCATAACATCATACCATAGCATTTTCAATAACCATTTCGAGGATCTCGAGGGTCTTTGATGCAGGGTCACGTTGAACCAGACGTCCACCAAAGGGCAAGAGGATTCATCTTCCTCTAAACAAACGTCGTTGAAGATCAAGTACAACAACTTGAATCTGGGGCTATGACCCACTTGACATGGTGAGCTTGATTCTCGTGGAAAGACATCCACCGATACAAAGCTCTCCAATCAAATATTTGTTGATCAAAGTTCAACCTCTAACATTTTCTTGTGTTTACCTCGCGAGATTCTTGAAAACATGCATCCACATATCATGCATTGTATCATGACAGGTTTTCCCTTTCAGGTTTCCTTATTCTCCTACTGTTTATTTCAGTAGAGATGGCTTTAGAGAGGACTGTCGAAGATATCCAGGCTCATAACGCTCAACTTCAAGAAATGTTCTTGAACCTGTCCCAGGGGCAAGAAGAAGTAAAAGCTCTCCTTACAAGGGGCATGGTCCTAGGAAATCCAGACGGCGTCAGGAATGATCAGTTGGAAGAACTACAGATTGAGCTGGCAACAATGAAGATCCAGATGATGGGACAACTGGTGGGCCAGATGACTCTCATTCAAGACGTGGCTCAAAGACAAGAGGAGCTCAGGGTTCTCGTCAACAAACTGATTCAAGATAACCAAGTGGGGCAAACAACTAGGTTTTAAGATCAAGTCATCATTTAACCTCCTTTGAGACAAGAAGACAAGGGAAAAGCTCCCCAACTTGCTTCAGGGTCACAAGCCCAACAACAACCGCGCCAGCATCAACGGGGTAATCAACGTAAGCAAAATACATCTGGAAGACATTTCACTGAGACTGATATACCATCATCTTTGATACTGGAACGCTTGTTGGAGGTCAATCTGACTGCTTTAAAGGATCCTCTTCGGAATCCCAATACCTCTGCTTCTGGCTATCACCCTGACGCATTTTGTGTATACCCCTCCTATAGTCCTGGACATGACACCGACGACTGTTGGGCTTTGAAAAACAAGATCCAAGACTTGATTGACAGAGAAGTGCTGGAGTTCATGCCGGATGGCGAGATGAAAATCTTCCGCTGAGGGTTTTCCACCTGAAATGACAAAGTTCGAACTGAGAGACTTTTGTTTCATTTGAATTTTTAAGTTGTAATTTCTTTTGTTATTCAAACAATTATCTGTTGATGTCAAACTCTGTTTCATTAATGCATTGCATATGTTTGTCTTGAATTCATCCATTCGTTTTCACTATTCTTGAATTATGCTTCCTACTTTCTTTATGATATTTAACTCTTGATAAAAGTTACAAAGTCTTTAGAGGGAGGATGACGAAACAATACCATAATCTCATACAGTATACTTTTGGATAGACCTTGCTGACGATGTACAGGCGTTTCTTTCAAATCCTAAACACTGGAGTTATAAGGAAGATAATCCCTAGTCAACCTCTTTGAGCCAAAGAAGTAGAAGTTTTCTATTTTAAACACAAATTGAAACCTTTGATTAAACCTGGGGCAGGGTAGTCTCTCAGTTAATTAAAAAAAAAGCGCATTAAAGTCGCAAACTCTCAGTTCGTAATACAACGAATGACATCAAAAACGTTCCTTGGGAATCAAAAAGACAGTGATGGTTCCTTATCTCATAGGCAGTCATTATCTCTCAAAAAAAGAAACGCCCACTGAGCCAAAACCTACAAAGGAGGCTTAAGAAAGCTGGGGCATCCCGCTGACTATAATCTTGAAAATAGGAACAGTCAGACAAAAGTTAGGGATAATGAATCAAAAGAAAGAGGTCATTATAAATCCTCAACAACATGAAAAAATGTTGCAAAAACGACTGCCTTCCCATAAAATTCAACTTGTGTGAACCATCACCAAAACGTTGTTCCAAACTCGAATAGAGTTCGACGCACAATTAACCGAGTTTAGGATTGAAGAATATCATGAAGAGCGGGTGGGTACAAATATACTTTGGGCTTTTATCCTTTGTTTCTTAAACCGTGAACCAAGCCACGTTACAACCCTTCAAAAGTCCTAATTGAAGCATGGGTTAGTTCGAAAGCATATTGTTACAAAAGGTATCCTGACTCCTGTAAGGCTTTGCTCTAAATCTTATGTTGAATTGGTCTTATAAAAAGTTTTCTGCTAAAAAACGCATTTTTAAAAACTTCGAGACAATCATGAACTTTGCATTATTTGAATATCGTTTTTTGCACCTAGCTATTTGTTTGACAGCAAAGAAATTCACACAGTGAATGTTCGAAGGAACGAAAGCTCTCTCAGTGAATAAAATCACTTCAAGTGGGACGACACTCCCGTTGCAAAAATCTCCCATCAACAAAAGGGGACTTGATATGGTATTGTCCATTAAACCTGGGGCAGTCCAGTCAAGATTTCAACAAATCTTTCAAAATCCATTAAACTTGGGGCAGTCCAGTCAAGATTTCAAGAAATCTCTCAATAGTAGATTAACCTGGGGCAAGTCTCCCTCACCATCACTTGGGGCATGTAAACGTCAATCTCATCAAAGGGTTACGAACAATCCAAGTTTCCTGGCGATACCACAAACATCTGATACTAGGGGCAGTGACGAATCTCTCCAAAGTCCTTCTGAAAAGGAATTCAAGCATCCTCGAGAAGTTCACCACCTCTCTAGCAGACTAACAGTCATGGGTTTATTTCCCCAACACTTGTCAAGGATTTATTCTCCAAAACAAAATTACATTTCAACAACATTCATAACATACACAGGTTAATTGGCAGACAAAGATTCCTTCATCACTTGTTGGAAGTTACAATCGTCAAAAATTCCTTCATCACCTGTCGAAAGTTATGGCCGTCAAAGATTCCTCCCTCATCCGGTTAACCTAGGACCCTCTCTGGTTCAGTGAGATCGACACTGTTGTACCCCAAAATTTGCCCTCACATTTTTCCACAAGAAATAACAACTTCAGGCGTTTCCTGATTTTTCAGATTGGCTCAAGAATCGGTCAAACAGACTTTTCTCGTCAGCCAAGCAAAATTAGGGTTTTATTGATTTTTATGGCTCTGGTTTGTTTCAAACAGTTGGTTTAGGGTTTTGGTTGATTTTGGCTCAACTTTGATCAGGCGAACGCTCTTTGGCATTTAATCAGGAATTAGGGTTTTTGGGCACGTTCTCAGAAGGATTTAAATTCTACAGCACTTTGCGAGTTATTCCGAGATTTGGGTTGGGTTCGCATTGTTTGACTTAATTAGTAAAAAGACTGCATTTGGGTTGAATTCACATTGGTTTGTTTGAGCCAGTCAAAAGATCCGTGCAGTTTGGATTTACAGTGTTTGATAAAAAATCAGTAAAAAGGGAATGCGTCTGATCAGTTATTGTGTTTGACTGTGCTTTGCTTTGGATGTTGGAAGCGCCGAGTTTATTATTTGATCAACGTTGAATCAATGTTTAGTTAATTATTTATTATTCTAAAGATTAAAAAGCTGGAATTTAATTTTCAGTTATTTTAATTTAAAGAACTATAAATAATAAATAAATAATTGAAAAGGGATAAAAAGAATTAAATGGATCAATAGAATTTTTATTTCATATTTAAATGTTTGTTACAATTATTATTTAGATACAAGTATTCATTTACGAAGTATTTATAATAATAATAGTTACAATGATTAAATTGAAAATAAAACTATCCTATTTTTCTAAATATTTTCTAAGTCTCCAATTCTTCATTCTTCATTTAATACCCCTCTCCATCCAAATATTCATCTGCAATAAATAAAAGAAAAGAGAAAAGTCAAATAACAGATAAATTGAATTGAAAAGACAGATAAAATTACAGTCATCATTAAGGGCCACTGATTGGGATCAGTTAACCCTCTCTGCAAATCATGGGATTTCTCCCAGTTCACAAAGAGGGACGAGTTTTATTTGCTAAAATATGAATGCACAAAAGTCAAATTGCACAATTCAAATTGTCAAACTGCATGGTTCAGAAGCAGGTCCAAACCAAACTAAAAAAGTCCAAATTCAACTTTCTGTCAAAAGTGTCAAACTGCACAAAGGTATCCAAGCTGTCAATAAAGAAGATTTGGCAAAGATATCAAAAGATCCAAAAAGTACAAAAGCTGTCAAAGAAAAGAGACAAATATGCAGAGAAAATTGGATATGCAAGCAACTACACTCATTTTCATCATTTCCCCAAGTAGCCCTTTCAGAAAGTACACACAAAAACATTTTAATATTCTTTGAAGTGTACTGGAGAGAGAGGAGGAGAGAAAAGAAAGCAGGTTTTTAGGCTTTAGGCAGGAAGATAGAAAGATATAAAACAAAAATAACTAAACACAGTAGAAAAGGAGAGAGCAAAATATACAAACACATAACCATCAAGCTACTGAAGCAAAAAACCTATCTCACCAAAAAGCCTCACAACCTGTTAAACTCAACAGAACCAAGAGGCCATAACCAAAACCAGTCCAACAAGCAAAAGCCTCACAACCTGAAACATCAGAACCTGCCTACTGCATAAACCTATCTCACCAAAAAGCCTCAGACCTGCATTAGCCTTACCTCCAAAAGCCTCAAACCTGAAGCATCAAAGACCAGTTCAAGGCTAAACCTGAAATCAACATGGCCTAAACCAATATACAAACCTGCAGAAGAACCAAGTCCAAGCCATACCAGCATGTACACCAAACCAAGTCCTAACCTAAAGCCTAAACCAAAGATCAAACCAGCCTGAAGCAAGTCAAGCCTCAAAAAACCAGTAAGACCTGCATCAAGCCTCAAAAACCAATAAGCCTAAGCATAAACTGTCAAGTATCAACAACCTGTCCTAAACCATTTCAAAACTTTGGCTTAAACATCAAAAATCAGTTCAATGCCAAAACTGAAACCAACATGGCCTAAACATAATTAACCTGCAATACAAAAACCTGTCTACTGCATAAACCAGACCTGCATTAGCCTTACCACCAACAGCCTCAAACTTGAAGCATCTCATAAACCTTCATGGCCTAAACCAATTTCCAAACCCCAATACCAAAGCCTCAGATTATCTCATCATTGGCCAACATAAACAGAAGGCAACAAACATTCAAGACATCATACAGTAGCAGTAGCAAGAGAAGAAGAGGAAAAAGCTAATCAAAACAACAAAACTGTTTCAACCATAGCATGTTTAAAACATTCAAAGGCATCCAACACAGGCATCCAACACAGGCAACCAAAAGTATCAAAAATCAAACCCTCCCGACCCTCAGAAAACTCATCATTGGGCAATCCAAAGGCAAACATACAGAGGTATCAAGGCAGTAAAAGGAAGCGAATCAAAAAGCATCACATTTCAACAAGTAAAAGAAGCGCTTCAACAAGCATCAAAGGCAACGAGCATACAACACGAGAAGAAGAAGAGGTAAGGCTAACAGAAAAAGATGAAAAGATGTGCAAACCAAGGTTTTCAGCCTAACATCACAAAACCTGAAGCATCGCGCGTTTCCCCTTAACCTTTGGCCTCCTAAGCGTATCGCCCTCAACCCTCCTCCTCCATCTCCAGGTAACGGTCATTTTTCTCTCCTTTTTCAATACCTCAAAAATAATCATGTGAAAAACAAATAAGAATCAGAATAGATGAAATCACGAACATGCAATTGTAACCAAAACCTAACAAATTGAAAGATAACGTTCGTACCGTGAATCCGTGACTGCCGCCCTAACGCTTTGACCGGAGGGAAGAGGAGGTTGAAGACTGCTGGTGGCCATTAGGGCGAGAAAGCTTAGGCAAGGCTCGGACGAAAGCAAGAGACTAAGAAGATGAACAAAAACGAACAAACGGCGCGCTGCTCACAAACCCTAAGGCAATTCCCAACTAAACACAAAAACTTCAAACCCTAAAAAATGTTTGTCACAAATGGGCCTAATACGTTTCTGAAGCACTTAAGCCCATTAATTCCAATTCACACCCCCCCCCCCATGTTGGACAGTCTATTTGGGCCAGAAAACCTTTGGCCCATTCAGTTAGTATCCTTTGGCTTCCTTTTTCGTTACTTTTATCATTTTAAATCTCTTTTTTTACATAACTTAAACATTCCTTTGTTTCCTTTGTTTTCTAAATCAAATTAATTTTCCTTGTAAATAAACATTAATACATTAACGCAAATATGCAATATAATTAAAATTGTAAATACATTTTTTCTTTTAACTAAAATATTCTCTTTGTATATAATAAATAAAAATACATTTTCTACACAATTTAAATTCTTAACATTCAATGAGAATATATTTTTGTACATAAATAATAAAGATATTTTTTTTTATTATGCAATATAATTAAAATCGAAAACACCTTTTTCTTTTAGTTCAAATATTCTTATTAACAATACAAAGATACTTTTTTTTATATATCAAATGTAAAATAATAACTTTCAAACTTAGAATATTTTTTTCTTTTCTTAAATCTCCTTTTTTGTACATATTAAAAAAAGAATATGCAAGATCACAAATCAAAGATTAAATAAACATTTAATTCTTTCCATTAGGTTAAACAATGCTTAATACACATTCAATTTCACATTCCGCACCTGTAAATAATTACATACACGTACACTTACACAATACATTTACATTGTCCCTATACACATTTGCTTATATTTGTATATTCGTTACATTTACATTTGATCGATTCGATTTGGTTGTAACTTATTGGACACTATATTCCTAAGTCTCATCCCCATTCATAAATTTGTACCCCCATTCCCGGATACTTATTTTGTAATAGCGTAGATTTTACACTTTCGCAATTTACCGCTTTCCAATTATACCATGGTTAGACCTAGGGTTTGCATGTGCATAAAATCAAACGCTAGACAACCTAATACAAGACAAATACATGAAATCAATACACAATCACACTTGCACCCTCTAGGGTAATCCCACATGCTGCCTTCCAAAATGGGCCATGCTTGCACGTCGAGTATCTTTGGCAAAACAAATTCAAATGATCATAAGTCCCTCGATGACGCTTTCGAATGTTGCCTAACACGGAATGATCATAGTCCCTTCAAAGCAAATTTCCAAAGACACTTGGAACCATTGCATTCATGGTCCATACGATGACCCACGCCCGTCCCGTTAAACTTCCTAAACGCAAGATTGTCCACCAAATTCAATGGTGGAACAAAATTGTTAAAAAGGGTTGAAATCATAGAGAAAACCTTTGAGTACAATAGGGTAGACAAAACTCTTAGTTACTTGAGATCAACTTGCAAAATCACTTGCCTTCTTTTCAAAAACCATATTCCACAAGCACTTTCAAAACAAACTCTCAAAACATTTTTGAAACATCTTTTCGAAAAGATACACGCCTTTGTAAAATATTCGAGTAAAGAATTGTTGCAAGGTTAGCCTAAGACAGGGCATCTTTTTCCAAAACATTTTCAAAAACACACATACACACACCATTTTCAAGCAATCAAAAATCAAGGCAAGTGATCTAAAAACCAAGTAACTAAGAGCCCATGGATAACCATGGATGAAAAGGGTGCTAATACCTTCCCTTTTCATAATCTACCCCCCGGACCCACGAAATATCTCAAAAGGTTTTTGCTGTGCTTTTTCAACCTTTCCTTTAGGATAAAATAAAAAGTCGGTGGCGCCTCTTGCTCAACCGCACAAGTGCGAATACGAACGCAAAACCACAATCAGTTCTCCCACCGTATCACAGACACTAAGATCTCCCTGATTCTTATGACAATGGAAGACCTTCCGGGTTTTTGATATTTCAGATAAATCTCTCAGTGATTTATTCTGATCTCTTCACTATCAGAGATGAAGAATCCAACTCATTTCTCCTTCATCAGCTCGGGATTTATTTTCCCCATCGAAAGGTCGTCTTGAAAAAATTACACCTCCGTGCATCAGGACATCATGCAACGCAATCTCATACGCCACTAACCTTTACCTTTCAGGAAACGTACAATCAAATTTAAGCGACAAAGCTTTTCTTCAATCGAATTACGGACAAGTTCCTAAATTTAGACAAAGCTTTTACTTCAGTTGAATTCCGGACAAGTTCCTAAATCTCAAACGGAAACAACTCACCAGCAGAATAATGGACAAATGAAGCTCCTAAAAATCTGTTTCTCTCAAGAATGAAGATTCTCATCCTTGAAACCTCAAGAGATTGGTATACTCCCAAGCTCCTGATACCGTTAACAGAATGAAGATTCTCATCCTTAAAACCTCAAGAGATTGGTATACTCCCAAGCTCCTGATACCGTTAACAGAATGAAGATTCTCATCCTTGAAACCTCAAGAGATTGGTATACTCTCAAGCTCCTGATACCCTTAACAGAATGAAGATTCTCATCCTTGAAACCTCAGAAGATTGGTATACTCCCAACCTTCTGATCCAAACTCCTGAATGAAGATTCTCATTTTTGCTTCCCCGGTAGATTGGCATACTCCCAACCTCCTGATATTCTCGACAGAATGAAGATTCTCATTCTCAAAGTGGAATATAACCTGAATTCCTGATATTCCCGATAGAATGAAGATTCTCATTCTCAAAGTGGTACATAACCCGAGTTTCTGATATTCCCGACAGAATGAAGATTCTCGTTCTCAAAGTGGCATACGACTTGACTTCTGAACTTCTTCCAAACAGGAATAAGCTTCTCCAGCAGGATAGCCACTCCGTAACAGTATGGCTATTCCCCACAAAGTTCTTACTCCCCAACAAACTCAAGACTCTCATCCTTGATTCTCCTGAGCTTCCTTTACTCTCGACATGAATTTGTCGGAATTCCAAATCCTCTGCAGATCAAAGATTCTCGTTCTTGGCTCCTCAACACCAACTCCCCAAGCAGAATAAAGACTCTCATTCTCAAATCCTCACAGAGTTTTCAGATATTCCCCGGCGAAGATCTCCTCAAAACAGGAATCCCCAGTAGATTGGCATACAACCCAAACTCCTGATTTCCCCAACAGTGGTCCCAGGACTTCTCATTTTCAATGATCAAAGGATTTTCAATCCCCGGCATCAGTCAAGGATTTACTTTCCCCGACAGCAGTCAAAGATTTTATTATCTCCAGCTATCCAGGATCTACCTTCCTTAACAAGACGGCTAATTAGCTTACATGCGCATTCATTACATTCATATATCATAAGCATTCATATAACACATACATTGCATCGTACAGCATAACTTTGTGTTTCAGCTAATATTTTACCCATCGCAGGATAATTTTAGCAAGTTTCAAATTTCAAGGATTTCTGAAAACAGTTCACGGATGCCTCCCGACACGGATGCTAATCTATTGCTTATTCAGACCCCCAGCTCAGAGATGTTCCAAACACGAATACCTTTCTGATACTCATTATTTCACCTACAACATACAGTTCAAAAAACATTCTTGGATGGCATCTTTAAGCCCATCTCCGACAAGATTCGGTCACATATCCAAATGGCATCTTTAAGCCCATTCCCTCAACTATGCTTTGACGAGTGCAAATTTATGGGCACTCTAGTGTCCAATAATCTTTTACCTTCGAGTCGCGAACGGAAAAATTGCCAATCTAACTCTTCAGGTTCAAGAAGATTGAACAGGGGCAACTGTTGTACCCCAAAATTTGCACTCCCTTTTTCACAAGAAATCATAACCCCAGGGTTTTCTCTGATTTTTTAAGATTGGCTCGAGAATTGATCAAACATACTTTTCTTTATCAGTCAATCCAGAATTAGGGTTTTCTCTGATTTGTTAAGATTGACTCAGGAATCGACCAGACAAATCTTTCTTTGGCAGTAATACAGGATTAGGGTTTTCGCTCGCATTTCTCAAAAGAAACTGAATCCTCAGAAATTCAGTTAACTGTTACATTATTTTTACGCTTGTTCAAGATTACTTGTTGTTTCTCAAAACCTAATTATCTGGGATAAGAGCTGAGACTTTTGTTCGGAACATTAAGGCATTTGTTTGATCAGTGGAGTGAAAGGTTTATGGAATGCTTGTTTGTTTAACTGTACAACGCATATGTTATTTGGAATACTACGCATATTGTGATTGATGTAAGGTTGCGAGACTGCAAAGTTTGTTGATTATTTATTTCATCTGGATTAGAATTATTGAGACACAGTTTCAATTATTTTGATTTAAGAGTCTTAAATAATTAAATAAACAATGCAAGGAAAGATTGGAAGATATTTGACAAAGACTTTTTTTTTATTTCAAATGTTGTTACAAATTTTATTCGAATATTGTAAGATTACAACTTATAGTATTTACAATAATATTTGTTTACAATAAATGGAAAAATAAATATAAGCCTAATATCCTAAGATCTTTGACTTCTACTTCTACTGCTTCCTCTATCATCCAACTGGTACTTACCTGCAAAAGACAAAAGAAAAAGAAATCAGCGCAATTAACTGAAAAGAATTTTCAAGCAGATAAAAAGAAAAATCATCATTAAAGTCTGCCGACCGGAATCAGAAATGCTATGTTCATCATATTTTATTTTCTTCTCTACAAATCACAAGAAGATCGCTCTTCTCGGTTCACAGAGAGAAAAATAAAAGATATAAATATAAGCATACATTTGGTTCAAATACATAAACAAGCAAACTAGAAGAAAAGTGTACTGCATGCTATACAAAACTGCATTAGTCAAACAAATCAGCAGGGCAAACATAACCAAGCATGTCAAACTGAGTTACAAGCCAACTAGGTGCAAAAAAGCAACAAAGTACAATGCAGAAGCATACAAGCAACCAAGTACACAAAGCAGAAAGTATGCAAACTGTCAAAGAAAGTACAACAATGCAGAGAGATGAACCAAGTTACAAGCAAGAGCTTGTCCTAACCATCATCATTTTCTGGCCAGCAGACATTTCAGAATAAAATATTATAAGCAAACATGCTTAGGGGAGAGAGAGAGAAAGAGAGGACTTTTGAGTGAAAAGAGTTTGCAGTTTTGGCAAAGGCAGGTTTTTCAAGACAGTAAAAGAAAACAAAAAGATAGAAAGAGGCTATTGCATAACAGTCCAGGGGGAGAGGACATAGAGCCCACAAAACAACTCAAACCTGCAAGCCTGCCTTACAAATTGCAAACCTACTATCAAGGCAAAAACTGCAAAAACTGCTATAAAAAAAACAAAACTTCCCAACGTGTCAACAAACAAAACTAAAACCTGCCAAAACTTCCTCTCAAAACAACAAAACTTGCAGTGTCCAAACTGTAACTCAAACAAGCGCAAACCTGCTTACCAAAAACAAACTACATCTCATTCAAGCAAAACAAACTTGCAGTGTCCAAACTGCAACTCAAACAAGCACAAACCCGCTTACCAAAAACAAGCTCAAACCTGCTCACTCAAGCAAAACAAACTTGTAATGTCCAAACTGCAACTCAAACAAGCACAAACCTGCTTACCAAAAACAAGCTCAAACCTGCTTACTCAAGCAAAACAAACTTGCAGTGTCCAAACTGTAACTCAAACAAGCACAAACCTGCTTACCAAAAACAAGCTCAAACCTGCTCACTCAAAAAACAAACTCAGATCTGCATAACAAATAACAAAACTACAGATTCAACCACAAACCAACTCCCAAACCTGTTTGGGCCAAAAACTGCATAAACTGCAAACATAGTCTAGCTATCATCAACACAAAAATCACAAGCTTCATCAACCATAAAAAAACAGTTCAAACAATATAGTTCCAGAAACACCTTCATCATCAACAATAACAACATGAGTTAGTTCTCAAAATAATATCATCATCAAACAATCAGTAGCCAAAAGAAAGGAAGAAGATCGAGAAGCAAACGAGTTTCAGAACACATTTTCATCATTAACAAAGAAACAACCAACGAATCATCAAGCCATCAATAATAAACAACAGTTTCAGATTTCAGATTCATCATCATCAAACACTCAGAGGAAGAGAATCAACAAAAGCAAACAACAATAATTCTCAGAATAATCTCATCATCAAACGTTCAAAAAGAAGTCAAAGAAATAGAGATACCAGAAGCCAAAGCCATCATCATTTCTCCTCCCTCTGCCTAGCCTCTTGGGAGCGCCACCGGCCAGCTCACCCTCCCTGTCTCACTTTTCAGAAGAAAAATGCTCAAGGTAAACATTTTCTCAACCACTTTCACTACATGTAAACATCATAACAACCATAGATTAAAACATGCAAGGGCAAAACGATAACATAACTGTGAAACCCTAAAAGGAAGGTTAACAATTTGTACCGTTCATTCAAGATTCTGGACCGTCGTGAAGAGAGCAGAAAGTGAGATAGGGCGGCGCTCCGGTGACTTAAGGACTTAAGAGTATCAACCGCTTCGCATGAGAGAAATGAGAGAAACGGAGAAGAGATGAGAGAAGCGGCGCCGCTGAGGCCAAAATTACAAACCCTAATCAAATGAGAAAACCCTAAACATTGTACAACCCCAGCTGGGCCTTTTCCCCAAACAAAACCAAGCCCAAATACTGGCTAGCGCATACCCCCCCTCCTTTTCCATTCAGTTTCTTTTTGTTTTTTGTTATTCTATACCATTTTGGGTCAAATACTAATCCTAGGCTCATCATCTTCAATTTTTTTTTTAATTTTTTAAACTAATACTTTATTCTATTTTCATTATAAATAATTTTATTTTTTTTGTTTTTGTTAATAATTACTTTAATTTTCTTAATATAGTTTTAATTTTCTTTATTAAATTAAGAATTACAAATGTAATAAGATTTTTATTTAATTAATTTTGTTTTCATTTAATAAAATACAAGATGATAAATTTTCTTTCTTTTAAAACTTTTCCTTTACATAATTCATAAAAAAATACATAAAATAATAATAATATCTTAATCTTTATTAGGTTAAATTTTATCTGTTCATTTGTAAATAAATACTTGCATCTCATAGTATTTTTGATTCTCATTATTTATTGTTATAATCTTGCATTGAATTGTGACAGTTCGATTTGGTTGTAACACATAATACTTGGACATTATTATTCTGATAAGACTCATCTCCATTTGTAAATAATTGTACCCCCATCCTCGGATACTCATCTGTAATAACTTAGACTTTAAATTCCCGCAATTTATTGCTTTCAATATACTGTATAGTAATTAGGGTTTGTATGGCAAGATTCGAAATAAATCGCTAGATGACCTAATCCAAGAATAAATGCATGAAAATCAATACACAATTCACACTTGCACCTCTAGGGTAACCTCGCTTGTTGCCTCGGAAAATGCAATCATGTCCCTCGAGTATGAGACACTCTAGAAAATGCCCCTTCGATAAACAAAGATCATAGTCTCTCGATGATCCTCGATGTTGCCTTTGATAAAACGATCTCGTCCCTTACAAAATTGCTAGAGCGTCTCATAAGTTGCTTTCAATGATTGTATACGATGACCCGCGCCTGTCCCGTTTAACATCCTAATACATGGTTGATCACCAAATGCAATGGTGAAACAACACTGTCAAAAGGGTTAAAAACATAAGAAAGATCTTTGAGTAAAATAGGGTAGACAACTCTTAGTTACTTGATCAAAAATCTTGCAAAACATCCTTGCCATTTTCAAACACACTTCACGATACAACTTCAAAACAATTTCAAAACAACTTTCAAAATATTGAAATATCTTTTCAAAAAGACACACACCTTTGTATATATTCAAACAAGAATCATTACGAAGGTTGCCTAGACAAGGCCTCTTTTTCAAAGCATTTTCAAAACCACACACACAAAGCACCATTTTAAACAATTGAAAAGTAAAGGCAAGTGATCTAAAACAAGTAACTAAGAGCCCATGGAAAACTATGGATGAAAAGGGTGCTAGCACCTTCCCTTTTTATAATCTACCCCCCGAACCCAAGAAAACATCTCAAAGGTCTTTCCTGTGCTTTTTGACCTTTCCTTTAGATAAAATAAAAAGTCGGTGGCGACTCTTGCTAAACCGAACAAGTGCGAAAACAAACGCAAAATCCCAAGTCAGTTCTCCCACCGTATCACAGGGTTCAATGCATTCAAGTTGGATGGTTAACAGCGGCTCAACTGGATTTGGCATCGTGAATTAAGGAAAAGTAGAAACAGCGCGTGGGTCTAGCATACTTTTGCATAGAAATTTGTCTTCCCAAGGCAGAGGGGTACACGTGGTGTGAATCCTTTGGATAAAGACTTAGAAGCGGTTGTGAGCATTAAATAAGTTCCCATGTGAAACTCTGCACCCTTGCTTAACTATGGATTAGAAGTTCTGCTTCAGCGTAGCATCTCATCTTCTGATCCTCTTATCTTCTGACTCCAGCATGTTCTGAAGGATCCTTCATAACTTCCAGTATACTTACAACACGCTTTGTTACCTTCTTTGTTTTAACCTTGCAAATTCTGACTGGACCTTTGTGAACACTGGCCCAGAAGTTCTGAAATTGTCATATTTCTTAAATACTTAGAAAAATTTCTAAATTTTTAGAATCTGATTCTTCCAAAATAAAAATCTAATTTTTGAAACTCTTGACGAAGCAAACTTCATATTTCAACATGTCTTGATGAAATATAATTTTTGAGATTTGATTTTGATCCAAAGGTCAAAGTTAGACTTCTTAGTATGCAAATGACCATTTTCCCTTGTGAATGGTCTGCTTGGAAAGATTGATAATTCAAGGCCTGGAGACTTGATGAAAACACACTTGAGGATCCAGGGTGATTCTTTGAGAAATGAGAGGGCAAATTTTGGGATGCAACATAAGGTATATTTTCTGATCTCCATTTTTTTAATTCACTCTTTTTCAACTATGTAACTGACTTAAGCGTTGGAGTGTTAATCTTATAAGTTCACCTCTCGCCACCATACCAGAGGTTAGCACCATAACTCCAAGAGTCCAATATCGTTAATCAACTTCAATTCTGGTTCCTGTACGGAACAAAGGGTATTTTTGTCATTCCATCAAAAGTATCATAATGCCATATATATATATATATATATATATATATATATATATATATATATATATATATTCGTAAGAAAAGCTACTAGATATGTTAAAATAGATTGATTTATCAAAATAAAAATGAATGATGGTTAAAATGAAAGAAGATGTCAACCTTTCATTATACATGATAGAGTGAGTTTTTCAACCTTATACATCTAGATGATATGCCCCGTCTTGTGTTAGATAAGTCAATGGTAGGGATGACAAACAAACATGTTTGTCCCGTTTGGATTAGTTCTACAAAATCTTGCAAAAAAATGAGATGGGACAGAGCAATTATAGTTAAAGGTGTGAGGCTAAAATCTTAGTCTGTCCCATAAAAAAATAAATGCGGGGTAGGGCGGGCCTGTAGACACAGTACCTAATGCCTAAAAATGACTAAAAATTGCAAACAATTACATAAATGCTTGTGTCTGCAAAAACCTATAAATAAACAAGACAGGACAGGACATCCAAATTAGAAGGTGCAGATCTAAAACTTTATTTTTCTTAAAAGAAGAATACAAACAAAAAAGAAATACTCAATGGGCGGATCCGTTTTGTCACGCAGTCAATGGCAAGACAAGTTTGTCATCATTAGATGCTAGTGAGATAGACAAGAAAACACACATTACTTAGATAATTCTTATAACTAGCTGGATACAGCTTTCAATTGCAAACATCTTCGTCATGATATTGATAATAAGGACGTAAGAGAGGAGTGTGGATGGTGGGACTGGAAACAATACTTGAGTGTAATAGACCAAAGCATTAGAATTATAACCCCACCTCACTTCACAATCCATATATAAAACAAATAAAGTTGTATGGTTTTATTATAGTCTAATCTTATTAGCAACCCTAGAAGCATAGTTATGGGAATCACTTTATCTAATTTTCTTTTGAATATATAAGAACCTCTCAATTAGTTGTAAACATGTTTTACCCACGATGGTGGTGGGTTACGATACAGACAGTGCCCAATTTGTAGCTAAAAAGCAATTAATGAGTAATGATGAAGGACCCTCCCTCCCCTCACATGCTCCCAATTTAATGTAACCATAGGAATGGGTGAGATTTTACTATTTTTTTTATGCATATATTTGCTGTTTATTACATGGGATCATGGATCATACAAATTTCAATGTATGGTTTAACGCGGAAGTAAGCATTTAATTATGTTGAAACGGTTGCTTGCTTCCATGTCAATTTCTTATGCTAGCATGAAAGTCAACATAATATGCATAGTTTTGTATCATGTACAAGTTTCTTCTATACCGTTGATTAATAAGTTCTATCATATCTCATTTAATCCCATGATAAAATTTGTTGATTCGATATCAGTTAGAAAAAACCATTAATAAGTTCTATCATATCTCATTTAATCCCATGATAAAATTTGTTGATTCGATATCAGTTAGAAAAAACTGACGTAGAAAAAATAAAAAACATACTCTCAATATAAGGGATATAACATATAAACTCTAAAACATGAGAAAAAAATTAACGATGATTATAAAATGACTATCACATTATAATACTATTTAAAATTTGTTATAATATTTATTTTAAAAAGAATTATCATACTTTATTCGAAAAAGAGTGTACTTTATTTGAAGATAATTTTATATTGTCTTCATTGACAATCATAGTCTCTAGTATATAGATTGAACTCTAGTCTCGATAAGGATAACTTTATGGTTCGACTGAGTTGTGTATACTGTTGTCAAAGTTTGTTCAAGTATACAGTAGCGATAAGTGGTTTTCGTATTGTTTTTTATTGTCGCTTTACTTTGCTTTTTCTTCTGTTTTCATCCGTTTTACTTTCTATTATCATGCTTTACGTTTTCATAGTGTGTTCTTAATGATTTCGGGTTTTATGAGGCATTCCAAGCCGAAAAAAGGGTCGAAAAGAACGAAGCACGAAAAATGGAAAAAGTGAAGTTTCGACATGCAAGTCCAGGGAGCTACTACGACCACCCATAACAGCTGTTACGAGCCAAAGCATCCAAAACCCTAGCCCCCTCTCTTTTGCCATGCGCCCACATGATTCCACGGGCCTGCTACAACTACCCGTAGCGGCTGCTACGGGTCGTAGCAGTCAGGCAAGCTCCCAGATAATTATTTCTTTTTTCGACGCTATATTATGTTGTTTTGGGATTTTTGGACACTTTTAGATTTGATTCTTCTAATGTAATTGACATTGAACCCGAGTGGTTTAGCCACATTAGAATTCCTAATAAAAATTCATAGGTTTTTATGAGTTGGGATCCAATTTTTATCAAAGTTTTAGTTTTCACGTATTTTTATTTTCCGAAGTTTGTACTAAGAGTCTCTATTGGAGCAGTTGGGTCTTAATATATTCAAGTGTTTCATTTATCATTCATGTCCTATTTACCGTTTTCATTATTATTATTATATCAATTTTATTGTTAATCATTTTTCATTTGCGAGAATTGCTTTGATTGAATTAATCCTCACCATGAGTGAGTAGTCCTTTAAAGACTAAGGGTCATGAAACTTATTCTTTGACTATTTGGATAATTCATCATGAATTGATTGTGAGAATCCAATTGCGCTTATTCTAAAACCTGAGTTTTCCATCTAAGTATTTTTATGAAAGTAAAAGAGTTCTCAGTTACTGATCATAGCTCGAAAGAATATGTGTCAGTACCCGATAACATGTTTATAAACAATCAAGTTTGATAACACGAAAGTTCTCAACCAAGATTGAGAATTGATCCATCTTCATAGTTGCACTCAAATAAAGGATATTTTAACGAAAAATTCAGACGCGTGAAAGAGATGAATTATTCTCCATAGATAAAATAATATGTTGGCAAAAGCATGTATTGTCGACAATAATCTATTTTTCCATAAATCGTACTGAAATTTTCGTAATAGAAGTGACTTGGATTATATGATAACTTCATAATAAGAATCATGACCATAAAGTCATGTTTGTCTCAATTAATTTTAAGTGATTATTTTTTAAGTTGTTTTTCACTTAAGTTCTTTTTCACTTAAGTTCTTTTTCACTTAAGTTCTTTTTCACTTAAGTTCCTAAAATCTAAATTTTTGGTCACTCTAGATTTACATCGATAGAATAAAACTCAGTACTCAACCATTGGTTCTTGAGGTTCGATAACTTTTTACCACTCCACATTATCCGTACACTTGTGATCTGTCAAGTAGTCGAAGAAATGCATGTTGTAGGTGAAGCTTGTTCTAACATAAAGTTGTATAAGTTAGCTTGTACACTTTTATTATGTAGTAGATATGAATGTCATGTATGTATGTATGTCTGTTATCATCATACATAACATACATATCTAGTAGTGTATAAATATGCTGCTCTCTCAGGTTGTTGAGAGAGGTTGGCTATTGTTATTCACTTGTAATCACTTAGCCCTAATTGAGAAAGTGAATAGAAAACAATTATAACCAACTATGTTTTTCTCTTTTCTCTCTCATCGTGAATTGAACGGGTTCTTATGTTTGTTCAAAAGATTCTCACTTTCTCTCTAATTTACCTCATTGGAAACGTCGATTGTTACAACAAACTGGTGCAGTGAGCATGGATCATGATGAAGTCAAAGAAGTATGAGACTGGGAAATTCACCAGAGTGAATGATTTCAGATTATGGCTTTTAAAGATGCAAGCTCGTTTAGTTCACTAGGGTTTGTTAGAGCACTGAAAGAATCAGACAGGGTGGATGATGCCCTAACAGTGCCATCATATTGAGCCATGGTGATAAGGTCCCTGGAAAGTATCGAAGGATAAAACCATAATAAGTGTGTGGTTTAAACTTGAAGGTCTTTAAATGACCAAGTTCTTTGTCAATCGTCACTACCTAAAGCAAGTTTTGTATTCATTCAAGATGAGTGAAGACAAAATCTTGATGGAGCAGTTGGATATGTTTGACAAATTAATTCTTGATCTAGAGAATATTGATGTTATCATCGGTGATGAATATCAAGTGTTACTGCTATTGTGTGTGTTCCCTAAATCTCATGCTGATTTCAAAGAAACTCTCTTGTATGGAAGATAGCCCATGACCTTTGAAGAAGTTCAATCAACTGTGTACTCTAAGGATCTGAGCAAACCAAAAGACCACAGACCATCATTTAGGGATAAAGCATTGTTTGTTAAGGCAAAACTCTAAAAGAAAGATGGCAGGTTTGAGAATAAGAAGAGTAAAATTCAGCAGAAGTCTTATGGTGGTGATGCTCTTCCAATCAGGTGCTATTATTGTAAGAAGGAGGGCCACCCAAGAAAGGTTTGCTCTGAACATATGAATAATTATGGAAGTAAGGATAATGGAAACACATCCATTGTGTAAGACAATTATGGTTTATATGATGTTCTCGTAGTTTCAAGTGCAACTCTAGCAATGAGTGGATTATGGATTCAGGTTGTACTTGACACATGACTCCAAACAAAGAAATGTTTATGGAATTATGTGATCAATATGGTGGATTAGTGTTAATGTAAAATAATAAAGCCTGTAAAATTATAGGTATTGGATCTGTGAGATTCAAGCTCTATGATTAGTCCATAAAGTTGTTGACAGGTGTTAGGTATGTACCTGTTCTTAAGAGAAATTTGATTTCTCTTGGTGAATTCGACGAGAAAGGATATATTTTCAAAGGAGAGCAAGATATACTGAAAGTCATAAAAGGGTTGAAGGATGTCTTGAGAGGAATAAATAAGTAAGGCTTGTATATCCTAGAATTTTAGCTTGTAAGTGATTCAATAGATTTTGCATCCATGAAACCTGTGTCGAAGACAGAACTATGGCACGTGGTCGAATTTGGGGAACATAATCTACTAGGTGGTGACAAGGTCGAAAAAGCTGGAGTTTTGTGAACCATGTGTAATTTAAAAATCTTGTAGAGTAAATTTCAATAAATGAAAACAAATAACATTGATTACATTCATGTTGATCTTTGGGGGACTGCAAGAAGTCCTTCACACTCAGGTGCAAGGTACTTCCTATCCATAGTTGATGCTTATCCAAGAAAGTTGTAGGTATTAATTCAGAAGACTAAGGATGAAACTTTTAAAAATTTCAAAAGTTGTAAGACTTTGGTCAAAAATCAAATTGGCATAAAGGTCAAGAGGTTGGGTGTAACACCCCAAAAATCTAGATTAATTATTTAATTAATTTAGTATGAATATCGATGATTATTGATGAATATATGAGTTATGACAAATAAGTCGATGCGGTGTATTTGTATGAGTTTATAGATTTTATGATGTGATATTATGTGATGTGATATGATGCATTGGTTGATGATGATATGTCTTAGAAATTATAGAAGTCGGGGTGTTAATGTATGACCGAAACCATAGAACTATGGGGGTGTGGTGAGAGGACTAGTAATCATTTTATTATTATAATGGATACAAGTTATTTATAATATTAGTAATTAAATAAATAATTAAAAATAAGAAGGGCAAGGTGAGACTATTGATTTAGGGGTCTAAATTGAGTTATTAGAAAATAAGAAGTGAGAACACGAGGAATAGAGGTCATTATTCCCAATGTATTGTAGAATTGAGGAGCAGAAGAGAAGAGGAAGAACATAGGGCTAAAGGGAAGACTCCATTTGAGCAGGGAAGAGAACTCAAAACCTAAGTTAAAAGTGGGGTTCTGACACTATAAGGGTTGTACGATGATGGGTTATGGTAGGGTTAGGTTATGTAATTGTATAATCTGCTTTGTGTGAATTGTGATGTGTATGTGTGATGATTGATGATGGTGATTTGGTGTGATAAACCTTGATCTTGATGATATAAAATGATCCCAAATTGATGGCTTTGAATTATGCATGTTCAGTTGAATGGTTGTTTATGTTTCATGATGAAAATTAGTGTTTTGGAGTTTTGAAAAGGTAAAAATTGCAGTCTGTAAACTGCATAATTTTTGGAAAAATAGCAGTGGTAAACGGTTACCACCTGGGGGCAACCGGTTACCGCGTGCAAAAATCAGATTCTTGGGAAAAATTGTGAGGGGGTAACTGGTTACCATAAGTGGGTAACCGGGTACCCAAAGCCTTGACAAAATGGGTGTTTTTTGAAAAATAGCAGTAACCGGTTAAGCACCGGGGGGCAACTGGTTACCATTAGAAGTTTTGTTTTATACTGAGACAGAATGGCCAAATTTTTGAAAAACTTGAAAAACTCATATCTTTTTACTCGGATATCCATTTGACGCACCGTTCAAACCTATGAAAAGATAAAAATATTTTCTACTCAATAAAAATGATTTGAAAACAACATGAGATGGTTTTATGAATTTTGTTTCGTTCCGATATTGTGTTGTTACTGTAAAGTTATGAATGTGACAATTAATATGAAGAGATTTCATGACGTGGTGATGTGGGACGATGTATAAACAATGATGTGTGATTAACGAGTTGTATTGTCTTGTGTTGGTTTGGTTTGTTAATGTTTTTCGTGTCGTTGCATTTGTTGTCATAACATGTTAGTGTTGCATGCATATACATAAGTGATGGTGTAGCCTTAATGGCAAGTGTTGATGTAGCCTTAATGGCAAGTGACGGTGTAACCTTAATGGCAAGTGACGGTGCATCCTAAATGGCAAAGGGACGTTGTTATGGTACCACATGCATGTAATTAGGGAAGTTGGTTTCATTTCATTATGGCGTTGTTGTTGAAGAGATAAGATCTATTATTTGTTGGGTGTGATTGTTGAAATAATGTTGTGTATTTGGTGTTGATGCATGAAGTATAAAATCATGATTATGTATGTCATGATTTATCTATTTATTATCATACATTCATTATATTATTATGATATATCACCCCTTATATTTCAATGTTTCCTCTGCGTGGGTAACACGTGGGTGACAAAGACTAGATAGCTTAAGGTATGGAGTTGCGCCTTGTATTGCATAGATAGAGTCGGGTCTTGCTCTGATATGTAACACAGTGGATGAACGCTCATTTTATTTAATTGATTTTTTCTTTGAAGAATATTTTGGGAGCTTTGTAAACTCTCTTTTAATTGATGATGTTGGAATTAAATTATGAATTATTTTCTGTTGCGTTAATGAAGTCAAGATATTGAGAACTATAATGATGATGTTGTTGGTTCATCCGAAATATGTGTTATGTGTCAAATTATTAAATATTGAGCAAATTGCATGATGATGAATGATGTGACATCCTGTTTTGATGAAAAAAATTAATTTACTCTGATTTATTTAATTATACGATGGGGAAAATCAGGGTGTTACAATTGTTATCAAAGCAGGTTGGTCCGTCCGACCAAGTTGTCTAATGTTGTTTGTTCCTTAGTACGCGACAAGTGTGTGAAATATTGTTGGTGCTTGAATGCTTTTAGAATCACTTGTTTGTAGGAGTGAAATTGAAACAAGTGGAGGAGAAGCTTTTTCTTCTCCGAGATGGTACTGGTGTGAACAGTTGGTTTAATATGTCTTGAAGTGCATGAGAGCAGACGTTAGTGTTGCTGTGTTGTTTTTCCAATTTTAAAGGAAGCACGGATTCAAGATTTACTCCTAGCAGTCAGGTCAGAGTATCCTTGAGTGATAATGATCAGGTACTTACATTGTTCGCATCTCTAGGAATGGAGGGCGATGTTATGACTAATGATGTACATGTTGTGTGTTGGTCTTAATGTTTTTCTTGGGATGATTGTAATTTATCGTTAAAGCGAAATGTTGGATTGACTTAATATTATCCTTGGAGTGAAATGTCTGAAGTGAAACCAAGTGATTACGAATTAATTTGATGAGTCGATAAATATTCTTATGTCAGAAGATATCTGTTAAGAAAAGTAGGATGACTTTTAGAAGGTGAAGCTCAAACGGTTGGAATGTTTCAGCACTGCCGGTTGATTGTGAAGTTGTCAATGTTGAGTTAGCATGTGTGTGATGTCAATGTTTTAAATGATGATAGAGTGATGAATTAATGTAAATTTTATGTTGGAATCACATATGTGAAATCTTGTTGATATTGTTGGAGGGTTGTGGATCGCGAGTCAGAGACGGAACTCGAAGATATTAGTAGCCTTGTGAAAAAAGTTGGAATTTTGATGTTTTGGAAACTGAATTTTGAAGAAAGTAATGCGTCTCTTGAGTTATAAGAAGAATGAGGTTTCAGATATATGTTGGAATGGATTCTGTACACAGAAAATGACAAAAGAATAGCTTTTGTTCCGCCGGTACTCGGTTACCATATATGGGTACCCGAGTACCCTGTGATGAAAATCAGCAGAACTTCAAAAAATTTTAACTTGAGTTCCGGACGTCCAATTTGAGTTCTGTTTGAAGTGTTAGAAAGATAATGTGATTAACTTTGTTTTAAAAATGGTTCCAGAACTTGGAAGTAATTTATTTTTCACGTAATGTTGTTGGAGGAGAGGTGAAGTTTGATGTTGATCTCGTACTTGATACCAGACTTGTTCCTATGGCATACAAGATGTCAGTTCAAAAGATGGGAGAATTGGAGAAGTCATTAGAAGATGTATGGATAAATAGATTTGTAAAACTGAATATATCATTTCGGGAGCATTGATGTCATTATTTAAGGAAAAATAAAGTCGTATGAAACTATATGTGGATTACTGATAAATGATTAAATAGTGGTTGGGGTTACATATCCACTTCAGATGATTGACGAATGGATGGACCAACTGGTAGGAGAGTATGTTCTCAGTATAATCGAATTGGAGTCAGATTATATTCAGATACAGATGAAGAGTGAGGGTAGTTAGAGGACAGCTTTTAGAAATCGATGAAGTTATTTTGAATAATTGAATCAGTTTGTTGCGGTGTTTCTTGAGGGCATTTTGGTTTAGTATGAGTTAGAAAAAGGAAATGTTGAATGTCGTGACTCGAATTACGGTGTCGAAAGGGAAGTTAACATATGTTAGGATGTCAGGATGTAGATCATGAATTGAAGAGGTGAATTTTCCTGAACATGCTATTTCGAATGAAGATATTTGTGGAATTTATTCAAAGTAAATAGAGGTTTACTCCATGTCAAAGCGCAACAAGTTTTCTTGAGCAGTGAATATCTTTTTTCACAGTCGGTAAAGTTTTTGCTAAGGTAGTATATTGCAAGCTTTTTTCGACCAGACTCGTCATGTTGCCCCAATACACACCCCATTGAATTCTCTAGCACTGTTAGGTACATGATTAAAGGTCTTCCTTTAAATGGTGGCATCAGAATCAGAGGTTCTTATAGGTACTCCTTAATTTTATCAAAGGCTATTTGACATTTTTCATTTCATTTTACTACTTGATCTTTCTTCAGCGGCTTGAAGATTGGCTCACAGGTAGCAGTCAAATGAGAAATGAATCGGGAAATATAATTCAGTCGTCCTAAGAAACCTCTGACCTCTTTCTCAGTACAGGGAGACGGAATTTCCTGGATGGCTTTAACTTTTACGAGATCAACATCAATACCTTTACCAATGACGACGAAACCTAGGAGTTTTCCAGACCTCACCCCAAAGGTGCATTTATTCAGATTTAGCCTTAACTTGTATTTCTTCAGCCTTTCAAACAATTTATACAAATGATCAAGATATTCTTCTTTAGTCTGTGACCATCATATCATGTCTTCGACGTAGACTTCTATCTCATGATGAATCATGTTGTAATATGGTGGGAGAACTGACTTTACTCGTTTTGTTTTTTATCGAAAATGTTGCGGTTAGCAAGAGTCGCCACTGACTTTTCTTTTATCCAATAAAGGAAAGGGTGAGAAGAACAGGAAAGACCTTTCGAGAATTTTTATGAGTAAGAGGGGTAGGTTATGAAAAGGGAAGGTGTTAGCACCATTTTCATCCTTAATTATCTACGGGATCTTAGTTGCTAGCTCGCTTTAAAAATGCTTTTTGTGTAAGTTTATTTTAAAAATATTTTGAAAAGATGCCTTAGTGCGGCAAACTTTTTAATGATTCTTATATCGTTGAGAATGCATACAAAGTGTTTTGTCTTTGAAAATATTTATAAAAGAGAGTGTATGTGTGAGAAATTGTTTTGTTTTATGAGCAAGAAACTATAAGCTATCTACCTACTCAAAAGATCTTTGTTCTTTTCCTCTTTTCCTTTAGATAGTGTTATCCTACCATTAGTTAGTAGGTAGCCCTATCATTGGATGTTTTGAGGGATAGGAGCGGGTCATCGTACAATCATGAAAGCAACTCGTAAGACACTTTACAATTACCCTAAGGTACTAAGATCATTTATCGAGGCAACATCGAAGGGTCATCGAGGAACTATGATCTTTTAACCAAAAGGTCTTTGCTAAAACTTCTCACGTTCGAGAGACATGACTATTGTTTTCCGAAGGAAACAAGTGGGGGTACCTTAAAGGTGTGCGTGTGTGAAGTGTGTTGTGTTTTAGTTATCTTTATCTTGGATGTTAGGTTTTCTACCATTTTCTTTTAAGTCTTATCATACAATCTTATTAAGCTAACAGCTAAATATATACATGCATTCATACAGTAGTGCAGAGAATAAAAATGTGGAAGTTAAATCTACGCTATTATAAAGCTTCAGGGATGGGGAAATACAGACCATAAATGGGGGGAATGTAAAAGAGACCTAATTGTAAAATTATTACATTCCTCTGTACAGTTATAATAATTCATGCTAATGCGGAAAAAAATTAAACAAACGCATGGAGAATGGAAAAGGGAAAGATATAAAACCCTAAAAATAATCTAAGTGTTTTAGAAGAAAAGTATTTTTGATGTTTTCTTTTAGAAAAATAATTCATGATAATTAAAGCCTAAGTCTAATTAAATTTTAATTAATAAAATAAACTTAAAGTGATTAAATAATTATTTAAAATTAACAAAAATTAATTTAATTAATAAAACTTAAATCTAATGTTTTTGTGATTTTTTGTGATTTTTTTGTTTTTTTTTATTAAATAATAAATGGTTAAAAAATTAAACTAAAAAAAACAAACAAAAAAAATGATTTAATCGGCCTGAATTGTAGAAAGGAAATAGGGGAGTGTGGATTTGAAATTGTTAGGCACAAAACAAATAAGCCCAGATACCACACTTTATTCAGTGCAACTGGATCCATACGTGCCATGGTGTGCCTGCTGATCCAGAGGCATTGGATTTGAAGCTTTGAGATCTGATGGACCAACCATGAAGTGTACCATGCGTGCGCTTAGATTTGCATACACTGGATCTATAAAAAAAGTTAGAAAAGTAAAAATTGCTCCCTGTCTGGGTCGAACCCAGGACCTGGCAGAGGGGTGTCTTAAGAGCGCGCATGCTACCACTGGGTTGTGTTGTTCATTCGTTACATTAATCAAACAAGAAAAATATAATATAAAATGCAACTAGTTCCATATCAGCAAACACGCGCGCGCTCAAGTGGGCCAATGTTATTTGAACAAACCATTTAGAATGCTGCTACAAGCCACACGATTCTCAAGCGAGTCTAACCACCTCTCACGGTGGTCAAATCCTTCTTCTCCGATGGCCCTTAATTCTCAAAAACCTGTAAAATCCATCAAAATGAATAAAAGAAAAATGTAGATCTGCTATATTGAACCATGCGAGTTCAATGGTGAGATCGGTTTCATCTAATGTGGCATGTATTACTGAGTGTGAAAGTTCACACGCTCTTTGCCCTAGCCATGGTATAATTGGATTCCTGCGTTAAAGCTCATAGCTAAAGGTCCTAAACCACCCCAAACACAATTATGAACTTGTATACATGCATCAAATGGATTAATAACGCGTGAATTAAGAGTTACAATTTAAATATTTTACCAACTCCGGTGCAACTCAGTTGGCCTGTTCTGATTGTGTCTTGGCTTGGAAAAGGGTTCGAATGGGCTCCTGGAAGTCTCAGGAGGATGATTGGATCAATGGTTTTGAGTGAGAGAGTCTTAAACTTAGGTTATGAGTTTTGCAGCTTCTTTGATTTTTTTTGAAATTTTGAGTTCTCTCTTAGGCAGTATGTTTCGTGTCTTTTGATCTGCTCTTGTTCTCTTTATATAAAGGAATGAATGAGCAAGGGAATATGGAAAGATATCAAATCCATTAATCCATAATAAATTTGTTGTACCCCAAAATTTGTCCTCTCTTTTCTCAAAACATTTCTCACAAAGATCTTCAAAAGTTCAAGCTTGCATAAGTATTGACTAGGTCAAGCCATCTCCTCCACACTGATACCTCAAATTAGGGATTAAGTTTGAACAAGGACAATTGGAATACAAATACTTCAAATGACTTTCATGGATCATTATGGAGCCTCAAGATTGCTCTATCAAGTTCCAAGTCTTAGATCACAAAATTGCCCAGTCAATTGATCAAATGACGTAAAATCAATTGTATTAGGTAAAAAGTCAACTATGGTAAACCTACAGTAAAACTTCAAGATTTTGGACCAATATCAACATTTTGAAGTCATGTGTATCAATTGATCAAGTTTGGATCACAATTCCCCAAGAAAATTGTCCAAATCACCAAAAGGGCAAAATGGTCAAAATTAGGGTTTTGATTGTATTTGATTGATCAAGGGTTTTTGACCTAATACATGATATAATGGTTTGAAGAAAAATCTCAATGATTTAAATACAAAATATCAAACTAATTTCATGGCTCAAGACATTTCTCAAGATCATTTGATTGATAGTTGAAATTTAGTCAACTGATGAAAAGTCAACTAATACACCAAAAGTCAAACTTTGACTTTTTGATCAATATTGAGTTCCAAAGATCACATTTCATCAAGACATTCAAAAACATGAAACTTGGTCATCAAGAAATCAAGAAAGTCAAAAGTCATTTTGAAAAGTCAAAGTTTTCAAGACTTAGAAAATTTTCTAAGAGTTTTAAGTCTTACTTTTTCATGACTTCATGCCAACTTTTCAGAAAGATGCAAGATGATTCAAAGAAAATTTTAAACATGAAATTTGTAGATATTTAGAGATATACAACTTCTCTTTACTGATAAATCTCTATAAGTGCTTAAATTTTGAGTTATGAATTCACAAAGTCATGCACTTTGTATAAAAACACAGAGAAAATTTGACCTAGTTAGGTAGATTTTTGGTACCAACTTCATGGAAATTTTTCACATAGTTACAATTGTATTATTTAAAATTTAAAACATGAAGGTTGAAGAGAATGTTCCAATCTTTCTAAAATGTCCAAGAACTCAATGATATCATTCTTGAGCTAGGAGAATCGAAGTGATGAAGTTAGGGTTTCAAACTTAAATTACAAGTCAAATTTGTGATGAACACTTGATCAAATCTCAAACCATGCTGCACCAATATTGCTTTGCAGGCTTCTAACTTGCTAATCACTCTATAATTTAATGTTTACACAAATGTTAGAGCATTGATCCAAGCATTTGAACTGTTGTCCAAGAGATTCATCCATTTTTGGCACAAAGTAACATTGTTATTCTTGTAAAGTGACTTTAATTACAAAGTCCACTCTCCTTGATCTTTGCACTTGTTCCTTCTGCACACACTCCATCTACAAGCCAGAAGCAACATTTCTAAAGCTTCTAAACACTCTAGATAGCCTTGTACCATGTCTTGGAAAGATGTTTCTCAACTTTGCTTCAAAATCAAGTAACCTAGCCATTACATGTGATTCTTTGAATCTGATTGTTTGAACATCCAAAACCTCTTGCCTATAAATAGAAGAATTATTTGTAAGCCATAACACGAACACACAAGTCCTCGAGCATCCCAAAACTCTCATAAACCTAAATTATATACAATCTGCCATTGTTGTGCAGAATTTGGCTAAAAACTTCCATCTTCAAATCTACTTGTGCGTTTCTTGGCCAAACCATTTCAAAAGCTTCCTTACCTCAAATATAAGCCATCCCAATACCTGTTACACTTCTGTAAAACCTCCATCACCATCTTCCATTTTCAAATATAGAGGTCTACACTTGGACTTCTCTAGAACAGTTCAAGCACTCTCAGCTTAAAGCAACTATTGGAATAGCTTCCTGGAGGTTCAAGGAAGCTAACCAGATCATTAAAACACCTTGAAGTGAGCTCTAACTCAAAACACGATTTTCAGTTTTGAGGTAAGTTTTTTGATTCTCAATCTCTTCATATAGGCATTGTTAGCTTTCCATTTTCAAAGATAAAATGTAGACATCATTTCCATGAAGCTGACCATGTCCTTAGAATTCATTTATATTGCTTGAGTAGTGAGAATTTTAAGCTTGAACTTTCTGAAAAAATTAGGTTAGATTTGGTACCATTCAAAATTTGTGCTCATCTTTTAGCCATTATTTAAGTTATTTACATTTCTAGAATCGTGGTGAAATTTCTAACAAGTTTAATGTTCATACTTTTAAGAATGGTTGAGAAATGAATGAGTTGCAGAGGCTCTGGCTGGCGCGAGGAAGAAGATGAAGTTTATCATTAGTACTGGTTTTGTAATATATATTTATGGTTTGATATAAGACACTAGATGTATAGTCACCTCAGTGGTAGTGAGCGCGCGTGTTATTACCAAGAGCCTGGGTTCGAGCTCCAGCGTTGCCCTTTTCTCTAACATTTTATTTGTTTTCTTTTTTTTGTTACAGCGCACGCCTGGGCCTAAGATCATTGGACCTTGCCTTTTTACTCAACAACACCTCTCCTTCACTTATAACACGCAGTCCAACATTTTATTTTATTTTCTTTCTGATTACAAAAAAAACCATAATGGGCCCAACACTAAAATAAATCTGCATTTTTCTACTAAACCACCCAATTCAATTTTACACCCTCCTGGCTTTTATTTTATTTTTCTATTTTATTTTATTTTCTTTATTTTTACTATTTTTAATATTATTATCATCATTATTTGTATTAATAAAAAAGCCCAAAAAATATATATCTTTATTTATTATTTATATATTAATATACTTGTATTTTATTTCTTTTAGGACAAAAGATTAAAAATATTTTCGGAACAAATTTAATTTCTTTTTCTAATTAAAATAATATTAGATTTAGATTTATTTTTTTTATTTTTTTTAATTTCCTTTATACTTAAAATTAATTTATAACTTAGGATTTTTAATTAATTAACCTTTTTATACTAGTTTAATTAAGATAAAACCAATTTATAAAAACCTTAAAAAATTGCTTTCTTGATTAATTCAATTTCTTTTCTCAAAATAACTTAGGTTTAATTTTCTTGAATTAACTTAGACTAATTAGTTATTTTTCCTTTTAATTAAGTTAAACCCTCTTTAAAAAACTCAAACTCAAACAATTTCATTTTTCCTTTTGTATTGCCTTTACATTCTTGTACATATATTTGACATCAATCAATATGGTTGTAATAGTAATTATGTGTAATTTCTCTTGTCTCCCCATTTGTAAATTTGTACCCCCATCCCCAAATGATGTGATAACATAGAATTTTATATTTCCGCAATTTATCACTTTCAATATAAATGTTAGTAATTAGGGTTTGTATGACAAGACGTAAATTACACATAGCAAAACCTAATGCAAGATAAAATACTTGAAATCAAAACACTTTGCACACTTGCACCTCTAGGGTTAACTTCACTTGTTGCCTTGAGAATAAGTAGTCATGTCCCTCAAACGTGGGATACTTTAACAAAGACAATCAAATACAAGATCGTAGTCCCTCGATTACCCTTCAATGTTGCCTTCGATAAACGATCTTAGACCCTTACGACAAATTGCTAAGGTATCCTACTATGTTGCTTTCTATAACTATACGATGATCCACGTCTGTCCCTTCATATCTAATGAAAAGGCTTCTTATCAATCAATGATAATATAGCAATATCTAAAGGAGGAGGAAAAGAACTAAGACTTTTTGAGTAGGTAGAACATTTTTAGTTGCTTTCTCACAACCATCTTCAAAAACATCTTCCACACACACTAAACACTTTCGAATGAAATATTTTCAAAAGTCAACACTTTTTATGCATTCTTATAGAGACGGGAATCATTACAAAGTTCGCCTAAACGAAGGCACTTTCAGAAATACTTTCAAACCATCACAAAACACATTTCAAACAAAACATTTCAAAGTGAGCTAGCAACTAAGAGCCCGTAGATAACTACAGATGAAAAAGGTGTTAACCCCTTCCCTTTTCATAACCTACCCCTTGAACTCAAGAATAATCTCAAGAGGTATTTCCTGTTCTTTTAACGCTTTCCTTTATTGGATAAAAGAAAAGTCGATGGCGACTCTTTCTATCCACAACAATTGCGATAAAACGAAAAACACCCGAGTCAGTTCTCCCACCGTATAACAGAACTTGCGACTCTATTGGGGAATGTAAAGTGGGGTTACCTTAGAGACTATATCACCTTTAAATGATTTAATTGTTTGACTTGTTTGCTTAATATTTTGGGTCCTTATTTGGGTTTTGTATTGATCCTCTACCCGGATCTGGGAACATTATTAGGTAAGTAGCAAAGATTGTGGAGACTGTACGGCGTAGACCGATATGGTTCAAGCAATAGATGCGTTAGTGGGACACATTTATGGGTATCGGTATCCTTTATGTTAAATCAAGGAGAATACGGGGCCGCTGTGTGATGTCATGAAGCACTAACTGACCTTATAACCTTTAATTGAACAATTTGGCCATTAGGAAGCAGTGAGATAGCTGGTTTTGGTGGAAAGCTGAAAATTGGTTGATACTCGATACTACGCTCATTGATATCGAACTTTTGGGATATTTCGGTCGTAAGAAAAGATTGATTGTGCCGAGACAATGCCCAATGAAGAAAGATCAATGATATTGAGATTCCCTAGAACCCGATTACTTTCTAGGACAGGTTGAACCAACTAAACTTCAAGAGGGTACTTACCTATGAAACCTCATGCAAGCCTAAACATAAGGACTTGTTTTCTTTGTTTGTATATGTTTATTTGTACATAACATCATGGCATCATTTCATAGCATTTGCACTACCCTATGGAACGAGCGGCTAGAGTTGGGGATCAAGTCACTAATCAGCCTCCGGTAGGACAAGAAATTGGCTTGATCGAGAGAAGAACTTTCAAAATTGATTCTACATCGCGAGTCCAACAACAACATCGCCAACAACGATAGGGTAGTCAGCGTAAGCAAGATACGCCCAAAAGGAAATTTACCGAGATCAACATGTCTTTGGCTTAAGCGTTGCATTACATGTTGGAGGCCAAGCTGGTTACATTGAGTGAGCCTCCTCAAAAACCTATTACTGCTTATCCCCGTTACAATCATGAAGAAAGGTGTGTGTACCACTCCAAGAGTCCTGGACACGACACTAACCATTGTTGGGCATTGAAAAACAAGATTCAAGACCTGATTGACAAAGGAGTTTTGGAATTTACAAAAGATGGTCAACTAGAATTTTTCTGTCATCCTTCAAAGGCACGTCATCTGAAGTGACAAAATTTAGGCGGAGAAATTTTTTTTCATTTGAATTTTCAGTTGTAATTTCTTTGTTTGCTTAAACACTTATCTTTAAGTCATACTTTGTTTTCTCTCATTAATTCATTTCATATGTTTATCTTGAGTTAATCCATTCGTTTTCACTATACTGAAATCATGCTTTTACCTCGTTTTGTATGATATTCAACTCTTGGTTACAAGATGTAAGCCTTTAAAAGGGAGGATGACGAAAATAATACCATAATATCATACAGTATGCTTTTGGATAGATTTTGCTGACGATGTACGTGCGTTGTTTTAAACCCTAAATAGTGGAGTTATAAGGAAGACAATTCCTAGTCAACCCCTTTGAGCCTAAGAAGTAGGAGTTTTATTTTTCGCACAAACTGAAACCTTTGATCATAACCTGGGGTAGGGTAGTTTCTCAGTTAATCCAAAGGCGCACTCAGTCACAAGTTGTCATTTCATAATGAAAATATCCTTCTGAATCAAAAGATGGTGTTGGTTCCCCATGAAATAGGCAGTCTTTACATCTCAAAAAGTAAAGCCCATTAGGTCAAAACCTATGAAGGAGACTTAAGAAATAAACCGGGGCATCCCGCTGACTGTAATCTTTAAACAAGAGCAGTCAGGAAAAATTAGGGATAGTAAATGAAAAACAAGAGGTCGCTACAAATCCTCGAGATAGTTTTTTGTAAATCAATTATATTCTCCTCTAAAATAGTTTTTTTTTATTATTCTCTCGCAAACAAAATATCAAAAATATTATTTTGCCAATTAATTTTACTTTAATAGTTTGTTTTAGTTTAATTAACTGTTTATTTTTAAATTCGATTTGGTTTATTGATTGTTTATTTAGACTTTTAATCGTATTGACGATTCGATCCATTCCCATTTGTAAATTTGTATTCCCCATTACCAAAAGCTCTGTAATAGCGTAGAATTTTAATTTCCGTAATTTACTGTTTTTATTTATAATGTATAGTAATTAGGCGTATATGGTAAGATTTAAAATCAATCTCTAGACAACCCTAATTAAAGTCAAATTAACTTGAATCAAACACACTTTTCACACGCGCACCTCTAGGGTTACCTCGCTTGTTGCCTCGGAAAAACAGTCATGTCCCTCGAATGTGGGACGCTTTAGAAAAGACCCTTCAATAAAAAAAAGATCTTAGTCCCTTGATGTTGCCTTCGGTAAGCGATCTAGTCCCTTACGAAAATTGCTAAAGCGTCTTACAAGTTGCTTTCTATGACTGTACGATTGACCCGCGCCTCTCCCTTCACATCCAATGATAGGGCTTCTTACCAAATAAATGGTAAGATAGTGTTGTACCCCAAAATTTGACCTCTCATTTCTCAAGATATTTCCTATAAAGATCTTCAATGCCTCAAGTTTGCGCAAGTATCGACTAGGTCACACAATTTTCCTAACACAGATACCTAAAATTAGGGTTTGGGTTTGTACAAAGGCTGTTGGATTTCTAATGTTTCTAATGACTTTCATGAGTCATTATGGACCCTCAGTATTATGTTTGTCAAGTTTCAAGTTTGGGATCACAATATTCCAAGAAAGTCATTCAAATTACCAAAAGGGGCAAAATGGGAAAAATTAGGGTTTTGACTGAAAAATGACCGAACTTTGATTTTTGACCTAATACCTGGCTTATTGGTTGGAAGCATGATCTCAAGGATCCAAGCGCTTCATTTTGACCTAATTGCATATTTCAATTCATCTCCTGAGATCAGTGGATTGATAGACAAATTCAGTAAACTGGTGAGAAAAGTCATTTGTACACTAAAAAGTCGAACTTTGACTTTTTGACCAAAGTTGAGTCCCAAAAATCATATTTCATCAAGACATCCAAAATATGAAATTTGATCATCAAAAATCAAGAAAGTCACAAATCCAATTTTTACAAGACTGGGAAATTTTTCTAAGTTAAGTTCATTGCTTCATGACACCTTGTCACTACAATTTAAAATAGTTCAAGATGTTACAAATAATTCAAGTTATTACAAAGTGGCATTTTTGCAAGTTTATAATTCCTAAACTTTGTATTGCTTGGACTTTTTTCCTTTGATTCAAAACCTTGCCACAATGCTTTGTCTTTGATATAATATGCATAAATTGTTCCACAAACCAAACTTGTTTCATGCTACAAACTATGTTGTCCAAGTCATTACTGAACAAAAAATGATATGCTACTTCTATACATTGCCACAACACTCCAAATCCCTACTCATTTGATATCCTACAAAACCTTGTGCCATGTTGCACCACAAACCTGTCACAAAACCTGCATTGATGTCCTATACAATCCAAAATATGTCCACAAAACCAGTCAAAAACTGCTCTATGCAGTCTACTCCAACCTGCATCATAACAACCACAAAATTGCACCAAAATGGCAAAATAAAATTGTGTGAATAAAGTATCAAAACAGTAGGCAAAAACAATTCAAAATGATTTATTTTGTTTCCCCCCTAAACCTCAGTCAAGGGTCTACAAAAGGGTTTTCATAAGACATAGGGGTGGAAATTTTCGGAGAGAAGAGAGAGTTTTTGAACAGAAAAATAATGCTCTTTGTAACTTTGACTCATTCAAAAAGAAACCATCTTTAATCCCATTCAACACAGTATTTCAATCCATTATTCCATCTTACAAACTCTCTCATAAACCAAACACCTTAGCACATAAAGAGTGTAAAAAAACACTAAAACCGTTTCTGTTAGTGCCATTATCCTCACCGTCCAAACATAAAAACAATACTTTACAACTTGACTGGGTTTCAATAGGTTCGAACAAGCCTTGACTGTGTTTCAGTAGTTTGGAACAAGCTGCCTGGAGATTCATTGGAGCCCTCACAACATCTTGAAAAGTATTCAGATTTCAAACACCGAGTGTAGTTTCAAGGTAAGTCTTCTTAGCTTGGTATTTTTCATACATCATTAATGATTTATTCTTGAAAGATAAGATATAGTAATCATTTCCCTTTTAGCTAATTGTTTGCTTGCTGTTTATATTTATTGATCATATGCTGTAAACTAACATGTATGGACAATAAAACAATGTTTAAGGCAGAAAAACGTAGTATGTAATGACACATACACACATGTGTCGACTCATCCTAGTAAAAAAAACAGGGTATGGATCGACACATAAACCCCATGCATTGACTCATACTGATTCGAGGTCCTAAAATAGAAGGTTGAAAAGTCCTTGAATCGACATAAAATGCGTATGCGTCGACACAAAGAAGGTGTATGAGTCGACACGTCTCATTATGTGTCGACTCATACTGAGCTAATTTTTCTTTACATGAGCAAGGAAAAGTTATGTGTTGATGCATAACAGCATGTGTCGACACATAATGGTTCAAAAAGCAGTTTCTCCCATTTGCTATACTGTTTATGCATATATTCTTCATTACTGCCCATTAGTTCGATGTGGTTGTAATAATTAGACATTTAGTTCATCCCTATTTGCAAATTGTACCCCCATCCCCCTCTAGATGTAATAGCTTAGGATTTTGTTTTCTGCATTTTATTTTTGCTTTCATATATTGCTAGTAATTAGGATGTATGGTAAGATAAAATCAACAAATAGATAACTTTTAAATACAAGACAAAATGCATGTAAACAAACACACTTGCACACTAGCACCTCTAGGGTAATCTCACTTTGTTTGCATTTCGGAAAAATGTCATGTCCCTCGAATATGTGACACTTTAGCAAAGACCCTTCGATAAAAGATCGTAGTCCCTCGATGACCCTTGATGTTGCCTTCGATAAAACGATTTAGTCCCTTACGAAAAAAACTGCTAAAACGTCTCATAAGTTGCCTTCTATGACTATACACAAATGTCCCACACCCGTCCCTTCATATCCAACGATGGGGCTTCTTACCAAATCAATGGTAAGATAGCAACATCTAAAGGAGGAGGAAAATAACATTTAAGATCTTTTGAGTAGGTAGATTCGCTCCTAGTTGCTTGCTTGCTCACAACCAAACATTTTACACCAACACTTTCACATTAAAACCGTTTTTTTCAAAAGACAAAAGCTTTTTTCATACATTCTTATAGAGACGAGAAATATTACAAAAACATCTTTTCAAGAACACTTTCAAAAAACACATTCCACAAACACCTCTTTGAACTATTTTCGAAACAACACTTTGTACGCGTTCTTATAGAAACGAGAACCATTACAAATACATTTTCAAAATACTTTCAAACCCACAACACAAAGCATATTTTCAAACAAAGCAAGTGCTCTAGCAAGCAACTAAGAGCCCATGGAAAACCATGGATGAAAAGGGTGATAATACCTTCCCTTTTCATAATCTACCCCCCGAACTCAAGAAAACATCTCTAAAGGTCTTTCCTGTTCTTTTCAGCCTTTCCTTATTGGATAAAAGAAAATTCGGTGACGACTCTTTCTATCTGCACATTTGCGATCAAACGCAAACAACCAAGTCAGTTATCCCACCGTATCACAGAACCGGCGACTCTGCTGGGGACAATTCTAAAAGTAGGTTACCTTAGGGTTAGATCACATTTACTTGCTTACATTTTTTGACTTGTTTGCTTTATATTATGGTTCTTTGTTTGGGTTTGAATCCACTACCCGGATTTGGGACACATTATAGGTAAGTAGCAATACATTGTGGAAATTGTGCGGGGTATACCGACATGGTCTAAGCAATAGATACGTTAGTGCGACATATTTGTGGGTACCGGTAGTCTTTGAGTTAATCAAAGAGAATACGGGGCCGCTGAGTGATGTCATGAAGCACTAATGAACTTTTATAACCTTTACTTGACCAACTTGGCCTTTAGGATGTAGTGAGATGACCGGCTTTGGTGCAGTACGAAGTTGGTAGATACTCGATACTACCCTCATTAAGGTTTGGTTTCTTGAGATATTTAGGTCGCCATTAAAGAGGATTGTATTGAAACAATGACCAAGGAAACAAATCAGTGATATTGAGCTCCTTAGAACCCAGTTACTATTACTAGGACAGGTTTGAGCCAACTAAACTTCAAGAGGGTACTTACCTATAAGACTCTATGCAAGCCTAAAACTAAGGAATTGTTTGTTTTGTTTGTATATGCATACTTATACATAACATCATGAACATCATAACATCATACACATTCAATAACCATTTCAAGGATTATTGGGTTTATATTTGTTCTTGTTTTGAAGGACATGGATTCTCTTTGCAGGAAAACTATCCAAGTCAACCTTGTAAGGTTCCCTCCACAACTTAAGGAGCTAGCTTCAAGGATTCCTGAAAATTATCCATTCATCGAGAGACATGGTCGCCTACTCAACTTGGTCACCTCCAACACAGATGAGGACATGATGAAGGTGCTATTTCGGTTCTTTGATCCTCTACACCATTGCTTCATATTTCCCAATTATCAACTTGTGTCAACTTTAGAAGAATTCTCCCAACTCCTGAGGATTCCCATTCTCAATCAACTACCTTTCAACGGTACATAAAGAGACCCAAATCCAGAAGAGATTGCTCAAGCTCTACACTTGCACTCATCTGATGTCACAACTCATTGGGAAACAAGGAGTGGTGTCAAAGGTTTCCTGGCAAAGTTCTTGTTTGGGAAGGCCCAAAGCTGTTGGAATTCCTTGGATATGCAAGCCTTTTAGGAAATTGTGGCTCTACTCATCTATGGGATGGTTTTGTTTCTAAACCCTGACTAACTCATAGATGTAAACACCGTCAAAATCTTCTTATCCCGCAACCTAGTGCCTACATTGCTAGGCGACATCCTACACTCTTTTCACACTCGCACAATGAGGAAAAGATGTGTCCTTATGTGTTGCACTCCTCTCTTGGCAAGATGGTTTATTTCACATCTTCCCCAATCTGTATTAAAGAATGAGCAAGGTTCAAGGTGGTCACAAAGGTTGATGACACTCAAACATTCAGACATTCATTGGTGCTCCCGATCCATAGAGAATGTTAATATTGTTGACCGTTATGGAGAATTTCCTAATGTCACTTTACTTGGAATTAGGGGAGATATCACTTACAACCCCTTCTTAGCCTTAAGAAATTTTGGTTACGCTCGAAGGGATGGCCCGCACGAGATGCTGATTCAAGGTTTGGTATTTGACTACGACAACAACGATCAAGGTCTTCGCCAGAGATTTATCCGAGCTTGGAGGATGTTGAGAAAGGTAGATAGCAAGACTTTGAGGCATAAAAATTCCATTCTTCTTGAGCCTTACCTCAAATTGGTATGAATTCGTGCTCAGAGTCTTATGATGCCTTATCCCTCCATTCTCCCGGTAATCATTGAGCCTGTCATGGAAGGAGATGTTCAATACACAATCCTACATCCTGACATGCCCACCTCTCTTGAAGACCTACAAAGAGATTAGATACAACTCAAGGGAGAAAAAGATACTTTTGAAGCCCAATTATACGCAAGCGAGAAGAAGGTTTTGGAACTCACTAAGCTACTTCATGAGGAGCAGACTCTGAATGCCTACATTTCACCAAAGAGGATGCACACTACCTTTTTATATTAGAGTTTCTTGTATTGCCCAAGGAGGCATTATTGTACTCAAGCTTTAATCTATTAATATAACGCGTGTTTCCTTTTTTGACTAAAACAAAATTGAATCTTAAAATCGTTGAAATCATTGCATACGCATTTACCATTCATCATGACATAAGCAGGTTTCTTGCCACAAGTCTCCTCATCTCTCTACTGTTTATTTCAGTAAGATGGATCTCGAGCAAACAATGAAGGACCTTCAAGCTCAGAATGCCCAGTTTCAACAGTTGTTCTTAACTCTGGAAAAAGGACAAGAAGATTTGAAGACCTTGTTGGTTGAAGAGAAGAAAAAGAAGACGAAGAAAGTAACCAGAGTTCTAAACATGGGAAGAAGATTCCACGGGCAGACAAGAAGGATCCTAGACTTTGTAACGACATCCGGTGAGAGAGATAATCAATATGGGAAAGGCAAAGAAGCAATTATCCAGTCAGAATCAGAAGAGGAAGAGGAAGAAGAAGACTATTCTGAAAAACAATACCCTTCAGCTGATGACAAGTATAAACATCTCAAAGAGCGGTTGAGTGCAACGGAAATCCAAAAAATGCCTGGCTTGGACTTTGAGGAGTTGGGGTTAGTATCGGGAATTGTCATTCCTCTAAAATTCAAAGCACCTGTGTTTTCCAAATATGACGGAGTTTCATGCCCTAAAATGCATCTCCGGTCCTATGTGAGAAAGATCCAACCTCATACCACTGATAAAGACTTATGGGTACACTTCTTCCAAGACAATATGTCTGGAACTCAACTTGATTGGTTTTATTAGTTAGAAAGAGCCAATGTTCATAACTGGGAAGATCTTGCTGCAGCCTTTTACAAACAATACCAATACAATTCTAATCTGGCACCTACCCGTACTCAACTCCAGAGTATGGCCATGGTTTCAAATAAAGGCTTCAAGGACTATGCGCAAAAATGAAGAGACTTGGCTGGAAGAGTTCAACCTCCCCTATCTAAAAGAGAGTTAGTTGATATGTTCTTTGGCACCTTGTCCGGACCTTTCTTCAATCACTTAATTGGAAGTTCATCGGCAGGTTTTACCAAACTGATATTGACTAGACAAAAGGGTAGAAGCTGGGATAAAAAGTGGAAAGACTCAAAAAGATACATCCTCTGTAAGTAAGCCATTCATCGAAAAGAAGGAAGTGGTTGTTGTATATCCTCAGAGAAATAAAGATAGGGCCGAACGCCGTCCAATGGTGGGGGTTGTTATGATCCCTAAACATGCACCTGATCAGCAAAGAAACAACCAATCAAGGATGGAAAGACTAGTCAGACAATTCACCAGAATTAACATGACCCTCTCTCAAGTATTTCCGCATTTTTTAAGATCCAACCTGGTGACTTTGAAAGAAGCTCCAAAGAACCCTAACACAACATCTCCTCACTATCATCCCAATGCCCGCCGTGCATACCACTCTGAAAGTCTCGGCCACGACACTAATAAATGTCAGGCTCTAAAGAACAAAGTACAAGACCTCATTGAAGCCAAAGTGATTGAGTTCGATGCGCCCGAAAAGCCAAATGTCATTTATGCCCCTATGCCCAAACATGGCCATAATACCAATGCCATTGAGGAAGATATGTTTGTTACTTCAGTTGATGAGCTTATGACCCCACTCCTGACTATTAAAGTGAACTTGTTGAATGCCCGTGTTTTCCCGGGTTGTGATGAAGGTTGTCATTTCTGTTTGTCCTTACCAACCAGCTGTCCTTTGTTGAAAGTAGGAATTCAGTGCCTAATAGATAACAAGGAAATTTTGTTTGAAAAGACTTCTATTCCACCTGTTCCTTTTAATGATGTTTCTATCATTACCATTTCCTCCAATTCTTCCAGGGTCTCCACCAAAAGACCCGTTAGAATTACATCAGTTCCAAAAGTAACCCCTTTGATAATTACAATGCCTGGACCAATCCCGTATTTGCAGACAAAACCATACCATGGAATTATGGAGGGGATGTCTACTACCACAGTATCAAGCAAGATTGTCCAGCTGCCGAAGATTCCAGTTCCGAGAAAGTTAACTCTGAACTCAGTAATATTGCAGGGACTAGCAAGATTACCTGAAGAGGAAGGATATTCTCTCCAGAAATTGCTCCCCCAAAAGCAGTTTATGGACCCGTAATCATTCCTGTTATTGTTGCTCCTCCGAAGGCTATTCCAAGTCCTACAATCATCTCCACCAATACTCCAACTGACAAAGCTGTTACAATCCCTGCTATCACGCCTGTTGACATTCCTGCTGCCGAGTTAACCAAGACTCGAGGTAAAAGTATTATGATTGAGCCTGTCAAGACAAAGACACAATCATTGGCTATCCCTGAGACCTCCCGGAAAGAGATGGAGGAAATCCTAAAAATCATAAAAAGAAGCGACTACGATGTAGTTGAGCAACTGGGGAAAACTCCATCCAAAATTTTCATGCTGGCCTTAATACTGTGTTTCGAGGTGCATGCAAAGTCCTTAGTAAAATTCCTGAAAACTGCCCATGTACCCCAAGAAACATTTGCCGGTCAGTTCTAAGACTGCGTAGCCAGCTTGACTGCAGATAATGGTCTAGGTTTTTTGGATGCTGATTTAATGCCAAGAGGAAGGAAGCATAATGAGGCATTGCATGTCTCAGTGGAATGCAAGGGCACAACCTTGGCTCATGTCTTGGTGGACACTGGCTCATCTCTGAATGTATTGCCTAAAAAGGCTGTTGATAGGCTTGACTGTGAAGGATTGACATTAGAACCAAGCAATATATAGTGAGATCTTTTGACGCCTCGAAAAGGATGGTGCATGGGGAAGTGGATATCCCCATAAAGGTTGGAACCCAAACATTTGATTCAACTTTTTATGTAATGGATATTCGCCCTTCATAATCCTGCTTGATAGGCCGACCATGGATTCACAATGCTGGCGTTGTTACTTCTATTTTGCACCAAATGCTGAAGTATCCAATTCAAGGGAATATTATCACTGTTCATGGAGAAGAAGAGTATATGATCAGCCATCTCAATTCCTTCAGATATGTGGAATTAGACGGTGAATTCATTGAAACTCCATTCCAACACTTTGAAGAAGTCCCGCAAAATGTGGCAGTGACCAAGGCTATTCCCAAGATCACAAGGCCTCCACTCAGAATGTCATCTTTGAAGGATGAAAAAGCAGTGATAGAAGAAGGTGGGTGCACTATTTGCGGACAACTCCTAGATATCCCATACAAGTTTGACAAGTTTGGCCTGGGTTTCACTTCAGGTGCTCAGAAGACTGTACGCCGCGCTCATGCTGGAGGACCACCCCTAAAGATCAGCAACCGTGAAGTCAACACGGTAGAGGATGATGAAGATGGCTGCAACCTGGAAGATTGGATCTTCCCAACTTTCAGTGGAGGGCTCAGCAACTAGGAGGCTAGAGATTTTGTCCCGATCACTTTTATCCCACGGTAATTTGTCTTTACATTTTGTTGGATCTGTAATATTAAAACAATTCAGACTCTTAAAACCTTGTGTCTTACCCGAGGCACAATGGTCCGTTTGTAAGGGTTATTATCTCATTTCCATATGACATCAATGAATCATGGGCGTTTTGCATACAAACTTTGTGCTCTTTGTTTTTCTTTTTTACATTTTTCATTTCTTTCAAAGATAGTTATACTCACGCACACACTCACACTCATAATGCAGGTCTAGATCCATTCGAGATCCCATGGGTAACGGTTCTGCTATGGCCTCCTGTGACTCTGAAAATCTAATCTACCAAGCCGAAGACGAAGGTGAGGAAGGTTGTGAAGTACCAGGGGAACTTGCCAGATTACTACAGCAAGAAGAGAGGACCATTCAACCCCACGAGGAACCCGTGGATACAATCAACCTAGGTACCGAGGAAGATAAAAGAGAAGTCAAGGTGGGTGCCAACCTTGAACCCAGTGTCAAAGAGCGTCTGGTTCAGTTGTTGCACGATTATGTCGAGGTCTTTTCCTGGTCGTATGAAGACATGCCAGGACTTGATGCAGATATTGTGGTACATCGTCATCCTACAAAAGAGGATTGTCCACCAGTAAAACAAAAGGTTTGTCGAATGCGACCAGATATGTCAGAGAAGATTAAAGAAGAAGTCATGAAAGAATTTAATGCTGGATTCTTGGCCGTCACCTCTTATCAACAATGGGTTTCCAATGTTGTTCCCGTGCCCAAAAAGGACGACAAGGTACGAATGTGCGTGGACTACATAGATTTGAATAGGGCAAGCCCTAAGGATGATTTTCCACTTCCCTGCATTGACATCCTAGTTGACAATACGGCACAACACAAAGTGTTTTCCTTTATGGACGGTTTCTCAAGTTACAACCAAATCAAAATGGCGCCTGAGGACATGGAGAAAACAACCTTTGTCACCTAGTGGGGCATAGTTTTCTACAAGGTTATGCCATTCTGACTGAAGAATGCAGGGGAAACCTATCAGCGTGCCATGGTAGCTCTATTTCACAACATGATACATCACAAAATAGAGGTCTATGTAGACGACATGATAGCTAGATCTCAAACAGAAGAAGAGCATCTTGATCATTTACAAAAACTGTTTGAGAGACTAAAGATGTACAAGCTGAGGTTGAATCCCAATAAATGCACGTTTGAAGTAAGGTCTGGAAAACTCCTAGGCTTTGTCGTCAGCAATAAAGGTATTGAGGTGGATCCCGCCAAGGTAAAACTGATACAAGAGATGCCTCTTCCTCGTACTGAGAAGGAAGTCAGAGGATTCTTGGGACGTTTGAACTACATTGCCAGATTCATTTCTCACCTGACAGCTACTTGTGAACCAATCTTCAAACTACTAAAGAAAGATCGAGTAGTCAAATGGAATGATGAATGCCAAACTGCTTTCGACAAAATCAAAGAGTACCTGCAAGAGCCTCCTGTTTTAACGCCACCAGTCGAGGGAAGACCATTGATCATGTATCTGACCATTTTGGAAAATTCAATGGGGTGTATGTTGGGGCAACATGACGAGTCTGGCCGAAAAGAGCACGCTATTTATCACCTGAGCAAAATTTTTACCGACTGTGAAACAAGATATTCACTGCTCGAGAAAAATTGTTGCGCTCTGGCATGGGTTGTTCGCCGGCTAAGATATTATATGTTGACCCATACTACCTTGTTAATATCTAAGATGGATCCAATAAAATACATCTTCGAGAAACCTGCTCTCTCTGGGAGGATAGCGAGATGGAAGATGATCCTGACAGAATATGACATACAGTATACTACCCAAAAAGCAATAAAGGGCAGTGTACTAGTTGATCACCTTGCTCACCAAGCTGTTGAAGACTACCGGTCTATGAAGTTCGAATTCCCAGATGAGGACATCATGATGGTAAACAACTGTGAAGAATTCAGGCCATATGACGGACCTGAACAAGGATCCCGATGTACCCTAGTTTTTGATGGGGCATCTAACGCTCTTGGCAATGGTATTGGTGTTGTACTCATATCTCCTAAAGGATGTCATACTCATTTTACGGCAAGACTCAGCTTCAATTGTACAAATAACATGGCGGAATACGAAGCATGCATCTTTGGTCTCAAAGCTGCCATAGACTTGGGGATCAAATCTTTGAATGTATTCGGAGATTCACCTTTGGTTATCAGCCAGATCAAAGGGGAATGGGACACCAAACACCCTAACCTTATCCCTTACAAAGAACATGTTTTGACATTGCTCCCACATTTTGAGGAGATTACCTTCGAGCACTTCCCGCGAGAAGAAAATCAGCTAGCAGATGCACTAGCCATAATGTCATATATGTTTAAACTTAAATGGGATTACGAGGCTCCCCAAATCACCATTGAACGAATGGATGAACCAACACACTGTCACGAGATTAACACTGAAGAAGTAGTGGACCATCCTTGGTTTCACGAAGTCAAGAGGTATCTCGAGACTCAAAAATATCCAGAAGAAGCTTCAGCCAACGATAAGAAGTTCTTAAGGAGATTCTCTGCTAAATTCTTCCTTAGTAATGGCATTCTTTACAAACGCAACCATGACTCTGTGTTACTTCGGTGTGTAGATAAGGTTGAAGCTGAAAGGATCATGGCTGAATTACATGAAGGCACTTTTGGCACCCATTCCAGCGAGCATATGATGGCAAAGAAAATCCTACGGGAAGGCTATTACTAGTCTACCATGGTAGCAGACTTCTATCAACACTCTCGAACTTTCCATAAGTGTCAGATATATGCTGACAAGGTGCACGTACCTCCGGTTCCTCTGAATGTCTTGACGGATCCTTGGCCCTTAGCTATGTGGGGAATTGATATGATTGGGGAAATCAAACCAATATCCTCCAATGGACACAACTTCATCTTAGTGGCCATTTACTATTTTACAAAGTGGATAGAGGCATCTTCTTTTGCTTCTGTTACCAAGAATCACTATACCAAATTTGGCTTTTAGCAGCACCCCTACGAAAGCGCTTTTAGGAAAAGCGCTGGCATAGGCTTCGCTAAAGACAAAATTAAAAAACACGCTAAAAAAGTGCTCTTATAGTGGGGGGGGTATGAAAGCGCTTTTAAAAAGCGCTCTGGTAAGGGGGGGTATGAGAGCGCTTTTGAAAAGCGCTTTGGTAAGGGGGGGTATGAGAGCGCTTTTGAAAAGCGCTTTGGTAAGGGGGTATGAGAGCGCTTTGGTAAGGGGGTATGAGAGCGCTTTTCAAAAGCGCTCTGGTAGGGGGTGGGGTACAAGAGCGCTTTACCCTTAAAAGCGCTGGTATAGCTACATCTACTAAGGCGCTTTTCAAAAGCGCTTTGATAGCCTTTTTAAAATTAAAATTTTTAAAAACAAAATTATACTAACGCGTTTCATAATCCACCCATTTCCAAATCCCTAAACGCGTTCTTCTTCCAAATCCCTAATTTCTGCTGAAAACGCACAAAATTATCTTGCATTCTCAGAAACGCTAATCATCGTCTTCCATCTTTGCTTGCATCTTGTCTTCAACTCTTTGCTTGCGTGGTATTGCTTTTACTTCAAAGACCGGACATATCTTCTTATAGCAGGTATCGAACTTTGATTCTGTCTAACTTCCCTCTAACTCAGTTCCACCATGATTAAGCTCAAGATATGATGGAAAGTTTGAGTCTTTCAGAGTGGAAGAACAAGTAGCCCTTGTTGATTTTCTAGGAGAATTTCTAGAACCCTTAAAACTAGTAGTTTTTGTTAATGTTCTAACCAAACTCAAACTAGGTTTTTTACATGAATAATCACTAGAAAATTTTGTATCAAGATTCTTAGAAACAGAGCAAGATTGAGTTTTTCTAAGACTTACATGAAAAAGTTCCTTTTTTGATTGTGAACTACTTGTGTGCTTCATGTAATTTGGTGAACCATCTTTTGTTGTTGTTGTTTTTGTTGAAATTGGTGTTGATTGAAGTTGAAGAGTCTCAAGATGAGAGAGTTTGATTGAGTTTGATATCTTCATTTTCTTAGAAAGTTTACTTTTATCATCTTGGTTTTGTTGATGAGAAGATGAAGAAGATAGTTTCATGTTTGTGGGAAATTTGTCAAATTTAACATGTTGTGTTTGGATACTAAGATTGTTTGGGACCTTTCTTTGAACCATTTTTCAAGAAAGGGGGGAAGATTTTGTGGTGGTTTTGGTTTTCATGTGAGGGAGTTTAGGAAGAAAAGGTTTTGAAAGCTTGAAACACAAACAACAAGAGAGAGAGAGAGAATCTCTTCTTCTTTGGTTTGGTTTTTCTTTTTGTATATTTTCAATAGTGGTTTGGAAGATGATCATGTTTGAATATAGCATAAGATAGTGTTTGTTTGATGGTGACTTGCACTAATAGGTGGTTTTGGGGACCTACTATGTGCTTGAGTATTTTTTAACATGAATTATTAGTAATTTATTAAAAAAAAGAAGCCTAAATTACCCTTCTCTTAATTATGGATAGGGAAAGTCTTGTGTTTTGTGGAAGTGTTAAGATATGTACAAAAGAAGCAATTTGCATTTATTTTGGGTGTTTTATATATTTGATTTGCAGTTTGAGAAGCATGATACTTCTTCCATTTATGAAAATCCATGAGGTTATGTTTTTTTATGATGTTTGCTTTGTCTTTTTAGACTGTGTGAGAGCTGAGCCAGTGATTCTCAAGAAGCTAGAGGCTTCACCTAATGGTATTGCTTGCGGAATTTTTCTTATATTTTTTTTTAAGGTTTTCTGTTTTAGTAAATGTATTTGCACTCATTTTCTAATTCTTCATTGCCATATACAGAGAAGACAAGTCCTGGTTTGATATCAGTAGACCTTCTTACTGACACTATAGAAGGTACGGTTTCTTTTGAAGTTTTCTTTGCAACTCATTTGTCGATGTATTCTATTTTGATTTTGAATTTCATTTCATCTTTCAGGGGGAAGGAAACCTTCAGTTGCTGCTATTGATGGTCTTGCCCTGGGTGGAGGGTTAGAGCTTGCGTGGTTTTGAGAATAAAGTTTTGGTATTGCTTCTCAATCGTCTTCCATCTTTGCTGCTGCTTTTTGCTGTTTTGCTATTTGAATTGAATCTACTCACATCTTCGTCTAAGGTGATTTTCATTATTTTATTATTATGCCTTACAGTGTAGCTTTTTTGGTGAATACAAATGCTTTTTTTTTTATATCAATTTTCATAGCCATGTTTCTTTCAAAAGATTTCTTGTACTATGTCTCATATGAATCCTCCCCGATTCTCTAAGACTATTTTTGGAGCCAATCTAATAAGCTTAACAGTTATGATCTTGCAATAAGTTTAAAGTTTTCTATTGTAAATGTTCCATGAAATTTGGATATCCAAAATAATATTGTTAAAGTTAAAAGTGGGTAGGGTCCAATTTTGTGTAAACAACTGTATAAGTAAGGCTATGACTTATTTATCAATCAATGTAAAACTCAGTATACCTGGTAACTATTCATCAGTAAGATTTGTGATTTTATTTTTCAATGAAAATATGAAAAATATATAATTTTCTCTTACACATATGATATAGACCTCTAGTTATATTTATTAGGATTAGTTCAGTTCATTAAGATTTATTATTTTATTTATTTTTAGTTAGTATTTTTTGAATTTTTAAATTTGAATGTCCTATTTTTAAGAAAAGATTTAGGTTAAAACATAAGCTACCTATTAACTAGTAATTTTAGGAGAAACCAATCACAAACTCCGCCACTGCCGCCTGCATAGGTCTTAAGAACATATTTTCAGTTGGTTACAATACTTCCTTCCTACCACTTCATCAACAAAGGTCATGGCTACGGAATATCCTGAACATGCTCAGGATATTCCGTAGCCATGACCTTTGTTGATGAAGTGGTAGGAAGGAAGTATTGTAACCAACTGAAAATATGTTCTTAAGACCTATGCAGGCGGCAGTGGCGGAGTTTGTGATTGGTTTCTCCTAAAATTACTAGTTAATAGGTAGCTTATGTTTTAACTTAAATCTTTTCTTAAATATAGGACATTCAAATTTAAAAATTCAAAAAATACTAACTAAAAATAAATAAAATAATAAATCTTAATGAACTGAACTAATCCTAATAAATATAACTAGAGGTCTATATCATAATGTCTTGCAACAGTGGTTTAAAATTATTATGCCTTACAATGTCTCTAATATTGCTCTTTAGATATTGTTTAACATCCAGCATATGGCTTAGTAGTAGTAAGCTTAGATGCTGAGTTTCTTACAATTTTAATTTCATATATTTATCTATCGTTAAGTGAGGTACTTACTAACTTTGTGAATTGAATTCGCCATAGGGGTTACTTGTGAAGAGTGAAAGTTTGACCGTTTTTGTTTAGCTTAATTAAGACATGGATAAGACATGGATGAATTCAAACCGATTGTCGAAAGAGTACGAGAAAGGGGTATGGGAATTTGTTGAGTTTGCGGTTGCGCACTCCAAAGACCCGCTTCGAATGCCGTGTCCTTGCTTGGGTTGCTGTTATGCCGGGGGTAAGGTTGACGGGAATCAGTTGGGATCTCATTTACTACGGTTTGGAATTGATAGAAGTTATACATGTTGGACAATGCATGGTGAGAAAAGTACCGGGAATGCTGAGTCGAGTTGTAATAGGAAGTATGCTTCAAACGACGATTGCACAGACACATACGATTGTGATCGAGTCGAAGAGATTGCAGAAGCGCTTGAAGAAGATCTTGCGGATTGTCCCAAAATGTTTGAGAGGTTGGTAAGCGATGCAGAGAAACCGTTGTATGTTGGTTGTTCAAAATTCACAAGATTGTCTGCGGTGTTAAAGTTGTACAACTTAAAGGCGGACAATGGATGGTCGGATAAAAGTTTCACAGAGTTATTAGCCCTTATGAAAGATATGCTACCAGAGGATAATGTTCTTCCCAATCGAACGTATGAAGCCAAAAAGATGTTGTCTTCTATTGGAATGAGCTATGATAAGATACATGCATGTCCAAACGATTGCGTTTTGTTTCGAAACGAGTATGCAGCGTTGAATGAGTGTCCTAAATGTGGTGCCCCTCGATATAAGAAAAAGTTGTCTCCTGCTAAAGTCTTATGGTATTTTCCTATAATTCCGAGATTTAGACGCATGTATCGTAGTGAGACCGATTCAAGACACTTGACTTGGCATGCAGATGAAAGAATTATTGATGGAAAGTTGCGACATCCGGCAGACTCACCACAATGGAGTAAAGTTGATACTGAATATCCTGAATTTGGAAAAGAAGCAAGAAACCTTCGGTTGTCATTGTCTACTGATGGAATGAACCCGCATGGTATTCAAAGTATCTCGCATAGCACATGGCCTGTGATTCTTATGATTTATAACTTACCTCCGTGGCTATGTATGAAGCGTAAGTACATGATGTTATCTATGCTAATTTCTGGGCCTAAACAACCAGGGAATGACATAGACGTATACTTGGCACCCTTAATCGAAGATTTAAAGTTTTTGTGGGAGAGAGGTGTGGAGGTTTACGATGGGTATAGGAAAGAAAGTTTCAACTTGAGGGCGATGTTGTTTGGAACAATTAATGATTTTCCAGCATACGGAAATCTATCCGGGTACAGCAACAAGGGTCAAAAGGCGTGTCCTGTTTGTGAAGATGAAACCGATACGACACGATTGGCGCTTTGTCAGAAGAATGTCTTTCTCGGCCATCGTAGATTCTTAAATTCTAATCATCACTACCGTGGGTGGAGAAAAGCATTCAATGGAGAGGCCGAACATCGTACAGCCCCGCCTTTTTTGTCAGGTGATCAAATTTTTGAAAAGGTGAAAGATGTGAGCACTCAGTTTGGCAAGCCTTTTGCACATTCAATTGTCAAGGGTGGGTGGAAGAAGAAGTCAATTTTCTTTGAACTTCCATATTGGAAGTCGTTGTACGTAAGACATTTCCTGGATGTTATGCATATTGAAAAAAATGTATTTGACAGCGTTATAGGTACGCTACTCAATATACAAGGAAAGTCTAAGGATGGCGTTAACATAAGGAATGACATGGTAAACATGGGGATGAGAACTGAATTGGGGCCCGTGACGAAAGGAAGACGAACATATCTGCCACCTGCTGTTTACACTCTATCTAGAAAGGAGAAGAAAACATTGTGTAAGTTCCTCAGTGAAGTAAAAGTTCCAGAAGGCTACTCTTCAGATATTAGAAGACTTGTGTCCATGAAAGACCTCAAGTTAAAGAGTTTGAAGACGCATGATTGCCATGTTATAATGGAACATTTTTTACCAATAGGTATACGTTCTATTCTGCCAGAAAAAGTAAGAAGCGCAATAACTAAGCTGTGTTTCTTCTTCAGGTCTATTTGCAGTAAGGTGGTCGATCCCGCGATCTTACCAACATTGCAAAATGAGATAGTTGTTACTTTATGTGATCTTGAAATGTATTTTCCTCCCTCGTTTTTTGACATAATGGTTCATCTAGTCGTTCATCTTGTGAAAGAGACACAACTGTGCGGACCAGCTTATATGAGATGGATGTACCCTGCTGAACGTTATATGAAAATATTAAAAGGGTACGTGAAAAACAGAAGTCGACCAGAGGGTTGTATTGCCGAGCGATACGTTGCTGAAGAAGCGGTTGAGTTTTGTACTGAATATCTGTCAAATGTTCAATCAATTGGACTCCCCAAATCTCATATTGTCGAAAAAAAAGAAGGAAAAAGGCTAATTGGAAATAAAGTTGTGACAGTATCAATGGTCGAACGGGATCAAGTGCACTTGTATGTTCTGCACAATGAGATTGAGGTTGAGCCGTTTGTTGAAATGCACAAAGTTGTTCTCCGAGATTTAAATCCAAATAGAAATGAGAACTGGATAGTACGAGAGCACAATCGAAGTTTCATACCGTGGTTTAGAGATCATATTTATTCAAAGTATCGTTCAGATCCTGCTTCAGTAACAGAAAGGTTGAGATGTTTAGCCTATGGTCCATCTGTAATTGTGCTTTCTTATAGCGCATACGCAATTAATGGATACACATTTTATACCAAAGAACAGGATGATAAAAGTACTATGCAAAATAGTGGTGTTACCTTGGTAGCTGAAGCTATGCACATATCAAGTGCGAATGACTTAAATCCGAAATTTGCAAATTTGTCATATTTTGGGGTTATCGAGCGCATTTTGGTGTTTGATTACGCGAAGTTTCAGATTCCTGTATTTGGTTGCAAGTGGGTTGAAAATAATAGTGGCGTACGAATGGATAAGTCAGGATTTTTGCAAGTGGATCTCAATAGGGTAGGGTACAAAGATGAGCCTTTCATTCTAGCCTCTCAAGCTAAACAAGTGTTCTATGTCAATGATCCGACAAGTACGAAATGGTCTATAGTGCTTTTATCTAACAAAATAGTTGATGAAAAAATTGAAGATCAAGGTGATATTGGTGTTGGCATTGAATCTTGTACAAGAAACGATCAAAATGAGAATGAATCTTGTATTAGAAATGATCATAATGAGGGTATTTGGATCAATCCAACCGTCCGCATTGTTAAGAGACGCGTAGTACACAATCCTACCAAGAAAAGAAAGAGACGTTAGTGATAAAGTTAGTGTTAATAGTGTCAATGTTTTAGTTTGTTTGATACAGGTTCAAAATTTGAAGCATTTTTGTATGCTATGATGACTTGTTGCAATGATGAAACTTGATTGTTGTACATGTTCAAATATATACATGTTCTCTCTATTTCAATCTTGATTGTTGGTACTGTAATGTTAGTTTAAAGGTGTACTTGTTCAAATATATACATGTTCTCTCTATTTCAATCTTAATATGAGTATCATCTAATATTATTTTTGTCATTTTTGTCTCCTTCATTTTCCTTCATTTTTGTCTTACTGGTTCATATACCATCTACATATTATCTAGTTGTTCAAGAGTTAAGGGGTAATTCGAATTAAAGGTATTATCTTTTTATTTTGTTTTAAAGTTTTCATTTTTGTTTTTAGTATATCCTCCAACAGTGTTTTGTTTTTATTTTAATATTAAGATGTTTTTTCTAACATTTTTTTTATGTTTTAGGTATCTCTTCAAAGCAAGAAAAATATTACTGGACTGCTTATTTATTATCTATGGGTTTAGTTTCTTTTGTTGTTAAATACTTTATTATTTTTAGTAAAAGGGGGTTGAGTTTTGAGGACATCTTTATTATTTTTATGTAATTTTTTGAAATGTTTCTCATATAAAGTTAGTGTTAATAGTGTACTAATGTGCTTTAGTTTGTTTGATACAGGTTCAATGGCTCCAGATAGAGATGCTCCACCTCAAAACCCACCTGAAAACGCACAAGAAAACTCACAAGAAAGAGTTGCTTCAGATACAAATGCTCCACCTGATACTGAAGCAAAAGAGGTGGCACGAGGCATCACTATTATGAAGGGAATCATACGACATAGAGACCAAGGATTAGTATACCGATTGGAATGGAATTCTGATAAACAACCAATTGGTCCTAATTCTGCAAAGTTGACAAGTTATATTGGTACACTTGTCCGTATGCATATTCCGGTCTCCGTACCTACCTGGAAATCGAAAACGAAAAATTCAGAATTGGAGGAGAAAAAACAAGCGATTTGGGAAGAGCTTCAGGTATATATCATATATGGTTAATTGTTGTTATTATCTTGACGATAAATTGTTTAAATTACTTATACTAACACTTCAGGTATATATCATATATGGTTAATTGTTGTTATTTTTGCAGAGGACTTTTGAGATACCAGATGAACGTAAAAGCTACATACTTAGTTTGGCCGGCAAAAGATATAGAGGGTGGAAAAGTTTTTTGACAAACACCTATCTTAAGGATAAAGATGGAAAATTTCTTGAAGAGGCACCGGGACGGCCAACAAAGTATGCGACATTCATTGATGAAGCAGATTGGGCTGAGTTTTTAAAGCAAAGAGATGAAGCATTTCAGAAAAAGAGTGCCACGAATAGTAAGAGAGCATCCAAACCCGCGTATCCATACAAGAAAGGGCGTTTGGGATATGCACGCTTAGAGGATAAAATTGTAAGTAAATAGAAATGCGTTTTAATTAATTGTCTACATGTGCATGTTTTAATTGACGATTTTATCGTTTGTGTCAATGCATAGTTAGAGGAGACTAAAAGTGAGGAAGCTTCACTTCCTGTACATGTGTTGTGGAAGGAAGCTCGTGTGGGCAAAAATCAAGCTGTCGATCCCGATGTTCAGAGAGTTTATACTGAATGTGTAAGTATAATACTGTGTCTTTAATTAAATCAAATGTTTTTTAATATATAAATGATTTTTTATCTCCACTAATAATTATTTAAATGTAAATGAATTACAGGAGACCTTGTCGCAATCGGCATCCACCGGTGAGGAGAGCGTACTTAGTAGAGTACTAGATGCTCCCGAGTATCCCGGTCGGGTGAGGGGTAAGGGTCATGGTGTGACTCCAACCTCTTTTTATAAGAGTTCTAGGAGAAGATCAAATCTTACCAATGAAGAAGTGTTGCAAAAGTTGCAGGAATTGCAAGCACAGGTCTCTGAATTGCAAAGAGATAAAGATATGTATATGAGAGAAAAATGCAACACTTCATCGGTGAGAGATACTAGTGATAAGGCTAGTATCAACTATCAAAAGAAATTTCCCGAGGTAATTATAAGTTTTTTTCCTTACAAACTGTTCTATTTTATTAATGATAATGACTTTATATTTTCTATTTGTTTAGGGCATTTCATCTTGCCAACTATACTTATCGTCACCGAATTATCGACTAGTTGGCAAGGGAAAAGTGCACAACACTTCGGGAGATTTACTTCACCACAGACCCCTCCCTGATGGACACCTGAAAGTATCGGTGGATGTTGTATTAGATCGTGATGCGATTCTACCGGTACCCGACATGGTCTCAGAGACGACATTGCTGCGAGATGCAATAGGATCATTTGTTGCATGGCCCTCGGAGCTCATTACCATTAGTGATGAGGTATACTGAAAACGATTATGAATCATTTAGTTTTCGAATGTCAATTCTAAACCGTTTATTAATTATTTTTTACATTTTAATTTTAGACTGCTCCTATAAAACCCGCAATTAAGGGTAAAGGGATTTTACAGGAGGAGGAGTCTGTTGCATCACTAAAAGAGGTACATTTAAAGTGTTAATATATAGTCTGAATCTAAATCTGCATGATTTTATATTTTACCTAACTTATATGATTTTTAGGCATCCGCTCGGGAGTCACAACAAGTGACGCAGCAGGTTCGTAGCTTACCACCCACTGGTCCTCCGAAGCAAGCGGCAAAAAAAGGCGGTGCTTTTGTGCCTCGATACCGTTCGACACTCGCAACCATGGTTGATATGTCCGATTTGAAGGATGGTGGTTTACGTGAAATCAACATGGATGAAAGTGTCTTCGGTATTGAATTCCAGTCACATATTACATTTGATGACTTGGAAGAGATTTTTACCCATGATCAACTAGGCGTCAGTAATATGCACTCATACATCCGGTAATATTCACTCATCCGATATATTATTTAATTAGTCCCACAATATAATTTATTTACATATTTCAATGAAAATAATCTAATGTTTATTATGTTTTTATTTAAGGTTGTTGTATGACAGAGTGTTGCGCGGGACTGCATTGTCTGACAGATTCCGTTTCGTGTCTTCCGCCCATTGCAGCGGAATGACAATTGCTTCGGAACCGGAATCAGTTAGACAGCGCTTAGTAGATAGATTCATGTCCACCGGCAATACAGAAAGCCTGCATCTTTGGGCGTATAATACCCGACCAGTAGGGTTAGTTTCTCATTCTTGGTTCATCTAATCTCTGTTTCTTTTGTGTATAGCAAAATTTTCATATAACCTATTGTTTTAATTTATAGAGCACACTGGTTGCTGCTTGCTATCAACCCGATAAGAGAAGTCGTGTATTATCTGAATTCGGTAAATGGTGAATGGACCAATTATCCGGCTATGAAGGAAATCGTTGATTTGTAAGTGGGATCGTTCTAAATATATATTCGTGTATATTTATATATTTTCTTATTTGTGGGATTGATTTAAACATATGCTTTTATATATTTAATAATTAGATCAATACAAGTGTTCCGTAGTCAACGGGACGCACAGGTATCCCGAACTAAATCGAACAACATCACTTGGATCCAAGTGCAGGTACATTACTTTTCACAATTTTGCTTATAATATTTATGCTACTTGGTAAAACAAGACAACTATAGAATCTTATTTGTTTTATTATGTAGTGTCCGCAACAGCGAAACAGTCATGATTGCGGATACTTTGTTTTGAGGTTCATGAAAGAAATCCTTCAGGCGAATCAATTAGAGATTCCGCTCACGGTATGAATTTATAACTTAAGATAATTTCATATAATTTATTACATTTAACTAAATATATCATTTATATTATGTTTTTGTTTTGTAGTACCTTGACGAATTCCGTGCTGCTGCGTACCCGAAGCTTAAGTTGGAAGAAATTAAAGAAGATTTGTGTCAATATTATATTAGGCAATTTTTCATGTAGGATTTGTGTCGAATATTTGAACTATAATATTATTGATGTAATGATGTATATATATAATTTTGGATATTATAATGGTATTATATTAGTACATATATTGTCTTACTGATGGCTGAAATAATAGCGTCGAAAATATATTACAGGTCAAAAATATATTACAGGTCGAAAATATTACAGGTCGAAAACATTACAGGTCGACTGGGAGGATTAAATTATAGGCTGCACATAAAAATACCTCATTTAGAAACGACAGCGCTTTTAAAAAGCGCTCTTAAAGGTCCACCTACTAAAGCGCTTCTTAGTAAAAGCGCTGCCAAAGACCAGTAAAAAGGCAAAAAAAATTAAAAAAAAACGTAGCCTACAAAAGCGCTTTTGTAAAAGCGCTCTGGTAGGCCCCCCTATAAGAGCGCTTTTTCTGGAAAAAGCGCTCTTATAGGGGGGCCTACCAGAGCGCTTTTACAAAAGCGCTTTTGTAGGCTACGTTTTTTTTTAATTTTTTTTGCCTTTTTACTGGTCTTTGGCAGCGCTTTTAAAAAGCGCTCTTAAAGGGGGGTCTACCAGAGCGCTTTTTCCAGGAAAGCGCTCTTATAGGGGGTCCTACCAGAGCGCTTTTTCCAGGAAGCGCTCTTAAAGGGGGGGTCTACCAGAGCGCTTTTAGAAGCGCTTTTGTTACCTACGCCAGCGCAAGCTTTTAAAGCGCTTTTAAGCGCTTTTAAAGCCCAAAAAAAGCGCTTTTAAAGGTCTTTTTTGGCGTAGTGAATGTTGTCGTTCGGTTTATCAAGCAGAATCTCATATGTCGCTACGGTATCCCGGAGAGGATCATTACAGACAATGGTACGAACCTGAACAATACTATGATCACACCCCTATGCGAGAAGTTCAATATCCATCATCACAATTCTTCTCCTTATCGGCCGAAGATGAATGGTGTTGTCGAAGCCGCAAATAAAAGCATTAAAAAGATCATACCAAAAATGACAGTCACATACAAAGGCTGGCATGAGATGTTACCATTCTCTTTCAAGCAAGTTACTATAAAGCCTGAATCCGACCAGATACTAGTTATTATCCCCCAAAATTGTCCCTCTCGTTTCTCAAGTAATCTCTCACAAGATCTCCTTTGTTTCAAGACTCCACAAGGGTTGATCAGCTCAAGACACCTCTTCAAGCACTAATGACTGAAAATTAGGGTTTGAGATTGCACAAGTAAAAATGGACTTTTAATGCCACATATGACTTTCATGGATCATTTTGGACCCTCAAGATTTCTCATGTCAAGTTTCAAGTCTTGGATCACATTTTTGCCCAGTCAATTGATCAGTTGACCTAAAATCAATTGTATTGGGGGAAAAGTAAATTGTGGTTAATTTACAGTCAAACTTCATAATTTTTTATCCATATCAACACCATTAACTCATATATGTCATTTGATCAAGTTTGGACCATAATTCCTCAAGAAATTTGATCAGATCACCAAAAGGGCGAAATGGTCAAAATTAGGGTTTTGACTGAGAAAGTGCAATTTCTGATTTTTGACCTAGAAAATGACTTATTAGTTTGAGACATGATCTCAAGGATTCAAATGCTTCATTTTGACCTAATGGCATGCCTCAAAACATTCCTCAAGTTCAATTGGTTGACGGTTGAATTTCAGTCAACTGATGAAAAGTCAATTGTACAATGAAAAGTCAAACTTTGACCTTTTGATCAAAATCAAGTTCCAAAGATCACAATTCATCAAGACATGTCAAAATATGAAACTTTTTCATCAAGAAATAAAAAAGTCAAGATTTCATTTTGAAAAGTCAAAATTTCTAAACTTAGAAATTTTTCTAAGTGTTGGAAAATTCATATTTTTTTCACAACTTTGAGCAAAATTTCAACCATGATGCAAGATGATTCAAAGGAAACTTCCAACATGAAAGTTGTAGATCTAAATGAGATATAAAATATTGTAGAACATAACTTTTTCTAGAAATTCATGGATTTCAGGTTATGATTTTGAGAAGACATGTTCATGAAACTTGAAAAAACATAGTGAAATTTTGCCCTTGTTTAGGCAGGATTTTGACCTAACTTCATGGCAATTTTTCACATAGTTCCAATATTAATCTTCAAAAATGTCCAACATAGATATTTTAGAGGATTTTACAAGCTTTCTAAAATGTCAAAGAACTCATTGAGATCATATTTGAGCAATGAGAATCGAAGGCAAGAAGTTAGGGTTTCATTCTTGAATTACAAGTCATTTCTTGATGAACACATAATTAAATTTCTATGCTAGGCTGCATAATATTTGATTCGCAGGCCTCAAACTTGTTTGTCACTCCATAATTAATGTTTTGCATAACTGATAGGGCCATTGTCCAAGAATTTGAGCCATTATTCAAGTTGCATTTCCATTAATGGCACAAAGTAACATTGTCATTCTAGTAAAGTGGCTTTAATCACAAAGTCAACTTGTCTTGAGTTTTGCATTTGTTATTTCTGCACAAGCATCCTCTACACAATCAGATAATCATGTTTAAAGTGCCTAACCACTTTAGATATCCTTGTACCTTGCCTTGGAACAATGCTTGTCAAGCTTGCTTCAAAAACAAGCCAAAGAGCCATAACATGTGAACTTGTACTTCTGATCACCACAAGCTCTCAAAACCTTTTCCTATAACTTGAGACACTATTATGCAACTTAGGACACGATTTTTGCAAGCCTGAAACTTTCTCAAACTCCCCCTAGCCGGAAATTGCACACAACCTCCATTTTTGTGCAGGTTCTGACCTTGAACTTGTATCTTCTATTTCCCTCGTGCGTTCTTTGACCTTTTAGTTACTAAAGCTCCTATACATCAAATATAACCTATCCATATCCCTGTTACACTACTGTAACACCATTTGCATCAAACTCCATAACCAAAAACAGAGCATTGCACATTGACTTCTCCAAGCCATTCCAGCCATCCATTGCTCAAGCTAATCATTGCATTAGATTTCTGGGAACTTGGTGAAGCTAACCAGATCATCACAACTCCTTAGAAGCAGCTCAAACTTATTTCATGATTTCCAGTTTTGAGGTATATTTTTTGAACTTCTATCTTCTCATTTAGGCATTGTTAGGCTTGCATTTGTGAAGATAAAATGTAGACATCATTTCCCTGAAGCTGTACATGTCCATAGATTTCATTTATATTTATTGAGCTTAGAGAATTTTCGGTTTGAATCTATGAAAATAATTACTTCAGAATTTGGTACTTTCAAAAATTCTCATTAATCTTTGATTTATAGCTTATGATGTTTATATGGTTGGATTCGTATGGAAAAATGGAGTAACTTTCATGTTTGCATATTTCATTTTTGTTGAGAAATGGTGAAGTTACAGATATTCAGGCTGGAGGTTGAAGATGAAGTCATATTCAGGATTGGATTTGTGTTATATGTTTATTATTTCACCAATGTTACCGGATGTACAGCCACCCCAGTGGCAAAGGTAGCGCGTATTTGTGTTGGAATGTCATGGGTTCAACACCCAGCACTACCTTTTGTGTAATTTTTCCAACATTTTTCACTTTTTTGTTTCAACTACAGGCTCCTGGGCCTCTAATATTGGGCCTTCCATTTTTTGCTTCTTCTAGCCCCATGCCTTGCTTTTGCACACCTGGCACAACTTTTTTTATTATTTCATTTTTTATATATTTTCTTTTCTTATTTTATTTTATTTTCAGTTTCCTTTTATTATTTTTTATTACTATTATTATTATTATTATTATTTTTATAAATAAAAAATCCAAAAATATTTTATTTATTATTTTTACACTTATTTTATTTTTATTTTCTTTATAAAACAAAAGAACCAAAACATTTTCTTAAACAAAATGATTTCTTTTTTTCTTTCTAAAATTAATATTTAGATTTAGCTTTAATTATTATTTTATTTTCCTTTTAAATTAAAATTAACTTAGAATTTAGGTTTCTTTTAATTAATTAATTTTGAAATTTATTTTATTAACTTAAAACCTTTTTTCATAAAAAACATAAAAATCATTTTTAACTTAATTTCTTTTTTAATTAGTTTAAATTTAATTTTTGTTTATTTTTAACTAATCTTCTTCTTAATTAGGTCAAGATAAGACCCTTAACAAAAATCAAACAAAATCATTTCTTTTTCCATTTACATTCTTGCATTATTATTTTATTCAGTTCTTGTACAATATTCATTATGGTTGTAATAGATAATTAGGTTTAATTTTCTTGCAAATCTCCATTTATAAATTGGTATACCCCCTCCCCTAATGATGTAATAGCTTAGTAATTTTACTTTCCTCAATTTATCGCTTTATATAAATGCTAGTAAATTAGGTTTTGTATGGAAAGACTAAAACCAACAAGTAGCAAACCCTAATTCAAGATAAACAATGAATATAAATCAAACACACTTACACACTTGCACCATTAGGATAATTCCACTTTGTTGCCTTACAAAAATGGCCAAGTTATGAATGTGGAATATATTAGTAAAAAGCAATAAAAAATACAAGATCATAGTCCCTCGATGATGCTATTAATGTTTCCTTTCAAAAATGATCTTAGTCCCTCAAAGAGAAATGCTAAGATATATCACAACATTATTATCATGGCTATACGATGACCCACACCCATTCCTTTACATCCAAAGATGAGGCTTCTTACTAATCAATGGTAAGATAGCAATATCAAAGGAAAGGAAGAAATGAACAAAGACTTTTGAGTAGGTATATTATTCCTAGTTACTTGCTCATTTTCAAATCAAACATCCTTGCTTATTTTCAAAAACAAACACCAAACACTTTCAAAAACACTTTCAAAACATTTTCCAAACATGAAATATTTCCAAAAGATCAATACTTTTTATACGTTCTTATGAACGAGAACTATTACAAAGTTTTCCTAAACGAAGGCGCCTTTTCAAAATACTTTCAAAAAAACCACACAAAGCATATTTTCAAAGAAAAGCAAGTGATCTAGAAAGCAACTAAGAGACCATAGATAAGTATGGATGAAAAGGGTTCTAACACCTTCCCTTTTCATAATCTACCCCCTGAACTCAAGAAATAATCTCAAAGGTCTTTCCTGTTCTTTTCAGCCTTTCCTTTTGGATAAAAGAAAATTCGGTGGCGACTCTTACTAACCGCAACATTTGCGATAAAACACAAAACACCCAGGTCAATTCTCCCACCGTATCATAGAACTGGCGACTCTGCTAGGGAGATTACTTAAAAGTGGGGTTACCTTAGGGCTAGATCACCTTTATTTGCTTTCTTTGTTTGATTTGTTTGCTTTACATTTTGGTTCCTTGTTTGGGCTTGTTTTAAATCCTCTACCCAGATTTGGGATACCTTATAGGTAAGTAGCAATACATTGTGGAAACTATGTGGGGTATACCGACATGGTCTAAGCAATAGCTACGTTAGTGTGACACATTTGTGGGTACTGGTAGCCCTTGAGTAGTTAAGGAGAACACGGGGCCGCTGTGTGATATCATGAAGCACTAACTGACTTTAGAACCTTTACTTGACCAACTTGGCCATTTGAACATAGTGAAATAACCGGCTTTAGTGCAGTCCAAAGTTGGTTGATACTCGATACTACAATCATTGACATTTGACTTCTCGGGATATTTTAGTCACCGTGAAAGAGGCTTGCGTAAAACAATGCCCGAGAAGATAGATCAGTGATATTGAGATCCCTTAGAACCCGGTTATTATTTCTAAGACAGGTTTAAGCCAAATAACTTCAACAGGGTACTTACCTATGAGACTCCATGCAAGCCTAAACCTAAGGACTTGTTTGCTTTGTTTGTATATACTTACTTGTACATGACATCACAAACATCATAACATCATACTCATTCTCACTAACCATTTCAAGGATTTGTGGGATTTATCTTTGTTCTGTGTTGTAGGACATGGCTTCTATCTGCAGGAACACTATCCAAGTCAATCTCGTAAGAATTCCTCCTCAAATCAAAGAGTTAGCATCAAGGGTCCCTGAAAATTCTTCATTCACCGAAAGACATTGTCTCCTCTTAAACTTAGTTACCTCTAACACTGATGAAGATATAATGAAGGTGCTTTTCCAATTCTTTGATCCTTTACACTATTGCTTCACTTTTCCCGATTATTAACTTGTGCCTACTCTGGAATAATTCTCTCAACTCTTGAGGATTCCCATTCTCAATCAACTTCCCTTCAACGGTACATAAAGAGATCCAAAACCCGAAGAGATTGCCCATGCACTACACTTGCAACAATCTGATATCAAGGTTAATTGGGAAATAAGAAGTGGTGTCGAAGGTTTCTTGGCTAAGTTCTTGTTTGAAAAAGCTCAAGACTGTTGGAACTCTTTGGACCTACAAGCTTTTGAAGAAATCTTGGCCCTTCTCATCTATGGGTTGGTTTTGTTGGGAGATATCCTACATTTTTTTCACTCTCGCACTATAAGGAAGAGAGGGATCCTCATGTGTTTCACTCCTAACTTGGAAAGATGGTTTATTTCGCATCTTCCCCGATATTTGTTGAAGAACGATCAAGGTTTGAGGTGGTCCCATAGGCTGATGACGCTCAGACATTCAGATGTTCATTGGTGTTCTCGATCCTTAGAGAACGTTACTATCATCGACCGTTATAGGGAATTCCCTAATGTCCCTTTACTTGGCATTAGAGGAGGTATCACTTAAAACCCCTGCTTAGACTTACAACAGTTTGGTTATTCCCGAAGGGATAGTCAACATGAGATGCTCATCCAAGGAGTGGTATTTGACTACGGAAGCAACGATCAAAGCTACCGCTAGAGGTTTATACGAGCTTGGAGGATGGTAAGAAAAGTGGACAGTAAGATGCTGGGACACAAGAATTCCATTCCCCTTGAGCCTTACCTTAGGTGGGTACGAGCTCGTGCTCAGAAACTTGTGATGCCTTATCCCTCCATCTTACCAATTATCACGGAACCTGTGGTTGAAGGAGATGTCCCATACACTGTCCTACATCCTGACATGCCTACTTCTCTCGAAGACTTGCAAAAAGGTTGGATTCAGCTAAATAAAGAATGAGATACTTTCGAAGCTCAATTCTATGCGAGTGAGAAGAGGGTCTTGGAGCTTACAAAGCAGCTGCAAGAAGAGCAAAGTGTGAACTCCTACCTTTCACCGAAGAGGATGCGTTCAGTCTTTTTATCTTAGAGAGTTATTTTGTAAGCCCAAGAGGCATGTTGCAATCATTTTCAAACTAATTAATGAAGATTGAAGTTTGTTTATTCTTTTGTCTATACAAATTTAAATTTCATAAATCCTTGAAATCATTTGCATATACATCTTCCATGCATCATAGCATGACATGTTTTCACACAACAAGTTTCCTTATCTTTTTGCTGTTTATTTCAGCAAGATGGATCTAGAGAAAACTGTGAAAGATCTTCAGGCACAAAAATCTCAATTCCAAGAGACTCTATTGGCCCTAGCCAAGGGGCAGCAAGATATGATGGAACTGCTGGCAGTTAAGAAGAAACCCAAGAAGAGAGCTCTGGTCAACATGGGCAGAAGGTTCAAAGAGCCAACCCGTCAGATCCCGATAGTGGAAGACTCATCTGAGGAAGATGAGAATCAGATTAGAGAAGCTAAGAGTACCCAGGATAGGTGCATCAACAATCAAGCATCTGATGATGATTATTTCAACGAGCAGTATCCACCCGCTGATGTCAAGTACAAGCAGTTAGAAGACAGATTGAAGGTTGTCGAGATCCAAGCTGTCCCCGGTTTAGATTTTGATGATTTGAGTTTAATATCTGGGGTTTTTATTCCCTACAAATTCAAAATACCAGTCTTTTTAAAGTACGATGGGGTTTCCTGTCCAAAACTTCACCTGAAATCTTATGTCCGCAAGATACAACCGCACACTGCTAATAAGAAACTATGGGTTCACTTTTTTCAAGAGAGCTTGACCGAAACACAACTAGAATGGTTTTATCAGTTAGATACTTCCCGTATCAATACATGGGAAGATTTAGCCACCGCATTCTACCACCAATACCAGTATAACACCGACTTGGCGCCAACAAGAGTTCAGTTGCAAGATATGACAATGGGGAAGAATGAAGGATTTAAAGAATACGCATAAAAGTGGAGAGACCTCGCCAGTAGGGTTAAACCACCTTTGACTGATAGAGAGCACATTGACATGTTTATGGGAACTTTATCTGGTCCATTCTTTAACTTGTTGGTGGGTTGTTCTTCCTCCGATTTCACCGAGTTAATCTTAACCAGTGAAAGCATTGAAAGTGGCATCAAAAGTGGGAAGATTTCCATGGTATCTGCCTCCACTTCCAATCCTGTAAAGAAACCTTTTGCTGCAAAGAAGGAAATCAATGCTGCATATGGAGCAAGGGCCCGTACCAAGAAGAATGATCACCCGTCTATTAATTCCGTCTGAATATCCAATCCAACTCTTGCTTCAAGACCATCTTCCAACCATCAACATTTTGAAACTCCGAGAAGACAATTTACGAGGATAGGAATGTCATTATCCCAAGCCTTACAACAATTTCTAAAGGCTAATTTGGTGACATTACGCGATCCTCCTACCAATCTGGATACCTCTTCACCAAAGTATAATCTGAATGCTAAATATACTTACCACTCAAGTAGCCCCGAGCATGAGACTGACCAATGCTGGGCCTTGAAGAATAAAATTCAAGATTTGATTGATAACAAGACTATTGAATTTGATCCTCCTTCAACTCGGAATCTAATCACCGTGCCTATGCCGAAGCACGACAAGCGTGTCAATGAAGTCAATGTTGTAGGTGATTCTGATGAAAGGCTGCATTTGAAGTTTGGGTGTATCCTACTACAATGGAACTCCAGAATTGGCATGCAAAGGACTTCGTTCCCATCTCCTTCATTGAGGAGTAATCACATGTTTTTTTTGCTTTCTTATTAATTTAAGAACATTTTGTCTGTAATATTTAAACAATGACTTTTAAGCCATGTGCCTGGCCTAGGGAACTATGGTCCATTTGTTAAGGGTTTTATTTATGCTCATCTAATCATATGATCATTCAATACAAACCATTGGACTCTTTTGCATTCAAATCTTTGTGTTCATTGTCTTTCTTTCAAATACATTTTTCAAAATAACCATGTATCTTACATGCACACACACTCTTGCAGGTCCTCATCCACTCTGGATCTTATTGCCAATGACTCTACTATTACCGACTATGACTTTGAATGTCCAATTAACCAAGCCAAAGACGAAGGAGAGGAATATTGTTAAATACTAGGAGAACTAGCCAGACTTCTATTACAAGAGGAAAAATCTATTCAGCCGCACGAAGAGTCAGTTGAAGTCATCAATCTGGGTACTGAGACCGACAAGAAGGAAATCAAGATTGGCGCTAACTTGGAAAGAAGTGTCAAGAGCAGGTTGGTTCAGATGTTGCATGATTATATGGAAGTATTTTCTTGGTCTTATGAAGATATTCCAGGGTTGGATACCGACATCGTAGTTCATCGTCTGCCGACAAAGGAATATTGTCCTCCTGTCAAACAAAAAGTTTGTTGCATGAGGCCTGACATGTCTGAAAAGATTAAAGCTGAAGTGATGAAACAATTTGACGCATGGTTCCTAGCTGTGACATCTTATCCCCAATGGGTTGCAAATATAGTACCAGTACTGAAGAAAGACGGAAAAGTTCGCATGTGCATAGACTATAGGGATCTGAGTAGGGCAAGCCCCAAGGATGACTTCCCTCTACCACACATTAACGTCTTGCTCGATAATATTGCTCAGCATAAAGTATTCTCTTTCATGGATGGCTTCTCTAGCTATAATCAGATAAGGATGGATCCCAAAGACATGGATAAGACAACTTTCGTTACGCAATAGGGCAGCTTCTATTACAAGGTCATGTCGTTCGGATTGAAGAATACAGGGGAAACATATCAAAGGGCTATGGTAGCTTTGTTTCATGACATGATTCATCATGAGATAGAGGTATATGTGGATGATATGATTTCCAGATCACAAACTGAGGAGGAACATCTCGATCACCTGTACAAACTATTCGAGAGGTTGAAAAAGTACAAGTTGAGGTTGAACCCTAACAAGTGCATATTTGGAGTACGGTCTTGAAAGCTTCTAGGTTTTGTTGTCAGCAATAAAGTCATTGAAGTTGATCCTGCAAAGGTAAAGGCCATCCAATAAATGCCAGTCCCTCATTCTGAAAAGGAATTTAGAGGATTCTTGGGTCGTCTCAATTACATCGTCCACTTCATATCTCACTTGACTGCTACTTGTGAGCCAATCTTCAAACTTTTGAAGAAAGATCAGGTAGTCATATGGAATGATGAATGCCAAGCTGCCTTCGACAAAATCAAATAATATCTACAAGAGCCTCCTATTATCATGCCTTCAGTTGAAGGAAGACCCTTGATCATGTACTTGACAGTACTAGAGAACTCTATGGGGTGTGTTTTGGGCCAACACGACGAGTCTGGCCGAAAAGAGCATGTTATTTATTACCTGAGCAAAAAGTTTACCGACTGTGAAACCATATATTCACTGCTCGAGAAAACTTTATGCGCTCTGGCATGGGCTGCTCGCCGGCTAAGACAATATATGTTGACTCATAACACTGAGTTGATTTCTAAAATGGACCCAATCAAGTACATCTTCGAGAAACCTGCTCTTTCCGGACGGATAGCTAGATAGAAAATGATTTTAACTGAGTACGACATTCAATACACGACGCAAAAGGCCATAAAAGAAAGCGTACTAGCTTATCATTTGTCCCATCAAGCTGTTGATGATTATCAGACCATGAACTTCGACTTCCCGGATGAGAACATCATGCTTTTAACTGATTGCGCGAAACCTGGACTGTATGACAGACTTGAACAAGGATCCCGATGGACTATGGTCTTCAATGGGGCTTCCAACGTCTTGGGTAACAAAATTAGTGTTGTGATCATCTCCCCTGAAGGTTTCCACACTCCTTTCACTGCTAGATTATGCTTCGATTGCATAAACAATATGGTCGAGTACGAAGCGTGCATTTTGGGTCTAAAGGCTGCCATTGACTTGAGGATCAAGAAAATTGAATGTGTTTGGGGATTCCGCTCTAGTGATTAGCCAAGTAAAAGGAGATTGGGACACTAAACACCCTAATCTCATCCCTTACAAGGAACTTGTGCTATCCCTGATTCCCTATTTTGAAGAGATCACCTTTGAGCACTTCCCTAGGGAAGAAAATCAGCTAGCCGATGCTTTGGCCACCATGTATTTAATGTTCAAGGTCAGATGGGACAACATAGCCCCTTTGATTACAATTAAAAGATTCGACGAACCTGCGCACTGTTGTGAGCTTGACACTGATAGGGAAAAGCCATGGTACCATGAGGTGATGAGATATTTTGAAGCACAACAGTATCCCGAGGGAGCATCCATCAACGACAGAAAGTTCTTACGAAGATTTTAAGCCAAATTCTTCCTAAGCAATGAAATATTGTACAAGCGCAACCACAACTCTACTTTACTCTGATGTATGGACAAGAAGGAGGCAGAGGAAATCATGAAATACATGCACGATGGTCTCTTTGGTACTCACTCAAGCGGACATACTATGGCTAAGAAGATCTTGAGAGCTGGCTATTATTGGTCAACAATGGAGACTGATTGCCATCAACACTCTAGGACTTGTCACAAATGTCAAATCTATGTTGACAAGGTCCATGTGCCTCCTATCCCTTTGAACATTATAACCGCTCTGCGGCCATTTGCAATGTAGGGCATTAACATGATTGGAGAGATCAAGCCCACCGCTTCTAATTGACATCGCTTCATTCTGGTCGCTATTGATTATTTCACCAAATGGGTCAAAGCCGCCTCGTTTGCCTCAGTCACCAAGAATGTGGTAGCCAGATTCATCAAACATAACCTCATCTACCGCTATGGTATCCCCAAAAGGATCATCACCGACAATGGGACTAACCTCAATAATGCTATGATTACCGAGCTTTGCACTCAGTTCAAAATCAAGCATCATAATTCTTCTCCATATAAACCTAAAATGAATGGCGCAGTCGAAGAAACCAATAAAAACATTAAGAAGATTGTACAGAAGATGGTAGTAACCTATAAGGACTCGCATGAGATGTTACCGTTTGCTCTACATGGCTACCGTACTTTATCTAGGACATCAACTGGGGAAACTCCCTTTTCTCTAGTCTATGGCATGGAAGCTGTTCTACCAGTGGAAGTTTAGATTCCTTCACTAAGGATTATGAATGAAGAAGGCCTAGGCGAAGACGAGTGGGTTCAGACAATATTGGATCAGTTGAACTTGATTGATGAAAAATGACTGGCTGCTGTCTGTCATGGTCAGACGTGCCAAAAACGTATGATCAAGGCTTTCAATAAAAAGATCAAGCCTCGAGTATATCAAGCTGGTAACTTGGTGATAAAGCGCATTATTCTACCACAAGGAGACCCCAGAGGCAAATGGACTCCCACTTACGAAGGGTCATTTGTTGTCAAAAGAGTGTTCTCTGGCGGTGCCATGATGCTGACTACCATGGATGGTGAAGACTTCTCACATCCTATAAACGCGGACATAGTTAAAAAAATTCTACGCATAATGGATCCGCTAGGTTGACACGTCTAGGCAAAATAAGGGCATCACGGCAAACCAAAAGGTTTGGGCAAAAATTAGGGATATATGCAAAGGATTGTACACCCAGCACGTTGAAAACCCGAAAGGGAGACTTGGGCAAAAATGGGTATCCCGGTGGGCTGAAAACCCGAAAGAGTGGTCAAGGTAAAAGTTAAGGATTTAAAGTGTATGAATATGTCCCGTGAAATCACCACAGTCGACTTTATCACGAAGGTCCAAGTTCAAATGATCCAAGATCAATCCAATCAACTTCTATCAACGACAAGGGACATTCGAATACATTGGGGCAATAATAGAGTTGGAATGCAATAAGATTATTTCCACGTGGCTATTTGTTTTTGTTTTCAAATTTTGTTTTCCTTTCGACGATTTTCTCTTACTAGGATCTTCGTCTCTTTGTACAAAAAATGCCTATTCATGGGCAAAATATCAATACAAATATACTTTGAAGTGCAAACTTTCAGTTTTTATTTTGAATGCAAATTTGTCCAATGACTAAAATTGAACGAACATATGCATATGAACATAATTAAAACTATTTGGCACATGTGTCCTGCTAAGCAGCAACAAACATCTCTTTAATGTATATGGAATATCCCTACAAAGCTTATTTTCATTAACATTATCCCCTACAAGACATCTATAATAAACCAATCATCAACAAAGTTATCCACGAAGTCTCTTTGCATAGGTAGATCTCTAACCAGAGTCTCAATATCTTGACAGCTCTCTTCCCAGCTAAGTTGATCCTACAAGAAGAAACCTTGTGGATCTCTCCCTAAAAAGAAATCACCTCGTCAGCAATTTATCAAGTATTCATCAATAGGCTTATTTCCCCAACAGGGTTTATTTCCCAAACATACAACAATCAACGAACAACAAATTCCCCCAACATAGTCTCTCTTCCCCAGCTGAGGCTGTTATCCCCAGCTGAGTCTATCCTCCAAACTGAGCCTGTCTTCCCTGGTTGAGTATATCCTCTCCAGCATGAGTTTTCCTCTCAGACTATTACAAATAAAAGGTTCACAACCCCTAATCCCCAGTGAAGTTGTCAACAAAGCCTTTACTATCTCCAAAAGATACTATGAAGCCTGGACCCGACCAGATATTAGTACAATTTTCAAGCTTCTATGAAGCCTGGACCCGACCAGATAATAGTTTAACTATTCAAAGATATATAAGAATCTAGACTCAACCAGACCAAGGTTTAACTTCTTTTCCCTAATGGAGTTTGCCTCTACCCCAATAAGTTACTGCGAAGCCTGGATCCGACCAGATATCAGTTTTCAACTTCATCTTTTCAAGAAAGTTTGTGAAGCCTGGATTCGACCAGATAATAATCTCCCTCAGAAGTTCGTTGTGAAACCTAGAATCCGACCATATAAAAACTAAATTCCCAAGAAAGTTACTGTAAATCCTGGATCCGACCAGATATCAGTTCAATGTCTCCTATTCAAGAGAGTTATTGTGAATCCTGGAGTCCGGCCAGATAACAATTAGATACATCCCCCAGCAAGACACTGTGAAGCCTGAACACGAACAAATAATAGTATAACTTTTCCAAGACCATGAAGCCCGGACTCAACCAGATAGTAGTTACCACTTCAAGTTACTATGAAGCCTGGACCCGACCAGATATCAGTTCAACTTCATCCTTTCTAGAAAGTTACTATAAATCCTGGAATTCGACCAGATAACAGTTAACTTCCTTATCCCCATCAAGTTGTTGTGAAGCCTGGACCCGACCAGATAACAATTTAATTTCAAGAAATTTTCTACGAAGCCTGGAATCTGACCAGATAATAGTTAATTTCTCCTTCCCCAGTAAGTTATCGTGAAGCCTGGATCCGACCAGATAGAAATTAACTTCCTCATCCTCGGCAAGTTGTGAAGCCTGGATCTGACCAGATAATAGCTGACATTCAAGAGATATTCCCCGCGGAAGCATTATTTCAACCAAGTTTGAAGATTTGTACATTCTTAATCCCCAACAGCAATCTGGGATTCAGAACTCCTCAGCAGCAGTCAGGAATTTATTTTCCTGAGAAAACACGCATCTCACATTCATACATCATAGCATATACATACAAAACTCATTTAGCACAATCTCATTCGTCTTGTGAACATCATGCATACATCTGCATTTAACTAACACTTTTTTCGCAGGTAAAACATTAAGTTTTAGTAAGTCGACCAAAGATTTGTGCTGACACTTCTTCCAGTATTTACCATCATTCCTCCAAATGGCGTCTATAAGCCCATTCTCAATCCATCTTCGAGTGCAAATTTCTGGGCACTCTAGTGTTCAATCATCTTCCACCTTCAAGTCACGAATGGCGGATCCGCCAATCTAACTCTTCAGGTTTAAGAAGATTGAACACGGGCAGCTGTTTTACCCCAAAATTTCTCTCTCATTTCTCAAGTAATCTCTCACAATATCTCCTTTGTTTCAAGACTGCACAAGGGTTGATCAACTCAAGACACTTCCTCAAGCACTAATGACTGAAAAGTAGGGCTTGAGATTCCACAAGGAAAAATGTACTTTTAATGCCCCATATGACTTTCATGGATCATTTTGTACCCTCAAGATTTCTCATGTCAAGTTTCAAGTCTTGGATCACATTTTTGCAAAGTCAATTGATCGGTTGACCTAAAATCAGCTATATTGCGGAAAAAGTCAAATGTGGTCAATTTACAGTCAAACTTTATAATTTTTTATCCATATCAACATCATAAACTCATATATGTCAATTGATCAAGTTTGGACCATAATTCCTCAAGAAATATGATCAGATCACCAAAAGGGCAAAATGGTCAAAATTAGGGTTTTGATTGAGAAAGTGCAATTTCTGATTTTTGACCTAGCAAATGACTTATTGGTTTGAGACATGATCTCAATGATTCAAATGATTAATTTTTACCTAATGGCATGGCTCAAAACATTACTTAAGTTCAATTGGTTGACAATTGAATTTCAGTCAACTGATGAAAAGTCAATTGTACACTGAAAAGTTAAACTTTGACCTTTTGATCAAAATCAAGTTCCAAAGATCACAATTCATCAAGATGTAAAAATATGAAACTTGTTCATAAAGAAATTAAAAAGTCAAGATTTCATTTTGAAAAGTCAAAATTTCTAACCTTAGAAATTTTTCTAAGTGTTGGAAAATTCATATTTTTTTACAACTTTGAGCCAAATTTCCACCATGATGCAAGATAATTCAAAGGGAACTTCCAACATGAAAGTTGTAGATCTCAATGAGATCTAAAACATTGTAGAACACGACTTTTTATAGAAATGCATGTATTTCAAGTTATGATTTTTAGAAGACATGTTCATGAAACTTGAAAAAACATTGTAAAATTTTGTGCTAGTTTAGGCAGGATTTTGACCTAACTTCATGGAAATTTTTCACATGGTTCCAAGATGAATCTTCAAAAATATCCAAAAAATAGGTTGTAGAGGATGTTACAAGATTTCCAAAATTTCCAAGAAATCATTGAGATCATATTTGAGCAAGGAGAATCAAAGGCAAGAAGTTAGGGTTTTTTTCTTGAATTACAAGTCATTTCATGATGAACACATAATTCAATTTCAATGCTAGGCTGCATAATCTTTGCTTTACAGCCCTCAAATTTGTTTGTCACTCCATAATTAATGTTTTGAACAACTGATAGGGTCATTATCCAAGCATTTGAGCCATTATCCAAGTTGCATTTCCATTAATGGCACAAAGTAATATTGCCATTCTAGTAAAGTGGCTTTAATCACAAAGTCAACTTGTCTTGAGTTTTGCATTTGTTCTTTCTGCACAAGCATCCTCTACACAATCAGATAAGCATTTTTAAAGTTCCTAACCACTTTAGATATCCTTTTACCTTGCCTTGTAACAATGCTTGTCAATCTTGCTTCAAAAACAAGCCAAAGAGCCATAACATGTGAGCTTGTACTTCTGATCACCACAAGCTCTCAAAACCTTTTTCCTATAACTTGAGACACTATTATGCAACTTAGGACACAATCTTTGTAGGCCTAAAACTCTCTCAAACTCCCCCTAGCCAGAAATTACACACAAACTCCATGTTTGTGTAGGTTCTGACCTTGAACTTGTATCTTCTATTTCTCTCGTGTGTTCTTTGGCCTTTTAGTTCCTAAAGCTCATATATATCAAATATAAAATATCCCCGTCCCTATTACACGACTGTAACACCATTTACATCAAACTCTATAACCAAAAACAAAGCATTGCACATTGACTTCTCCAAGCCATTCCAGCCATCCATTGCTCAAGCTAATCATTGCATTAGCTTTCTGGGAACTTGAGGAAGCTAACCTAATCATCACAACTCCTTGGAAGCAGCTCAAACTCATTTCACGATTTCCAGTTTTGAGGTATATTTTTTGAACTTCTATCTTCTTATTTAGGCATTGTTAGTCTTGCATTTGTGAAGATAAAATGTATACATCATTACCCTGAAGCTGTACATGTCCATAGATTTCATTTATTTTGATTGAGCTTAGAGAATTTTAGGTTTGAATCTTTGAAAATAATTAGGTCAGAATTTGGTACTTTCAAAAATTCTCATTCATCTTTGATTTATAGTTTATGATATTTATATGGTTGGATTCGTATGGAAAAATGGAGCAACTTTCATGTTTGCATATTTCATTTTTGTTGAGAAATGGTGAAGTTACAGATGTTCAGGCTGGAGATTGAAGATGATGTTATATTCAGGACTGGATTTGTGTTATATGTTTATTATTTCACCAATGTTACCGGATGTACAGCCACCCTAGTGGCAAAGGTAGCTCGCGTTTATGTTGGAGGTCATGGGTTCAACACCCAGCGCTACCTTTTGTGCAATTTTTCAACATTTTTCACTCTTTTTTGTTTCAGCTACAGGCGCTTGGGCCTCCCACATTGGGCCTTCCATTCTTGGCTTCTTCTAACCCCCTGTCTTGCTTTTGCACACCTAGCCCAACTTTTTTTATTATTTCATTTTTTATATATTTTCTTTTCTTATTTTATTTTATTTTCAGTTTTCTTTTATTATTTTTTATTACTATTATTATATTATCATTTTTTTATTAATAAAAAATCCAAAAATATTTTATTTTTTATTTTTACAATTTTTTATTTTTATTTTCTTTATAAAACAAAAGAACAAAAACATTTTCTTAAGCAAATTAATTTCTTTTTTTTCTAAAAAATTAATATTTAGACTTAGGTTTAATTATTATTTTATTTTCCTTTTAAATTAAAATTAACTTAGAATTTAGGTTTCTTTTAATTAATTAATTTTCAAATTTATTTTATTAACTTAAAACCTTTTTTCATAAAAAACCTAAAAATCATTTTTAACTTAATTTCTTTCTTAATTAGTTTAACTTTAATTTTTATTTATTTTTAACTAATATTATTCTTAATTAGGTCAAGATAAAACCCTTAACAAAAATCAAACAAAATCATTTCTTTTTCCATTTACATTCTTACATTATTATTTTATTCAATTCTTGTACAATATTCAATATGGTTGTAATAGATAATTAGGTTTAATTTTCTTGCAAATCCCCATTTGTAAATTGGTATACCCCCTCCCCTAATGATGTAATAGCTTAGTAATTTTACTTTCCACAATTTATCGCTTTATATAAATGCTAGTAAATTAGGGTTTGCATGGAAAGACTAAAACCAAAAAGTAGAAAACCCTAATTCAAGATAAACAATGCATATAAATCAAACACACTTGCACACTTGCACCCTTAGGGTAATTCCACTTTGTTTCCTTACAAAAATGGCCATGTTATGCATGTGGGATATCTTAACAAAAAACAATCAAAAATATAAGATCATAGTCCCTCGATGACGCTATCAATTTTGCCTTTCAAAAATGATCTTAGTCCCTTAAATATAAATGCTAAGATATGTCACAACATTTCTATTATGGCTATACGATGACCCACACCCGTCCCTTTACATCCAAAGATAAGGCTTCTTACCAATCAATGGTAAGATAGCAATATCAAAGGAAAGGAAGAAATGAACAAAGACTTTTGAGTAGGTAGATTGTTCCTAGTTGCTTGCTCATTTTCAAATCAAACCTCCTTGCTTATTTTCAAAAACAAACACCAAACACTTTCAAAACACTTTCAAAACATTTTCCAAACATGAAATATTTTCAAAAGATCAACACTTTGTATACATTCTTACGAACTAGAACTATTACAAAGTTTGCCTAAACGAAGGCGCCTTTTCAAAATACTTTCAAAAAAACCACACAAAGCACATTTTCAAACAAAAGCAAGTGATCTAGCAAGCAACTAAGAGCCCATAGATAACTATGGATGAAAAGGGTGCTAACACCTTCCATTTTCATAATCTACCCCCCGAACTCAAGAAATAATCTCAAAGGTCTTTCCTATTCTTTTCAGCCTTTCCTTTTGGAGAAAAGAAAAGTCGATGGCGACTCTTGCTAACCGCAACATTTGCGATAAAACACAAAACACCCAAGTCAGTCCTCCCACCGTATCACACTAGTTCAAATTCATCTCTTTCAAGCAAATTACTATGAAGCCTGGATCTGACCAGATACTAGTTCAACTTCGTCTCTTTAAAGCAAGTTACTACGAAGCCTGGATCCGACCAGATAATAGTTCAACTTCATCTCTTTTAAGCAAGTTACTATGAAGCCTGGATCCGACCAGATACTAGTTCAACTTTGTCTCTTTTAAGCAAGTTACTACGAAGCATGGACCCGACCAGAAGACAGTTTGAGTTGCTGAAACCTGGACCCGACCAGATAACAGTAAATCTTAATTTTAAGTTACTAAAACCTAGACCCGACCAGATAACAGTAAATCTCAATTTTAAGTTACTAAAGCCTGGACTTGACCAGATAACAGTTCGAGTTACTATGAAGCCTAGACCCGACCAGAAAATAGTTTGGGTTGTTGAAACCTGGACCCGGCCAAATAACAGTAAATCTCAATTTTAATTTACTAAAGCTTGGACCCGACCAGATAATAGTTTAACTTCTTCAATTGATGAAACCTCGACCCGACCAGATAACAGTTCGAGTTGCTAAAACCTTGACCCAACCAGATAATAGTTTAACTTCTTCAATTTCTGAAACCTGGACCCGACCAGATACCAGTTAACCTCAAGATCAAGTTATTGAAACTTGGACCCAACCAGATAACAGTTTGAGTTGCTGAAACCTGGACCCGACCATATATCAATTAACCTCAAGATCAAATTTTTGAAACCTGGACCCGACCAGATAACAGTTCGAGTTGCTGAAACCTAGACTCGACCATATACCAGTTAACCTTAAGATCAAATTGCTGAAACCTGGACCCGACCAGATAACAGCTCAAGTTGCTGAAACCTGGACCCGGCCAGATAACCGTTCGAGTTACTACGAAACCTGGACCCGACCAGATATTAGTCTAACTTCTTCAAATCACTAACAAAACTCCTCTTCCCCGGTAGAGTTCGCCACTATCCCCAGTGAGTTGCTGTAAAGCCTTGAATTAGACCAGATAACAATCAACTTTATTATCCCCAACAAGTTGTTGTGAAGCCTGGATCCGACCAGATAACAACGAACTTCCATTCTCTCTAATCAAGAAATAAACCCCCAGTAGAGCAACGGACAACTAAAACTCCTGAACTCTTTCCCCCAAGCAGAAATCAACAATCTCCATAGAGTTTCCCTCAAAGCCAAGTCAATATTCCCCAACAGAGTTTTCCTCAAACAACAAAACAGGAATCCCCGACGGAAACACCCTAAACAAAGTTGGAAGACACACATACTCTTCAACAACACTCTGGGATTTAAAGGCTCCCTTTCATTTTCCAAGGATTTATTTTCTAATACAAAGATACATTTCAACAATATTTCACATTCATACATCATATTACATACATGATAAATGCATACAGCATAATCTCATTTATTTTGAGAACATCATCAAGCCATGCATACATTTGCATGCAACTAACCCCCTTCCTTACAGGAAAGGTCAATCAACAAAACAAAAGTCCTCATCTGGATAAGTTCATCTCTTCCAGTTAATAATAGGCAATCAACAGTCTTTTTCTGGATAGATTCACCTCTTCCAGTTAATGATAGGTGAATCAAAGACCTCTTCTGGTTAGATTTACGTCTTCCAGTTAAAGACATGCGAATAAAAGACCTCTTGGGGTTAGATTTACTTCTTCCAGTTTAAAGACAGGCGAACAAAAGACCTATTCTGGTTAGATTTACTTCTTCTAGTTTAAAAACCAGCAAACGAAAGACCTCATCTAGCAAATACTACCAACATTTCTCAAATATGTCAAAGATTAATTACTGAAACAAGCTAGGGAAACTATCTCTACGACCAACAAAAATTGGGTTCCAGATTAATACCTGAAACAAGATAGGACAACTATCTGTGAACAACTGATTATAGATTAATACCTGAAATAAGACATGACAACTATCTATATGAGCAGATTGAAGATTAACTCCCAAAACAAGACGAGGAAACTATCTTTCTTTCTCTTTGGTCAGATAAAGATCAATTCCCAAAACAGGACGGGGCGACTATCTTGATTACCAATGGTATGAACTCCAGAAACAGGACGGGTTTGCCAACAAACTGATTGTAGATCAATTCCTGAAATAGGAAGGGGCGACTATCTAGATGACAAACGCTTCCATCAAAACCTCTACTGGTTCAATTTAAATCGACCAATGATTTATCTTGATTCTTAACCGGTAAACATTTTCTCCGGTTCAGTCAAATCGACCCTAAGATTTTTCCGATTCTTATTCAGACAAAAACAAATATAGACATCTACTATTTCGGTATAAATCGACCAAAGATTTACCCTGATAATTCTTCCATTTCTCTATCAGCAGTCACTTTTGGATGGCATCTATGAGCCCATCCCCGACGATTATCAACCACTTCTAGATGGCATCTATAAGCCCATCTCCGACAATATTCCGCCACTCTCCAAATGGCATCTATAAGCCCATTCCCGATACAATAAATCCAAAGTGTTACTTCTTGCACAAGCGAGTGCAAATTTCTGGGCACTCTAGTGTTCAATCATCTTCTACCTTCGATTCATGAATGGCAGACATGCCAATCTAACTCTTCAGGTTTAAGAAGATTGAACAGGGGAAGCTGTTATACCCCAAAATTTGGCCTCCCATTTTTCATTCAAGATGCTATCCTAGGGTTTCTCAAATATTCAAAATGGCTTAGAGTTGGATCAGGCAAATTCTCTTCCTAGGCATTGAGTCAGCAATTAGGGTTTGGTATTTCTCAAGAAAAATTGAGTTTCCAAAGTTTCAAATGGTCTTCATGGTTCTTCATGTATTCTCAAGGATTTTTATGCCAAGTTTCAAACCTCGCATTGCATGTTTGCTCAGTCGATAGTTTAGATGACTGAAAATCAACTGCATTGATCAAAAGTCGACCTTTTTAAGATCAAATTCAAACAGTTGTAACTTCTTTATTATTCGATATTTTTGAGTGATTCTTTTTGCGTATGACTCTCCTTGACGTCATCTCCAATTTCTCTTTACAAGTCAAGAGCAGATTACGTGCGAATGATCATCAGAAAATTCAAATACTTTAGAGGTCATTTTGCAAATTTGACCCAATCACAAGAAACTCTTGTCCAATTTTAGAGGTTCATAACTTCTTCAATAATCAATGTACTGAGGAAAATTATTTTTTCGAAGTATCACGAATAGCATTGTCTATGAGATTACTTCAAGGATCAAAGTCGAATTATGCTTAAAAGACTATGTAAGTTGGTGAAAACGTAATGGGTCATTTTGTGATTTAGAATGTTCTTAACTTCTAGGTTTCAATTCGTTCCATAAATGTTTTTTAAAGCCATTGTGTGATCGGTGGATCTGGAACTGACTGTTTAATGCTGGTTCGCGAAATGTCGCGGAAGCAAGAGTCGCCACCGTCTTTTATTTTCTCCAAAAGGAAAGGACAAAAGCACAGAAAAATTCCTTATAGAGATTGCTCTCGGTTCGGGAGGTAGGTTATAGAAAGGGAAGGTGTTAGCACCCTTTCTATCCATGGTTATCCATGGGCTCTTAGATACTTGCTCATTTGTGTTTTCAAAATTGTTTTGCTTTTCAATGTGGGTTTAAAAAGTTTCCTTTGAAAAATTTCAGTTCGACTCGTACGTCAGAGTGTTTGAAAAGTTTGCTTTGAAAGCTTTTGAAAATGTGTCAGTGCGAAAAGATTTTTGTTTGTTTTTTGAAGTTAGAGCAAGTATCTACGAGAACCTACCTACCCTAAGGAATTCGTCTGTGTAAATGTCCTTTAAAGTAGTGCCATCCCACCATTGAGAGGTAGGTAGCACCACCGTTGGAGGTGTTCGGGTCAATTCGAAGGTTCGGGACATGGTGATCACCGGAGCAATAGGAGGACACCTTAGAAGCTACCCTCATGCCAGGTTCCCGGATCATGAGGACTTACTAAGACATTCTCTACTCGACGATCACCTTTCGAAAGGCAACAGTGAGGCGTACCCTAGGGGTGGTGTGTGCGAATTGTGTGTCATGTTTCAGTTATTTGTCTTGTCATGTTTGTCGTGTTCTACGTTTGATTTTATTAAGACATTCATTCTTTCATGCTTGGTTAACAGTTAAACACTTTGCGAGGAAATATAAATCTAAACTATTACAAATGGCGCGGGTCCACATCGCCAAAATAAACCGGACCCGATTTAGCGGAAAAATAAATAATGCGAAGAAATAAAGTGCGAAAAGTAAATTACATGGCTTTGGGATATTTACATAATTATAATTAAACGACATAAGATAAATGCGCAAATTAAATAATTAAGACGAAAATAGGGCGTTGGACCCTTTTGCAAAATATTAAAAGTAATAAGAATTAAAAAATTAAATGATTAAATGTTTTTTTTTTGATATTTTTGTATTTTTTAGATTTAATAAGGAAAAGAAATTAATGGAAATTAAATTAAAAGACAAACCCTAATTCTAGTATTTTTATTTGTTATGAAAGATTTAAATATAGTCTAAATTAAACCTAAAATTTATTATGTACAATTTTTAATTATAAAAATAAAAATAATAAATAAATAGTATTGTGAGAAATAAAAATTAAAAAAAGGAAAATCAACAAAGATATTAAACCTAATTCTACATGTTTTTGGATTTTTATAAAAAAGGGAATTAGAATTAAAACCTAATTACACTAGTTTATTTACATGCTAGTTTATTTATGAAAATAATTGTAATAAAATAAATATTGTATTTTTCTGTATTTTCTGCATTTTTTAATGTTTTAGGTATTTTGTAAAAAAATAATTAATTAAAACAAATAATTAAAATAAACAATCAATTAAAATAAATGAAATAAAAAGGAAATCAAACCAGAGTGGGGTGTAGTCCCCAATTTAGGAGGTATGAATTTGGAAAGCCTGGCCCAATAAGCATGGAACTTCATTGACTTCTTTGGATCTCGTATGGCACGTTGACCAGCACCTATGGTGTTCCTTGAATCTATGCATTTGATTTGCAGGCAGCTGGACGCGTGTTCCCTGGATTTTGAGCGTGCATGGTATGCTCTAATGAGGAATCTGCATGGGAATTGATTTGGAAAAATAATATGGAATTATTTAGACCTGGGGTTCGAACCCAGGTCTTGGAGATTGCACGCTTCTATCCCTGCCACTGAGCCATGTGATCTTCATTTAATATATAATAATACATAAATAATATAAAAAGAACGCATTAGTGCTTATGAGAATTCGCGCGAAAATTTAAACTGTCCAATGGTTGATGGACACGCCTTCGTCTCCTTCCCCACCCTGTAAAACAAAACTCAAGGGGAACGGTTTTTTTTAGCGTGGTTTAAAGAGGGATTCAAGAAAATAGCGAATAGAGATATATGAAACATAAATTCATCGCGAGTAGGCATTCATCTTCGTCTTGGTGCGCTGAACTCAACCATGGTGTTCAGAAGTCCCAATTTTTCTTCTATACAAAACCCCTAATTCGAGTTCCTGAAAACCCTAACTTTTGGCCATGGAAAATTCGCGTATGTGACTCAAAAACACAATCAAACATATTGGTTAGCACAAAAACATCATGACAAACAATAATCCACAAAGAAAAATGCATGAGGATGCTTAAATCGTGCTATGCGAATTCAATATTTTCTTGGTTCAGTTTGACTTAGAGATACCGATTCAAGGAGTTTTGGTGGTTGTTTTGGGTTGGCACACGTTCAGGACACTCCAATGAAGCTATTGAGATCAAAGTTAGGGCTTGAATCGTCCCCTAGAATGCTTTTCAGAATTGACTTTTTTTGTGAATTTTTCAATATGCCAAAGCTTGAGTATGCGCAGCTTTTAGTCTTCTATGCTTAGGGTTTTCATTCTGATCATATAGGGAGTGATCTAGGTCAACAAAAACCAACAAAATCTCATGAATTCATTATTTGGAGATTTGATTTGCTTAAGGATCTTTTTGAATATTTTTTCATGGTTTTTGTGCCAAATCTGATCAATTAGCATCAAATCCTTCCCTATTAACATGTGCACGAGTTATAGAGTCCAAAGCATGCATAAAAAGATTTTTTAGGTTAAGGTTTATATTTTTCATGAATTAAAATGATTTAAATGAATATAAATTAATATTAATTCAAATAAATAATTAAAAAATATGAGAATACTTCCCTTTGGGCCTAGTGGTCGTGCATAGGCTTGGCATGAAGAAATTTGGAAGGAAAATGGGCCCATTTGCATTTTTAGGCCTTTTGCATCAAAGTTGACTTTTCAAAATTCCTAAAAATTTCCCAACTTCCACAAGGCATAACTTGGTCAATTTTTAAGCTTTTCACATGTTCTTGGACATTTTGGAAAGGTCTTTGAGTCCTTTAACCAATGCCTTTGGTCCCATGTCATTTTGATTTACCAATCTCAAGTTATGGCCTTTGACTTAAAGTCACTTTTTGTTGACTTTTGAAAATGACCTATAATGTTGAAATTGATAACTTTTTGTGAGAGCATTTCTTGGACTTGGAACATGAAGATGAATTGTAGGAAATGTCGTTCTCTTCAAAATGAGCTTTGGATGGAATTTTTCTGATAATCCATGTGAAAGTTATGCCCTGGTCAATTTCAGTTGACTTTTTCAGCTGTCCAAATATAGCAACTTTTGCATCTTTGATGATTTCTGAGCCAAATTTTGAGAATCATGATCAAGCATTGATCAAATGATGTTTGTGGCTTCAAAATGATATATTGACCAAAAATTTGAACTTTTGACTGCCAAATGACCATTTTGCCCCTACAGTTGACTGTAGTGCAATCTAGGGTTTTGACTGTGCAATCTTGAGCTGAATGCCTTGAAACTTGACATGAGGATACTTGACCATCTTTGTAAGCATATGAGACTTGATTGGGCCTTTGAAAAGTTCATTTGCTTGACCAGAACTCAAACCCTAGTTTTGACTGTCTAGGAGACAATTGAGCTGCACAACCCTTGGGGCATTTTGTGACCTTGACTTTGACAACTCTTGATGAATATGGGAGGGCAAATTTTGGGGTACAACAGTTGCCCCTGTTCAATCTTCTTAGACCTGAGGACGCAGATTGGCTGACGTGCCTTTCGTAATCCGAGGGTAAAAGATGATTGAACACTAAAGTGCCCAGAAATTTGCGCTCACATAGTAACAGTGTGATGGGGGAATGGGCTTATAGATGCCATTTGGATATTGCTTGGATAGGATGATGGGCTTATAGATGCCATCTGGATGTTGATCGCGTAGGGGAATCCTTAGCGAGAACCTGCATACCTGCAAAACAGAAAATGAGTACCTGACACGTTGCAGGAGTTGATTTTAGGTGCTTGGTATAGATGTGTCCTGATTGGTTACAGGAGCTGGGTCTGGAGCTTCAAACGTTGATGAATGAACCAGGGATGGTTGCTGCCTTAGCATGGATGGTAAGAGGATCCTGAATGATTTCAACCTCAACAACGCTCGTTGAGAAAATCTTGGTGAGGATTATCATCTTCGTAGTGTCAGGAAGAGAACCAAAGGACATTACAATCTCAAAGGGAGTTACCTCACTCACGTTGGAGAGGGGACCATCTGAAGAAGGAATTACCGCCTCACACGCCGTTGGAGAGGGGACCATAAGAGAATATCACCTCACGCTCATGCCGGAGAGGGGAACATCTGAAGAAGGAATTACCGCCTCACACGCCGTTGGAGAGGGGACCATAGGAGAATATCACCTCACGCTCATGCCGGAGAGGAGAACATCTGAAGAAGGAATTACCGCCTCACACGCCGTTGGAGAGGGGACCATAGGAGAATATCACCTCACGCTCATGCCGGAGAGGAAAACATCTGAAGAAGGAGTTACCACCTCACACGCCGTTGGAGAGGGGACCATAAGAGAATATCACCTCACGCTCATGCCGGAGAGGAGAACATCCGAAGAAGGAATTACCACCTCACACGCCGTTGGAGAGGGGACCATAAGAGAATATCACCTCACGCTCATGCCGGAGAGGAGAACATCTGAAGAAGGAATTACCACCTCACACGCCGTTGGAGAGGGGACCATAAGAGAATATCACCTCACGCTCATGCCGGAGAGGAGAACATCTGAAGAAGGAATTACCACCTCACACGCCGTTGGAGAGGGGACCATAAGAGAATATCACCTCACGCTCATGCCGGAGAGGAGAACATCTGAAGAAGGAATTACCACCTCACACGCCGTTGGAGAGGGGACCATCAAAAAGACTTCTGGAAGCAGTATCAGAACGTCGCCATATCTGGTTTACATCTGAAACTATATCTGGAAGGGAATCTGGAAGCAGTATCGGAACGTCACCATATCTGGATCATATCCGAAACTATATCGAGAAGGAATTCTGGAAGCAGTATCAGAACGTCACCATCGCTGGATCATATCCGAAACTATATCGAGAAGGAATTCTGGAAGCAGTATCAGAACGTCACCATCGCTGGGCTTACATCTGAAACTATATCGAGAAGGAATTCTGGAAGCAGTATCAGAACGTCACCATCGCTGGGCTTACATCTGAAACTATATCGAGAAGGAATTCTGGAAGCAGTATCAGAACGTCACCATCGCTGGATCATATCCGAAACTATATCGAGAAGGAATTCTGGAAGCAGTATCAGAACGTCACCATCGCTGGGCTTACATCTGAAACTATATCGAGAAGGAATTCTGGAAGCAGTATCAGAACGTCACCATCGCTGGGCTTACATCTGAAACTATATCGAGAAGGAATTCTGGAAGCAGTATCAGAACGTCACCATCGCTGGATTTACATCTGAAACTATATCGAGAAGGAAATCTGGAAGCAGTATCAGAACGTCACCATATCTGGATCATATCTGAAACTATATCTAGAGAGAATTGCGTTAGTTGATAGTAGTCATTTTTGTATTGATCTTTTTCCTGAAAAGGCAAAACATAATTGTATGCAAAATCATGATGCATGAACTGTATGTTTTCAATATCAATGAGATTCGTGTAATATGATGCATATGCATGCTATAATGATGTATGTGACGTTTTATGAATGTATGTTTTCGTCGTAGGAAAATAAATCCTTGACGGGTGCCGGGAAGTCGCATCCTGGGCTGTTGTGGAGGAATAGCTTTTGCTTCCGCTGGGGATGATAGCTGCAAGTATACCGGTAGGAGTAGATAACTCCGTTGGGGAATAAACTTGGCAAATGACGGATTCTGCGGGGAGAAAAGATACTCTAGTGACCATGCTGAGAAGCAATACCCTGTGGGGAGAAGGATGCCTTGCTGAGTGTTGATGATAACTTGCTGAGGATACCTTGCTGTATTGGAAGTATGAATGGACTTCGCTGGGGATAAGAAGGCTTTGTCGACGACGCTCTTTCCGTGGCTTTTGGCTGAGGATAACCCAGTTATATCCTGTTAAGGAAATAACTCTTTAAATCAAGCCGGACGACGCGTTCGTGCTCTGCGAGGGTAAGCTTCCAGAATCTACTGGGGGTAGGCTTACTGCTTGGGGATGTGAATTCCAGCTTTCCTGGGGAGACTAGATTGGACTCTCCTGGGGAAGCATTGAACTGTATTGGTTAGGTCTTTCAATGGAACCTACCTTGATACCCTGGAGGACAGAACGACCAGATTGCTTAGACCACTCTTCATTGCCCCCTGTTTCTTGTGGGGTGCTGATAGTTGTTGGCGGACAAACCTTCTTCTGGTAGACAGGTGACAAGATAACAGGACATAGTCGTACGCGTTAATCCCTAACTTTTGCCTGGACCGCCCTTTCGGGTTTTCAGTCCACCGGGATACCCATTTTTGCCCAAGCCGCCTTTTCAGGTTTTTGACTTGCCGGGTGTACAGATTTTTTCATTTTCATCCCTCATTTTGCCCGAACCCTTTTGGTTCGCCGGGAAGCCCTAATTTTTGCCTAGGCGTATCAGCCTAGCGGGTCTTTGATTGTGCGTAGTATTTTTCCGACTATGTCCGTTCTCAGAAAGTAGGGAGTTGCCCCTGTTTAGAAGTGTTTTGTCACCAGAAGATGTTTGATCAGGCGATATTTATTGTTGAAATGCCCCTAAGTGACTCAGGTGGAGATTTGCCCCAGGCTGGTTGGCCTTTTTGAGAGATTCTCCGAATCTTGATTGGATTGCCCCAGATAATGGACAATAGCCATGTCATGCCCCTCGATTGGAGGTACTTCTGTTCATTAGGCATTCGTCGTGCGAATTTCCCTGCCGTTCAAACAAAAAGTCATATGCAAACAAAGTTATGTTAAAAACGCAAAGCTTATGTCTGTCTCGAAAATTTTGAAAATGCATTCTTTTTTCATAAAACAAGTGAATGTTTGTAAAACGTGATGTCAACTCCGTATTTACCGTAGGCCTTCAGGAGTCAGGATACCTTTCGTAACAGTATGCTTTCAAACTAACCCATGCTTCAGCTAGGACTTTTAAGGGTTATAACGTGGCCTGGTTCATAGTTCAAGAAACAAAGGATAAAGGCTCAAATTATTTGTACCCACCCGCTCTTCGTGATATTCTCCAAACCTAAACTCAGTTGATCATGCGTTAGACCTTGCTTGAGTCTTTGCCTTGATATACCAGCGATAGTTCAGATGTTGAACGTTTATTTGAATAGGCAGTCATTTTTTGTCGAGGGTTTATAAGACCTCTTTCTTGATTTTGTTATCCCTTTCTTTTTTTGCCTGAACTGCTTCCTTTTTGGAATTACAGTCAGCGGGATGCCCCAGTTTCATAAGTCCCTTTTCATAGGTTTGGACTTTTTGGGCTTTTCATTTATGAATTTTGATGATGACTGCCTGTCCTTTTGATTGTTCTGAACCATCACTGTCTTTGTTCGTTTTGTAAAGATCTCTTCGGTGCTATTCGTCATGCACTTGGGTCAACTGAGAGAACTACCCTGCCCCAGGTTATGATAAAGGGTTTTAAATTTCGAAAAGAAAAACTCCTACTTCTTTGGCTCAGAGGGGTTGACGAGGGATTATCATCCTTATAACTCCAGTGTTTAGGGATTGAAACAATGCCTGTACCTCATCAGCGGGGTCTGTTCAAAAGCATACTGTAGATCGTGGTATCGTTTTCGTCATCCTCCCTCAAGAGGCTCAGAATTATTAACCGAGAGTTGACATCAGAAAAAATATGAAAACAATTTGCATATAGTGGATGCGAATATATTGATTCAAAAATAGACATAAGCGATGCCTTAATGGAATAAAAGAGTTTGCTATGACATTAATCGTTTATATAAGCAAAGAAAAACACAGCTCAGAAATTCAAATAAACAAAAGGTCTTCAACGATTGGGTAACGGAGCAGTGATGATGTTCGGAGTCTCAGGCACTTCAAACTGAATCTCCTCGGCGTCGATCATGTCTTGAATTTTGTTCTTGAGAGGCCAGCAGTTGTCCGTAGTATGCCCTGGGCTATCGGAATGATATGCGCACCTATCGTTGGGATGATAGTTAGGAGCCGAAGTGTTCGGATTCCGGAGAGGAGCCCTTAAGGTGATCAGCCCTGCCTTCAACAGTTGTTGCAGTGCTTGATCCATCGACATGTTGAGTTTGGTATACTGTCGTTTCTCCTTGCGCTGCTGCCCCTGTCCTTGTTGAGCAGGTCCGGGATTGGAAATCTGGATTGCCCCTGCCTCATGACGGCTCCTTTTACCGTGCACAGCATTGGATTCTTTCTTTCCATGATGAGGCTTTTTATCAGCAGGTGCAGCCTCTTGAATTTTCCCAGACCGGATACCAGATTCTATTCGCTCTCCAGTCAAGATGAGATCCGTGAATCCAGCAGACGAATTCCCAATTAGGTGGTTATAAAATGGTCCAGACAAGGTCCCCAAGAACATGTCCACAAGTTCCCGATCAGTCAGAGGTGGTTGTACCCTTCCAGCAAGATCCCTCCATTTTTGCGCATATTCTTTGAAACCTTCACTTGATCCTAACGACATACCCTGGAGTTGGGTACGCGTAGGGGCAAGGTCGGCATTATACTGATACTGCTTGTAGAAAGCAGTAGCCAACTCCTCCCAGTTACGAACTTTGGTCCCATCCAGCTGATAGAACCATTCGAGGTGAGTCCCTGAAAGACTTTCCTGGAAGAAGTGGATCCACAAGTTTTTGTCCACCGTGTAGGGTTGAATCTTCCGAACATAGGACCTTAAGTGCAGCTTGGGACAAGATGCCCCGTCGTACTTAGAGAAGGGTGGTACTTTGAACTTGCGAGGGATAACCACACCAGTTGACAAACCCAGATCTCCGAAATCCAGCCCAGGTACCTGTTGAACCTCCATGGCTTTCATTCTGTCCTCCAGTTGCTTATATCTGTCATCAGCAGGAGGGTACTGCTCTTCATCAAAATCTGTCTCGTTGTCGGAGACCACTGGACTGGGAACCTCTCTCTCATGATGACTGCTTTTTCCCACAGATGGGGTTGTCCTCTCAGTTTCAACTTGCGGTGTATTCCCAGATTTGCGTCTAGGGCTGAACAGGACAGTCCTCTTTTTCTTCTTGTCCTTCTTTAAGAGCAGAGCTTTCAGATCTTGCTGCCCCTGGGTCAGATTCATAATCAGCTCTTGGAACTGGGCGTTCTGAGCCTGGAGGTCCTTGATAGTCTGCTCGGCTGATGGTTCAGGATTCATGACGAGCGGCTGAAATAAACAGCGGAGAAGGGTAAGCAACCTGTCAAGGGATACCTGCAATGCAATGAGATGTATGATATGCATGTAATGTTTTCAAGGACCTCGCGGGGTAAACAGAGAAACTTTGTTAGCATTTGGAACCGGTAGCTTGACTGAAAGAACTTTCTGTTGTAGAGAGCCCTTCTTCAAGGGTCAAAGGCTCACCATATCCAGTGGGTCATAGCCCCTGACAACCTTGGCTAGAGGAAAATAACCTCTTTGCCCCTTGCTGGGATAGTTGTTCATCATGACCTGCATCACAAGCCCTTGAGATCCTTGAAATGGGTTAGGATGTATGCAATGGTATGATGTCATGCTATGCATGGGGTGATATAGGTAAGCCCTGCTATGAGTCCCCATTAAGGACTATAAACAGCCCCTGCAAGAAATTCAGTATCCTGTTATGAGTCCCAATTAAGGACTATAAACAACACCTGCAAGAAATTCAGTACTCTGTTATGAGTCCCAGTTAAGGACTATAAACAACACCTGCAAGAAATTTGATAAACCCTGTCATGAGTCCTAGTCAAGGACTATAAACAAGACCTGCAAGAGGTTAGTACACCCTGTTATAAGTCCTAATTAAGGACTATGAACAAAACCTGCAAGAAATTTAGTGCACCCTGTCATGAGTCCTAGTTAAGGACTATAAACTAGACCTGCAAGAAACAAGTGTCAGGTAACAAGTACGCCAGTAGGCAAGTATAAAGGCACACAAGTCACACAAGAGAAACCCTTAGAGTTTAGGCCAGCATGGGGTCTGGGTATTACCCTCTTTCAGTTGGTGGGCTCAACCTGTCCTAATCAAAGTAACCGGGTTCTAAGGTTCCCAATATCACGGGATTACTTTCATTGTTCATCGTTTCGATTTAGCCACTGAACTGGCGACCGAAATATTCCAGGAAAGCAACCCTCAATTGAGCGTAGTATCGAGTATCAACCAACCTCGGACTGCACCAAAGTCAGTTATCTCACTACCCTAAAGAGGCCAAGATAGTTCAATTAAGGTTCCTAAGGTCTGTTGATGCTTCACGACACCACGCGGAGGCCCCGTACTCTCCTTGACTGAACTCAAGGGTTACCGGTACACACCAAAGTGCCACATCAACGTAGCAGACTGTTTCAACCGTGTCGGTATACCCCGCACAGTTCCCTCACAGCCTTGTTGCTACTTTCTAAGAAAGGTATCCCCAGATCCGGGTTTAGGATCTATAGAACTCCCAAGCAACCCACAATTTAAAGCACACAAAGCAATACAATTGAAAACATAGTTATAAGCTAGCCCTAAGGTACACCTCACTTTAAGCTCAATTCCCCAGCAGAGTCGCCAGTTCTGTGATCGGTGGATCTGGAACTGACTGTTTAATGCTGGTTCGCGAAATGTCGCGGAAGCAAGAGTCGCCACCGTCTTTTATTTTCTCCAAAAGGAAAGGACAAAAGCACAGAAAAATTCCTTATAGAGATTGCTCTCGGTTCGGGAGGTAGGTTATAGAAAGGGAAGGTGTTAGCACCCTTTCTATCCATGGTTATCCATGGGCTCTTAGATACTTGCTCATTTGTGTTTTCAAAATTGTTTTGCTTTTCAATGTGGGTTTAAAAAGTTTCCTTTGAAAAATTTCAGTTCGACTCGTACGTCAGAGTGTTTGAAAAGTTTGCTTTGAAAGCTTTTGAAAATGTGTCAGTGCGAAAAGATTTTTGTTTGTTTTTTGAAGTTAGAGCAAGTATCTACGAGAACCTACCTACCCTAAGGAATTCGTCTGTGTAAATGTCCTTTAAAGTAGTGCCATCCCACCATTGAGAGGTAGGTAGCACCACCGTTGGAGGTGTTCGGGTCAATTCGAAGGTTCGGGACATGGTGATCACCGGAGCAATAGGAGGACACCTTAGAAGCTACCCTCATGCCAGGTTCCCGGATCATGAGGACTTACTAAGACATTCTCTACTCGACGATCACCTTTCGAAAGGCAACAGTGAGGCGTACCCTAGGGGTGGTGTGTGCGAATTGTGTGTCATGTTTCAGTTATTTGTCTTGTCATGTTTGTCGTGTTCTACGTTTGATTTTATTAAGACATTCATTCTTTCATGCTTGGTTAACAGTTAAACACTTTGCGAGGAAATATAAATCTAAACTATTACAAATGGCGCGGGTCCACATCGCCAAAATAAACCGGACCCGATTTAGCGGAAAAATAAATAATGCGAAGAAATAAAGTGCGAAAAGTAAATTACATGGCTTTGGGATATTTACATAATTATAATTAAACGACATAAGATAAATGCGCAAATTAAATAATTAAGACGAAAATAGGGCGTTGGACCCTTTTGCAAAATATTAAAAGTAATAAGAATTAAAAAATTAAATGATTAAATGTTTTTTTTTTGATATTTTTGTATTTTTTAGATTTAATAAGGAAAAGAAATTAATGGAAATTAAATTAAAAGACAAACCCTAATTCTAGTATTTTTATTTGTTATGAAAGATTTAAATATAGTCTAAATTAAACCTAAAATTTATTATGTACAATTTTTAATTATAAAAATAAAAATAATAAATAAATAGTATTGTGAGAAATAAAAATTAAAAAAAGGAAAATCAACAAAGATATTAAACCTAATTCTACATGTTTTTGGATTTTTATAAAAAAGGGAATTAGAATTAAAACCTAATTACACTAGTTTATTTACATGCTAGTTTATTTATGAAAATAATTGTAATAAAATAAATATTGTATTTTTCTGTATTTTCTGCATTTTTTAATGTTTTAGGTATTTTGTAAAAAAATAATTAATTAAAACAAATAATTAAAATAAACAATCAATTAAAATAAATGAAATAAAAAGGAAATCAAACCAGAGTGGGGTGTAGTCCCCAATTTAGGAGGTATGAATTTGGAAAGCCTGGCCCAATAAGCATGGAACTTCATTGACTTCTTTGGATCTCGTATGGCACGTTGACCAGCACCTATGGTGTTCCTTGAATCTATGCATTTGATTTGCAGGCAGCTGGACGCGTGTTCCCTGGATTTTGAGCGTGCATGGTATGCTCTAATGAGGAATCTGCATGGGAATTGATTTGGAAAAATAATATGGAATTATTCAGACCTGGGGTTCGAACCCAGGTCTTGGAGATTGCACGCTTCTATCCCTGCCACTGAGCCATGTGATCTTCATTTAATATATAATAATACATAAATAATATAAAAAGAACGCATTAGTGCTTATGAGAATTCGCGCGAAAATTTAAACTGTCCAATGGTTGATGGACACGCCTTCGTCTCCTTCCCCACCCTGTAAAACAAAACTCAAGGGGAACGGTTTTTTTTAGCGTGGTTTAAAGAGGGATTCAAGAAAATAGCGAATAGAGATATATGAAACATAAATTCATCGCGAGTAGGCATTCATCTTCGTCTTGGTGCGCTGAACTCAACCATGGTGTTCAGAAGTCCCAATTTTTCTTCTATACAAAACCCCTAATTCGAGTTCCTGAAAACCCTAACTTTTGGCCATGGCAAATTCGCGTATGTGACTCAAAAACACAATCAAACATATTGGTTAGCACAGAAACATCATGACAAACAATAATCCACAAAGAAAAATGCATGAGGATGCTTAAATCGTGCTATGCGAATTCAATATTTTCTTGGTTCAGTTTGACTTAGAGATACCGATTCAAGGAGTTTTGGTGGTTGTTTTGGGTTGGCACACGTTCAGGACACTCCAATGAAGCTATTGAGATCAAAGTTAGGGCTTGAATCGTCCCCTAGAATGCTTTTCAGAATTGACTTTTTTTGTGAATTTTTCAATATGCCAAAGCTTGAGTATGCGCAGCTTTTAGTCTTCTATGCTTAGGGTTTTCATTCTGATCATATAGGGAGTGATCTAGGTCAACAAAAACCAACAAAATCTCATGAATTCATTATTTGGAGATTTGATTTGCTTAAGGATCTTTTTGAATATTTTTTTATGGTTTTTGTGCCAAATCTGATCAATTAGCATCAAATCCTTCCCTATTAACATGTGCACGAGTTATAGAGTCCAAAGCATGCATAAAAAGATTTTTTAGGTTAAGGTTTATATTTTTCATGAATTAAAATGATTTAAATGAATATAAATTAATATTAATTCAAATAAATAATTAAAAAATATGAGAATACTTCCCTTTGGGCCTAGTGGTCGTGCATAGGCTTGGCATGAAGAAATTTGGAAGGAAAATGGGCCCATTTGCATTTTTAGGCCTTTTGCATCAAAGTTGACTTTTCAAAATTCCTAAAAATTTCCCAACTTCCACAAGGCATAACTTGGTCAATTTTTAAGCTTTTCACATGTTCTTGGACATTTTGGAAAGGTCTTTGAGTCCTTTAACCAATGCCTTTGGTCCCATGTCATTTTGATTTACCAATCTCAAGTTATGGCCTTTGACTTAAAGTCACTTTTTGTTGACTTTTGAAAATGACCTATAATGTTGAAATTGATAACTTTTTGTGAGAGCATTTCTTGGACTTGGAACATGAAGATGAATTGTAGGAAATGTCTTTCTCTTCAAAATGAGCTTTGGATGGAATTTTTCTGATAATCCATGTGAAAGTTATGCCCTGGTCAATTTCAGTTGACTTTTTCAGCTGTCCAAATATAGCAACTTTTGCATCTTTGATGATTTCTGAGCCAAATTTTGAGAATCATGATCAAGCATTGATCAAATGATGTTTGTGGCTTCAAAATGATATATTGACCAAAAATTTGAACTTTTGACTGCCAAATGACCATTTTGCCCCTACAGTTGACTGTAGTGCAATCTAGGGTTTTGACTGTGCAATCTTGAGCTGAATGCCTTGAAACTTGACATGAGGATACTTGACCATCTTTGTAAGCATATGAGACTTGATTGGGCCTTTGAAAAGTTCATTTGCTTGACCAGAACTCAAACCCTAGTTTTGACTGTCTAGGAGACAATTGAGCTGCACAACCCTTGGGGCATTTTGTGACCTTGACTTTGACAACTCTTGATGAATATGGGAGGGCAAATTTTGGGGTACAACACATTGATTCACAAGATGAGATCATTCTTTGAGAAAGATATCGAGTTCGAGGATTCTTTGATTTAATTGTTGCATTCCAAGTCACTTGTGTTTGAACATTGGCAATTATTGGATTAAAGCAGATTTTGACCAAAGATCTTAAGTTGCTTTAAGTTTCCATTGGAAATAATTTGAATATTCACACAAAGAATGTCCATTTTCAAGTTTAAACTCCATTCATATGGATAATTTTGAACCATATGTTATTCAATTAGCCATCATTTCAAATTCAAGAATCAATTCAAGTTGTGGCAATATTTGAAGTACAAGAATCAAGCTTGTTCCTTACATCATTATTCCAATCATGGAAATGTTACAATTACAAAGTGTTACAAGATTACAAGGCAAATTTACTGCAAGATTTTCACAAATTAGCAGAGAACATATATAATTGAATTACACTTCCACTTCCAATTTTATTGAATTTCTTGTTATGTTACAATAATGAAAATTAAGTGTACACTTGAGACTTTATAAAGATGCCATGTTACAATTGCTATGACTTGATGTCAACCAAAAGCTACCCACAAGATACATAAACCTATAAAAAATAGCCCTGCACTAAAAACATGTTGTCCAAAACAAGTTGCACAATAGCTCCAAAAACCTGCAAACTTGCCGCATAATAAGCCAAACAAAACAGTCTGCTATCCTGTACAAAATAAGAGTCCTGCACTGCTGCCCACAGCAGTCTGAAAATATGCTCCAAACCTGTCAAAATAGTCTGAAAAATATATAAAATAAGCAAAACAAAAACTCCATAAAAAAGAAATGAAACAGTGCACTGGAATTGTTTAAAATTATCAGTTTATTCCCCGTAAAACTCACCTCTTTTCATCTATAAAACCAATTCTTCAAACATTGAAGAGAAATCGATCATTATCCTCACTCTTCACTTTACTACAACCTTTATCCTCCAATACTTAAAATCTCCTTTAATCCACAACTTTAATCTTCGTACCTCAGCCATACCGAGAGATACACACCTAGCTTGTGTTTCAACAATCTTGGTCCAAGCAACTTCAAAAGAAAAAAAGTGCAGTAACCCTCGACCATATTCCCTCACCTCCAACCCTTCAAGACAGATTCATTCTTCCATCCTCTGCATCAAAACAACCTGTAATATCCAAACCACCAGTAGTAACATCTGTATTGTATTCAATACATGGCAACAATATCCAACACTCAAACAATAGAGAAGCAAGAAAGTTGAAGCATACTCAAAGTCGGAAGGAGAAGAAGAAAAAGTATAGACGTCGTACCTATTTATCCCGACGAAAATATCCTCGCCAAAGGTACCCTAACTTTTCACTTTAATCTTTGTTACCACCGTTGTCGTTGGTTTATGATGTTATTCTTGTAAACGTTACTTGATTTCATGATTTTAATCACATCCAAAAGAAACCGTATTTGTTGTCTTGCCATAACCGGGAACATGAAACAAGGTTCGATGTTTGTTTACCCTGATAAATGTTAGCGAAAAAAACTAGGAGGTGATGCTTCGATGGAGATGGGGTGGATTTTCGTTTGAAACACGAGAGGACAGCCTACAAACACAAAAAACAGAGAGATAACAAAATATCATTTTTACTGTTATTCTTCAATCTTCACACTACCCCTGAAAGCCAATTTCAACAGCAACATCCAAAACCTACAAATTCTACAAACTCTATACACGTTTCTTCTCATACCCTGTAAAACAGAAACCACTCACAAATTCATAATAGTATAAAAAGAAAAATACCATTCCATTAGCCTCGTCTCAACGTCCTCAACGCAAATCCATCGCTCATTTTCTATGATTTCCATTCAAACATGCTGAATCTAACAAAACATTTGAAAACCTCAGGTTATTGAAAACTAAATTAAGAAGTGATGTGAGCACTTTAGGCTATGATTCTAAGGGGTTAACGATCCACACACTTTTCTCTATGCATTGGTATGAAGAAAATGACAAAGCAGGAGGATGAATCTGTTTACCTCGAAGGCAAAGGTGACTGATGCGAAAGCGCGATTTCAAGGAAGAGAGATTGAGATCAGGGAAGTTTTGGAGAGAGAAGTGTGAGGTTGAAGATGATGATGCGTGAGAAAGAGAGAATAGTTTTTTGTTGCTGTTTCAAGTTTCTTCCTTTTTTCTGTCTTTTTATTGGAACGACAATAATAATCAGTGTTTCCTTCCCCATAAAACAATAATAATATTAATTAAGCAATTTTCTTTCCCAAAACAAACCTCCAACGACGCTTTTCTTTTATCCTTTAGGGTTACAAAACCCTTTTTTTCCTCTTCCAATCGGGTCAGCTCATTGGGCTTGATGGCACAATTTCCACTATCTGTTTTCCCTTTTATTTCAATTAAAACGTAATAATAACGAATAAATAAAACAGTTCAGTTGGCAAGGCACGTTTGTAGTAACCTAGAGGACTCGGGTTCAACTCTCAGCTAGGCCCTTTATTCTGTTTTTCTTAATTCTTTTAGCTTTTTATTATTCTCTCACAAACAAAATACCAAAAATATTATTTTGCCAATTAATTTTACTTTAATAGTTTGTTTTAGTTTAATTAACTGTCTATTTTTAAATTTGATTTGGTTGTATTGATTGTTTATTTAGATTTTTAATCATATTGACGATTTGATCCACCCCCATTTGTAAATTTATATTCCCCATTCCCAAAAGCTCTATAATAGCGTAGAATTTAAATTTCAGCAATTTACTATTTTTCTTTATATTGTGTAGTAATTAGATGTGTATGGAAAGATTTAAAGTTAATCGCTAGACAACCCTAATTAAAGACAAATTAACTTGAATCAAACACACTTTTCACAAGCGCACCTCTAGGATAACCTCACTTGTTGCCTTGGAAAAACAATCATGTCCCTCGAATGTGCGACGCTTTAGCAAAGACCTTTCGATAAAAAAAGATCGCAGTCCTTCGATGTCCCTCGATGTTGCCTTCGATAAATGATCTAGTCCCTTACGAAAATTGCTAAAGCGTCTTACAAGTTGCTTTCTATGACTGTACGATTGACCCGCGTCTGTCCCTTCACATCCAATGATAGGGCTTCTTACCAAATCAATGGTAAGATAGCAACATCTAAAGGAGGAGGAGAAGAAAAAAGACCTTTTTGAGTAGGTAGGACACTCGTAGTTTCTTGCTCACAAGCTAAAACCATTTCCACACTTATTCCTTTCAGAAACAAACATTTCTTTGAACTATTTTAAAAACCAACACTTTGTATACATTCTTATAGAGATGAGAATCATTACAAATTTTACCGAACAAAGGCGTTTTCAAAATATTTTCAAACTTACAGCAAACAGAAACACATTTCAAGCAAAGCATTTTCAAAGTGATCAAGCAACTAAGAGCCTATAGATAACTACGGATGAAAAGGGTGATAACACCTTCCATTTTCATAACCTACCCCCCAAGCTCAAGAAAATATCTCAAAAGATCTTTCCTGTTCTTTTCACCCTTTCCTTTATTGGATAAAAGAAAAGTCGATGGCGACTCTTGCTATCCGCAAAAATTGCAATAAAACACAAAACACCCAAGTCAGTTCTCCCACCGTATTACAGGGAGGTATCACCTATAATCCTTGTTTGGCTCTACGGTAGTTTGGGTATGCTCGAAGGGATGGCCCTCATGATGCACTTGTTCAAGGAATTATATTTGACTATGAGAATGATGTCCAAAGTTATCGTCAAAGATTTATACGAGCTTGGGGCATGGTGAACAAAGTTAATAGAAAAACTTTAGGGCGTTGGAACTCCATTCCTTTTGAGCCTTATCTCAAGTGGGTGCGAGCTCGTGCCCAAAGCCTCGTGATGTCGTATCCTGCCATCTTACCTATCATCATAGAGCCTATTGCCGAAGGAGATGTTCCCTACATTATTCTTCATCTTGACATGCCTACTACTCTCGAGGAATTGCAAAGGTCATGGATTCAACTAAAGGGGGAGCGAGACACCTTTGAAGCGCAATTCTACTCAAACGAGAAGAAGATTTTGGAGCTCATAAGACAGCTTCATGAAGAGCGAAGTTTGAACGCCTACATTGCACCAAAGAGGATGCGCTCATGGGAAACTTGAGTCCTTTTTATTTTAGGAGTTTATTTTGTATTATTCCATTATAAGCCCGAGAGGCACGTTTTGTAACCATTTGAAGTTATTAATACAATTAATGTGTGTTCCTTTTTTGTTTAAACAAATTTAAATCTTAAAGGTCCTTGAAAACATTTGCATTCACATTACATGCATCATAACATAAGCAGGTTTTTCGACACAGGTTTCCTAATCTTTCTACTGTTTATTTCAGTAAGACGGATCTCGAGCAGACTGTGAAGGACTTGCCGATGCAAAGTTCTCAATTTCAAGAAACCTTGCTCAACTTGGCCAAAGGGCAACAGGAACTGATGTCACTTCTGGTTGCAAAGAAAAAGACCAAGAAGAAGGCTTTGATCAACATGGGGAGGAGATTCAAGGGTCTTGTTTGACGAGTGCAAGTGGTAGAAGAGTCATCCGAGGAGGATGAGAATCAGGATGAAGATGTAAGGAGCACCCGTGCTGGGAGTGGTAACAATCCAGTCTCTAAGGATGAGGATTTTTTTTGACGAACAATATCCACTGGCTGAAGACAAGTATAAGCAACTGAAGGACAAATTGAAGGCTATGGAAGTTCAAGTTGTACCTGGTCTAGATTTTGGTGATTTGGGTTTGGTTCCTGGGGTGACAATCCCCCATAAATTCAAGATTTTAATCTTTGCCAAGTACGATAGCGTTTTATGCTTGAAGCTTCACTTGAGATCATACGTCCGTAAAATTCAACCGCATACCACTAATAAGAAGTTGTGGGTGCACTTCTTTCAAGAGAGTCTATCTGAGACTCAATTGGAGTGGTTTTACCAGTTAGAGGGTTCCGACGTTCATACCTGGGAGGACTTAGCCACTGCCTTCTACCGTCAATACCAGTATAATGCCGATCTGGCGCCAACTAGAGTGCAGTTACAAGGAATGACCATGGGTTCCAACGAAGGTTTCAAAGAATATGCACAAAAATGGAGAGACCTAGCAGGTAGGGTGCAGCCACAGTTGACTGATAGGAAGTTGGTAGATATGTTCATGGGAACATTGACTGGACCATTTTTTAATTTGCTAATTGGGAGCTCATCATCTGGTTTCACTAAGTTAATCTTGACTGGTGAAAGGGTCGACAGCGGGATTAAAAGTGAAAAGATTCCTATGGCCTCTGCCTCTACATCAAATACCGTGAAGAAACCTCTTACCAGTAAAAAAGAAACTAATGTCGTGTATGGGTCAATGGGCCATATCAAGAAGGACCATCGTCAATCTGTAAATGCAGTTCTAATCTCCAATCCGACCTCTACTCAAAGACCCTAGCAACAAGTTAGCTACCAAAGACCTGATATTCCAAGAAGAAGATTTACAAGGATCAACATGTCACTATCTCAAGCCCTACAACACCTGTTGAAGGCTAATTTGGTAAAATTGCATGATGCCCCTTCAAATCCCAATGTTTCATCTCCAAAGTATAACCCGAACGCCAAATGTGTTTACCACTCCAATAGTCCCAGACATGACACTGATCAATGTTGGGCATTAAAATGCAAGATCCAAGACCTCATTGACAACTAGATCATTGAATTTGATCCTCCTCCAACTCCTAATGTAATCACCACACATATGCCAAACCATGGAAAAGGTGTCAACGCTATTGAAGATACTGCTTTGTTTCCTCTATTAATGACTTAACCACTCCACTAAAGTTTGTCAAAAATAATTTGTTGAAAGCTGGGGTTTTCCCCGGTTGCCTTGAAGATTCTTATTATTGTGTTGTGCAAATAAATGGCTATGAATGGCTGAAAATAGGTGTCCAATACCTAATGGACAACCATGAGATCCTATTCGAAATAACTCCATCCGTAAACTGTTTGACCGAAGTTGTACCTCAAGAAGTTAAACACATATCCATCATCACTATCTCGAATAAGCCTATTAGGATCACTTTAAAGGGTCCTATTAGGATTACTAATGAACCTAAGATAACTCCATTAATAATTACCACTCTTGGGCCAGTCCCTTATTCTTCCGATAAAGCAGTACCCTGGAATTATGGCGCTGAAGTATACTACCATGGTATTAGACAAGACTCCTGAATTGATGAAGACAAGACTTCTGATATTACCAACATTGCTGGCTCTAGAAAGGTGACAAGGTAGGGGAGAGTCTTCTCGCCTAACATTTCACCTCCAACCACCACAACTACACCTATTCGCATTACTGCTGAGAAACCAAGTATTGATGCTAGGGGAAAAGAAAAGATGATTGAGCCTGCCAGGATGGAGGCGTCCGCCAAAGACATTACAACTGAGGAACCCTCCACCCAAGAGATGGAGGAGATTTTGAAGATCATAAGGAAAAGTGATTATAAGATAGTAAAGCAGTTGGGGAAAACCCCCTCTAAGATTTTTATGCTATCTTTATTACTTTGTTCCGATGTGCATGCTCAAGCCTTGATAAAATTTCTAAAGAAAGCACATGTTCCTCAAGAGACTACAGTCGATCAGTTTGAAATTTGTGTGGCGAGTTTGACTGTCGATAATTGTTTGGGATTCTTGGATACTGATTTAACTCCATCCAGAAGAAGTCACAATAAAGCTTTGCATGTCTCCATTGAATGCAAAGGAACCACTCTAGCCTATGTATTGGTGGATACTGGTTCCTCTCTAAACGTCTTACCCAAAGGTGCCCTAGATCAGTTGGATTGTGAAGGTTTGGTGTTGAAGCAAAGTGACATAGTGGTAAGGGCTTTCGATGGGTCAAAGAGGATGGTACATGGAGAGGTTAACCTCCCCATCAAAGTTGGTTCTCAAACTTTCAACTCGACTTTCTATGTGATGGAAATCCATCATGCATACTCTTGCTTACTCGGATGCCCTTGGATACATGGGGCAAGAGTGGTGACATCCATTCTTCATTAAAAATTGAAATATTCAGTCAGAGGAAAGATCGTTACTGTCTATGGTGAAGAAGAGTTTATGGTTAGCCATATGAATTCATTTAAGTAAGTTGAGATGGATGGTGAGTTCATAGAAACTCCTCGCCAAGCCTTCAAAGTGGTTTCTCCTATGGTTGCTACTGCCAAGGCGACTCTTGATGTTCCAAAAGCTGTTAAAGATGTACCTAGGATGGCTTCCCTCAAAGATGCCCGTGATGTGATTGAAGACAGAGGTTGTACCATTTGGGGACAACTCCCTGACATCCCTTTCAAATCATACAAAAGTGGTTTGGGTTTCACTGTCAAAGCTTAAAAGGAGGTCAGACGTGCTCGCATAAGAAACCTACCCCTTCGCATCAGTAATCATGAAGTGAATGCTCTTGAAGACTCTGATAACGATTGTGATTTTGATGACTGGATCTACCCAACTGCCGGTGAAGAACTCGACAACTGACGTGCCAAGGACATCATTCCAATCTCCTTCAACAAGGAGTAATTACCATTTACTATTTTATTAATTTAAGAACTTTGTCTATAATTTTATTGAAACAATGACTTTAAGCCATGTGACATACCCGGGGCACCTTGGTCCATTTGTTAAGGGTTTGTTCATTTTCATATGCCATATGATCATTTAATGAAAAAACATTGGACTCTTTTGCATTTAAATTTTGTGCTCATTGTCTTTCTTTAACGTTATTGCATTTTCAAAATAGCCATGTATCTTACATACACATACACACACACATTTGCAGATCCTCATCCACTCCGGATCTCGTTGACAACGATTCCTCTATTGCCATCTATGACTTTGAACATCCAATCTACCAAGCCGAAGACGAAGGCGAAGAATATTGTAAAATACCTAGGAATTAGCCAGACTTCTGATGCAAGAGGAGAAGGCCATTCAACCACATGAAGAGTCAGTTGAAGTGATCAACCTAGGTACTAAGGAAGATAAGAAAGAGGTCAAGATCGGCGCCAACTTGGAAGACAGTATCAAAGGCAGATTGGTCCAGATGCTACATGACTATGTTGAAGTGTTTTCTTGGTTGTATAAAGATATGTCGGGGCTAGATACTAATATTGTGATTCATCGTCTACCAACAAAGGAAGATTGTCCTCCAGTCAAGCAAAAAGTGTGTCGTATGCGGCCAGACATGTCTGAAAAGATAAAACTAAGGTAATGAAGCAATTCAATGCAGGTTTCCTGGCTGTAACATCATATCCTAAATGGGTGGAGAATATGGTCCCCGTGTCAAAGAAAGATGGGAAGGTCTGCATGTGCATATACTATAGGGATTTTAATAGGGCAAGCCTTAAAGATGATTTCCCTCTACCGCATATTAACGTCTTGGTCGACAACACAACTCAACACAAAGTTTTCTCCTTCATGGATGGATTCTCCAGTTATAATCAAATCAAAATGGCTCTCGAGGACATGGAGAAGACCACCTTTGTCACACAGTGAGGCACTTTTTGTTATAAGGTCATGCCTTTCGATTTGAAGAATGTAGGGGAAACCTATCAACGAGCTATGGTAGCCCTATTACATGACATGATCCATCATAAGATAAAAGTCTATGTTGATGATATGATTTCAAGGTTGCAAACTGAGGAAAAAAACCTTGATCATCTTCACAAGTTGTTTGAGAGGTTGAAGAAATATAAGCTAAGGCTGAATCCCAACAAATGCACCTTCGGGGTAAGATCTGGAAAACTCTTAGGGTTTGTCGTCAGTAGCAAAGGCATTGAAGTTGATCCTGCAAAGGTTAAAGACATACAAGAAATTCCAGCTCCCCGCTCTGAGAAGGAAGTCAGAGGTTTCTTGGGTCGACTTAACTACATTTCTCTATTCATATCTCACCTAACTATAAATTGTGAGCCAATCTTCAAACTCTTGAAGAAAGATCAAGTAGTCAGATGGAACGATGAATGCCAAGCAGCCTTTGACAAGATCAAGGAATATCTACAAAAACCTTTAATCCTTATGCCTCCAGTTGAAGGAAGACCTCTGATTATGTACTTGACTGTATCAGAGAATACAATGGGGTGTGTGTCGGGCCAACATGACGAGTTTGGACGAAAAGAGTATGCAATATACTACCTTAGCAAAAAGTTTACCGACTGTGAAACAAGATATTCATTGCTCGAGAAAACTTGTTGCGCTCTGGCATGGGCTGCTCGCCGAATAAGACAGTATATGTTGACTCACACCACTTTGTTGATTTCTAAGATGGACCCTATCAAGTACATCTTCAGGAAACCATCTCTCTCCAGACGAATAAATAGATGGTAAATGATCCCGACTGAATATGATATCCAATATACTACACAAAAGGCCATCAAAGGAAGTGTGTTGGCAGATCATTTGACCCATCAAGTTGTTGATGACTATCAATCCATGAACTTTGAATTCTAGGACGAGAATATCATGCTGATAACTAATTATGAAAAGCCTAGACCGTATGACGTACCTGAACAAGGATCCCGATGGACTATGGTTTTTGATGGGGCTTCCAATGCTTTGGGTAATGGAGTTGGTGTTGTGATTATTTCTCCCGAAGGTTTCCGTACACCTTTCACTGTCAGACTATGCTTCGACTGTACAAATAACATGGCTGAATATGAGGCATGCATCTTGGGTCTTAGGACTGCCATTGACTTAAGAATCAAATTCCTAAGCGTATAAGGAGATTCATATTTAGTAACCAGTCAAGGTAAAGAAGAATGGGATACCAAACATCCTAATCTGATTCCCTACAAAGAGCTTGTGCTAACCTTGATCCCATACTTTGAGGAGGTTACCTTCGAACACTTTCCAAGAGAAGAAAATCAGTTGGCGGATGCCTTAGCAACAATGTCATCTATGTTCAAAGTTGTTGTACCCCAAAATTTTCCCTCTCATTTCTCAAAAATTTTCTCACAAAACCTTCCATGGCTCAAGTCTGCATTACCCATACATTAATTTAGGGTTGGAATTGGCACAAGGGCAAAACGGTCAAAATGCACACTGAAAAGTCAAACTTTGACTTTTGGATCAAAATCAAGTTTTAAGAATCACATTTCACAAAGACAAGTTAGAATATGAATTTGGTTCACCAAGAAAATCAAAATTCAAAATTACTTTGTAAAAGTCAAAGTTCTAAACACTTAGAAATTTTTCTAAGTGTTAAGAAAATATGATAAGTTCAGAATTTATGGCCAGGTTTTCATCATGATGCGAATTGATTTAGGAAGAACTTCTTACACAAGAGCTGTAGATATCAACAAGATCTAAAACATTGTAGAACAGAACTCCTCCTAGAAATGCTGAGATTTCAAGTTATAAATCCTAGAAGACACGTCCATGAAACTAAAACACTTAGTAAACTTTGAGCATTTCCAAGTCAGAATTTGGTTAGAACTTCTGGGCCAGTTTTCACGTAGGTTCAATTAGAATTTGCAAAAGTTATTCAAATAGGGAATACAAAGCATGTGTACAAGCTTTCTAAAAAGTCAGAGAACTCCTTCAGATCATGCTGGAGCAGGGAGAATCAAAGATCAAAAGTTGAACATTGGTTCTTAATCCAGGTTACGTTTATGCTGAACTTCTGATCAAGTTTCAAGCTATGCTGCATAATTTCATGGTGCAGGCTTTCTTACTTGTTAAATCTCATCATCATTTAATGTTCACACCAACTTTTGACTCTTTATCCCAGCGTTTAAGCTGCTAAATCCTTTGCCTATAAATTAAACTTCATTTGCAAACTGTAAGGGGGGGAGACATTGGAAAAAAGCCTTGAAACCTTGTTGAAAATTCCCAGGAACTTGAAACTGCAACACAAACACAAAACCTGCTAGTTTTTAGTTTTTTGCGACCAAACTCTAATTTTCCTTATGCGTTTCTTGGCCAAATCATCAATAAAGTTTCTGATATACACATGGAGGCCTTCCCAACTTCTGTTTTCAAACTGTAACATAGTCTTCACTAACCTCCATTTCAAAAGATCGGAACTTTGCTTCTTGGATGCTTCAGAATATTCCATCCATTCATATCTAGAGTTAAGGGTTGTTCTAGCTTCCTGGGAACTTGAGAAAGCTGATCAGAACATCACAGCAATCTGAACCAGGCTCTAATTCACAGAACAATTTGCAGCTACAAGGTAAGTTTCTTCTGATTTTTATCTCATTACTTAGGCATTGTTAGGCTTGCATGTTCAAAGATACAATGTAGATATCATGACTCTGATTCTATACATATTTATAGATTTCATTTGTATGGCCTAAGTAGAGAGAATTTCATATCGGAACTTCTTGAGGAAATTAGGGTTCAGAATTAGGATTAGCAAAATTCATGCTTGCTTCTGATTTACAGTTTTGATGCTTTGCATTTCTGAAAACATGATGAAATTTTCCATAAATTCTATGTTTGCATTTTCCATTTTTGTTGAGAAATGACTAAGTTGCAGATGCTCTGGATATCATGGAAAAGGAGATTGAAGTTCATCATCAGAATTTACTTTGTGATGCATGTTTATGTTTTTGTTTCTAATACCGGATGTATAGCCACCCCAAAGGTAGAGAGAATGCACATAAGACATTAGTGTTAAGGGTCCCAGGTTCTAGCCCCAGAAGCATCTTTTTATGTTTATTTCTTGACATTTTCACCCCATTATTTGTCAAACAATATTCCTGGATCAGAACTTCTAGATAAACCCCCTCCCAGTTGTTTGTCAAAATAGTACTCCGGGACCAGAACTTCTAGCCAGTCTCATCCAACAGCATTGACACCTCACTTACCAATAATCAGAACTTCTAGCCTTCCAGTAACACTAGAACTTATAGGTTTCCAGCTGCATCAGAACTTCTAGGCTCTCTTAGCAATCAAAACTTCTAGGCTTTCCTTTGTTCCCAGCAACCTCAGAACTTTAGTGTGTCTGGATCCAGAACTTCTACCTTTCCCCTTTTTTGCTAACATTTTATTTCTGATTTGCAGCGCGCCTGAGTCAGAACTTCTACTCTCTCCTCTTTCAGCAACGTGTTGACTCTAACTCTTATTCCCTTATTTTATTTATCATCAATTTATTTTTCATTAAGCAAAAACACCAACAAAAAAACGTTATATTCACATGCTTTATTTTATTTCTTTTAAAACAAAAAGACTAAAAAATATTTTCTTGAGCAAATTTGTTTCTTCTCTTAACAAAAAAAAAGTCTATTTTACATTTCTTGTACATTATTTCAATATGGTTGTAATAGATAATTAGGACTTTAATTTCTTACAACCCCCATTGGTAAATTTGTACACCCCATTCCCCAAGTGATCGTAATAGTGTAGGATATTTACTTTCCGCAATTTATCGCTTTCATAAAAATGCTAGTAAAGTAGGATTTGTATGGGAAGATAAAATCAACAAGTAGAAAACCCCTAATCAAAGATTAAATGCATGCAAATCAAACACACTATTCACACATGCACCCCTAGGGTTAACTCCACTTGTTACCTAAAAATAGTCATGATATGCATGTGAGATGTCTTAGCAAAAACAATAAAAAATACAAGATCATAGTCCCTCGATGACGCTTTGAATGTTTCCTTACAAATGATCTTAGTCCATCAAGAGAAATGCTAAGATATCTTATAACATTTCTATCATGTCTATACGATGACCCACGCCTGTCCCTTTACATCCAAAGATAACACTCCTTACCAAATAAATGGTAAGGTAGCAACATCTAAAGGAGGAGGAAAAGAACATTTAAGACATTTTCAGTAGGTAGATTGCTACTAGTTGCTTGCTTGCTCACAACAAAAACATTTTATACACCAACACTTTCATTTTTGAAACATTTTCAAAAGACAACACTTTGTATGCTTTCTTATAGAGACGAGAACCAATACAAAGACACCTCTTTAAAATCACTTTCAAAAACAAATTCCACAAACATCTCTTTGAACTATTTTCCAAAACCAACACTTTGTACACTTTCTTATAGAGACGAGAACCATTACTAAGACACGTTTTCAAAATACTTTCAAAAACCACCACAAAGCACACTTTCAAACAAAAAGCAAGTGATCTAGCAAGCAACTAAGAGCCCATAGATAACTATGGATGAAAAGGGTTCTAATACCTTCCCTTTTCATAATCTAACCCCCTAACTCAAGTAAATAATCTCAAAGGTCTTTCCTATTCTTTGCACCCTTTCTTTTATTGGATAAAAGAAAAGTCGGTGGCGACTCTTGCTATCCGCAACAATTGCGATTAAACGCAAAATTCCCAAGTCATTTCTCCCACCGTGTTACAAAAGTCAAGTGGGACAACGAGGCTCCTAGAATTACAATTGAAAGATTTGACGAACCTGCACACTGTTGTGAGATCGACACTGACGAGGAGGAAGCATGGTATCATGAAGTGAGAATATATCTTGAAGCACAAGAGTATCCTGAAGGAGCTTCCATTAATGATAAGAAATACTTGCGGAGGTTCTCAACCAAGTTCTTTCTAAGTAATGGGATATTTTACAACCGCAACCATGATTCTACTCTACTCCGGTGTGTGGACGAGAAGGAGGCAGAGAAAATCATGGAGGATATGCATGATGGTGTCTTTGTAACTCACTCTAGTGGGCACATTATGGCCAAGAAGATTCTGAGGGATGGTTATTATTGGTCAACAATGGAAACTGATTGTCACCATCATTCGAGGACTTGCCATAAGTGTCAAATCTATGGCGACAAGGTTTATGTGCCTCAAATTCCTTTGAATGTCATGAATGATTCGTGGCCATTTGCAATGTGAGGCATCAACATGATTGGAGAAATAAAGCCCACTGCTTCCAATGGACACTGTTTCATCCTTGTTTCCACTGACTACTTCACCAAATGGGTCGAAGATGCTTCATTTGCCTCAGTAACCAAGAACGTTGTACCCCAGTTTATCAAGCATAACATCATTTGTCGTTACGGTATCCTTGAAAGGATCATCACTGACAATAGAACGAATCTCAATAATGTTATGCTTACGGAGCTCTGCACTTAGTTCACAATCAAGCATCACAATTCTTCTTTGTATAGACCTAAGATGAATGGCACAATGGAAGCTTCCAATAAAAACATAAAGAAGATGGTGCAAAAGATGATGGTGACCTACAAAGACTGGCATGAGATGCTACCATTTTCTCTACATGGCTACCGTGCTTCAGCTCAAACATCAACTAGGGCAACCCCATTTTCCTTAGTCTATGGCATGGAAGCTGTTTTGCTTGTAGAAGTTCAGATTCCTTCCTTAAGGATTATGAAAGAAGCAAATTTAGGCGAAGAAGAATGGATTCAGACTAGGTTAGATCAGTTAAACTTGATTGACGAGAAGAGACTGGCTGCTATTTTCCATGGTCAAACGTATCAAAAGCCTATGATCAAGGCTTTCAACAAAAAGATCAAACCCCGAGTGTATCAGGCTAGCGACTTGGTAATAAAACACATCATTTTTCCACAAGGCGATCCCAGGAGAAAATGGACTCCCACTTACGAAGGGACATTTGTTGTTAAGAAAGTATTCTCTGGCGGTGCCACGATGCTAACTGTTATGGACGGCAAATATTTCCTGCATCTTGTAAACGCGGACATAGTCAAAAAAATACTACGTATAAAAATAACCCACTAGGTTGACATACCTAGGAAAAAACAAGGGCATCCTGGCGAACCAAAGAGGTTAGGGATAAAATTAGGGATATATACAAAAGATTGTATAACCGACAAGTTGAAAACCCGAAAGGGCGGCTTGGGAAAAAAAAGGGTATCCTGGTGGGTTGAAAACCTGAAAGGGAGGTCCTGGAAAAAGTTAAGGATGAAAGCATATGACTATGTCCCGTACAACCAGTTTTATTACCAAGGTTCAAGTTCTTGGGTGTAAGATCAATTCAATCAACTTCTTTCAACGGAAAGGGATGATGTTCAAAGACATAGGGGCAATAGCAGAGTTGGAATACAATGAGATCACTTCCACATGACTATTGTTTTTGTTCACTTTGTATTCTTTCGGCAATTTCCTATTACTAAGATCTCTGTCTCCTTGTACAAAAATGCTTATTTATAGGCAAAACATCAATACAAATATACTTTAAAATGAAAACTTTTTGTTTTCCTGTTTTGAGTGCAAAAACGTTCAATGACTAAAATTGAATGAACATATGCATATGAACATGATTAACTGTTAATAAATGTACGTTTAAAAACGGTAATGAACAGTTTCTTAAAAGATTCCGGGATATCCCCCCCGGAGTTACTTCATAAAGATTATCCCCCACAAATTTGAATTCATGTAGTATCCATTCGGAGTTCTAATCTTCTGAAAATCATTTTCCCAGCTGAGTTGGTTCTAAACTACAAGAGAAACCATGCGGAGTTCATCTCTAAAAAGAATTCATCCCCCCAATAGGGTCTTCAAAATGTTTTCCTCAACAGGGTTTATTTCCCCAACAAACTACCAAATTCCCCAGTACAAGTCTTCCTCTCAGACCAATACAAATCAAACGGACAAAACCCCTTTTTCCCCAGAAAAGTCATTACAATCCCCAACGGAGTCGTTACTATCCACATAAAGTTACTGCAAATCTTGGAATTCGACTAGACACCAGTTAAATTTCATTCTCCCTAGTTAAGTTATAATTCCCCATGAGAGTAATGGACAACCAAGGTTTCTGAACTCTATTCTCCAAACAGAAATTAACATTCCCTGCAGGATTTCCTTGAACAACAAAATCGTGATCCACAGCGGAAACATTCTAAATAAAGTTGAAGATACACATACTCTTCATCTCCAGCGGTAGTCTGGGATTCAGCTTCCCAATACTCCCCAGTAATTTATCAAGGATTTATTTCCCAGACAAAGATGCAATTCAATGTTTCACATTCATACATCATAGAACATACATGGAAAATGCATAGAACATAATATCATTTATTTTGAGAACATCATTACACCGTGCATACATCTTCATGCAATTAACCCTCTTCCTTTCAGGAAAAATAGAATGAAGACCTCTTCTGGTTTAGATTTATTTCTTCCAGATTAAAGACAGACGAACAAAGACCTCTTCTGGTTTAGATTTATTTCTTCCAGATTAAAGACAGGAAAAAGAAGACATCTTCTGGTTTAGATTTATTTCTTCCATATTAAAGACAGGCAAACGAAGACCTCTTCTGGTTTAGATTTATTTCTTCCAGATTAAAGACAGGAGAACGAAGACCGCTTTTGGGTAGATTTATTTCTTCCAAATTAAAGACAGACAGACGAATACCTCTTCTGGTTTAGATTTATTTCTTCCAGATTAAAGATAGGCAAGCTAAGACCTCTTCTAGTTTAGATTTATTTCTTCCAGATTAAAGACAAGAAAACGAAGACCTCTTCTGGTTTAGATTTATTTCTTCTAGATTAAAGACAGGCGAACGAAGACCTCTTTTCGGTAGATTTATTTCTTTCAGATTAAAGACGGGATAATGAAGACCTCTTCTGGTTTAGATTTATTTCTTCCAGATTAAAGACAGGTGAACAAAGACCTCTTCTGGTTTAGATTTATTTCTTCCAAATTAAAGACAGATGAACGAAGGCCTCTTCTGGTTTAGATTTATTTCTTCCAGATTAAAGACAGGCAAATGAATATCTATTCTAGTTAGATTTATTTCTTCCAGATTAAAGACGGGCGAACGAAGACCTATTCTGGTTAGATTTATTCCTTCCAGATTAAAGACAGGCAGACGAAGACCTCTTCTGGTTAGATTCACTTCTTCCAGTTAAAAAAAAGGCAATCAACAGATCTCTTCTAGTTGTGATTACTTCCCCAGTGAAGTCTCCAAACAACATACCTCTTCTTGTTTAGATTTATTTCTTCCAGTTAAAAACAGGAAAAAGACATCTGCTGTTTCAGCATAAATCGACCAAAGATTTATTCTGACACTTCTCCCAATTTCTATCAACGGTCACTCTGGATGGCATATGTAAGACCATCTCCGACAAACTCTTCATCACTTCTCCAAATGGCATCTTTAAGCCCATTTCCGACAAAATCAACTAACACATAGTCGAGTGAAAATTTATGGACACTTTAGTGTTCAATCATCTTCCACCTTCAAGCCACGAATGGCGGACTCGCCAATCTAACTCTTCAGGTTTAAGAAGATTGAACAGGGGCAGCTGTTGTACCCCAAAATTTTCCCTCTCTTTTCTTAAAACATTTCTCACAAATATCTTCAAAAGTTCAAGCTTGCACAAGTATTGATTAGGTCAAGCCATCTCCTCCACACTGATAACTCAAATTAGGGTTTGAGTTTTCACAAGGACAATTAGACTCCAAATACTTAAAATGACTTTCATGGATCATTATAGACCCTCAATATTACTCATATCCAGTTTCAAGTCTTGGATCACAAAATTGCGCAGTCAATTGATCAGATGTCCTACAATCAATTGTATTAGGTAAAAAGTCAATTATGGTCAACCTATAGTCAAACTTCAAGATTTTGGACCAATATCACAATTTTTAAGTCATATGTAGCAATTTATCAAGTTCGGATCACAATTCCCCAATATAATTGTCCAAATCACCAACAGGGCAAAATGGTCAAAATTAGGGTTTTGACTGTATTTGACTGATCAAGGGTTTTTGATCTAATACATGATCCAATGGTTTGAAGCATAATCTCAAGGATTCAAATAAAACATATTAACCTAATTTCATGGCTCAATACATTTCTCAAGATCATTTTATTGATAGTTGAAATTTAATCAACTGATGAAAAGTCAATTGATACATTAAAAGTCAAACTTTGACGTTTTGATCAAAATTGAGTTTCAAAGATCACATTTCATCAAGACATTAAAAAACATGAAACTTTATCATAAAGAAATCAAGAAATCAAGAAAGTCAAAAGTCATTTTGAAAAGTCAAAGTTTTCAAGACTTAGAAAATTTTCTAAGTGTAGTCTTACTTTTTCATGACTTCATGCCAACTTTTCTCCAAGATGCAAGATGATTCAAAGAAAATTTTTAATATAAAAGTTGTAGATCTTGATGAGATATACAAATTTTCTTTACTGATCAAGTTCTAGAAGTGCTTAAATTTTGTTATGAATTCACAAAGTGATGCACTTTGTATAAAAACACTTAGAGAAAATTTGACCTAGTTAGGCAGATTTTTGGTACCAACTTCATGGAAATTTTTCACATAGTTCCAATTGGATTCTTCAAAAGTTAAAAACATGAAGGTTGTATAGTATGCTACAAGCTTTCCAAAATGTCCAAGAACTCAATGATATCATTCTTTATCTAGGAGAATCGAAGAGATGAAGTTAGGGTTTCAAACTTAAATTACAAGTCAAATTTGTGATGAACACTTGATCAAATCTCAAACCATGTTGCACCAATCTTGCTTTTCAGGCTTCTAACTTGCTAATCACTCCATAATTTAATTTTTACACAATTGTTAGAGCTTTGATCCAAGCATTTTAACCATTATCCAAGAGATTCATCCATTTTTGGCACAAAGTAACATTGTTATTCGTGTAAAGTGACTTTAATCACAAAGTCCACTCTCCTTGAGCTTTGTACGTGTTCCTTCTGCAAACACTCCATCTAAAAGATAGAAGCAACACGTTTAAAGCTTATAACCACTCTAGATAGCCTTGTACAATGTCTTGGAAATATGTTTGTCAACTTTTCTTCAAAATCAAGTAACCTAGCCATAACATGTGATTCTTTGAATCTGATTATTTGAACATCCAAAACCTCTTGCCTATAAATAGAAGAACTATTTGCAAGCCATAACACGAATACGCAAGCCCTCAAGCATCCCAAAACTCTCACAAACTCAGATTTCATACAAACTTCCATTGTTGTGCAGAATCTGGCCAAAAACTTCCATCTTCAAATCCACTCGTGCATTTCTTGGCCAAACCATTTAAAAAGCTTCCTTACCTCAAATATAAGCCATCCCAATACCTGTTACACTTCTGTAACACGTCCATCACCATCTTCCATTTTCAAAAACATAGGTCTGCACTTGGACTTCTCTAGAACAGTTCAAGCACTTTCAGCTCAAAGCAACTATTTGAATAGCTTCCTGGAGGTTCAAGGAAGCTAACCAGATAATTAAAACACCTTGAAGTGAGCTATAACTGAAAACACGATTTCCAGTTTTGAGGTATGTTTTCTGATTTTCAATCTTTTCATATAGGCATTGTTAGCTTTCCATTTTCAAAGATAAAATGTAGACATCATTTCCCTGAAGCTGACCATGTCCTTAGAATAAATTTATATTGCTTGAGTAGTGAGAATTTTAAGCTTGTACTTTCTGAAAAAATTAGGTTAGATTTGGTACCATTCAAAATTTCTGCTCATCTTTGATCCACTATTTAAGTTGTTTACATTTCTAGAATTGTGGTTGTTGTACCCCAAAATTTACCCTCTCTTTTTCTCACAAGGATTTTCAAAAGTTCAAGTTTGCACAAGTACAATTGGATTTTTGATGCCTCATATAGTTTCCATGGACCATATTAGGCTTTCAAGCATCAAATCAAAGAAGAGCAAGCTTGCTTTGATTTCCCAAGCTTCGTCTGGAATTTGTCCTCCTTCAAGCTTGCTTCAATTTCCCAAGCTTCGACTGGACTTTAGATTCCTTCAAGCTTGCTTCGATTTCACAAAGCTTTGACTGGTCATTGGCTATCTTCATGCTTGCGTTGATTCACAAGGCAAGGGCTTCCCTCATGCTAGAATCCATAAAGCAATGGATTCCCTCATGCTAGCATCCACAAGGCAATGGCTTCCTTCAAGCTTGCTTCGATTTCACAAAGCTTCGACTAGGCATTGGCTATCTTCATGCTTGCTTTGATTCATAAGGCAATGGCTTAGCTCATGCTAGAATCCTCAAGGAAATGTCTTCCCTCATGCTAGCATCCACAAGGCCAGGGGCTTCCCTCATGCTAGCATCCACAAGGAAATGGCTTCCTTCATGCTTGCTTCGGTTCCACCTTTAAACCATTCAACACACATAGTTCCTACACTATGACACACAATTGGTGGATTCGAAGAACATACAAAAGGCCCATTCGAAGAACATGAATTTGGTGGATTCGAAGAACACATATTTGGTGGCCCATTCGAAGAACATGAATTTGGTGTATTCTAAGAACCCACATTTGGTGGTCCATTTGAAGGACATACAATTGGTCTATTCGAAGGACATACAATTGGTCCATTCGAAGAACACACAATTAGCGTTTTATCTTTTAATGAGTATGGTCGAAGGCTGCTGAACAAAGTCTTATATGCTGCCAAGCCCAAGTCTGTTGTACTGCTACGAAACAGTCCTGCAACAGGCTTCCACACACTCCAAAACTACTACAAACAGTCCTGCTATGCTGCTCCTAATTTGCACCAAACTAGCATATAAGAGTTGCACCTCGAAAGCTATGAAAACAGCATACCCAAAATGTTCAGATTTCATTTGTTTCCTCCCCCAAATCTCATCCAAACTTCATCTATAAATAATATGTTTCACAACATATCTAAGGGGGGATTTTGGGGTAACGAAAGAGAGAGAGTCAAAAACGGGAAGTTGAAACCCTTAAAACACTCAAACGAAATCATCAAACACTTCAAAACTTAGCACTCCCGAGTTTTAAATTCGACCCTACTTGTTATTTTTCTTGGCCTTTTTCTTCCAAAACTCCTAAACGCCATCTACATATAACCTCACACCTTGTTTCCTGATGCATTCTTCGAAGTAAAGTAGCAACTGGAATAGCCTCAGGGTGGTCGAAGCAGGTTTAAGCCATCATCGAACTATTCCATGAGTTTTTGTCGAAGTCCCTCAAGTTTAACTCCAAGAGGTAAGTTTTTTTCTTAAACTTGGAACTCTTCGTTTCAAACATAATTTGGTATTGAACAAACTTCATGCTAGCCTTAGATCCATAGCTATCAAAAATTAAGTGGTTAGGTTCATATTTAAATCTTAGGCAGATTTGATGTTTACATTTATTTTTGATTCGACTGAGAAATGAGGCTTTTTAAAGTTTAACAAATGGAGTCATCATGGTCTATACGTACAAGGGAGAGAAAGATGGACATTTCTCCATTCAGAAACAAGTTCGTTCTACAAACGGATGAAACAGACCACCCTAGTGGTACAAACAACGCGCACTAAAGCTTGCTTTGTCGAAGGTCCTGGATTCGATCTCCAACCAGACCATTTGTCATTTTCATGTCTTCTCACGTTGTTTTGTTTGCAGGAAACACACCTGGGCCTCCATAGTTGGGCTTTGACATTTTTTATATTTCTGACCCCCTGCTTACTAACTAACAAACAGGCCCTGGACCCAAACATAAAAAACTATTTTCTACACAAAAACACCTCAAATTCAACTTTCACCCCTTCCTGACTTACTTTTCTTTATTTTATTTTTTCTTTCTTATTTTCTTTATTATTATCATTAGTATTATTTTTATTAATATAAAAAAGACATAAAAAATATTTTCCTTTTTTAATCAAATTAGTTTAAATTTCTTTTATTAACTAATTATTTCTTTTAGTTTATTAGGATAAAAATCTTTTCATAACAAAAACAAAACAAATCTATCCATTTCTTTTTACATTATATTCATATCATTTCTTGTACATTAATCAAATTCAATATGGTTGTAATAGATAATTAGGTTTAATTTTTTGCAATCCCCATTTGTACATTAGTGTCCCCCATCCACTAATGATGTAATAGCTTAGGATTTTAATTTCCGCAACTTACCGTTTTAATATAAATTGTTAGTAACTAGGGTGTGTATACCAAGATAAAATCAACAAGTAGACAACCCTAATCAAAGACAAAAATGAATGCAATCAAACACACTATTCACACACGTGTACCTCTAGGTTAATCTCATTTGTTTCCTCGGAAAATAGTCATGTCCCTCGAATATGGGCGTTTTAGCAAAGACCCTCGATAAAAAGATCGTAGCCCCTCGATGTTGCCTTCGGTAAACGATCTAGTCCCTTACAAAAATTTCTAAAACGTCTCATAAGTTGCCTTCTATGACTATACGATTGACCCACGCATGTCCCTTCACATCCAACCATGGGGCTTCTTACCAATCAATGGTAAGATAGAAACATCTAAAGGAGGAGGAAAAGAACATAGACCTTTGAGTAGGTAGGACGCTCATAGTTTCTTTCTCTTAAACTAAAACCATTTCCACAGTTACACTTTTAAAACATCTTCATAAACAAACATCTCTTTGAACTATTTTCAAAACCAACATTTTGTACGCATTCTTATAGAGACGAGAATCATTACAAATTTAGCCACAACAAAGGAATTTTGCAAAATATTTTCAAACTTACACCCATCACAAAACCCATTTTCAAACAAAGCATTTTCAAATGATCTAGCAAGCAACTAAGATCCCGTAGATAACTACGGATGAAAAGGGTGCTAATACCTTCCCTTTTCATAACCTACCCCCCCCCCCCCCCCCCGAACTCAAGAAAACATATCTAAAGGTCTTTCATGTTCTTTTCACCATTTCCTTTATTGGATAAAAGAAAAGTCGGTGGAGACTCTTGCTATCTGCAACATTGCGATCAAACTCAAAACACCCAAGTCAGTTCTCCTACCGTATTACAGAACTGGCAACTCTGTTGGGGATATTACTTATAAAAGTGGGGTTACCTTAGAGTTAGATTATTTTAATTTTGCTTTACACTGTGTTTTTTGTATGCTTTATTTTTGAGGACTTGTTTGGATTGTTACTAAGAGATCCTACACCTGGATCTGGGGTACCTTTTTAGGTAAGTAGCAATAATTCATGGAGGTTGTACAGCGTAGACCAATATGGACAAAGTGATAGCTATGTTAGCGTGATACTCTGGTTTGTACTAGTGTTCCTTGAGTCAGTCAAGGATAACATTAGGCTTCCTTATAGTGTCATTACGTGCTAACTGGCCTTTAGAACCTTTAATTGACTCATCCTAAGCCATTAGAAAGTAGTGAGATGGACGGCTTTGGTTCCGACTGAAGATTGGTTGATACTCGATGGTACACTCATTAAGATTGGACTTTTGGGATATTTTGGCCGTAATAATTTGGTGCTTGAGCTAAAACAATGCCTAAAAGAAAGGTCAGTGATATGAGACTCCTTAGAACTCGGTTACTATTAATAGGACAGGTTGAGCCAACCGAAACTTCAAGAGGGTACTTACCTTTAAAACTCATGCAAGCCTTTAAACATAAGGTTTTTGTGTGACTTGTTTGTGTTTGACATATATGTGACTTTAAAGCATACCATAGCATCATAACATGGCATGTACACTAACCATTTCAAGGGTCTGTGGATTTATCTCTTCTCTGTTTTGTAGGTCATGGATTTAGCTCGCAGAAAAACCATCTGAATCATTTTTGTAGAGATCCCTCCCAAACTCAAGGAAATGGTCTTAAAAGTTCCTGAGAGCTCATCATTCAAAAAGAGACATGGTCACTTGCTCATTTTGGTTACTACCAATTTTGACGAAGATCTGATGAGTGTCCTATTCCAGTTCTTCGATCCTAAGCACCACTACTTCACATTTCCAGACTTTCAGTTGGTGCCTACGCTGGAAGAATTCTCCAAGATACTTGGTTTGCCTATATCGGAGAAAATACCTTTCACTGGTTTAGAACAAGATCCAGCTTCTGAAAATGTTGTTGTAGCTTTGCATTTGAAGCCATCTGACATTGAGTCTAATTGGGAAAGAAGAACTGGAGTTAAGGGCCTCCTTGCAAATTTTCTAATGAAGAAAGCTCAGGTATTCCTGGACGCTATGAGTTACCATTCCTTTGAAGATTTCTTAGCTCTTTTAATATATGGGTTGGTTATGTTCCCCAATTCAGACCAGTTTATAGATGTCAGTGCCATTAACATCTTCCTTGCTCATAATCCAATGCCTACATTGCTCGAGAATATTCTGCATTCACTCTACACCCGTACTATGAAGAAACGAGGAACTCTTATGTGTTTTACTCCTTTGCTCTATAGATGGTTTATTTTGCACCTTCCTCGGTCAGTAATGAAGAATGAGTTAGGCTTAAGGTGGAACCAAAGTTTAATGTCTCTCTCACTCTGATATCTATTGGTGCCCTCGTTCTCAAGAAGACATCTCTTTTATTGATCGTTACGGAGAATTCCTTAATGTGTCACTCCTTGGCATTAGAGGAGGCATCACCTATAACCCATCTTTAGCCCTACGTCAGTTTAGTTACACTAGGAGGGATGGTCCTCATGATATGTTCATCCAGGGTATTGTGTTTGACTATTCAAATGATCTGCAAGGTTATCTCCAGAGATTCATCTGTGATGGACTATGGTTTTCAATAGAGCTTCCAACGCACTTGGCAATGGCATTGGTGTTGTGATCATATCTCCCGAAGGTTGTCATACTCCTTTCACTGTCAGGCTATGTTTCAACTGTACCAATAATATGGATGAATATGAAGCATGCATTATGGGTCTCAAAGCTTCTATCGACTTGAGAATCAAATTCCTGAGCGTATTTGGAGACCCAGCCTTGGTGATCAGTCAAATCAAAGGAGAATGGGACACAAAAAATCCTAATCTCATCTCTTATCGAGAGCATGTGTTACGCTGATTCCACACTTTGAAGAAGTTACCTTTGAGCATTTTCCACGAGAAGAAAATCAATTAGCAGACACGCTAGTTACTATATCATCCATGTTTAAAGTCAGATGGGATAATGAAGCTCCTCATATCACCATTGAGATATTGGACGAACCATCATATTGTTATGAGGTGGATACTGAAGAAGTAGGCGACAAACCTTGGTTCCATGAAGTGAAAAGATACCTCGAGGCCCAAGAGTATCCTGAGGGAGCTTCCGTCAATGATAAGAAGTTCCTAAGAAGGTTCTCTACCAATTTTTCCTTAGTAACATAATCCTCTACAAACGCAACCACAATTCTACTTTACTTCGGTGTGTAGACAAGAGTGAAGCAGAGAGGATTATAGCGGATATGCACGAAGGAACCTTTGGCAGCCACTCTAGTGGGAACGCAATGGCTAAGAAGATTCTGAGGGCAGGATACTACTGGTCTACTATGGAAGCAGACTGTTATCGGCATTCCTAAACTTGTTATAAGTGTCAGATCTATGCTGATAAAGTACATGTTCCTCCAGTTCCCTTGAACGTCTTAACTGCTCCCTGGCCTTTCGCAATGTGGGGCATCGATATGATCGGAGAGATTAGACCTACCTCTTCTAATGGGCACCGATTCATCCTAGTTGCCATTGATTACTTCACAAAGTGGGTCGAGGCAGCCTTATTTGCTTCTGTTACCAAGAACGTCGTGGCCAGATTCATCAGACATAACCTTATCTGTCAATATGGTACTCCAGAAAGAATCATCACAGATAATGGTACCAATCTCAATAATGCTATGATCACCGAGCTCTATGCACAATTCAAGATTCAACATTATAATTCTTCTCCTTACCAATTAAAGATGAATGGCATTGTAGAGGTTGCCAATAAAAACATCAAGAAGATCATGCAGAAGATGATGGTGACATACAAAGACTAGCATGAAATGTTACCGTTCACCCTTCATGGTTACCGTACCTCAGTACGCACGTCTATAGGGGCAACTCCTTTCTCTCTGGTATATGGTATGGAAGTTGTCCTACCAATTGAATTCCAGATCCCTTCCTTGAGAATCATGAAGGATGCAGATTTGAATGAATATGAATGGGTTCAGACTCGACTTGACCAATTGAACCTCATTGATGAGAAAAGGCTCGCGGTTGTTTGTCATGGTCAGATGTACCAAAAACGTATGATTAAAGCTTTTAACAAGAAGGTCAGACGTCAGGAATATCGAGTTAGAGACCTAGTAATCAAGTGAATTATGCTGCCATAAAGTGATCCCAGGGGAAAATGGACTCCTACATACCAAGGACCATTTGTGATCAAGAAAATGTTTTCTGGTGGAGCCATGGTATTAACCACTATGGACGATGACGACCTTCCATATCCTGTAATCGCGGACATAGTTAAAAGATACTACACATAAACAGAGACCCGCTAGGTTGACTGGCCTAGGAAAAAATAAGGGCATCCCGGCGAACCAAAAGTGTTCGAGCAAAAGTTAGGGATACATACAAAAAAACAAATTTTACACCCTGCAAGTCAAAAACCTGAAAGGCGTCTTGGGCAAAAAAGGGTATCCCGTTGGACTGAAAACCCGAAAGGGCGGTCCAGGAAAAAGTTAGGGATTAAAAGCGTACAACTATGTCCCGTTGGATCACCGCATAGACAGACTTCAGTATCAAGTGTCAAGTTCAAATGATACTAATCAATCCAGTCATCCTCGGTCAAGCAGCAAAGTGATGAGATGCTCAAATATATAAAGGCAATGGCAGAATGGGAATCCAATGGGATCATTTCACATAGTTATTTTCTCTTTGTATACTACTTTATATAGTTTTCATTTCTACGATGGAATTCTCTTGCTAGGATACATGTCTCCTTGTACAAAAACGCCTGTTATAGGCAGATTTCTCCATATTAATACAAAAAAAACTACCCCTTTGAAAGTGCATAAACTATCTGTTTTTATTTTCCTTTTTTGTTTTACAAAAAACGTCTAGTGTTTGTTTTTAACATATGCATTTGAATATAATCACCATTTACAAATACACACATAAGAAATAGAAAGACAGTTATTAATGGCTTTAAGAAACGAAACAATGTCTAAAAAAGCCATCTACAAATCCCCAAGCTGGTTACTGAGTTTTCTTTCCCCAGTAGAGTTTATTTCTCTAGCCACAGAAGTGCATCTCCCGACAATTCAATTTCAACAAATAACAAAGAATCACATTCTTCATCCCCAGCTGAGTTGGTCTAAAAATATAAGAGGGAACCACGTGGATTTCTCCCTAAAGAAAATACCTCCCCAACAGGTCGTCAAAATATTCTCTTCAATGGGGTTTATTTCCCTAACAAACTATAAATTCCCCAGTTTGAGTTTGTTGCTTAGACAACTATAAATCAATGGACGAAGCTCCTTCTCCCCAATAGAGTTTGACACTATTCTCAGGGAGTTGTGGTAAAGCCTGGAATCGATGAGATAATAGTTAACTTCTTTATCCCCAACAAGTTGTTATCTATCATTCTCTCCGGTCAAGAGATACCTCCCCAGTAGAGCAACAGACGACTAGAATTCCTGAACTCTTTCCCTCAAGCAAAAATAAACACTCTCCACAGAGTTTCTCAAGCCAAAGCCAATCTTCCCCAGCGGATTTCTCCTCAAACAACAAAACAGGAATCCCCAGTGGAAACATTCTAAATAAGGTTTGAATATGTGCATACTCTTCATTCCCAACAGCATTCCAGGATTTAACTTTCCAAAACTCCCCAACACTTATCAAGGATTTATTTTCCGAAGTAAAGATACATTTCAACAAATATTTCACATTCATACATCATATTACATACATGATAAATGCATACAACATAGTCTCGTTTATTTTGAGAACATCACCAAGCCATGCATACATCTGTATGCAACTAACCCTCTTCTTTGTAGGGAAAAGTCAATCAATAAAAGTCATCTTTGGAAAATACCACACCCATTTCTAAATAGGTCATAGATTAATACCTGAAACAAGATAGGACAACTATCTAAGGGCAACTGATTATAGATTAATACCTGAAACAAGACATGACAACTATCTACATGAACAGATTGAAGACTAACTACTGAAACAAGTCGGGGAAACTATCTTTCTTTCAAATAGGCCAGAGATTAATTCCTGAAACAGGCCAGGGAAACTATCTTTATGAACAACAAAAAACAAGTTCCAGATTAATACCTGAAACAAGACAAGACAACTATCTATGAGCGACTAATTGTAACCTGAAACAAGACAGGATAACTATCTATATGAACAGGTTGTAGATCAATTCCCGAAACAAAAAAGGGTGACTATCTACACGACCAAGTGATCTCTTTCAGCGCTTCATTTTGAAAAGCATTTCCTCTTCAGATACGGAATCCTAAAAAACATTTTCCTCAGAGACCGAGTTATGGAGAGCATTTCCTTCATAAGAGTTCTTAAACGCATTTCCCCTTCAGCACTTCATTCTGAAAAGCATATCCTTCATAAGTTTTATTTTGAAAAGCATCTCTTTCAGTTCTTCATTCTGAAAAGCATTTCCCCTTCAGAGACGGAATCCTGAAAAGCATTCTTCAAGATACAGTCAAGCATAGACTCATTCCAATATTCCTATCAATAATCACCTTTGGATGGCATCTATAAGCCCATCTCCAACAACTCTCCATCATCTCTCCAAATGTCATTTTTAAGCCCATTCCCTACACAATCAACTAACATATGGTCGAGTGCAAATTTCTGGGCACTCTAGTGTTCAATCGTCTTCTACCTTCATGTTACGAATGGTGGACTCGCCAATCTAACTCTTCAGGTTTAAGAAGATTGAACAGGGGCAGCTGTTGTACCCAAAAAATTTCCCTCTCTTTTTCTCACAAGGATTTTCAAAAGTTCAAGTTTGCACAAGTACAATTGGATTTTTGATGACCCATATAGTTTCCATGGATCATATTGGGCTTTCAAGCATCAAATCGAAGAAGAGCAAGCTTGCTTGGATTTCCCAAGCTTCGACTGGACTTTGGCCTCCTTCATGCTTGCTTCGATTTCCCAAGATTCGACTGGACTTTGGCTTCCTTCAAGCTTGCTTCGATTTCACAAAGCTTCGACTGGGAATTGGTTATCTTCATGCTTGCTTCGATTCACAAGGCAAGGGCTTCCCTTATACTAGCATCCATAAGGCAATGGCTTCCCTCATGCTAGCATCCACAAGGCAATGGCTTCCTTCAAGCTTGCTTCGATTTCATAACGCTTTGACTGGGCATTGGCTATCTTCATGCTTGCTTCGATTCACAAGGCAAGGGCTTCCCTCATGCTAGCATCCACAAGGCAATGGCTTCCCTCATGCTAGCATCCACAAGACCAGGGGATTCTCTCATGCTAGAATCCACAAGGAAATAGCCTCCTTCATGCTTGCTTCGATTCCACCTTTAAACCATTAAACACACATAGTTTCCACACTATGACACACAATTTATGGATTCGAAGAACATATAAAAGGCCCATTTGAAGAACATGAATTTGGTGGATTCGAAGAAAAAATATTTGGTGGCCCATTCGAAGAACTTGAATTTGGTGGATTCGAAGAACCCACATTTGGTGGTCCATTCGAAGGACATACAATTGGTCCATTCGAAGGACATACAATGGGTCCATTCGAAGAACACACATTTGGTGTTTTGTCTTTTGATGAGTTTGGTCGAAGGCTGCTGAACAAAGTCCTATATGTTGCCAAGCCCAAGTCTGTTGTACTGCTATGAAACAGTCATGCATCAAGCTGCCACAATACTCCAAAATTGATGTAAAGCAGTCCTAATTTGCACCAAACTAGCATATAAGAGCTGCACCTCGAAAGCTATGAAAACATCATACCCAAATTGTTCAAATTTCATTTGTTCCCCCCCCCCCCCCCCCCCCCCCCCCAAATCTCAGTCGAACTTCATCTATAAATAAGATGTTTCAGAACACATCTAAGGGGGGCTTTTGGGGCAACGAAAGAGAGAGTCAAAAACGGGAAGCTGAAACCCTTAAAACAATCTCAAACGAAATCATCAAACACTTCAAAACTTAACACTCCTGAGTTTTGAATTCGACCCTACTTGTTATTTTTCTTGGCCTTTTGCTTCCAAGAACTCCTAAACTCCATCTACATATAACCTCACACCTTGTTTCATGATGATGTCTTTGAAGCAAAGTAGCAACTGGAATAGCTTCAGGGTGGTCGAAGCAGGTTTAATCCATCATCGAACTGTTCCTGGAGTTTCTGTCTAAGTCCCTCAAATTTCACTCCAAGAGGTAAGTTTTTTTCTTAAACTTGGAACTCTTCGTTTCAAACATCATTTGGTATTGAACAAACTTCATGCTAGCCTTAGATCAATAACTGTCGAAAACTATGTGGTTATGTTCATATTTAAATCTTAGGCAGATTTAATGTTTACATTTGTTTTTGATTCGACTGAGAAATGAGGCTTTTAAAAGTTTAACAAATGGAGTCATCATGGCCTATGCATACAAGGGAGAGAAAGTTGGACATTTCGCCATTAGGAAACAAGTTCGTTCTACATTTTTCCATTAGATTTAGATTTATTTTAATTTCTTTTTTTTTGTTTCCTTTCTATTTAAAATTAATTTAAAACTTAGGATTTTTAACTAATTAACTTTTTTATACTAGTTTAATTAAGATAAAACCATTTCATAAAAATCCTAAAAAATATCTTTCTTGATTAATTCAATTTCTTTTCTCAAAATAACTTAGGTTTACTTTTCTTAAATTAACTTAGACTAATTAGTTATTTTTACTTTTAATTAAGTTAAATCCTCTTTAAAAAACTCAAGTAAATTTTTTTTCATTTTTCCTTTCATATTGCCTTTACATTCTTGTACATATATTTGATATTATTCAATATGGTTGTAATTCTAATTAGGTGTAATTTCTCTTGTCTCCCCATTTGTAAATTTGTACCCCCATCCCCAAATAATGTAATAGCATAGAATTTTATATTTCCGCAATTTATGGCTTTCAATATAAATGCTAGTAATTAAGGTTTGTATGGCAAGACATAAATTACACATAACAAAACCTAATTCAAGATAAAATACTTGAAATCAAAACACTTTACACACTTGCACCTCTAGGGTTAACCTCACTTGTTTCCTTGAGAATAAGTAGTCATGTCCCTCAAGCGTGGGATACTTTAGCAAAGACAATCAAATACAAGATCGTAGTCCCTCGATGGCCCTTCGATGTTGCCTTTGATATGCGATCTTAGACCCTTATGACAAATTGCTTAGGCATCCTACAATGTTGCTTTCTATGACTATACGATGACCCACGCCCGTCCCTTCACATCCAATGATAGGGCTTCTTATCAATCAATGGTAAGATAGCAATATCTAAAGGAGTAGGAAAAGAACTAATACTTTTTGAGTAGGTAGAACGTTCATAGTTGCTTACTCATAACCATCTTCAAAAACAACTTCCAAACACACTAAACACTTTCAAATTAAATATTTCCAAAAGTCAACACTTTGTATGCATTCTTATAGAGACAATAATCATTATAAGGTTTGCTTAAACGAAGGCACTTTCAAAAATACTTTCAAACCATCATAAAACACATTTCAAACAAAGAATTTCAAAGTGAGCTCGCAACTAAGAGCCCGTAGATAACTACAGATGAAAAGGATGCTAATACCTTCCCTTTCCATAACCTACCCCCCGAACTAAAGAATAATCTTAAGAGGTATTTCATGTTCTTTTCACCCTTTCCTTTATTGGATAAAACAAAAGTCGGTGGTGACTCTAGTTATCCGCAACAATTGCGATAAAACGCAAAACACCCAAGTCAGCTCTCCCACCGTATAACAAAAGCCAAAATCAAACAATTTGAAAACTTGCCATTTTGCATGATTCCTTGTCATATTTAGCTTTCACGAGTTTAGTATGTTGCTGGCTTGTATTTGGGCCTCAATGCTGACCAAAAGCCAGGCCCATGTGCACTAACCCATAATTTAATAATTTTATTCAATTTATTTTGAATTTATTTGAATAAAAACAAAATAAAATATAAATGAAATAACAATAAGGTATAGGGAAAAGTATGAGTGAACGTAGGAGTCTCTCTTAAGGTCATGAGCTTGTATGAAGCTTAAAAAGTTAGGTCATAAGTTCAAAATCTCAAACTTGTTCATTTTGCATTTCATGAATTTCCTCAAAATTTCCCAACCTGTGCAACTCATAACTTGCTCAATCTTCATCTTTTGAAGATGATATTGGACTTTTTGAAAATCTCAAGATGTCCTCTACAAATTCTCTTTTTATCATTTTTGCATTTGGAGACATTATCTTGATGTAAGTTGCCTTGACAAAAAATGTCTTTTGTTGACTTTTGAAAATTACATATAATGTATTAGCTCATATCTTTCAAATGAAGCATTTTTTGGACTTGAGCATAAAACCAAAGTTGTAGAGAAATCTTATTCAAAATGGGATTTGGTTGGGGAAAAGTTTATGAAGTATGTGAAAGTTATGCTTGGTCAAAGTTCAGTTGACTTCTCCTAAGGATACCCTAATTTGACAATTCTTGACTTTTCATGATTCAAGAGATTTCCTTGGGGAATCATGAGAAACTTTTGATAAAATGATAAATATCACTTCAAAATGTTGATGTTGACAAAGAATCTTGAAGTTTGACATTATGTTGACCATAGTTGACTTTTTACCCAATATAGTTTATTTTCAATCATCTGAGCCATTGACTGACCAAACTTGTGATGTAGGTCATAAAACTTGACATGCACATTGTTGGAGACCTATGATAATCCATGAGAACCATTTGAGACATTTGCAAACCAAATTTATTTGAGAAAAACAAAACCTTAGTTGTAGACCCTTGACTTAAGAGGATCCTCTTGACTAGTTAACCTTTGAGATTCTTGAGTATTTGAGAAGCCTTGAAAGAATGCCTTGAAAAACATAGGAAGGAAAATTTTGGGGTACAACACATGTTATGAAATAAATCTACCATGGCACGTTGATAAGTTTCCCCGGCGTTCTTCAATCCAAAAGGCATGACCTTGTAACAGAAAGTGCCCCACTGTATGACGAAGGTAGTTTTCTCCATGTCTTCAAGTGCCATCTTGATATGATTATAACCTGAGAAACCATCCATGAAGGAGAATACCTTGTGCTGAGAAGTGTTGTCGACCAAAACATCAATATATGGAAGCGGGAAGTCATCTTTGGGGCTCGCCATGTTCTGATCCTTGTAATCTACACACATATGTACCTTGCCATCTTTCTTTGGTACCGGAACGACATTAGTAACCCATTGAGGATATGAAGTCACTACTAAGAACCCTGCATTGAATTATTTCATAACATCGACTTTGATCTTTTCTGATATTTCAGGATGCATGCGACGAACCTTCTGCTTCATCGAAGAGCAACCCTCTTTCATCGGCAGACGGTGAACCACAATATCAGTATTGAGCATTGGTATATCTTCGTATGACCAAGAAAATACCTCAACGTAGTCATGCAACATTTAAATCAATTTGTTCTTGACACTACCCTCTAAGTTGGTGCCAATCTTGACTTCTTTTCTGTATGTCTCAGTACCAAAATTTACCACTTTGATCGGCTATTCATGCGATTGGATAGCCTTTTCTTCTTGTATTAAGAGTTTGGCAAGTTCTCCAGGTATTTCACAATCTTCCTCACCTTCGTCCTCAGCTTGGTAGATCGTATTTTCAAATTCATAAGCGGTAATAGCAGAATCGTTATCAACGAGATCCAGAATGGATGGGGATCTGCAATGTAGTGTGTGGGTGTGTGTAAGAACACATAGCTATTTGAAAGTGAAATAAAGTAAAAGAAAGACAGAGAGAGCAAAATTTTAATGCAAAACTTCCAATATTTTTATTAAATGAAAATATGACATATGAAATGACAACCCTTAACAAATGGACCATTGTGCCCCAAGAAAGACACAAGGTTTAAAGTCATTGTTTTAAAAGAAATTACATAACTAAACTTCTTAAAGCAATAAAAATAGAAATAACTATTACTCCTGACTGAAGAAAATAGGGATAATGTCTTCTACTTTCCAATTATTGAGTCCATCACCAATGGTAGGGAATATCCAGCTGTTGAAATCACAATCATTGTCAGCATCTTTTATAGCATTGATTCCGTTGTTGCTGATACAGAACATGGGTCTTCCAACTTGAGCGTGACGAACAGCCCTCTGACTCTCTGCAGCGAAGACCAAACCAAACTTATCTGATTTGTAGGGGATATCAGGAAGCTGACCCCAAATTATGCAACCACCTTCTTCTATAGTAACATTGGCATCTTTTAAGGAAGTTATCTTGTGCGGAACCCTGGTAGTCTTTGGAATGACAGAAACATCTTCAACAGTACCAGGGGAAATAGTCTTTGGAATGGCAGAAACATATTCAACAACAGCAAGGGAAATCACTTCAAAGGTTTGACATGGAGTCTCGATAAATTCTCCATCCATCTCCACGTACCGGAATGAATTCAGGTGGCTGACCATGTACTCCTCTTCTCCGCAGGCAGTAACAATCTTCCCTTTCACAGAATATTTTAATTTCTGGTGTAAGGTGGTGGTAACAGCGCCTGCCCCATGGATCCAGGGGCGTCCTAATAGACAAGAATAAGTTGGCCGGATGTCCATCACATAGAAATTGAACTCAAATATTTGTGAACACACTTTGATTGGGAAGTCCACTTCTCCATGTAGCATTCTTTTGGACTCGTCAAAGGTTCGAACCATAATTTCACTGGGTTTTAGCACAAACCCTTCACAATCTAGTCTTTCAAGAGAACCCTTTGGTAGAACATTCAGAGAAGAACCAGTATCAACTAACACATGAGCCAACATAGTGCCCATGCATTCAATGGAGACATACAGGGCCCTATTATGATTTCTCCCCTTTGGAGTCAGGTCAACATCAGAGAAACCTAATCCATTATCAATTGTTAATCTAGCGACATAACTTCCAAATTGATCGATAGAAATCTCTTGTGGTACATGAGCAGTCTTCAAAATTTTAATTAAAGCTTGCACATGGGCTTCAGAACATCATAGTAAAGATATCATGGAGATTTTGGACGGGGTTTGCCCCAGCTATTCTACAATTTTGTAATCGCTTCTACGAATGATCTTCAAAACCTCTTCCAACTCTTATCCTGAGGTATCCTAGACTATAGCTTCTTTTGGTGTCTCCGTCTGGGCAGGCTCTATCATTGGCTCTTTACCTTGAGCTTCAGTTATCGTCTTGGTAACTGTGACTTGAACAGGTGGAGAGATTTCCGAGTAGAAAATCCTCCCGCTTCTAGTAATTTTGCTAGTCCCCGCAATATTGTCAATATTGGGATCAGCCTCTTCATCATCTTTGTCAGACAACTCTTGTTTAACGCCATGATAATAGACGTCAGACCCATAATTCCATGGAATAGCCTTCTCCGAGGAATATGGGATGGGCCCAGGTGTTGTAATGACAAAAGGAGTAACTTTTGGATTGGCAGTAATCCTTATAGGACCCTTGGAAGTGATCCTAAAAGGAGTACCAGAAATGACAGACAAATATCGGCATAAATTCTCAGCATACAGGACTTTCTCTATGAAAATTACATGTTCATCCATCAGGCGTTGAATGCCTTCCTTCAGTAACCCGCAGCCATTGGGTTGAACTGCACAACAATAACATTCTTTAACATAACCCAGAAATAAACCAGCTTGTAGCAAAATCTTCTTGACTATTGAGAGAGGACTAACCATATCATTTACGAAAGTAACATACAAAACATCTTCAATAGCACTTATGCCTTTGTCATGCTTCGGCATAAGAGCAGTAATCACGTTCGGAGTTTCTGGAGGGTCAAACTCAATTTCCTTGTTATCAACCATATCCTGAATCTTATTTTTCAGGGCCCAACAGTTGTTGGTGTCGTGCCCATGACTATTTGAATGATAGGAACATCTTGCATATGGATTGTACTTTAGAGAGGATGTGTTGGAATTAGGAGGAGGATCCCGGAGTGTTATGAGTTCAACCTTTAACAAATGTTGTAATGCTTGAGCCAATGGCATATTAATCTTGGTGATTTTCCTCCTTGAAACGTCTGACCTACGCTGGTTGCCTTGTTGTGATTGTTAAACAGACGTTGGATTAAAGATCAACACTGCCCCCACAAACTGATGACAATCATTTTTACAACGCCTCTTTTGGCCATAGACAGTGTTGGCTTCTTTATTACCAATGAATGACTTCTTCACAATATTAGAAGATGTAGCCATCGAAATATTCCCTCTCCTGATACCACTTTCAACTCTTTCGTTAGTCAGAATCAACTATGTAAAACCAGATGACAAGCTTCCAATCAATAGATTAAAGAATGGGCCTGTCAGAGTTCCCATGAACATATCTACCATTTTCCGATCAGTCAAAGGAGTTTGCACCCTTCCAGCTAAATCCCTCCATTTTTGTGCATACTCTTTGAACCTTTCATTCGAGCCCATGGACATGTTTTGCAACTGTACACGAGTCAGCACCGGGTCAGCATTATATTGATATTGCTTGTAGAAAACATTAGCCAAGTCTTCCCATCTGTGAATCTTGGCTCCCTCCAGCTAATAGAACCATTCCAATTGAGTGCCATCCAAACTTTCTTGAAAGAAATGGACCCATGATTTCCTGTCAGCAGTATGAAGTTGTATTTTTCGAACATACAACCTCAGATGAAGTTTGGGATAAGATACCCCATCATATTTAGCAAATATGGGGACCTTGAATTTGTGAGGTATGGCCACCCCTAGGATCAGACCTAGCTCTCCAAAATCCAATCCAGGCACTTTCTGGATTTCCACAGCTTTGAATCGGTCTTCCAACTACTTGTATTTGTCATATGCAGGAGGATACTATTCGTCGAAGTAGTCTTCATCTTCAGAAACCTGATTATTTCTATCTTCACCCATGACACTTCTTCCATCCTCCTCTTGGTTGTCGTCTTCCTCAGAGGAAACATCATTCACTCGAACTAGTTGAGCAGGACCTTTGAATCTTCTTCCCATGTTGAGGATAACAACCCGCTTCTTAGTCTTCTTTTTCGTGGTGAGGAGTGCCATCATCTCTTGTTTCCCTTTAGCTAGATTCAGAAGAGTCTCTTGAAATTGTGCATTCTGAATTTGTAGATCCTTGACAATTCATTTGAGGGCCATCTTATACTGAAATGAATAGCAAATAGATGAGGAAACCTGTATTGGAAAACCTGCTTATGAAATGATGCATGATATGTAGATGCAATGTTTTTATGGACCTTAGGACATTTAAATTTGCTAGCCAAAAGGAAGCAGAAACAAAGATTTCATTAGTAAGTTCAAAATTACAATTGCCTCTTAGGCTTACAATGAAAACAAAAGGGTCTCAAAGAGAGATCAATATGAACTTCTAAAACCTAAGACTCAAGTCTCCCACAGACGCTTCCTCTTTGTATCGATGTATGCATTAAGGCTTTGCTCCTCGTGAAGTTGCTTTGTGAGCTCCAACACTTTCTTTTCACTTGCATAGAATTGAGCTTCAAAGGTGTCACGTTCTTACTTGAGTTGAATCCATGACTTCTGCAATTCTTCGAGGTCAGTAGGCATGTCCGGATGAAGTATGATGCGAGAAATGTATCCTTCGACAACAGGCTCTAAGATCACCGGTAGAACAACTAGATATGGCATCATAAGGTTTTGAGCGCGAGCTCGTACCCATTTGAGATAGGGCTCCAAAGGGATAGAATTATTTTATCCTAAATTCTTGTTATTAATCTTGTTTACCATGCCCCAAGCACGTATAAACCTTCGATGATAACCTTGAGAATCATTTTCGTAGTCGAACACAATACCCTGGATAAGTACGTCATGAGGACCATCTCCTCGAGCATAACTAAATTTTCATAGAGCCAGAGAAGGTTATAAGTAATACCTCCCCTAATGCCAAGGAGTGGAACATTAGGGAATTTCCCGTAGTGGTCAGTGATAGTAACATCTTCTTGAGATCGGGAGCACCAATAGATATCTGAATGAGAAAGCGACATCCTCCTTTGAGACCACCTCAAACCTTGCTCATTCTTCATTATTGGTTGGGGAAGGTGCAAAATAAACCACCTAGACAGCAAAGGTGTATAACACATAAGAGTCCCTCGCTTCCTCATAGTACGAGTGTGAAGAGAATGCAGAATGTCTCCGAGCAAAGTAGGCACAGGGTTACGAGAAAGAGATATTTCGACGACATTCACATATATGAGTTGGTTTGGGTTAGGGAATAGGACCAACCCATAGATTATAAGAGCCAAGATCTCCTCAAAATCCTGGAAACTCGTAGCATCCAGGAATAGTCGAGCCTTCTCTAACAGAAATTTAGCAAGAAAACCCTTGACTCCACTTCTTGTTTCCCAATTAGCTACAATATCGGACCGCTTCAGATGTAAGGCTGCTGCAACTTCTTCAGGTTATGAATCTTTCTATAAACCAGTGAAAGGTGTTTGATTGAGAACAGGTACTTGTAGTAATTGAGAAAACTCCTCCATTGTAGGTACCAACTGATAATCGAGAAAGGTGAAGCAGTGATGTGCAGGGTCAAAGAACTGGAATAAAACACTCACCATGTCTTCGTCAAAACCTGAGGTAACCAAACTGAGTAGTCGACCATACCTTTTGATGAATGGAGAACTTTTAGGAACCCTTGATATTAACTCCTTAAGTTGAGAAGGTATCCTAAAAAAATGATCTGGATAGTGTTTCTGCGTGCGGAGGCCATAACCTACAAAACAGAAACAAAGATAAATCCCTAGGTCCTTGAAATGGTTAGTGAAAATGATATGGTATGATGTCATGATGTTATGATGTCATGTTAGAACAATTAATCAAATACAAAAAATACACAAGGCCTTAGGTTTAAGCTTTCATGGAGTTTATAGGTAAGTACCCTCTTGAAGTTTTAGTTAGATCAACATGTCCTAAATGAAGTAATCGGGTTCTAGGAAACTCAAATCACTTATCTTTATCTCAGACATTGTTTCAGCACAAGCATCTAATTTGCGACCGAAATATCCTGAGAGTCCAATCTCAATTAGTGTAGCATCGAGTATCAACCAACTTCAGCCTGCACCAAAGTTGGTCATCTCACTACTTTCTAATGGCTAAGTTGTGTCAACTAAGGTTCTAAGGCTAGTTAGTGCTTATGACACCACGCGGAAGCCCATCATTCTCCTTGACTTACTCAAGGGACACCAGCATAAACTAATGTGTCACACTAACGTAGCCATCGTTTCAACCATATCGGTCTACGCCGTACAGTTTTTCATGATCTATTGTTACTTACCTAAAATTCCCCCTAGATCCGGGTATAGGATCTATACAAGAAATAAACTCAAGCATATCCTGAAATATAAAGCATACAAGGAAAACAAGTAAAGCAATAAAGGTGATCTAGCTCTTAAGGTAACCCCATTTTTAGTGTCATTTCCCTAGCAGAGTCTCCAGTTTTGTAATACGGTGGGAGAATTGAATTTTGGTTTTGCGTTTCATCGCAAATGTTGCAGATAGCAAGAGTCGCCATCGACTTTTCTTTTATCCAATAAAGGAAAGGGTGAAAATAACAGGAAAGACCTTTTAAGAATTTTCTGAGTTCGGGGGGTAGGTTATGAAAAGGGAAGGTGTTAGAACCCTTTTCATCAGTAGTTATCTACGGGCTTTTAATCACTAGCTCACTTTGAAAATGCTTCGTGTTTGTGTATGTATGCAAATATTTTGAAAATTCCTAAGTGTGGCAATTTTGTAATGATTCTCTTATCGTTGAGAATGTATACAAAATGTTTGTTTTGAAAATATTTGTGAAATAAAGTGTTGTTTTGTGAAAATATGTTTTTTTTGTTGAAAAGTTTGTGAGCAAGTGACTACGAGCGATCTACCTACTAAAAGAAGTTTTTGTTATTTTCCTCTTCCCTTAGATAGTGATATCCTGCCATTAGTTAGTAGGAAGCCCTATCATTGGATGTTTGAGGGACAGGCATGGATTATCGTACAGTCGTAGAAGGCAACTTGTAGGACTCTTTAACAATTATCATAAGGGACTAAGATCATTTACTGAAGGTAGCATCAAAGGGTCATCGAGGGTCTTTGCTAAAGCAATCCATGTTTGAGGGACATGACTGCTTTTTATCCTAGGTAACAAGTGAGATTACCCCAGAGGTGCGTGTGTGCAAAGTGTTTTGATTTCAGATTATTTTTGTCTTGATTAGGGTTATCTAGCAGTTGATTTTTAATCTTGTCATACAAACCCTAATTACTAACAGTAATAGGAAAGCAGTAAATTGCGGAAATTAAATATCCTACGCTACTACAACGCTTCGGGAGTGGGGAGTACAAATTTATGAATGAGGATGAAAAGCAGTAAACCCTAATTAAAGCTATTACAGACCATTGAGCAGTTACAGTAATTGGGAAATAAAGTACGCGAAGATTTGTGAAATAAATAAAAGAGAAAGAAATTTTTTTTGTGATTTTTTTTATGGAAAACTTTGATGATTAACCTAATTATTTGATTAATTTAACAAAAGTTCAGTAAAAACCTAAAGAACTAAATTAAATTTAATAAAAAAAATATTAATTAATTTTAAATAATTAAGAAGAAAGCTAGTTTAGTTAAATTAATTAAAAAAGAAGTCTAAATTAATTTTAATAAAAAAAAAGGAAAACTAATTGTTAGAAAATAATTTTGATGTTTTATTTAGAAAATATTTTATAGTATAAACCCTAATTCTAATTAATTTACAAATTAATCATTTAAAATAAAACAAAGTGATTAAATTAAATTAATTTTAATTATCAAAAATTAAATTAATTAATTAAAAACCTAAATCTAAATTTTTCATGGTTTTATGATTTTTGTTGATTAAATAAAAAATGAAAATAATAAAAGAAAAGAATTAAAATAAAATAAATAAAAGAAATGAAAATTAATGGGCTTGTGTTTGTAAAAGAAATTTGTGGGGTGTTAGAAAGCAAATATGAAAGGCCCAAATCAGGGAGGCCCAGATGTTATACCCCAATTTTTTCCCCTAAGATTCCTCTATCATCTCATATCAACTCAACCACAACAAGATTACACTAGGGTTTGACTCATCTCCCTATATTTAGGTTTGCTCATGAGGGATCACCAAGCATTTTGATTTGTATATTGGGATCATATATGTTTTGTATTAATTAACTTTTAACCAACAAATACAATGAATGTTTGCTCTAATTGATGATGCTATAGGTGAAGGGCATAACACATTTCATCAGTTTGATCTATAGGTTCATGAGTTTATTTACATGCCTTTTTCAACAAAGTTTCATTGAGATTCAAGATTCATCATTGAATATACTTTGAAGTGAAATCATGACAAGGTCTACTATGATTCATCATGCCTCAATTTGTCAAATAAAATTTAAAGATGCAAGAGTTGATTGAAGAAGTTTGACCTAATTGGACAGGTTCTTGAATTCTTGATCACAAGTGCATAACTCTCTCAATTATCAATATTTGGAGGGTTTTTTTGTTGCTATGGGTTATTATTATCATCCACAATAACTTCTATTCACATTGAAAGAGTTATTGTGCAAGGAAGTTTGTCAAGATTGAAAGTGTTTTCCAAGTCATTTTGGTGCTCTAGGATCTAGGGTTTTGAACTTCTAAGGGATATATCTTGCTCATATTTTTGTATTTTTAAGTGATTCCAAATACATGCTTTTAGAGGGTTATCAATTAATCACTTCAAAATTTTCAAGAAGATTTTATGTGGAAGATGCTTAATGATGAAGAAATATTACAAGTCCTCTAGATAGGCCATCAAATTCCCTTATGTGACTTCAAAAGATCATAACTTGGTCAATTTTTATCTCCTTGATCCCATTCTTTTTCCATTATTATCTTAAGGACGTGAGATTTAACTCTTATTTTATGTTCAAAGCTTGAAAATGGATGAAGGATTCCCTAAGAATGCAAAATATTATAGGTCATCTCATGAATTTTCACCAACTTCACAAGGCCATAAGTTTTTCAATACTTGTTATTTTGTAGTGATTCAAGTTTTACAATAATCTTTAAGTAGCCCACTTCAAGATAGCATCAATTATCAGAGCTCAATTTTGAATAAAGGCCTTGTTTGGAGTCAAAACATTATAGGAAATTTTTTGAGGAAAACTTCGAATTTTTCGAAGTACAAAAAGTCAGCATCTTTTTCTCAACTTTGACTCATCATAAGTTTTAGCTTAAGCCTCCATTTTATTCCATTCTTTACACATTTTAAAGATTGTAACCTTATCTTTAAATTGCTTCAAGGATCATGAAGAAGTGAAAAACACAAGAAGGGGGGGGGTTGAATTGTAAAACTGAAAATCAATGCAATGAACAAGATATTTTTATCCTGGTTCGTTTGATCTCAAACTACTCCAGTCCACCCGTCAAGGTGATTTCTCCTCTCTCCAACGAGGTCTTAATCCACTATATTCAACTGAATATTACAAACTGCTTTAACAACTGCTAAAGCCTTCTTGATGCAAACCACAACCCGGTTTGTCAAGGAAACACTTTCTTACAAAGAAGATAAATCTAGGTGTGTGAATGTTTTCTACAAAACTGTATCACAACTGTGATGTATACACAACTTAAGCTTATGAAACTAGATTGCTAAACAATGATTGAGTAAGGAGATATGTAGCGTTTAGCAAACTGATAGAAGGAATATTATGATTAGCTTTTAGGCGTGTAAAATGTTGGAGAGCATTAGCCAATTCAATCTTCATAGTCTTGTTTATATAGCACTGAGATTGTTGAACATTGGAGCAATATTCTTGATTCAATGCTAATAACAAACTTTCCTTATTGAGCAGATCTTGTCTGGAATGAGGCCGTTGGTAATAATTTGCTTTCAATGCACAGTACCGTTGCTTACTTAATGCATGTTCTGGCTTGGCTCATTCTGACTCTGCTTAACTGCTGATGAACTGTTGTTTTCTTTATCAGAGTGTTGAGCGCAGTTCTGTTCATCAAGCTTCAGCATACACGTGAGTTAATCTTCTGATTATGGTATTCTGATATAGCAACTTCTGATGCTGATGTCAAGAACCAATATTCTGATGTTGATTAGGTGTGCTCTTGCTGATACCTATCAGAGTTTCTGCAAAGCAGAACGTAATTTTTAGGTAGCAAATAGTTCATACAGGAATCATATAAATAATATATGTTTTCATTTTGTTATCATCAAAACTTAAACATAGGGTAGTAGATTCAAACTTTGTTCTAACAATCTCCCCCTTTTTGATGATGACAAAAACTAGATATTTTTAATTGAAAATAACGTGAGAAAAGTATCAGAGGTAACTAAATGATAAGATGTATCAGAGTAAGAGGTTATCAAAGATAAGGGATAAAAGTTGAGAGATACTCCCCCTGAGTTTATTGCTTCCCTTTTTAGTTCCAAGAGTTCTTCAGGATCAGGTTTTTTATTGCCTTTCTTTGAGCATCAGATTCTCAGAGTTTTGACTATCAGAAGCTTTAGATCAGCATATCAGAGCAGAGCTTCAGATCAACGTATCAGAGCTTTTCTTATCAGAGCTTTGCTTTGGGTCAGAGTATAAGAGCTTTAGTCTTCAGAGTATCATGGAGCTTTCTTGTACCTGTAGACTTAAGCAAAACAGAAAACATATTCAAGTATATCAGAGTTAGAATGTTCGAGAATTTCTGTCTTAGTAATCCGTTATTATTTAAAATATCATTCTTGTTCTCCCCCTTTTTGTCAGCAATCAAAAAGTGTAAGTGATGTGCTAAAACATTTAGAGCAGAAAAACTTGTCATATTAAAAGGTTCAGAATCAAACAAAATAGTACAACAGATAATCAAAGAAAACATGAAAATGATATGAATGAAAAACTAAGTTTGGGGAGGAAGGCGTGTGAACAGGTTCTCCAGCATGGCTTTGATCTGATCAGCAGTCTCATTCTGCTTGTGTACCATGCTGACAACTGTGTCTATCTTTCTATCCTGCACATCCATCCTTTCTTTCATCTTCTGATAATTTTCATCCATCCTTTGTTGCAGACGCATGTCATTCAGCTTCAACTCTTCCAGAGTCTGCCTGTCCAAGGCAGCTTGAGAAACATCAGAAGCAGAGAGCTTCTGAGAGCTTTCTGCAACATCTTCTGCTTGACTTGCTTCAGCTTGAATAGTCTTGTCTTCTTCTGGTTGCACCTTTGAAGCTGGCTGTTTCTCAGACCATGGCTCACTATCCAGAGGGAGCACGTCTTCCTGTGGCAGCTGACTTTCAATTTCCTTCAGCAGCTTGCTGAAGTTCTGTTGTGCCTGCTCATAGTTGATATCCTGCAACTTGAGGGCTTCAGCACGTACCCAAATTCTGAATTGTGACCAGAGCTGGTCAGAGGCAGCTGGGTTAATCATTCTAGGACAGACTTGCTTCAGAGAAGCAATCCACTGCTGCAAACCTGTTTCAAAATTCATAATACCAGAGCCAACATCTGGTTGTTTTGGTTTTGGAATGGCTATTTTATTTTTCAGATCAGCAAGACGGTCAAGAATTGTTAAGTCTATGAAGGTCCTGCTGGGGTTTTCGGTGGTTTGCTTGGGAGCTGTTTGTTTTGGAGATGGAGTGGGAGAATCAGAGATAATGATTGGATTGTTTGGTGTTTTGGGAGTATTTGGTGGTGTAGATTCTGGCGAGGATGGCAGCTGGGCCATTGTGACTGTTGTTCCACATGGCAGCTGGATTGCCAGAGGTGATGGTTGAGGTGAATGAGGTTCAGAAGGTGGAGGAGTTGGAGTTTCAGAGTGATGAAACTCAGGTTGAGGTGATGGTGGATGAATTTCTGGTTGAGGAGAGGGAGACGGAATTGCTGGTTGTGGAGAAGTTGTTGGAATTTCTGGTTGTTCGGAGATAAGAGGTTCTTCTGGAATGGATGAGAGAGGTTGCTGTTGATCTGGTTGTGGAGAAGGGACAATTTGTGGTTCAGAGTTTGGATTAATGGAGGAGTGATCAGAAGTGTGTTGATCAATGTCAGACAGCACTTTGTCAATTGCTGATGTTGTTGAGATTGTTGGTTTGGGATGTTTGGTTCGGGGTCTTCTGAGTTGTAATGCCTCAGAAGGGTCATCTTCTGGTTCAGTTTCATTTATTGTTGGGATGGGGATTGAGATTCTATGAGAGGTTGGAGGTGGAATTGATGCTGGAATAGTAGAAGAATTTAAAACAGAAGCAGCAGATAAATTACCTCTTTTCTTGGGTGTCTGCTGGGATGATCCTTCTGAAGGTGCCTTCCTTTTCTTCGTCTTCTTCAGTGTCACTTCTGGTTGAGGTTGGTGCAGATCTTTGATCTTCAGATTGGGATCTGTACCATCAGCTTTGCACGCGTCCAGATATCTGAGAACTACCACTGGCTTGGATTCTATCTCAGAAAATAAAGGAAAGTCACTCAGTGGGACTCTTCTGCTGGTGATATCAGCAATACGAGTAGCGCTGGGTTCCTTTTTGATATTCTCTATCAACTTCATTTTCTTCAAGTTCTTCGTGTTCAGAGGCTTCCCAACCGTTGGTTCAATGGTGCTTAACTCTTGAGATTCTATCAGATGCTCTATCAGCCTATTCTCAGTCAGAATATCTGATATCAACCTTCCAAAGGGTATCCAATCCCTCTTTGTTCTTTCTTCTTCCCTGGTTTCCTTCACGCTTGTTATGAGGTGATTAAACAGAAGATGAGCCAAGTTGATTTTTACCTTCTGATTGATAAAGTAGATCAGAAACTGCTGATCTACATTTATGTAATCAGGGGAGCTAGTTGGCTTCCTATGGTTAAAGCACCCCAGAATTATCTTCGCCCAAACTCTGTGATGATCCTTCAGATCTTTGATCTTGCTGCTGGGCACCCCATGGGTGAAAATCCTTTCTGCTATGACGCCCACGTCAGCACATCTCTCAGCCATATCAATACAGCGGACGCCACCGCCACTGTAACCAATTAACTTTTCTATGTGATCCTCAGTGATCACAATCTTCTTCCCCATAATGTAGGAGGTGACTTGATGCGTTGAAGCCGTTGCATGAATCCAGAACTCCTTGACTAACATAGGGAATGTTGGTCCAACCAACCTGTCAAAATACCTTTCCCATTTCTGTGCCCTAACTTCTTCTGTTAAATCAAAACCGTTTTCCTTCAGACTTCCAAAATCAATGATCAATTCAGATAACACTTCAAGATTCTTCACGGGAGTGAAGAGTGTTCTGAATGGCACTTGATATTGTTCAGATGATGCTTTCTTCTGAGAACCTGCAGAAGCACTGCTGGAGGTTTCCATGTTCACACTTATGGATTTTGAGAAAAACTGAGAAAAAGAGTTTGCAAGAGATGAACACAGAAAAATGCAAAGAGTACTTTGAGAAATAATGAGAAACTGTAAAAGATGAAAGTGAGAGGTTTAATGTGTTTAAATAGGGTTCAGAATATTTTGAAATTGTAAACGTTTTCAATAAAGAGGAATAAAATCATGATTACGTTTTAAAAACATGATTACTTTCATTTAATGCTTGCTGATTTTGGGGGATTTGAGAAAGATACTTAAAACGGTTACCAGACATGTGTCTCAATGCACCCAATCAGCGTTTTGCCTTCTCAGAAGCGTGCACACGTTCTGCTTCAGAGATTTGCTGATGATTGGATGACACTTGTTTGATGTAGTGATCAGCACGTCTGTCTTTGAGCTTAGACTCTCAGATCTTTAGACTTGCATCTGATACAATCTGCATGTTCTATCTTTCTGAAAAGAGATTGATCAGAAGTTCACAGTAAAACAAATACATTCTGAAGATAAATATATGGAATTAAAACATTTTCACTCTGGGCAGATTTTCATGCTGAGATGTTTCAGAATGAAATTAAACCTATCTTCAGAAAGGGGTTTAGTGAAGATATCAGCCCATTGATGGTCTGTATCTATAAATTTTAAGTTCAAAATTCCTTTCTGAATATAGTCCCTAATGAAGTGATGTTTTATTTCTATATGCTTAGCTCTAGAATGTAAAATAGGATTCTTACTTAAGCAAATAGCAGAAGTATTATCACAGAGTATAGGAATGTTACTCTCAAAAATCTGGAAGTCTTCAAGCTGACTTTTCATCCAGAGCATTTGTGTGCTACATCCTGCTGCTGCTATGTACTCAGCTTCTGCTGTTGATAGCGCAATTGTTGATTGCCTTTTGCTGGACCAAGAGATCAGATTTTCTCCCAGAAACTGGCAGCTTCCAGAAGTACTTTTACGCTCTACTCTGTCTCCAGCAAAGTCAGCATCACAGTAGCCTACTAAACTGTAATCACTAGATTTTCTATAAAACAAACCCAGATTAGTAGTACCTTTCATATACTTGAAAAATCTCTTAACAGCTATTAAGTGAGATTCTCTAGGATCTGATTGGAATCTAGCACAAATACAAACGCTGAATAATATATCAGGTCTTGAAGCAGTCAGATAAAGGAGAGAACCAATCATACCTCTGTAGACTTTCTGTTCTACATTTTTGCTTACCTCTTCTCTTTCCAGAATGCACGTGGGATGCATTGGAATCTTTGATGGCTTACATTCTGAGAGGTCAAATTTCTTCAGAAGATCTCTGATGTATTTGCTCTGATGAATGTAAGTTCCCTCTGGAGTTTGATTGATCTGAATTCCTAGAAAGAATTTCAGTTCCCCCATGAGGCTCATCTCAAATTCTGCCTGCATACACTTAGCAAATTTTCTTCCAAGAGAAGGATTAGTAGAACCAAAAATAATATCATCAACGTAAATTTGACAGACTAAGATGTCATTCTTAACTGATTTACAGAATAAGGTAGTGTCCACCTTCCCTCTGGTGAATTCATTTTCTAACAAAAAGTTACTTAGCCTTTCATACCAAGCTCTGGGAGCTTGTTTCAGACCATATAGTGACTTCTTTAGTTTGAAAACATGTTCTGGATGTTTTGTATTTTCAAACCCAGGGGGTTAGTGTACATAAACCTCTTCTTCTATATAACCATTTAAGAATGCACTTTTGACATCCATCTGATACAGAGTGATGCCTCTATTAACAGCAAATGAAATTAAAAGTCTGATAGATTCTAACCTGGCGACTGGGGCAAAGGTTTCTGTATAGTTTATCCCCTCTTGCTGACTATAACCTTGTGCAACCAGTCGTGCCTTGTTTCTGATGACTTCACCTTGTTCATTTAGCTTGTTTCTGAAGACCCATCTTGTTCCAATGACGTTGAATCCTTTTGGTCTGGGAACAAGATCCCATACGTCAATTCTGGTGAATTGATTCAGCTCTTCTTGCATTGCCAGAATCCAGTCATTATCCAGAAGTTCTTCATCAATAGAAGAAGGTTCAATCAGAGACACAAGTCCCATGAGTGTTTCTTCAGAGTTTCTGAAGCTTGCTCTTGTTCTGATTGGATCTTCCTTTCTCCCTAAGATAGTCTCTTCTGGGTGATCCAAGCTGCTTCTGGGTAATCTCTTCTGAGGTTGATCAGCAGTTGTTGTAGGATTGCTAGCAGTGCTCCTTTCAGACGTTGAAGGAGTGTCTGTGTTGAGAGCTTCTGATGACTTGTCTTCAGAACCTGTAAATTCAATTTCCATACCTGCAAAAACTTCATTCTGCTTTGACTTTTCAGAGTCAAGCTTATCATCAAAACGAACACTGATTGATTCTTCCACAATCTGTGTTTCTGTATTGTATACTCTGTACCCTCTTGAGCGTTCAGAGTATCCTAACATAATACACTTATGTGCTTTAGAGTCAAACTTGTTCAAATAATTCTTTGTATTTAACATAAAACAGGTACATCCAAATGGATGAAAATATAAAATGTTGGGCTTTCTGTTCTTCCACAATTCATATGGAGTCTTTTCCAGAATAGGTCTTATTGAGATTCTATTCTGAATGTAGCACGCTGTGTTTATTGCCTCTGCCTAGAAGATCTTAGCCACGTTTGTCTCATTGATCATGGTTCTGGCCATTTCTTGCAATGTTCTGTTCTTTCGTTCTACAACTCCATTTTGTTGGGGAGTTCTAGGACAAGAGAAATCATGCAGAATGCCTCTGTCATTAAAGAATGACTCAAAATCTTTGTTTTCAAATTCTCCACCATGATCACTTCTGACTTTAACGATTCTAAGATCCTTTTCATTCTGAACTTGGTTACAGAAGGTAACAAACACAGAGTGTGACTCGTCCTTGTGTCTTAAGAACTTTACCCATGTCCATCTGCTATAGTCATCTACGATTACTAACCCATACTTCTTGCCACTGACTGAAGCAGTTTTAACTGGTCCAAATAAGTCAATGTGCAGAAGTTCTAATGGCTTAGAGGTAGAAACAACATTTTTAGATTTAAAAGAAGGTTTTGCAAACTTGCCTTTCTGACATGCTTCACACAGAGCATCTGAATTGAACTTCAAATCAGGAAGTCCTCTGACCAGATTGAGTTTGTTAATCTGAGATATTCTTCTCATACTAACATGCCCCAATCTTCTGTGCCAGATCCACTGCTCGTTGTTAACAGACAGAAGGCACTTTACATTCTGACTTTTTAGTTCAGAAAGTTTGATTTTGTAAATGTTGTTTTTCCTCTTTCCATTAAACAGGATAGTCCCATCTTTCTGACTAACAGCTTTACATGATTTTTGATTAAAGATTATATCATAACCGTTATCACTTAATTGACTTATGGATAACAGATTATGCATTAATCCATCTACTAGCAGAACATTATTAATAGAGGGAAGATTTCCATTACCTACTGTGATATGGTGGGAGAACTGACTTGGGCTTTGCGTTTGTATTCGCAAATGTTGCGGTTAGCAAGAGTCGCCACCGACTTTTTATTTTATCCTAAGGAAAGGTTTAAAAAGCACAGCAAAAACCTCTTGAGATGTTTTCTTGGGTTCGGGGAGTAGATTATAGAAAGGGAAGGTATTAGCACCCTTTCTATCCATGGTTATCCATGGGCTCTTAGTTACTTGCTTTAGATCACTTGCCTTTTGTTTTCAATTGTTTTAAATGGTGCTTGAGTGTGTGGGTTTTGAAAATGTTTTGAAAAGATGCCAATGTGGTGGCAACCTTTGTAATGATCCATGTGGGGATGTATACAAAGATGTATGTCTTTTGAAAAGGTTTTCATTTGTTTTTGAGAGTTGTTTTGAAAGTGTAGTGATGTGATTTTGAAATTAGGCAAGTGTTTTGTTTTGCAAGTTTGATTCAAGTAACTAAGAGGTTATCTACTCCTAAATTTCTCGAAAGATTATTGCTATGTTTTAACCCTTTTAACAAGTTTGTTCCACCATTGAATTTGGTGGACAACCTTATGTTAGGATGTGAGAGGGACAGGCGCGGGTCATCGTTTAGACCATAATTGCAACGGTGTTAAATGTCTTTGGGCAATTTTCTTTTAAGGGACTTGATCATTTGTTTTTGTTTGTTTTGAAAAGTTTTATCGAGGGACTATGATCATTCAAACTGTTTGCTTTGCCCAAAGAAATTCAACATACAATATGGCCCATTTATTTGAAGGCAACAAGTGGAATACCCTAGGGGGTGCAAGTGTGATTTGTGTGTCCATTTTCATGCTTGTTTATCTTGTATTAGGTCAAACTATTTTTTTATCGTTTTTTCGCATACAAACCCTAATTCTAACATGTTATCATTAGAAAGCAATAAAGTGCGAAATTAAAATTACTAAGCTATTACAAAACCAAATATGGGAAGGGGGGTACAAATGTTCAAATGGGGATATTGACAAGAATTTAAATCTAAATTATTACATCATTTGAATATTTGCAATTTAATCAATGTACAAAAAATTAAATAAAAATGCAAGATGCAAAAGAAATGTTTTGTATATGTATGAAAAAAAATACTATTTATGTAAAAGAGAAAAGAAAATCAAAATTATATTATTTTTGGAGTATTTTGAATTTAGGGCAAAAAACCCTAATTTTATTAGGAAAAATGTATTATTGTTTAATTTAATACAAACATTTATTTATCATGTAGAAAAAAATAAAAATAATGAAGTATATTATGAAAAAAAGTATTTGTATCAAATATTAATAAAAATGAAAAAAAATCAAGTATTTTTATATTTTAACCTAAATATATTAATAAACATATATATATATATATACATATACTAATTTCTTAAATATGCATTATGTGCAAAAATATTTATTTATTTAATATTTTAATAAAATAAATAAAAAGTATTTTTTATGTGACATATTTTCAGGAGGTAAATAAAAATAAAAAAAGTATTTTCACTATTTTTCTATTTATTCTAATAATAGTATATATATAATATTATGTTCAAACAAAAGAAATAATCAAATAAATATGCCATATATTCAAAAAATGATGGAAAAAATATTTTTAATTTTTTTAATGCCATGAGAAAAAATAAACAAAGTCAACCAAAAAAGAAAAAGTCAAAAAGGGTCAAAACTGAAGCAAATGGGCTCAGGGGGTGTAAACATGGAAATAGGGTGTGAAAAGAAACAACACAAAAGCCCAGCCCAAGAAGACACTGTCTTCAACCTCCAGCAACAAAATTCAAAAAAAAAACGCGCGCCCCTGTTCTTCAATGTCCAACTCTCGATTCCTGGCTTTTCAGCAAAAACTCATAACACAACAAATGTTCAGCATGAAGAGACGGTTCTAACCATATAAAGAACTTGACCTATCTCTCTAAGATGAGGGAGAATTTCTCCTCCCCCAAATCCTAACCTAGTTTTTCATCAATGTTCAGAACCAAAATTCTCTCTACTCAGGCAAAAGAAATGAAATGTAAAGATATGTACATGTTCAGGGCTATGAGTAGAACCTTGTTTCTTCACAAACTTAAGACTAAGGATGAATGATAAGAGAGATACGAGTTCAAAGTTTTACCTGTGCAGTTGAACTTCAATCTGGAGAATGAGGAACTTCTAGTACAAGGTAATGATTGGAAAAGCTTCCTTGAGGTCTAGGGATGCTTTTTCAATGCTTGCTTTGTCTTGAAACTTCTTGTATCGAGCTGTGGAACTTCAACTGCAAAAGGAAAAAATGAAAATGGTGGAAACTGTTAGAGTGATTACAGGTCAGGTTTTAGGCCATGGTTAGCTTGCATATGTTGTAAGGAAGGTGTATGAATTGTTTTTGGTGAGAATGCTCGAGGGAAGTGGGAGTTTGCACTCAATCTGCAGGGGTTCCCCTGTTTGTGCAGTTTCAAGGTGATTTTGAGATGGAGGATGCTTGAGAGGTTCAGGACTCGTGCCAAAGCTTGGGTATGTTCTATGGAATGTGTTTTAGCTTTTGTGTTGTGTTTCTAAGCTGAAGAGAGAGTTGTGATAAGTTATGCAATGTTACTTGAAAATGAAGCAAGCAATGGTCACTTTGTGTTTTAGGTCAGTAGGGGCCTCTAATCCTGCTGCATAAGCCTCTCTTGATCAGAGCAATTTGCCCATAATCTTGTGCCAAGAGGATTTTGCTTGTACTTGCTTGGATTTCAAATTGACATAAAGCTAGCTTTTTACAAAAATGGATAAAGCACTTTATCTAGTTTAGGATTAATCCACTATGCAATGTTAGAGCACAAAGAACATGGCCTCAACACATTGAATATGCATTAAATTATTGAGTATGTAATGGTTCAAGGACCTGTAATCAAGCATAAAGCAAGCTGAATTCAAATTTGCAAGATTAAGAACATGTTTTGATGAAGAACAAAAGTGAATTTTTGCCAACTTGTGAAATTAGAATCTCTCAAGTTATGAGGTTGTTTGAGAAGTTCTTGGACATTTTGGAAAGCTTGGAATGTGTACTACAATCCATCTTTGAAATGCAAATTAAAATTCCAAGTGGAAGGGTATGAAAAATGGCCTTGAAGTGGGGTAGAAAACCTTGTCAAAATAGGTTAAAATTTCACTAAGTTAAAAATGGTTTAGTGCCCTTATTCAAAAAATTGTAACTTGAGATATAAGCTTCAAATGAGAAAATTTTGTGAATCAAAGTTGTAGATTATACAACAAGCTACAACTTTCATGTTTTGACTTTTGTTTGAATCCAAATGGATCTTGGTGAAAAGATGGGGCAAAGTTGGGAAAAAATTAGGGTTTTTCATAACTTAGAAAAATTCTAAGTTATGAAAAATTCCATTTTCAAACCCTAATTTGCATTTTGTGATTTCTTGGTGAACAAGTTTCATGATTTGGCATGTTTTGATGAAAAATGAATCTTGACTCTTGATTTTGACCAAAAAGTCAAAGTTTGACTTTTCAGTATACAGTCAAAATTGATCAATTGACTGGGAAATTCAACTGTCAATCTTGTGTACTTGGGATCTTTTGAGCTTGATGAACATGTCAAGATAATTCCATGGGGTCCTTGAGTCCATATGTGAGCTTGGTTTGCCATTGGCTAGGTCAAACAGTCAAAAATTGCCTTTGTGCAGTCAAAACCCTAATAATGACCATTTTGCCCTTTTGGTGATCTGATCAAATTTCTTGTGGAATTGTGATCCAAACTTGATCAAATGGTCCATATGAGTTCAAAATGTTGATGTGGATCAAATTTCATGAGGTTTGACTGTCAATTGGCCACAGTTGACTTTTCCCCAATACAGCTGATTTCTAGGCCAACTGTCCAATTGACTGGGCAAAACTTGGAATCAAGACTTGAAACTTGGTATAGGTAAACCTGGGAGTCCAATATGAAGCATGAGAGTTATCTTAGGCATTTTAGGTCAAAACATCCTTAGGCAAACACAAACCCTAATTTGAGTCCACAGTGTAAGGAGAAGTCTTGAGCAGAGGAAACCCTAACTGAATCTTGATCTTCAAAGGTCTTGTGATGAGAAAATGTTGAGGAAATGGGAGGGCAAATTTTGGGGTACAACAGTTGCCCCTGTTCAATCTTCTTGAACCTGAAGAGTTAGATTGGCAAGTTTGCCTTTCGTGACTCGAGGGTAAAAGGAGATTGGACACTAGAGTGCCCGGAAATTTGCACTCGCATGTTGAAGTGTCAGCAATGTGATGACGGGAATGGGCTTATAGATGCCATTTGGAGAGGTGGTAGATAGGGAGATGGGCTTATAGATGCCATCCGGAAGTGTCGATCGCACAAGAGATTCCTTAGCGAGAACTTGTGTATTTGAGAAAGACGGATGTTTTCCTGGCTTGTTACAGGTGTTTGATCCTCAGTCTCCTTATGCAGATGTGCCCTGACTGGATACAAGTATTGAATCTACAATTGGTTGCTCACAGATATGCCCTGGCCGGATACAGGAGTCGAATCTGGAAATAGTCGTTAATAGATGTGCCCTGGCTGGATACAGGAATCGAATCTTCGAACTCTTCAGACGTGCCCTGGCTAGATACAGGAATCGAGTCTGGAAATGTGGTCAACAGATATGCCCTGGCTGGATACAGGAATCGAATCCGGAGATGTTGTAGTTGATAGATGTGCCATGGCTAGATACAGGAATCGAATCTGGAAACGTGGTCAACAGATATGCCCTGGCTGGATACAGGAATCGAATCTGGAGATGTTGTAGTTGATAGATGTGCCCTGGCTGGATACAGGAATCGAATCTTCGAACTCTTCAGACGTGCCCTGGCTAGATACAGGAATCGAGTCTGGAAGCTGATCACTCTCAGATGTGCCCTGGCTAGATACAGGTATCGGATCTGGAATTGTGACAGTTGAAGGTAGTTGTTTTTTTTTTTTTTTTGGGATTGTCTTTTTCTTGAAAAGGCAAGAACATAAGTTGTATGCAATGTCATGATGTATGATATGCATGATGTTCAACATGAGATAGTGTTGTATGCGCTTTATCATGTATGTAAGCAAGATGTATGAAAATGTGAAATGTTTATGAGTGTAATTTCATCTTAGGAAAGTAAATCCTTGACGGTCGGCCGGAGAATTGCTCTGTGGAAGAGATACTGGGCCGAAGTTTGATGAGAGGCCTGTTGAGTACTTTAATGATGGATTCCGCTGGGGATAACGATGATAAACTCCGCTGGGGATTGAAGGAACTTTGCCGAGGGCGGTCTTCCGTGGTTTTTAGCTGAGGATAACCCAGTTATAAGTCCTTGTGAGGAAATAACTCTAAATAAAACTCGGGAGAGACGTCCGTGCTCCACAGGGGATAAGCTTCCAGAATCTACTGGGGATGAGCTTTAAGACCTGCCGGGGAATGTTGTGTCCTTTTCAGGATCGACGGCGAACCAACTCTGCTTGGGGAAAGTACTACTGATCTTTGTTTTACTCTGCGGGGAGCTGAGATGATCTGGCCACATTCTTCAGTTGAACCTACCTTGGTGCCTTGGCGGACAAAACAACCAGACTGCATTAGACAACTTTAATTGCCCCTGTCTCTGATGTCACCTGTAATCAATCTCTCGTTTTATATGCAAATATTTATGAATTAGCAATTTAATGTCAAATGCATATATCAAAAATGAACATTGGACGTTCTTCGCAAGACAAAACAGAAAAAGGAAAACGATGGTAATTTGTATGGACAAGTGAATTTGTATTGATTTAAACTTTGCCCGTGAATAGGCGTTTTTTGTACAAGAGGTTGTCATCCTAGTAAGAGGATATCGCCAAATAGTATAGAGTTTACAATTTGAAAAAGGAAACAAAACAGCTATGTGAACAATCCCACTGGGTTCCCACTCTGCTATCGCCTTTATGTCTTCGAACGTCTCATCGCTTTGCTGCCTGGTCGAAGATGAAGCCGATTGGTCGATGCCGAAATCTGGAGCCAGATAGTTGATGCCGAATTCCGGATGCGAAGTGATCCAATGAGACATAGTGTTACGCTCTTATCCCTAACTTTTTGCCTGGACCGCCCTTTCGGGTTTTCAGTCCACCGGGATACCCATTTTTGCCCAAGCCGCCCTTTCAGGTTTTCGACTTGCCGGGTGTACAGATTTTTATTCATTTCATCCCTTATTTTTGCCCGAACCCTTTTGGTTCGCCGGGAAGCCCTTATTTTTGCCTAGGTATGTCAACCTAGCGGGTCTTTTATTTATGCGTAGTATTTTTTCACTATGTCTGCATTGGCGGGGTGAGGAAGGTCGTCACCATCCATGGTGGTTAGGATCATGGCTCCTCCTGAGAACACACGCTTAACCACAAATGGCCCTTCGTAAGTAGGGGTCCATTTGCCCCGGGGATCACTTTGAGGAAGGATGATGCATTTGATAACCAGGTCCCCAACTTGATACTCTTGCGGTCTGACTTTCTTGTTAAATGCCCTGATCATCCGTTTCTGATACGTTTGACCATGACAGATAGCAGTGAGCCTCTTTTCGTCAATCAGATTTAATTGATCGAGTCGAGTCTGGATCCAATCATCTTCATTCAAGTCTGCATCCTTCATTATCCGGAGAGAGGGTATCTGGACTTCAATTGGCAAGACTGCCTCCATGCCAAAGACCAAGGAGAAGGGAGTTGCCCCGGTTGACGTCCTTGCTGAGGTGCGGTACCCATGAAGAGCGAACGGTAACATCTCGTGCCAATCTTTATAGGTCACAGTCATCTTCTGCACAATTTTCTTGATATTTTTATTGGCTGCCTCTACAGCCCCATTCATCTTCGGCCGGTAGGGAGAAGAATTGTGGTGCTGTATCTTGAATTGTTCACAGAGTTTAGTGATCATTTTGTTGTTGAGATTGGTACCATTGTCCGTAATGATTCTTTCCGGGACGCCGTACCGACAGATCAGATTATGCCGGATGAAACGTGCCACGACACTCTTGGTTATTGTGGCGTAGGACGCTGCCTCAACCCACTTCGTGAAGTAATCGATCGCCACCAAGATGAAGCGATGCTCATTGGATGCCGTCGGTCGGATCTCACCGATCATATCGATGCCCTACATTGTGAAAGGCCAAGGTGCCGTCAGGACATTCAAAGGAACCGGAGGGATATGCACCTTGTCAGCATAGATCTGGCATTTATGACAGGTTCGGGAGTGTTGGTAACAATCGGCTTCCATTGTGGACCAGAAATATCCTGCCCGAAGGATTTTCTTAGCCATGGTGTGCCCACTGGAATGTGTTCCGAATGTACCTTCATGCAGCTCCATCATGATTTTCTCTGCTTCTGCCTTATCCACACAACGTAGCAGAGTTGAATCATGATTCCGTTTGTAGAGAATGTCGTTGCTGAGGAAGAATTTTGCAGCAAACCTCCTCATGAACTTCTTATCATTGACAGATGCACCTTCAGGGTATTCCTGAGCTTCCAAGTACCTCTTCACCTCATGGTACCAGGGTTTTTCAATCACCTTTTCAGCCTCGAGCTCGCAGCAGTATGCCGGTTCATCCAACTTCCAGATTATGATTCGGGGAGCCTCATTGTCCCATTTAACTTTGAACATTGAAGACATCGTGGCTAGTGCGTCCGCTAGCTGATTCTCCTCTCTAGGGAAGTGCTCAAAAGTTATCTCTTCAAAGTGGGGAAGCAGGGTCGACACATACTCCTTGTAAGGAATAAGATTCGGGTGTTTCGTATCCCACTCGCCTTTGATCTGATTGATCACGAGAGCGGAATCTCCGAAGACACTTAGAAATTTTATCCTTAAGTCGATTGCAGCTTGTAAACCCATGATACATGCCTCATATTCTGCCATATTGTTGGTGCAGTTGAAACATAATCGGGCGGTGAGGGGAGTATGAGTTCCTTTGGGAGATATGATTACAGCGCCGACGCCATTACCCAAAGCATTAGAGGCTCCATCAAAATGCATAGACCATCGGGATCCTTCCTCAGGTCCTTCATCCGGTCCAGGCACTTCACAGTCAGTTACCACCATGATGTCTTCGTCCGGAAAATCAAAGTTCAATGATTGGTAATCGTCCACAGGTTGGTGTGCCAAATGATCTGTCAGTACACTTCCCTTAATTGCTTTCTGAGTTGTATACTGGATATCATATTTTGTCAAGATCATTTGCCATCTTGCTATTCTTCCAGATAGAGCGGGCTTTTCAAATATGTACTTGATGGGGTCCATCTTTGAAATCAATAAGGTAGTGTGAGTCAGCATATACTGTCTCAGCCGGCGAGCAGCCCATACAAGAGCGCAGCAAGTTTTCTCAAGCAGTGAGTAACGAGACTCACAGTCGGTAAACTTTTTGCTCAAGTAATAAATAGCGTGCTCTTTTCGGCCAGACTCGTCATGCTGCCCCAGCACACACCCCATTGAATTATCAAGCACTGTCAAGTATAGTATCAGAGGTCTTCCTTCCACTGGTGGCATAAGAATGGGTGGCTCTTGGAGATATTCCTTTATCCTTTCAAAGGCAGCCTGACATTCATCATTCCAGCGTACTACTTGATCTTTCTTCAGCAATTTGAAGATTGGCTCACAAGTAGCGGTCAGATGTGAGATGAATCGGGCAATGTAATTCAGTCGTCCCAGGAAGCCTCTGACTTCTTTCTCTGTTTTTGGAGTCGGCATCTCTTGTATGGCTTTTACCTTGGCAGGGTCCACCTGAATACCTTTATCACTTACAATGAAACCTAGCAATTTTCCGGATCTTACCCCAAAGGTGCATTTGTTGGGATTCAACCTCAGCTTGTATAACTTGAGTCGGTCAAACAACTTCCTCAGATGGTCAAGGTGCTCCTCCTCAGTTTGAGACCTTGCAATCATGTCATCAACGTATACCTCAATCTCATGATGGATCATATCATGAAATAAAGCAACCATGGCACGTTGATAGGTTGCCCCAGCATTTTTCAATCCGAATGGCATGACCTTATAACAGAAGGTGCCCCACTGAGTCACAAAGGTAGTCTTCTCCATATCCTCTGGAGCCATCTTGATCTGGTTATACCCCGAAAAACCATCCATGAAGGAGAACACCTTGTGTTGAGCTGTATTGTCAACAAGGACATCAATGTGAGGTAGGGGGAAGTCATCCTTGGGGCTGGCCCTGTTCAGATCCCTGTAGTCAACACACATTCTGACTTTACCGTCCTTCTTCGGTATTGGCACTACATTGGCAACCCACTGAGGGTAAGAAGTCACTGCGAGGAACCCGGCATCGAACTGCTTCATAACCTCGGCCTTGATCTTTTCAGACATCTCTGGACGCATCCGTCGGACTTTTTGCTTTACCGGAGGGCAATCTTCCTTGGTTGGCAGGTGGTGAACTACAATGTCGGCATCCAAACCAGGCATATCTTCATAGGACCAAGCAAAAATCTCCATGTAATCTTGTAGCATTTGGATCAATCGTTGCTTCACGCTGAGCTCTAGATTGGCACCAATCTTGACCTCTTTCCTATCCGTCTCAGTGCCCAGGTTAATTGTTTCCACAGGCTCTTCATGTGGCTGAATAGCTCTCTCTTCCTGGAGTAGCAATCTCGCAAGTTCACCAGGCACTTCGCAATCATCTTCACCTTCGTCTTCGGCCAAGTTGATCGGATTTTCGAAGTCATAACTGGCAGTAGCAGAGCTGTTACCAGTGAGATCCAGAGTGGATTGAAACCTGTATAAGTGAGTGTGTGTAAATATAGCTGTTTTGCAATATATATAACACAGAAAGGAAAAGAGCACAAGATTTGAAATGCAACAAACGTCCAATGTTTTGATTGATGATATATGAAAATGTCATACAAAAAGCCCTCACAAATGGAGCTACGATGCCCCGGGTAGGACACCGAGCCAACAAAGTTTTAACATATTGTTTGTTACAAATTGGAAATCAAAAGAAATTAATTACTGCGTGACAAATGTGATAGGGGTAAAATCCTTTGCCGTCCAGTTGCTTGGTCCGTTGCTGGTAGTCGGGTAGATCCAACCGTCAAACTCTGCTTCCTCCACATCCTCCTCGATAGCATTCACCCTTGAGCTGGAGATAAACACCGGAGCCTTTCTGATCTTCTCTTTGCGCACAGCCTTCTGAGCCTCTGCAGTAAAGCCTAGCCCAAACTTGTCGTTCTTCTGAGTGAAGTCAGGAAGCTGACCCCAGTTTGCACAATTGCCTTTCTGAACCACAGCCCGGGCATCCCTTAGGGAAGCCATCTTCAAGGAAACATTCCCTTCGACTGCTGCCTCTGCTGCTGCTGAAATTGGATGCACCTCCTCGAAATGCTGAAAGGGGGTTTCAATAAACTCCCCGTCCACCTCAATGTACCTGAAGGAATTCAAATGGTTCACCATATACTCCTCTTCTCCTTGTACAGTGACGATCTTCCCCCTGACGGGATACTTCAGCTTCTGGTGCAAGGTGGAGGTCACTGCCCCAGCTTTATGGATCCAAGGTCGACCCAGTAGACAAGAGTACGATGGACGTATATCCATCACATAAAAGGTAGAGTCAAACACTTGAGAGCCCACACGAATAGGGATGTTAACCTCTCCATGAACCATCCTTTTAGAACCGTCAAAGGCCCTGACGATGATATTGCTGGGCTTCAATTCCAGGCCTTCATAATCCAGACGGTCTAAAGCCTTTTTCGGTAGAACATTCAAAGAAGAACCAGTATCCACCAATACATGCGCCAGAGTAGTGCCCCTGCATTCGATAGAGACATGCAGGGCATCATTGTGGTCTCTTCCCTTCGCAGTCAGGTCAGCATCTGAGAAACCCAAGCCATTGTCTGCTGTTAGATTTGCTATGCAATCGGTGAACTGGACTGCAGACGTCTCCTGCGGCACATGGGCCGTCTTGAGAAATGAGATCAAGGCCTTAGCATGGGCCTCAGAGCATAGCAATAAGGAGAGCAGGGAGATCTTGGAGGGCGTATGCCCCAGCTGCTCGACAACATTGAAATCACTTTTCTTTATTATTTTCAGAATCTCCTCCATTTCTTGTCGGGAGGCCTCAGCATTTATGGGTATTGGTGCCTCCATCCGGGCAGGCTCTTCTTCAATCCCTTTGCCCCGAGCATTTGATGACTCAGCAGCAGGGGAAACAACTTGATCAGCAACGGGAACAGGTAAACTTGTAGGTTTTATAAGGAGGGGTTTTCGAATAGCGGGCGGTGCAATGTCAGGCGAGAAGAGCCTGCCACTGCGGGTGACCTTGGTTGGACCAGTGATATCGCAGATACTGGCGCCAGTGTCGAATTCTTGTTTGATTCCATTTACATACACGTCTGCCCCATAATGCCAGGGGACAGCTTTATCAGACACGTAGGGGAGAGGCCCCGGAACAGTAATAATCACAGGTGCAATAGTCATGATTTGAACAGGCTTCTTGGGGGGAGCCTTGATTGGATTTTTGAAGATGGTAACCACAGAAATTTCTTTTATCGGAACCGACTGAACAGCAGACTTTTTGAATAGAATTTCCTTGCTATCCATTAGGCCTTGGATGCCTAACCTCAGCAAGGGACAACCAGATAGGGAAACAGCACAGAACAGGCAACCTTCACCGCAACCCGGAAATAAACTGGCCCGCAGTAGGTTCTTCTTAACGGTCTTCAGAGGGGTGACAACTTCATCTACCGAAACAGCGTACATTTCTTCCTCAATGGCATTTACTCTATGCTGGGGCATAGGAGCAGTTACAACATTTGGTCTTTCCGGTGCTTCAAACTGAATTTCCTTTGCGTCGATCAGATCTTGTACTTTGTTTCTCAAGGCCCAACAATCATCAGTAGTGTGCCCGGGACTATCAGAATGATAAGCACACCGGGCATTTGGGTTATACTTAGGAGACGCAGTGTTGACGACCTTAGGAGCTTCTTTGAGGGTCACCAGGTTGGTGGATAACAGTTGGGGTAAAATTTGAGATAAGGTCATACTCAGTCGGGTATACTGCCTCTTGGGCCTTTCGCTTCTTTGTTGATTGTACTGCTGAGGAGCAGCAACAGGTTTGGAGATGACCAAAGCATTGATGGCCTGGCGACTTTCGGGCTTGACTTGTCTTCTAGGACCATAGACGGCGCTTGCTTCTTTCTTAAACGGCCTCTTCTCAGCACTTGTGGAGGCAGCCTTTTGTATCTTGCCTGACCTGATGCCAGCTTCAATTCTTTCTCCTGTCAATATCAGATCTGTAAACCCAGCGGAGGAGTTACCAACCAAATGATTGAAAAACGGACCAGACAATGTCCCTAGGAACATATCAACCAGCTCTCGATCAGTCAATGGAGGCTGCACCCTGCCGGCCAAATCTCTCCATTTTTGAGCGTACTCCTTGAACCCTTCACCCGTTCCTAGAGACATACCCTGAAGTTGGGTACGCGTAGGAGCGAGATCAGAATTGTATTGGTATTGTCTGTAGAATGCGGTTGCCAAATCTTCCCAGTGCCGGATGCTGGCTCCATCTAATTGGTAGAACCATTCAAGCTGTGACCCCGAGAGGCTATCTTGGAAGAAGTGAATCCAGAGGTTCTTATCTGCCGTGTAAGGTTGGATCTTCCTTACGTACGACCTTAGGTGCAGCTTTGGACAGGAGACCCCATCATACTTGGCGAAGGCAGGTGCCTTAAACTTGTGTGGAATTACTACCCCAGAAGATAACCCCAAATCTCCGAAATCCAGCCCCGGCACATTCTGAATTTCCATGGCGCTCAAACGGTCCTCCAATTGCTTGTATCTGTCAGCAGCAGGTGGGTATTGTTCGTCATTATAGTCCGTCTCGTTGTCGGAGACTGCGGGACTAGGAGCTCCTCCCCCTTGGGGACTGTTCTTCTCAGCAGAAGAAGTGGTTGGATCAGCTTCATTATGGAGTCTGTTCCCAAATCTGCGTCCGGTGTTGAACAATGCAGTCCTCTTTTTCTTCTTCTTCTTCATGAGTAGAGTCTTCAACTCTTGCTGACCTTGGGCTAGGCTTAGGACCATCTCTTGAAACTGTGCACTTTGGGCCTGAAGGGCCTTGATTGCTTGCTCACTGGAGGAGTCTGGATTCATGATGACTGTGCACACAAACAGCGAAGAAAATTAAGCAACCTGTGAAATAGAGTACCTGCTATGCATATGGTGCAATGGAATGCGTATGTTTTATGTTTTCAAAGACAAACAAGATTCAACTTTGTAGACAAAAAGGGAAACACACTTCATTAGATTAAAATTTTCAATTGTTCAACAATTTGCCCTTAGGCATTACAGGAATGAAAAATACTGGAAAGGAAATAAACTACAAAAGGGGACAATCAAAGCTCATCAATGCTCCCATGGCCTCCTCTTTTCAGTGCTGATGTAGTTGTTCAGGACCCGTTCTTCCTCCAATTGCTTAGTCAGCCTTTGGATCTTCCGTTCCTGCTCGTTGAATTTCTCCCGATAGAAATCCCTTTCTTCCTTAAGCTGTGCCCAAGATCTCTTCATGGTGTCAAAATCAGTGGGTATCTGAGGAGGGAGGACAGTTGGAGGAACCCCATCTTCATCAGGAGACTCAAGAATGAGAGGTCTAACAGCTTCGTAGGGCATACCTAACTTCTGAGCACGGATGCGGACCCATTTGCAATAGGGCTTCAATGGCAGAGAAGTCTTTGGTCCCAACTCATGTGGGCTGGCTTTGTGGACTCTGTCCCAAGCTCTAATGAATCCCTGGCGTAGTTTGTCACTGTCTTCCTGAAACTCAAAATGGAAGTGAGGAACCAACATTTCATGAGGCCCATCTCCTCTGGCTCTTCCAAACTGTCGGAGAGCTAAGCATGGATTGTAAGAGATTCCTCCTTGGATACCAATCAATGGAACATTCGGGTATTCCCCGCATCGATCAATAACAGCTACCTCATCCAAACCTCTGAGAGTCCAAGTGATGTCACCATCAGTGAGAGACATTAACCTCCGAGCCCAACCTTTTCCTTCTTCATTCTTCAGCACGAACTTAGGAAGGTGCAAAATAAACCACCTTACTAGCAAAGGAGCACAACACCACGGAGTCCCCCGTTTTCGAGCAGTACGAGCATAGAGTTGTTGTAGAATATCACCCAAAAGAGTGGGTACCGGATTCCGAGACATGAAGATCCTTATGACATGGATACTGATAAAAGTGTCAGGATTGGGAAACAATACCAGACCATAGATCAAAAGAGCCAGAATATCCTCGTACGCCTTGAAGTCCAAGTCATTCCAGAAATCATTAGCCTTGCCAACCAGAAATTTGACCAAAAAGCCCTTGATCCCATTTCTAGTTTCCCAGTTGGACAATACCTCTTCTTTGGTCAAGGGGAGAATTGCAGCAATCTCTTCAGGCCTAGGAGTCTTTTCCAAGCCAGTGAATGGAGTTTGTTCCAAGACAGGGATCCCAAGCAAGTAAGAAAATTCTTCCAGGGTAGGAACCAGCTGGAAGTCTTGAAAGGTGAAACAATGGTACAGAGGGTCATAAAACTGGGTCAGAACACTTATCAGTTGTTGGTCCCATTTTGCAGTGACCAAGCCAAGGAGAGAACCATGTCTGTTGATGAAGGAAGAGGTGTTTGGAATCCTTCCAACCAAATCCTTGAGTAAAACTGGTGGTTGAACAAAGTTGAGCCGGACAGTATTTCTACGCACGGGCATCATGATGTCCTACAAAACAGAGCAAAGATGAAACCTTTTTTGTCTTTGAAATGGGTTAGTTCTTTATACAGGATGCATGCAATGGTATGATGGCATGATGCTATGATGAAGCACACCACAAGTATTCACATAGGCAAATTAGGCACACAAGTCACACAAGACACCCTTAGGTTTCAGGTCAGCATGAGTTTCAGGTATTACCCTCTTTTGGTTTTGTTGGTTAAAACCTGTCCTATTAGAAGTAATCGGGTTCTAGAGGATCTCAAATCATTGGCTACCCTCAATCGGTCATAACTCCAGCATCGCAATCTTTTCTCGCGGCCAGAACCATCTCGAGAGTTTAGCCTCAATGAGTGTAGCATACTGCTACTGTCCTAATAGCCAAGTTGGTCAATTTAGGGTTCTAAGGTTTGTTGGTGTTTGATGACCCCTTAGAAGACCTATATTCTCCCCGTTACAACACAAGGGATATAGGTACAGACTAAGATGCCACACCAACGTAGCCACTGCTTCACCCATGTCGGTCTACGCCGGACAGGTCCCTCACAGATTATGCTACCTAAAAAGGGTATATCCCAGATCCGGGTTAGGATCTATGAACTCCGATGCAAAGCCCACAAATATAAAAGCAAACAAAGCAAACAATTGAAAACAAAGGTGATCTAAGCCCTAAGGTTACTCCACTTTTAAAAGTTTTCCCCAGCAGAGTCGCCAGTTCTGTGATACGGTGGGAGAACTGACTTGGGCTTTGCGTTTGTATTTGCAAATGTTGCGGTTAGCAAGAGTCGCCACCGACTTTTTATTTTATCCTAAGGAAAGGTTTAAAAAGCACAGCAAAAACCTCTTGAGATGTTTTCTTGGGTTCGGGGAGTAGATTATAGAAAGGGAAGGTATTAGCACCCTTTCTATCCATGGTTATCCATGGGCTCTTAGTTACTTGCTTTAGATCACTTGCCTTTTGTTTTCAATTGTTTTAAATGGTGCTTGAGTGTGTGGGTTTTGAAAATGTTTTGAAAAGATGCCAATGTGGTGGCAACCTTTGTAATGATCCATGTGGGGATGTATACAAAGATGTATGTCTTTTGAAAAGGTTTTCATTTGTTTTTGAGAGTTGTTTTGAAAGTGTAGTGATGTGATTTTGAAATTAGGCAAGTGTTTTGTTTTGCAAGTTTGATTCAAGTAACTAAGAGGTTATCTACTCCTAAATTTCTCGAAAGATTATTGCTATGTTTTAACCCTTTTAACAAGTTTGTTCCACCATTGAATTTGGTGGACAACCTTATGTTAGGATGTGAGAGGGACAGGCGCGGGTCATCGTTTAGACCATAATTGCAACGGTGTTAAATGTCTTTGGGCAATTTTCTTTTAAGGGACTTGATCATTTGTTTTTGTTTGTTTTGAAAAGTTTTATCGAGGGACTATGATCATTCAAACTGTTTGCTTTGCCCAAAGAAATTCAACATACAATATGGCCCATTTATTTGAAGGCAACAAGTGGAATACCCTAGGGGGTGCAAGTGTGATTTGTGTGTCCATTTTCATGCTTGTTTATCTTGTATTAGGTCAAACTATTTTTTTATCGTTTTTTCGCATACAAACCCTAATTCTAACATGTTATCATTAGAAAGCAATAAAGTGCGAAATTAAAATTACTAAGCTATTACAAAACCAAATATGGGAAGGGGGGTACAAATGTTCAAATGGGGATATTGACAAGAATTTAAATCTAAATTATTACATCATTTGAATATTTGCAATTTAATCAATGTACAAAAAATTAAATAAAAATGCAAGATGCAAAAGAAATGTTTTGTATATGTATGAAAAAAAATACTATTTATGTAAAAGAGAAAAGAAAATAAAAATTATATTATTTTTGGAGTATTTTGAATTTAGGGCAAAAAACCCTAATTTTATTAGGAAAAATGTATTATTGTTTAATTTAATACAAACATTTATTTATCATGTACAAAAAAATAAAAATAATGAAGTATATTATGAAAAAAAGTATTTGTATCAAATATTAATAAAAATGAAAAAAAATCAAGTATTTTTATATTTTAACCTAAATATATTAATAAACATATATATATATATATATACATATACTAATTTCTTAAATATGCATTATGTGCAAAAATATTTATTTATTTAATATTTTAATAAAATAAATAAAAAGTATTTTTTATGTGACATATTTTCAGGAGGTAAATAAAAATAAAAAAAGTATTTTCACTATTTTTCTATTTATTCTAATAATAGTATATATATATAATATTATGTTCAAACAAAAGAAATAATCAAATAAATATGCCATATATTCAAAAAATGATGGAAAAAATATTTTTAATTTTTTTAATGCCATGAGAAAAAATAAACAAAGTCAACCAAAAAAGAAAAAGTCAAAAAGGGTCAAAACTGAAGCAAATGGGCTCAGGGGGTGTAAACATGGAAATAGGGTGTGAAAAGAAACAACACAAAAGCCCAGCCCAAGAAGACACTGTCTTCAACCTCCAGTAACAAAATTCAAAAAAAACGCGCGCCCCTGTTCTTCAATGTCCAACTCTCGATTCCTGGCTTTTCAGCAAAAACTCATAACACAACAAATGTTCAGCATGAAGAGACGGTTCTAACCATATAAAGAACTTGACCTATCTCTCTAAGATGAGGGAGAATTTCTCCTCCCCCAAATCCTAACCTAGTTTTTCATCAATGTTCAGAACCAAAATTCTCTCTACTCAGGCAAAAGAAATGAAATGTAAAGATATGTACATGTTCAGGGCTATGAGTAGAACCTTGTTTCTTCACAAACTTAAGACTAAGGATGAATGATAAGAGAGATACGAGTTCAAAGTTTTACCTGTGCAGTTGAACTTCAATCTGGAGAATGAGGAACTTCTAGTACAAGGTAATGATTGGAAAAGCTTCCTTGAGGTCTAGGGATGCTTTTTCAATGCTTGCTTTGTCTTGAAACTTCTTGTATCGAGCTGTGGAACTTCAACTGCAAAAGGAAAAAATGAAAATGGTGGAAACTGTTAGAGTGATTACAGGTCAGGTTTTAGGCCATGGTTAGCTTGCATATGTTGTAAGGAAGGTGTATGAATTGTTTTTGGTGAGAATGCTCGAGGGAAGTGGGAGTTTGCACTCAATCTGCAGGGGTTCCCCTGTTTGTGCAGTTTCAAGGTGATTTTGAGATGGAGGATGCTTGAGAGGTTCAGGACTCGTGCCAAAGCTTGGGTATGTTCTATGGAATGTGTTTTAGCTTTTGTGTTGTGTTTCTAAGCTGAAGAGAGAGTTGTGATAAGTTATGCAATGTTACTTGAAAATGAAGCAAGCAATGGTCACTTTGTGTTTTAGGTCAGTAGGGGCCTCTAATCCTGCTGCATAAGCCTCTCTTGATCAGAGCAATTTGCCCATAATCTTGTGCCAAGAGGATTTTGCTTGTACTTGCTTGGATTTCAAATTGACATAAAGCTAGCTTTTTACAAAAATGGATAAAGCACTTTATCTAGTTTAGGATTAATCCACTATGCAATGTTAGAGCACAAAGAACATGGCCTCAACACATTGAATATGCATTAAATTATTGAGTATGTAATGGTTCAAGGACCTGTAATCAAGCATAAAGCAAGCTGAATTCAAATTTGCAAGATTAAGAACATGTTTTGATGAAGAACAAAAGTGAATTTTTGCCAACTTGTGAAATTAGAATCTCTCAAGTTATGAGGTTGTTTGAGAAGTTCTTGGACATTTTGGAAAGCTTGGAATGTGTACTACAATCCATCTTTGAAATGCAAATTAAAATTCCAAGTGGAAGGGTATGAAAAATGGCCTTGAAGTGGGGTAGAAAACCTTGTCAAAATAGGTTAAAATTTCACTAAGTTAAAAATGGTTTAGTGCCCTTATTCAAAAAATTGTAACTTGAGATATAAGCTTCAAATGAGAAAATTTTGTGAATCAAAGTTGTAGATTATGCAACAAGCTACAACTTTCATGTTTTGACTTTTGTTTGAATCCAAATGGATCTTGGTGAAAAGATGGGGCAAAGTTGGGAAAAAATTAGGGTTTTTCATAACTTAGAAAAATTCTAAGTTATGAAAAATTCCATTTTCAAACCCTAATTTGCATTTTGTGATTTCTTGGTGAACAAGTTTCATGATTTGGCATGTTTTGATGAAAAATGAATCTTGACTCTTGATTTTGACCAAAAAGTCAAAGTTTGACTTTTCAGTATACAGTCAAAATTGATCAATTGACTGGGAAATTCAACTGTCAATCTTGTGTACTTGGGATCTTTTGAGCTTGATGAACATGTCAAGATAATTCCATGGGGTCCTTGAGTCCATATGTGAGCTTGGTTTGCCATTGGCTAGGTCAAACAGTCAAAAATTGCCTTTGTGCAGTCAAAACCCTAATAATGACCATTTTGCCCTTTTGGTGATCTGATCAAATTTCTTGTGGAATTGTGATCCAAACTTGATCAAATGGTCCATATGAGTTCAACATGTTGATGTGGATCAAATTTCATGAGGTTTGACTGTCAATTGGCCACAATTGACTTTTCCCCAATACAGCTGATTTCTAGGCCAACTGTCCAATTGACTGGGCAAAACTTGGAATCAAGACTTGAAACTTGGTATAGGTAAACCTGGGAGTCCAATATGAAGCATGAGAGTTATCTTAGGCATTTTAGGTCAAAACATCCTTAGGCAAACACAAACCCTAATTTGAGTCCACAGTGTAAGGAGAAGTCTTGAGCAGAGGAAACCCTAACTGAATCTTGATCTTCAAAGGTCTTGTGATGAGAAAATGTTGAGGAAATGGGAGGGCAAATTTTGGGGTACAACACCTACAGTTCCAGAGCCAATTATCTTTCCCCTCTGATTGCCTCCAAAGCCAATGTGGCCTCCATGCTTAAGTTCCAGGCTTTGGAACATATGCCTTCTTCCTGTCATGTGTCGCGAGCAGCCAGAGTCCAGGTACCATGACTGGTGTTTCTGACTTGCTGCTAAAGATATCTGCAACATGTATTATTTTATCCTTAGGTACCCAGATTTTCTTGGGTCCTGATTTGTTAGTTTTACCAAAACTCTAGTTGAATTTTGGTTTCACAGAGTACTTACTGCTAGTGTATTTAATATCATGTGTGTGACCATACACAAAATGTGAATTCAGAGGAGTGTGTTTAATGGTTAAGTCCATGACATTCTTTGGTGTAGGAACCTTACCTTGGTATCCTATTCCTTTCTTGCCGTTTCTGCTAACTCCATAGATCATTGAAGCCATTTTGCTTCTATCTATGCTTTTAGCAAGGAACTTCTAGAAACTGTGATCATACTCCTTGATGATCTCATCAGCGTTGCTGGGAGTTTCAGAAATTGGTTCCTTCTGAGAGTTTTGTAAAGTGTTCTCTAATTTTGAAATCGTATTTCTCAGCTCAGAATTCTCCAATTTAAGACTCTCAGTCTTATTAGAGTCATATTCAAGATTCCTTTTCAGGTCTCTGAACTTAACTCTAATCTGCTGATACCTTTCCAGGATTTCATTAAGGCTTTCAGCAAGTTCAGCCTTGGTAAAATTAACAGCAAAGTTAGGAAATACCTCTTCAGTGTCTGATTCAGAGTCTGATTCAGAAGCTTCACTATCTTCTGAAATGTTAGCCATGAGAGCTATGTTTTCCCTCTCATCATCTGATTCTGAGTCAGCTTCAGACGAGTCAGAGTCATCCCATGTAGCCATGAGACTTTTCTTCTTTTCTCTTCCAAACTTCTTTTTAGGCTTTTCCCTCTGAAGCTTTGGGCAGTCACTCTTGTAGTGTCCTTGCTCATTGCACTCATAGCAGATGATGTCCTTGGTGTTTGGCTTTTTGCTACTTGAGGAGCCTTCAGATCTTCTGTATCCAGAGGAAGAATCTGTCCTTCTGTATCTGGAAGAGGACTCGTTCTGATCAGATCTTCTGGGATTCCTGAACTTCCTTTGCCTCTGCTTCCACAGTTGATTTACTCTTCTGAAGAGGAGGGAGAGTTCGTCTTCTTCTGATGAGGATCCATCAGATGTTTCTTCGACTGCCTGCAAAACTTTAGACTCATATTTTTTGTTAGATTTTAATGCTAAAGGCTTACCTTGCTTCTGAGGCTCGTCAGCTTCTAGCTCTATCTCATGACTTCTGAGGGAGCTGATAAGTTCCTCCAGAGTGATTTTGTTGAGATCTTTTGCTAGCTTTAGAGCTGTAACCATTGGTCTCCACTGCTTGGGTAAGCTTCTGATGATTTTCTTGACATGGTCAGCAGTAGAGTATCCTTTGTCCAGAACCTTGAGACCAGCTACCAGAATCTGGAATCTTGAGAACATTGTTTCAATGGATTCAGATTCTTCCATTTTGAATGCCTCATACTTCTGAATGAGCGCCAGAGCTTTAGTTTCTTTGACCTGAATGTTGCCCTCATGCGTCATTCTGAGTGAGTCAAAAATGTTCTTTATTGTGTCTCTGTTGGAGATCTTTTCATATTCAGTATAGGAGATGGCGCTGAGAAGGATGGTTTTGGCCTTGTGGTGATTCTTGAAGTCACGCTTTTGTTGGTCAGACATTGTTTTTCTATCAATCTTCTGACCGCTTGCATTCACAGGGTGCGTGTATCCATCTGTCACCATATCCCACAGATCAGCATCATGTGCCAGAAAGAAGCTTTCAATTCTGTCTTTCCAGTAATCAAAGTTTTCTCCATCAAAGACTGGAGGTTTGCCGCTGAATCTGTCTTTGTCCTCATGGTTGTCATTGCTGGTGTGAGAATAGTTTCCTGCCATTGTGTTTTTCTGACGTTGGATCTTGTACTGACACGGTTAAGTGTTTTAGCTCAGAACCAGGCGCTCTGATGCCAATTGAAGAAGTGAAAAACACAAGAAGGGGGGGGGGGTTGAATTGTAAAACTGAAAATCAATGCAATGAACAAGATATTTTTATCCTGGTTCGTTTGATCTCAAACTACTCCAGTCCACCCGTCAAGGTGATTTCGCCTCTCTCCAACGAGGTCTTAATCCACTATATTCAACTGAATATTACAAACTGCTTTAACAACTGCTAAAGCCTTCTTGATGCAAACCACAACCCGGTTTGTCAAGGAAACACTTTCTTACAAAGAAGATAAATCTAGGTGTGTGAATGTTTTCTACAAAACTGTATCACAACTGTGATGTATACACAACTTAAGCTTATGAAACTAGATTGCTAAACAATGATTGAGTAAGGAGATATGTAGCGTTTAGCAAACTGAGAGAAGGAAGATTATGATTAGCTTTTAGGCGTGTAAAATGTTGGAGAGCATTAGCCAATTCAATCTTCATAGTCTTGTTTATATAGCACTGAGATTGTTGAACGTTGGAGCAATATTCTTGATTCAATGCTAATAATAAACTTTCCTTATTGAGCAGATCTTGTCTGGAATGAGGCCGTTGGTAATAATTTGCTTTCAATGCACAGTATCGTTGCTTACTTAATGCATGTTCTGGCTTGGCTCATTCTGACTCTGCTTAACTGCTGATGAACTGTTGTTTTCTTTATCAGAGTGTTGAGCGCAGTTCTGTTCATCAAGCTTCAGCATACACGTGAGTTAATCTTCTGATTCTGGTATTCTGATATAGCAACTTCTGATGCTGATGTCAAGAACCAATATTCTGATGCTGATTAGGTGTGCTCTTGCTGATACCTATCAGAGTTTCTGCAAAGCAGAACGTAATTTTTAGGTAGCAAATAGTTCATACATGAATCATATAAATAATATATCTTTTCATTTTGTTATCATCAAAACTTAAACATGGAGTAGTAGATTCAAACTTTGTTCTAACAGATCATGCCCTAAGACTCCTTGAGCTATGAATGTCATTGATTCAAAATTGGTACTTTGAAACTGACTTTTTCCTCCAAGTCAGAATTTGAAATGCACAATTCAGCTTTTAATCACTAAATTTCTGCACATTTTTACTTCTAATCATGTCTAACAATCTTCTAGAAGTGATTAGCACCTTGAAACGCAAGTTTTGGTTGAGTTTTGAGCAAAATAGAAGTCACACTTTTAATGCTTGCAACTTCACATGATTTCTATTAAAACTTCATCATTCCACATGCTTGAGCATCCCATTTACTTCCCTATAAATAGAGGGTTATATCTCACTCATTTTCTCAAGCTTGAATAACCAAAATCACCTTGGCAAACTCCCTGCATAACTCAATTTTCTGAGTTTTCAAATTCCTATTTTCTCCACTTTTTAATCCAATTTCTTCATTGATCCTTCATCCTTGAACTTCCCTGAAGCTAACACAAGAAGAATCAAGCCTTGAGGTGTCCTAAATCGTGCTAACCAAGTCCAGTTTCAAAACAACTTTCAGCTACTTCATTCAGGTAGAATTCTCAATCAAATTGAACCAAATAAAGCCCTATTCTACTCTATTCATCCTTCTGATTCTCACAATTCTTATGGTTTGCATTTTCATTGAGAATTGAGAGAGATACTTGGGATTTTCGTGCTCGCTATTTTTTCTAGTTTTCTTCAAATTTAGCCTTGCACAATTTATATAAATTTCGCGCGAGGTTACCATTAGAATCGTCTTGAAGAGACGAATCTAATGGTGTCAGTTTGGTCCTCTAATTTTACAGTTTGAGGAACCCCAATCTAGGGCGTTTGGAGGTTGAAGCTGACCTATGTGTCGTGCTTCAACAAATGATGGCGTGCCACGCTATCTTTTTGAAATATATGTAGTGTGTTTTCCTTACCATGCGCGTGTCTTAGGAGCCCTTGGATCTGATTATTTTAGTGAGTCAGACTCTATCCAACGTGCCACATTTTAAGTTGTTTTTATTTAATAAAGATTGATTCAGTGTGAAATTCAATAAAGTCCATGACATGCACAGTGCGGTAGATCCATTGGATCTGTTTACTAATGCGTTTTGACAATGACCAGATGGCCTATATTTTTTTTGATTAATTATTTTATTTTTTGATTTTTATTTTAATTGATTTAAACTTCAAAAAATCATAGAAAAATCATTTTTGACTAAAAAATTATGAAAAAATTCACAAAAATAATATCAAATATTCTCTTTCTGATTTTTATTTTTTCATAATTTTATTTTCAGATTTGATATTTTTTATAATTTTTCCTTTATTTTGACTTGTTTCTAATTATTTAAAATACTTTTTGATGTTTTTAAATTCTGAAAATTTCTATAAAAATCATTTTACTTATTTCTGAACTTCTAAAATTTTTCTAGAATTTTATTTTGACTTCTACTATTTTTTTTAATCTTTTTTCACTTATTTGAGTGATTTTAATTAGTTTAAAAATACTTTTCTATTTTAAAAAAATTACCAAAAAATTTATAAAAATATTTGAGATCATTTCTGATTTTTTTATAGTCTTTTAAAAAATTTCTTTGATACGTTGAATATAGTTTTCTATTTTACCTCTTATTTTCATTTTAAAAATAATTTAAAAGTCTTTTTTATTTTTTTATTTTATTCATTAAATGCAAATTACTTTTTAATATATTCTGACTATGTGATTGCTGATCAAAAACTTCATTAACATCATTGGATCTTGGGTGTTGAGTTTAACTCCACCAAAATGGATGAATGATTTTAATGATATTTGATCAAATTTTTGATTCAAATATTATCATTCTCTCTTTATCTCATCCTCTTCTCTTTTGTACTACATGTTGTTAGAGGGTAATCTACATATCATAACTCTAAACATATGGCACATAGATTGTTATTTACCGGCCTCAAAATAGGTGCGACTTCTATATAAGTCCACTTACGATTGCTTAACATAGCGCTAAATTTTGTCCTGATTCGAGAAATGATCATTTGTGACCCAAACCTATGTTTGCAAGCTCAAGTATGTTTAATTTGAAACCTTTCATCCAATATCATTGAGATTTATTGTTAGGAGGCTTTGGTCTTATTAATCCTCTAATGAATCTACATAAATTTTAGATTAAGTGAATCATTTAAACGTCGTTGATCATTTATTGTTGCCTTGAGAATTTGAAATGGGTGATATACTTGACAAAAAGCAAATGAAACTTGTTGTTGAGAGGATTTGATTTTATCAATCTTCTAATGAGTTTTCAAATGCAAGTTTCAAGATGGTCATTCAACTAACTTCTAATTTCTAACTCATTAATAATTGACTTTTATTTTTATCCTTTTACTTTATGCTTTTACTTTAAGCACCATTTATTTTAGCATTTACATTTCATGTTATTTTCATTTTTGCTCACTTGAGCATTTATCTTTATGGAATTTTTATTTTGCTCACTTGAGTTTTCATTTTCTTTTTGAAGATACCTAATAATCATCTTGAACAAAAAAAAAAACTTTAATGTTACTTGGACTATTTGGTTACTATCCTTGGCATTTTGGAGTTATGGACTTCTTGGACTTAGGAGTAGAGTCCTTGACCTATCTTGAGACCTTGTGACTTCTGTTGATATTTTGTATGGAGTTCTTAGGGTTTACACCAAGACATTGGGTTGTTTGTCTTCTTTGTGTGCAGGTTATTCTGATTATATGTATTGTCTGTGATTGGGAATTCATTTGTATACAACCGTTACTCTGCCTAATTTTTTGTGAAGACTTAATGTATTTGAAGTTTGGTATTATTAAGAGGTCTACATTGACTCATTGTGTCAAGTGTTGGCTTCTTGTTGGTTAGACGGTTCTTTTCCCTAACTTTTACCTTATGCTTTAGGATAGTCCCTTCATCTCCTCCCATTTTCTTTAATTTCAAAAATCTTCTTCGTCCTTTTCAAAACTATTCTTGTTTTCCAAACTTGAACCGCTTTCATAATAAACTTGGACTTAGGTCCATGCATTTTCAAAAGCATTTTCTTAATCAAACTTTAAACAACTTAATAATACTTTCACATTTTTTGCGAGAAGACTAAAAGTCAATCAATCTCATTCAAACCATTTTTTTCCACTTTGGCTTTTTACTTTAAAATTTTCTCAAAAGATTAGACTCTTGTCAATCCTTGTAGTGATGCGAGCTACTATACTTCTACGATATGTAGTGAAGTGAGATATTTTCCACTTGGGTGTTGAGTGAGGCTTTGTTGATTTTAAAATCAAGCCATATTCTCCACTTTGAAGATGACACAAATTCTCCTTTCTCATTGTCGTGGGTAGTAAGTATGTTTTCCACTCAGATAAGACGGTGATGTCTCATCTCTTAAAATTAACCAACACACTTGTGTTTTAATTTTTTTTAAATTGATCTACGAGTACCCTTATCCCCTATTACACGGAAGGTGGTACGTAGGCACTAAAGGTTCGCAACTGCAGCGGGTGCAAAAATTGTAAAAAAAATATTTATTTTCTCATCTCCACCATCTATTTTTGTATACAACTCTTATATCCAAAATACATAAACTTTCAAAGAGGTTCTTATGGAGTACCGTAGATGTTTAGGGTGCTAATACCTTCCCTTTGCATAACCAACCCCCGAACTTAGATTCTCTCCCTCTTTTTTTGGGTTATTCGCTCTTTTATCATTCCTCTGGAAACAATAAAGCAAGGTGGAGATTTTTATTTGATTTATGCGAGTCAAGTCAACCCAATGGCTTAGTCTCAACATTTCTACTGCTACACCAGTCACCTGTGATGATCATGTGTGGACAATTCCTTGGAGTGCACCATAGGCATGCTGATTTGGGAATGTTGGATCAGGATAGTTGAGATCTGATGGTCAAGATATGAGGATGCATGGTGCACACATTGGATTGCATAGCATGGAATCTGCAAGAGAAATGTTAGAAAATAAAATGCCAAAGGCAGGGATCGAACCCCTGCCCTGGCACACTAACGCCTTACACACACATGATTGTCACTAGGTTTGTTGTTTCATCCGGTCATTATACCACTTGCAATAAACATAAAATGAACTCAATTTTAAAATTTTGAAAACGTGCCACCCTCCTTCTTCTTCCTCGCGCGGATAACCATAGCATCACCATTTTCAAACATGTAAAACCTTCATTTCTCAACCATTTTGAAAATTATAAAAACCAAAATTACTCAGAATTTAACAAGGATTTCAAATATGCAAGCATCATGAATTGATATGGACTATAACTATGGGTGTTCGCGGTGCAGTTTGGGCGGTTTTAAAGTAAAAAATCATCTGAACCGCAAGAGAAAAAAACATGCGGTTCGGTTTGGTTCGGTTGGCTTTTAAAAATAAATCCGAACCAAACCAAACCAAACTAATGCGGTTTGGATTGGTTCGGTTGTTTCGGTTTTTTACAAAAATAATTATTATGTCATACATACAAATATATAGGAAAATATAATTTTATATTTAATTGTTCATACATTACCATAAAAAATTTATAATTGTCAAAATAAATTTATAATTTGATACATAAAATTCCGTATTATAATTTTATCTAAATCTAAATAATGATATCAACAAGATTGCATTCTTAAATAAATATTATACAAAGAATATGATAAAATATATTTTGTGATAATAGTATTTATAAATGAATAATATTTTATTTTTTATGATTTGTAAATTAAAATGAATATAATACAAAGTATGATAAAATATACACATAATACATGTTGATTTCTCTAAAGAATTATAAAAATATATATTGGTTAGTAAGATTTTATAACATAATGCGGTTTTGTTTGGTTTGGTTCGGTTTGTAAAATACAAACCGCAAACCGAACCGAACCATACGGTTCCACGAGAAAATGACCCAAACACATCTGAACCAAATGCGGTTTTTTGCAGTTTCGGTTTGGTTCGGTTCGGTTTTGCGGTTTTCTATTGGGCCGGTTTGGTTTTGAACACCCCTAACTATAACACATAAATTTTATCAGTACCAAAATGAAAACCTAACTGTTCATAGATACGATTCTCAAAACACAAGCAATATAAATGAAAAGTAAGCACATGGGTAGCTTCAAGACATCAATGTCTATATTTTCTCTTTTGTATGTATGCTCTAAAGATGCACGAGTAAGAAGTTCAAAGTTTGAGTTTTTTACCAAGTTGGAGAAAGTCCAACTCTTCTTATATGGACTTTTAGTGCAAAGTGATGATCCTATGAGCTTGTTGGGGCCTTCCTGAATCTATTTTAACTCTTACTTTGCTTTAAAAGTTGCTGAAATGCTCTAGCCAAGTCAAGTTGCAGGCCACGATTTTTGAGTTTGGAGGATGATGATGAAGATGTTACAGAAGTGTAACAAGGTATGGATGAGTTATATATGATTTATAGATGATGTTTGAATGATAAAAAGAGAAAATGCACGAGTGGATTGAGAGTTGGGTGTTGGAAGCTTCAAATATGCAACAATGGATTTTTCTAAGTGATTCTGAGTTTGACAATGTTTCAGGGGTTGTGTATTTGTGATTTGGCTTGAAAATGGCCTCTCTATTTATAGAGAAAAGGTTTGAGGACAAGGGCTGATCAGGTTTGCAAGTTATCAAGTTTTGGCTTGGTCGAGATGTAACTTGTGATTTCTTGAGAAATCAAAGTTCCAATGCATAATACCGTGCCATCTAGAGTGGTTAGGAGTTGTAGACATGTTTCTTCTTGCTTTTATGCTTGAGTATGATCAGAGGAAGCAATGTATGGGCTCAAGGAGTTGGCATTTTGAATAAAGTCACTTTACAAGAATGGAAGTGTTAGCTTTCTTCCTTAAATGGCAAGTAAGCTTGGACAAAGCTTGAATCACTTGGATAATGGCTCAAAAGTGTGTGCAATCTTATTACTATGGATAGATTTGTAGGTTTAGAGACCTGAAAAGTGAGATTATGCAACATAATTATGAGATTTGGCCATAAGGTTTTCACAAGAATGACCTAAAATTCAAGTTTGTCATGCCATCTTCATCTCTTAGAAACTTCTAGCTCAAGAATGATAAATTTGTGTTCTTAGACATTTTGGAAAGCTTGAATCAAGATCTACAACTTTCATGTTGACCACTTTGGATAAATCAAATGGGAATTTGGTGAAAATTGGCCAAGAAGTTGGGATAAAAAAACTGACCAAAACGTGTTGAAATTTTTTCCGTGTTGGATAAAAATATCATAACTTCATGGGCTTATATCTCTTAATCCAATAACTTTTTGAGGATCATCCCATAATAACAAAGTTGTAGAATTCATTAATCTCTACAACTTTCATGTTGAAAGTTTTCTTTGAATCAACTTGTATCTTAGTGAAAAATGGCCATGAAGTAGTAACTTTGTTAAGAACAAAACACTTAGAATTTTTTCTAAGTGTTAGGAAATTTTCCAACTTTTGACTTTTGTTGAATTTTTTGATTCTAAATGATCCAAATTTATAATTTTGAATGTTTTGATGATTCTTGATTTTTGAATTCCAATGTTGACCAAAAAGTCAAAGTTTGACTTTTGTAACTGTTGACTTTTATCAATTGATTCTGCCCTTGTTCAGTCTTCTTAAACTTGAGGATGTAGATTGGCTTTCGTGCCTTTCGTGATCCGAAGGTGGAAGAGGATTGAACACTAGAGTGCCCAGAAATTTGCACTCGCATGAAGTTGTAGTTTCTTTGTGATGTCGAGAATGGGCTTACAGATGTCATTTGGAGGAGTGTCGATCGCATAAGAGATTCCTTAACGAGAGCTTGTATACCTGTAGTTGTGGAAGATTCCGCTGGGGAAGTCTGATCTTTGTTGAGGGAAAGGAACTCGTTCGTAATTCAACTGAGGTGTCGAGATTTAGGAACTTGTCCGTAATTCAACTGGGGTGTCGAGATTTAGGAACTTGTTCGTAATTCAACTAGGGGAAACATCTTCGTCGAGATTTAAGAACTCGCCCGTAATTCAACTGAGAAAACTTCTCTGCTGAGATTTAGGAACTTGTCTATAATTCAACGGAGGAACTTTGTCGAGATTTAGGAACTTGTCTATATTTCAACTGAGAAAACATCTCTGTTGAGATTTAAGAACTTGACCGTAATTCTACTAGGGGGGAAACATCTTCGTCGAGATTTAAGAACTCACCCGTAAATCAACTGAGAAAACTTCTCTGCTGAGATTTAGGAACTTGTCTGTAATTCAACGGAGGAACTTTGTCGAGATTTAGGAACTTTTTTGTACTTCAACTGAGTAAACATCTCTTCTGAGATTTAAGAACTTGTCAGTAATTCGACTTGGGGAAACATCTTCGTCGAGATTTAAGAACTCGCCCGTAATTCAACTGAGAAAACTTCTCTGCTGAGATTTAGGAACTTGTCTGTAATTCAACGGAGGAATACTTTGTCGAGATTTAGGACCTTATCTGTAATTCAACTGAGAAAACATATCTGCTGAGATTTAAGAACTTGTCAGTAATTTGACTTGGGGAAACATCTTCATCGAGATTTAAGAACTCGCCCGTAATTCAATTGAGAAAACTTCTCTGCTGAGATTTAGGAACTTGTCTGTTATTCAACGGAGGAACTTTGTCGAGATTTAGGACCTTTTCTGTAATTCAACTGAGAAAAACATCTCTGCTGAGATTTAAGAACTTGTCAGTAATTTGACTTGGGGAAACATCTTCGTCGAGATTTAAGAACTCGCCCGTAATTCAACTGAGAAAACTTCTCTGCTGAGATTTAGGAACCTATTTGTACTTCAACGGAGGAACTTTGTCGAGATTTAGGACCTTGTCTGATATTTCAACTGAGAAAAACATCTCTACTGAGATTTAAGAACTTGTCAGTAATTCGACTTGAGGAAACATCTTCGTCGAGATTTAAGAACTCGCCCGTAATTCAACTGAGAAAACTTCTCTGCTGAGATTTAGGAAATTATCTGTAATTCAACGGAGGAACTTTGTCGAGATTTAGGACCTTGTATGTAATTCAACTGAGAAAAACATCTCTGTTGAGATTTAAGAACTTGTCAGTAATTCGACTTGGGGAAACATCTTCGTCGAGATTTAAGAACTCGCCCGTAATTCAACTGAGAAAACTTCTCTGCTGAGATTTAGGAACTTGTCTGTACTTCACCGGAGGAACTTTGTTGAGATTTAGGACCTTGTCTGTAATTCAACTGAGAAAAACATATCTGCTGAGATTTAAGAACTTGTCAGTAATTCGACTTGGGGAAACATCTTCGTAGAGATTTAAGAACTCGCCCGTAATTTAACTGAGAAAACTTCTCTGCTGAGATTTAGGAACTTGTCTGTACTTCAACAGAGGAACTTTGTCGAGATTTAGGACCTTGTCTGTACTTCAACTGAGAAAACATCTTTGTTGAGATTTAAGGACTCGTTCGTACTTCGACTGAGGTAAAAGCTTTATAGCTTTGAATTTTGTGAGAGTTTAACCGCATCCTTCCTGAAAGGTAAAGGTCAGTTGTATGTAATGCATGATAGGTATCAAGCAATGATGTTCTCAAAATAAATGAGATTGTGTTGTATGATGTGTATATGCATGTGTCATGATGTATGGAAATGTGATGCTTTTTAGCTGGGGAAGATAAATCCCGGATTACTGCTGGAGAAAAGAGTTGAATTATTCGTTTCCACTGGGGATAGAGAACGAAGATGATTATGAGAATAAACCTGCAGGAGAGGATAACCCCGCTGGGGAATAAACAGATGAGGAGATTACTCTGTGGGGAAGAGATGCTCTGTAGAGGATTCCGCTGATAAATTCAACTGGGGATGAATTACCATTGCTGGTGATACTGAATCCTGTTGGGGATTGAATTCCTGTTTGTGAAAGGAATGAACTCCGCTGGGGATGAGTCTTTCAGTTGCGACTTCACTGGGGATAACCTTTTAGGCTCTACTGGGGACAATCTTCCAAAGTCTACTGGGGATGATTCTCCACACTCCACTGGGGAAGCTTTTTCAGACTGCGATGGGGAAAATTTCAAACTTCACTGGGGATATGTTTTTTATACTCCGCTAGGGATAATAAGACTTTTTAGTGTTTATGGTAGATAAACTCTGTTTGGGGAGAATATTATCGATTCATTCACAGTTGCGAGTCTCAGCTGGGGAGAGTTAACATTAATTTCCTTTTCTTGCTCTACGGGGAGTGAACGCACCTTGGCCATATTCTTCAGCTGAATCTATCTTTGTACCTGGTGGATAGAGCAACTGTAAAGCTTGGACAAATTTTATTTGCCCCTGTTTCTGATATTACAAGTAATTGTCTTTTGTTTCGCATGTAAATATTCATGAGCAGCAATTAATGTCAAATGCATATATCAAAATGAACATTGGACGTTCTTTGCAAAACAAAACAGATAAAGGAAAAATAGTTTGAAATTTCTTTGAAGATGAATCGTATTGATTTTGAAGTTTGGCCTGTAAATAGGCGTTTTTGTACAAGAGGTTGGCGTCCTAGTAAGAGAACGCCGCCGAATAATAGAATTTACACAATTTGGGAAAAACTAAACAAAACAACTATGTGAATAATCCCACTGGGTTCCAACTCTACTATTGTCCTTATGTCTTCGAGCATCTCATCACTTTGCTACTTGGTTGAGGGTAGATCAGATTGATTAGTGCCATCCGAGCTTGATAGTTGATACCGAAGTCTGGTTGCGAGTGATCCAATGAGACATAGTGTTACGCTTTGATCCCTAATTTTTGCCTGGACCGCCCTTTAGGGTTTTTAGTCCACCGGGATACCCTTTTTTGCCTAAGCCACCTTTTTAGGTTTTCGACTTGCCGGGTGTACAATTTTTTTCATTTTCATCCCTTATTTTTTTCCGAACCCTTTTGGTTTACCGGGAAGCCCTTATTTTTGCCTAGGTCAGTCAACCTAGCGGGTCTTTGATTATGTGTAGTATTTTTTCACTATGTCTGCATTGACGGGGTGAGGAAAGTCGTCACCATCCATGGTGGTTAGAATCATAGCTCCTCCTGAGAAAATGTTCTTAACCACACAAATGGCCCTTCGTAAGTAGGGGTCCATTTGCCCCTGGGATCACCTTGAGGTAAGGTAATGCACTTGATCACCAGATCCCCAACTTGATACTCTTGTCGCCTAACTTTCTTGTTAAATGCCTTGATCATTCGCTTTTGATACGTCTGACCATGACAAATAGCAGTAAGTCTCTTTTCATCGATTAAGTTCAGCTGATCAATCCAGGTCTAAATCCAGTCATCTTCGCTCAAACTTGCATCCTTCATAATCCTAAGAGAGGGTATCTGAACTTCAATGGGCAATACAGCCTCCATACCATATACCAAGGAATAAGGTGTTTCCCCTGTTGACGTTTATGCTGAGGTACGATACCCATGAAGAGCAAATGGTAACATCTCGTGCCAGTCTTTGTATGTCACCGTCATCTTCTGCATAATCTTCTTAATGTTCTTATTAGCTGCTTCAACAGCCCCATTCATCTTCGGTCGGTAGGGAGAAGAGTTATGATGCTGTATCTTGAACTGCTTGCAGAGCTCGGTGATCATTCTATTGTTGAGATTTGTACCATTGCCTGTAATGATCCTCTCTGGTACACCGTATAGATAGATCAGATTGTGCCGAATAAACCATGCCACGACGTTCTTGGTTACAGTAGTAAAGGAAGCTGCTTCAACCCACTTTGTAAAGTAATCAATAGCTACCAGGATGAAACGATGCCCATTGGACGTTGTTGGTCTGATCTCGCCGATCATGTCAATGCCCCACATTGTAAAAGGCCACGGAGCTGTCAAGACATTCAGAGGTACTGGAGGTATGTGCACCTTATCAGCATAGACTTGGCACTTGTGACAGGTCCGAGAATGCTGATAACAGTCGGTTTCCATTATGGACCAATAATATCCTGCCCGTAGGATCTTCTTTGCCATGGTGTGTCCACTGGAATGAGTCCCGAAAGTACCTTCATGTAACTCTGCCATGATCCTTTATGCTTCGTTCTTATCCATACATCGCACCAAGGTTGAATCATGGTTACGCTTGTAAAGAATGCCATTGTTGATGAAGAATTTCGCCGCAAATCTTCTCAAAAACTTTTTATCGTTAACGGATGTACCCTCGGGGTATTCCTGAGCCTCAAGGTACCTCTTCACCTCATGAAACCAGGGTTTATCTTCTACCTCTTCAGTCTCAATGTCACAGCAATGTGCAGGTTCGTCCAACCTTTCAATGATAATTTGGGGAGCTTTGTTGTCCCAATTGACTTTGAACATAGAAGACATCGTAGCTAGTGCGTCCGCCAACTGATTCTCCTCTCTAAGGAAGTGTTCAAAGGTTATCTCCTCTAAGTGTGGAAGCAATGTCAATACATACTCCTTGTAGGGAATAAGATTTGGATGTTTCGTATCCCACTCACCTTTGATCTGACTGATCACAAGAGCGGAATCTCCGAAAACACTCAGAAACTTAATCCTTAGGTCAATTGCTGCTCGAAGACCCATGATGCACGCTTCATACTCCGCCATGTTGTTGGTGCAGTTGAAACATAGTCGGGCGGTGAATGGAGTATGAGAGCCTTCAGGAGATATGATCATGGCACCAATGCCATTACCCAAAGCGTTTGAAGCTCCATCAAAGTACATAGACCATCGGGATCCTTCCTCAGGTCCTTCATCCGGTCTAGGTGTCTCACGGTCAGTCATTATCATGATATTCTCATCCGGAAATTCAAAGTTCATAGACTGATAATCATCCACTTCCTGATGTGCCAAATGATCTGTCAACACACTTCCCTTGATTGCTTTTTGGGTCGTATACTGGATGTCATACTCAGTCAAGATCATTTGCCATCTTGCTATTCTTCCGGACAATGCAGGCTTCTCGAAGATATACTTGATTGGATCCATCTTTGATATCAACAAGGTGGTGTGAGTCAGCATATACTGTCTCAGCCGGCGAGCAGCCCATGCCAAAGCGCAGTAAGTTTTCTCGAGCAACGAGTATCGGGTCTCGCAGTTGGTAAACTTTTTGCTAAGGTAATAAATAGCATGCTATTTTCGGCCAGACTCGTCATACTGCCCCAGCACGCACCCTATTGAGTTGTCGAGTACTGTCAAGTATAGGATCAAAGGTCTCCCTTCAACTGGAGGCATCAGGATAGGCGGCTCTTGGAGATATTATTTGATCCTTTCGAAAGCGGTCTGACATTCATCGTTCCATCTTACCACTTGATTTTTCTTCAGTAGCTTGAAGATTGGCTCACAAGTAGAAGTCAGGTGTGAGATGAATCGGGCAATATAGTTTAGACGTCCCAGAAAGCCTCTGACTTCTTTTTTCTATTCGGGGAGCTGGCATCTCCTGTATAGCCTTCACCTTTGCAGGATCCACCTGAATACCTTTATCACTAACGACAAAACCCAGCAGCTTACAAGACCTCACCTCGAAGGTGCACTTGTTTGGGTTTAACCTCAGATTGTACCACTTTAACCTATCAAATAACTTATGAAGGTGGTCAAGATGTTCTTCCTCAGTCTGGGATCTTGCAATCATGTCATCAACGTATACCACAATCTCATGATGGATCATGTCATGGAACAAAGCGACCATGGCACGCTGATATGTTGCCCCAACATTCTTCAAACCGAAAGGCATGACCTTGTAGCAAAAGGTACCCCATTGAGTAATAAAGGTTGTCTTATCCATGTCTTCGGGAGCCATCTTAATCTGATTATTACCGGAGAAACCATCCATAAAAGAGAAGACCTTATGCTGTGTGGTGTTGTCAACCAGAATGTCGATATGAGGTAGAGGGAAATCATCTTTGGGGCTCGCCCTGTGCAGATCCCTATAGTCAACACACATTCGAACCTTACCATCCTTCTTCGGCACTGGAACCACGTTGGCCACCCACTGTGGGTAAGAAGTAACTGTTAGAAAACCGGCATCAAACTGCTTCATAACTTCAGCCTTGATTTTCTCAGACATCTCCGGGCGCATTCGGCGAACTTTCTGTTTCACTAGAGGATAGTCTTCCTTGGTAGGCAGGCGGTGAACCACAATATCGGTATCCAACCCAAGCATATCTTCATAAGACCAGGCAAAGATCTCAACATTGTCACGCAGCATCTGAATCAACCGTTGTTTAACGCTAGGATCCATATTTGCACCGATCTTGACCTCTTTCTTGTCTATCTTTGTACCCAGGTTTACTGTTTCCACTGGCTCCTCATGTGGCTGTATGGCCCTCTCTTCCTGAAGTAACAGTCTTACAAGTTCACCAAGCACTTCGCAATCTTCTTCACCTTCGTCTTCGGCTAAGTTGATCGGACTTTCGAAGTCATAACTGGCAGTAGCAGAGTCGTTATCATTGGGATCCAGAGTGGATGCAGACCTGTATATGTGAGTGTGTGTAAAATAGCTGTTTTGCAAGATAGAAAGAGAAAAACAAGGAGCACAAAATTTGAAATGCAAGAACGTCCAATGCTTTTATTAATGATATATGGTAATGACATATTTAAAGCCCTTACAAACAAAGCCACGGTGCCTCGGGTAAGACACTGGGCTGTAAAGTTTTAAAAATTGTGCGTTACAAACTCAAAACAAAAGTCTCATTACTGGTTAATAAAAGAAATTGGGACGAAGTCCTTTGCCGTCCAATTGCTTAGTCTGTCGTCGGTAGTCGGGTAGATCCAACTGTCAATATCATACTCTTCATTATCGTCTTCAATGGCATTCACTCCTGAATTGCTGATAAACAGGGGAGGTCCTCCGATCCGTGCACGCCGAACTTCCCTTTGAGCTTCTGCAGTGAAACCCAAACCAAACTTGTTAGTCTTATGTGCAAAATCAGGGAGTTGGCCCCAATTTGCACACCCACCTTTCTCAACAACAGCCCGGGCATCCTTGAGGGAAGCCATCTTCATTGGAGGATCTTCAGTAACAGTTTCAATCGACGCTAGCGTTTGGGGGACTTCTTCAAAATGTTGACACGGGGTTTCAATGAACTCCCCGTCCATTTCCACATACCGAAAGGGGTTGAGGTGGCTCACCATGTACTCCTCTTCTCCTTGTACTGTAACAATTTTCCCTTTCACTAGGTATTTCAGCATCTGGTGGAGCGTAGAAGTTACTGCCCCAGCTTTGTGGATCCACGGGCGACCTAGCAAACAAGAATAAGATGGCTGAATGTCCATCACATAGAAGTTAGGTGCAAAAACCTGAGAACCAACCTTAACTGGAATATCCACTTCTTCGTGTACCATCCTCTTGGACCCGTTAAAGGCCCTAACCACAATGTTACTCAGCTTCAGCACCAACCCTTCACAGTCCAACCGGTCTAACGCTTTCTTGGGTAAAACATTCAGCAAGGACCCAGTATCCACCAACATATGAGCCAGAGTAGTGCCCCTGCACTCGATTGAAACATGTAGAGCATCATTGTGGTTCTTCCCCTTGACAGTTAAGTCGGCGTCGGAGAAACCCAGCCCATTATCAGCAGTTAAACTCTCCACACAGTCTTTGAACTGGTCAGCAGATGTTTCCTGGGGTACGTGTGCAGTTTTCAGGAAAGCAATAAGAGCCTTAGAATGGGCTTCTGAGCATAGCAACAAAGACAACATAGAGATCTTTGACGGGGTTTGCCCCATCTTCACGACTACGTTGTAGTTGCTCTTTTTGATGATCTTCAAAATATCCTCCATCTCTTGTCTAGAAGCTTCAACAATAATCTTATTTGGTGCCTCCGTCTGGGCAGGCTCACCGGTGATCCCTTTTCCTCGAGCGTGAGATGACTCGACGACAGGGGTAAGTATTGGAATATGAATAGGGACAGTAGCAGATGTACTGGTAGGTATAATAACAACAGGCTTCTGAACAGTTGGTGGAGAGATCTCAGGGGAGAAAAGTCTTCCGCTGCGGGTGACTTTACTAGATCCAACAATATTGCTGATGTCAATATCAGCCTCTTCATCCTTCAAATCTTGTTTAACTCCATGATAATACACATCAGCCCCGTAGTGCCATGGGACAGCCTTATCTGACGTATAGGGGATAGGCCCAGGAATGGTAATGATCAGAGGAGCGATTCTCGGAACAGATGTAATTCTAACAGGCTTTCTCGAGGAATCCTTGGAAGAATTATCGAAAATGGTGATTATAGCAACTTCTTCAATAGGAACCAAAAGAACAAAAGTCTTCTCAAACAGAATTTCTTTATTATCCATCAGGCATTGGACACCTGACTTCAATAGATGGCAACCAGTAGGTAGGACGGAACACAGATGGCAACCTTCGCCACAACCCGGAAATAAACCGGCTAACAGAAGGTTCTTCTTCACAGTCATCAATGGAGTAGCAATGTCTTTCACAGAAACCACAAACGAGTCTTCATCTACAGCATTCACTCCATGCTTGGGCATAGGAGCAGTCATAACATTAGGCCTTTCAGGCGCTTCAAACTCAATCTCCTTAGCGTCAATCAGGTCCTGTACCTTATTCTTTAGGACCCAGCAGTCATTCGTATCATGCCCCGGGCTATCGGAGTGAAAAGCACAGCGGGCGTTCGGATTGTACAATGGTGATGTTGTATTGGGATTCTTCGGGGCTTCCTTCGGAATCACCAAGTTGGTCTTTAACAACTGCGGAAGAATCTGAGACAGGTTCATATGGAGCTGAGTGAATTGTCTTCGTGGCCTCTCGGCTCTTGGCTGATTGTTGCATTGTGTGGCAACAGTTGGTCTTGAAATAACCACCGCATAAACCGCTTGGCGGCGTTTAGGTCGATTCTGGATTTTTGAGCTGTAAACAGTGTTGGACTCCTTCTTAAAAGGCTATTTCTCGGTACCTGATGAAGCACCCTTCTGTATCTTTCCGCTCTTAATACCAGCTTCAACTCTTTCCCCAGTCATTATTAACTCAGTAAAACCTGACGATGAACTTCCAATCAGATGGTTGAAATACGGACCAGACAAGGTCCCCAGAAATATATCTACTAACTCCCTGTCATCCAGCAGGGGTAGTACTCTTCCAGTAAGGTCCCTTCATTTCTGAGCGTAGTCTTTGAAACCTTCACTCGCACCCATAGACATACCCTGAAGTTGGGTACGCGTGGGAGAGATGTCGGCATTGTATTGGTACTGCTTGTAAAAAGCAGCAGCAAGGTCTTCCCAATTACTGATACTAGCTCCTTTCAGCTGGTAAAACCATTCAAGTTGAGTCCCTGAAAGACTATCTTGAAAGAAATGGATCCAGAGGTTCTTATCAGCAGTGTATGGCTGGATCTTTCTAACATATGAACGGAGGTGTAGCTTTGGGCAGGAGACCCCGTCGTATTTAGAAAAGGATGGTGCTTTAAATTTGTGGGGAATCACCACCCCAGATGACAAACCCAAATCTCTGAAGTCCAAACCAGGGACCTTCTGAACTTCCATTATGCTCAATCGGTCTTCGAGTTGCTTATACCTATCCTCAGCCGGAGGATACTGGTCTTCGTCAAAGTCAGTCTCGTTGTCAGAAACCACAGGGCTAGGTGCCCTCCTTTCTTCTTGGTTTTCTCCCCTCCAGATGAGTGAGTCAAATCAACCTCTTCCCGCAAATTGTTTCCGAATCTGCGACCCATATTCAGTAGGACCGTCTTCTTCTTCTTCTTATCCTTCAAGATAAGAGTCTTCAGATCTTGCTGACCCTTGGCCAAACTCATGAACATTTCCTGGAACTGGGCGTTTTGAGCTTGCAGAGCCTTGATGGCTTGTTCAGTTGATGTTTCAAAAGACGTGTTGTGCTGAAATAAACAGCGAAGAAGATGAGAAACCTGTAAGGGTACCTGTAATGAGGTGCATGGGAATGGAATGTGTATGATATGATTTCAAAGACTTTGGAGATTGAAATTCGTAAACCAAAATGAAACACACTTTTATTAGATAAAACTTGAATTCAATGCTCAACAAATGCCTTTAAGGCGTTACAAAAAGAAAAATTGAAAAGTAAACAAAACCAGCAATAACAAAAGACATTAGCGCTCCCATGGTCGTTTTCCGTTGGTGCTGACATAGTCGTTGAGGACCTTCTCATTTTCAAGCTGCCTTGTAAGCTTTAGGATCTTTTGTTCGTGTTCATGATACTTCTCTCTGTAAGTATCCCGCTCTTCCCTCAATTGGATCCAAGACCTCTTTAATGCCCCTATGTCAGTAGGCATGTATGGATGGAGGATGGTAGGAGGAACCCCTTCTTCATCAGTACTCTCAACAATTACCGGTAAGACAGCTTCTTAGGGAATCCCTAGCTTCTGAGCACGTGTACGAACCCACGGGAGATATGGTTCCATCGGAAGAGAAGTCTTCACGCCTAGCTCGTGTGGATCAGACCTGTGTACCCTGTTCCAAGCTCGTATGAACCTGCGGCGATGCTCCTCACTATCCCCTTAGAAGTCAAAGACAATGCTTGGAAGTAGCAACTCATGAGGTATGTCCCTCCTAGCTCGCCCAAATTTTCGTAAGGCCAAACAAGGATTATAGGTGATCCCTCCATTGATTCCTAGCAGTGGAACATTGGGGTATTCCCCACAGCGATTAATAATAGCTATGTCTTCCATGTCTTTAGTAGTCCAAATGATGTCCGTGTGAGCAAGGGACATAATCCTGTAGGCCCAACCCATGCCTTCCTTGTTCTTCAAAACTGATTTGAGGAGGTGAGAAATAAACCACCTCGCCAGCAATGGGGAACAACACATAAGGGTTCCCCGTTTCCGAGCAGTACGGGCATAGAGAGTGTGCAGAATATCACCCAAGAGAGTGGGCACTAGATTACGGGACATGAAAATCTTCACCGCATTCACGTCAACAAAGGAATCTGAATTTGGAAACAGAACTAGACCATAAATGAGAAGAGCCAAGATGTCTTCAAACGCCTGAAAGTTTAAACTGTCCCAGAACTGATTAGCCTGATCAACCAAGAACTTAGCCAAGAAGCCTTTTGTCCCACTCCGAGTTTCCCAATTAGACATTACCTTAGCCTTTGTTAGATGTAGGGTTGTAGCAACATCCTCTGGCTTAAGAGATATCTCCCAACCTGTAAATGGGGTCTGCTCTAGAATAGAGATGCCGAGTAGATCCAAGAACTCTTCCAAAGTAGGGACCAACTGGTAGTCCAGAAAAGTGAAGCAGTGGTACAATGGATCAAAGAACTGGAATAAGACACTCATCATTTGTTCATCCAGCTTGGAGGTGACTAGACTGAGGAGGTGACCATGTCTTCTGTCAAAAGAGGAAGTGTCAGGAACCTTGGAAACCAAATCTCTGAGCTGAGTAGGAATCTGTACAAAGCTGATCTGAATAGTGTTTCTACGCATAGATTCCATGATCTGCAAAACAGAACAAAGATGAATCCCATTGGTCTTTGAAATGGTTAGTCCAATGCAATATGCATGCAATGTCATGATAGAAACACACCACAAGTATTCAAAGATAGCAAACATGGTAAGGGCAAACAAGTCACACAGATAACCCTTATATTTCAGGCTGGCATGGAGTTTTAGGTACTACCCTCTTTCAGTTCAGTTGGTTCAACCTGTCCTAGAAATAGTAACCGGGTTCTAGAGGATCTCAATATCACTGACCACCCTCGATCGGTCATAAATTCTAGTTTAGCAACCTTTTCTTGCGGCCGGAATCATCGCGAGAGTTTGGTCTCAATGAGTGTAGCATACTGCTACTGTTCTATGGCCAAGTTGGTCAATTATAGGTTCTAAGGTCAGTTGGTTCTTAATGACCCCTTAAAATACCCATATTCTCCTTGTTCCACCATAAGGGATATCGGTACAAACTAAAGTGCCACACCAACGTAGCTACTGCTTCAACCGTATCGGTCTACATCGTACAGTTCTCTCACAGTCTATTGCTACTTACCTAAAAGGTATCCCCTAGATCCGAGTTAGGATCTATAGTAACTCCAATTCAAACCCACAAAGATAAAGCATACAAATCAAGCAATTGAAAACAATATGATGAACTATTCCTAAGGTACACCCCACTTATCATCTCCCCGGCAGAGTCGCCAGTTCTGTGATACGGTGGGAAGAACTGACTGTTTTTGGAATACTGGTTTGCATTTTGCGTTTGGGTTTGCAAAATATTGCGGTAAGCAAGAGTCGCCACCGACTTTTATTTTATCCAACAAGGAGAGGAAAAAAGCACAGAAAAATTCCTTTTTCGAGATATTTCTGAGTACGGGGGGTAGATTATAGAAAGAGAAGGTATTAGCACCCTTTCTATCCGTGGTTATCCATGGGCTCTTAGGTACTTGCTCATTGTTTTCAAAATTGTTTTCTTTGTGCTTGTGGGTTTGAAAAAGTTTTTGTTTTTAACTTCGATTTAACTCCTGCTTCTATCCTCAAGAGTGTAATGAAGTGTTTTTGAAAACTTGTTTGTAAAAGTGTAAGTGTGAAAGAGTTTTGTTTTGAAAGAGCAAGTACTTAAGAACTAATCTACCTACTCAAAAAAGGAATTGTTCTATGCTAATTTCCTTTAGACAATGTTATCTTCCTATTAGTGAGTAGGTAGCACCGTCGTTGGAGTTTTGAGGGTCAATTCGAATGAGGGACATACGGTCACTAAAGCAATGTTAGGATGCCTTAGCGGTAACCCTAATGTCTTAGATCATTTGTTTGAGGCAATTATATCTAAGGCAAGCGTTTCGAGGCAACTATGATCTTTTAGACAAGAGGACGACCTCTAAAATGACCTATACTCAATGACCGTTTACGAAGGCAACCAAGTGGGATGTACCCTAAGAGTGCGCATGTGCGAGTGTGTTGATTTCAGTTATTTTTATCTTTGCACATGTGAAGGGTGATCTAATTTGATTTTAAGATTAAGCATTCATTCTTGTCATGCAAACCCTATTATCAAACATCTAACAATTGTATATTTGTAGAAGTTAAAGGTGCGTAAATTAAACTAAATTATTACAAGGCGTCGGGTATTTACATCGCCAAAAGCAACCCTTTGAAAATAAAATAAAGCGGTAAAATAAATAAATGTCCTATTTAAAACTATTACAAGCCGGGAGCAAATACATCAATAATTAAATAAGGAAAAATAAATCGCGCAAGGTGAAATTGAATCGGATGCAAAATTAGGGTTTTGACCCTTTTAAAAGGAAATGTTTTTTGTTGTTTTTATTTAAAAAAAGAAATTAAGTCCTAAATTAAATACTAAATTAATTATTAAATTAATTAATTAAATGGAAAAAATAATTAATGACATATTTTTGGATTTTTGTTAATTGAAGAAAGAAAATAAAATAATTAAATGAATGTTAAAACCTAATGATTTCTAATTAATTTTAAATATTTGCAAAAAAAAACAATTAAGGTTATCTAATTAATATCCTAATTAATTAATTAGTATTTAGTAAATAAAAAAATAAAAGTTCTAAAATTTGATTGGATAAAAAAAGTATTTTTGTGATTTTTGATTAAAAAAAGAAAATTTGTTTATTGGTTAGAAATCAATTAAAACAAAATAAAATAATTAAATTAAATTAAATAAACAAAGTATGAGAGAAAGAGAAATTGGGCCTGATATTGGGAGGTGTTGAAAGCAGTTTGTTGGCCCAATTGATGTTGGTCCATTGGACTTTTTGTGATCTTGTGCGCATGCGTTGACTAGCTTATGGTGTGCCTCCAATACTTGACCACCAGATTTGGCCATCTGGCCATCTGGCACGTTGATTGGTGAGCGTCCATGATAAGTCTCAAGCTTGAATGCACACTGGATTTCCTGAAAACAAATGAGAAAATGCAAATTGCTGGAGGCAGGGATAGAACCCCTGACCTCCAGCCTTTGGGTCCTTTAAGGCTTACGTGGCTACCACCAAACCATGTTGCTTCATTTGTTATTGTAATACAAACAAAACATAATATATAAAAAAACAAAATTAATGGCCAGAAAAAAGAAAAACGTGCGCAATTATTTGAACGGACGAATGAGGGAGTGCAAACGCATCGTCCCTGTCCTCTAAGAACTGCAACTCTTACCTGCAGATTTTATCTGCAGCTAAAATCGTGGCTTCAACCTAAATCCTTCCCCAGGAAATATAAATGAGTTCTAGGACCAGGGTTTGATTCGTCATCTTTTTCTGATCACAACCATGTCCATCATGAAGACCAATTGTACCTGAAACGAAAAACCCCAAAAAACTCCAAGAAACCCTAACTATGGTGGATCTCGTTACAGGTCAGATAAATGAAATTCGTTATTGTGAAAAGCTTGCAAATGATGTGGTGAATCAGAATATGCAATTATCTTTTGTTATAGATTCAAGAATAGTGTAAATTGAATTCAAGAATATGGCGGATTCGTGAGGGACTTACAGTGTGTGTGAGGGTCTGAAAATGCCTGGTCTTGGTTGTTTTCGCTTGTGGAGATGGCCAGGAAGAGATTGAGATACTTGTTAAGCCTTGAGGATGCCTTTATGACTGATTTCGAAGTCACACTTTTTCTTGGTTTTTGCCAATTCTGTTTGTGCTTTCTCTCTGATTTCCAACCCTTATTTATGTATGCCTCGCTTCCTTATGTAATGCACAATGTATTAGGGTAAAATTTTTTGTCCAAATCTTCCTCCATTGATGATTTTGATATTTGATTTGATCCTCCATTAAAGCTTTCAAAATTTGATCCAAATCACATCTTTTTGTACCCACATGGCTTGATACGAGTTTGGAAGGATGCTAGATGTGTAACAAGACCTGAAATGATCACAAGATCTTTAGTTTTCAATGTTTTTGATTTTATTTGATTTATTTTGATTTAATTCAAATTAATTCAAATAAAAATCAAAATAATTAATAAAATTATGATATGGACACATGGGCAAGGCTAGAGCATGTGGGCAATAATGCAAACTCAAAACAAGTGAAAAAGAATGGGCCCATTTGGCAAAATTTGAAGTTTTGGGGATAGTTGACTTTTGGCAATTTTGCAAAAAAGTCCAACTTCAACAATGCATAATTTCTTCAATTTTGACTCTTTGGAGGTGTTCTGGGACTTTTTAGAAAGCTTGAGATGTCCTATAATCAACCCTTTTGGTCTCATATCATTTTGATATTCCATGTGCAAGTTAGAAGCTTTGACAAAAAAGGTGTTTTTGTTGACTTTCAAAATGACCTATAATGTCCAAATTCATAACTTCTTGTGAGTGCATATTTTGATCTTGGGGTATGAAGATGGATTTTAGGGAATTGCATCCTCTTCAAAATGATCTTGGGATGGTTCATTTCTCATAAAGTATTAGAAAGTTATGCTTGGTCAAAGTTGAGTTGACTTTTCCTACAAAACCCTAATTTAGCAACTTTTGAATCTTGATGAATTTTGAGCAATCCTTGATGAATCATGATCAACCCTTGATCAAATGATGAAATAAACTTCAAAGTTAGAATTTTGACAAAAAATCTTGAATTTTGATTGTATGTAGGTCGCAGTTGACTTTTGCCCTAGCATAGTCGATTTTTGGACCTTTGAGCAATTGACTGAGCAAACTTCCTCTGCAAGGCTTGAAATTTGACATGGATGATCTTGAGAACATATTATGACATTGGTGAGCACTTGGGGTCACTTGGACTCAAGGATATTGATGCAACACAAAACCCTAATTTGGGGTAGACTGTATTAGGAGAGAGCTTGTCTGACCAATTCTTTGACTTCCTTTGAGCAACTTGGAGATTTTTCTTGCAATGTTTTGAGGAATATGGGAGGGAAAATTTTGGGGTACAACAGATTCAATTTTTCAACTGTCAATCACTTGCATCTTTGGAAATGTCTTGAGCCATGTAATTAGGTTAAGCCCTTGAGATCATGCTTTAAGCCATTAGGTCATGCACTAGTCCAAAAGTCAATGATCAGTCATCTTCAGTCAAAACTCTAATTTGGCAATCCTTGACCTTTAATGATTTGAGGGCTTTTATTGAGGAATCATGATCAACCCTTGATCAAATGATGAATATCACCTCAAAATGTTGATGTTGACAAAATATATTGAAGTTTGACTGTATGTTGACCATAGTTGACTTTTTACCCAATACAGTTGATTTTCAATCATCTGAGCCATTGACTGAGCAAACATGTGATGCAAGACTTGAGACTTGACATAAGAATTATTGAGGACTTATGATGAATCATGAAAGTCATTTGAGACCCTTGAAACCCAAACATCCTTTAGAAATACCAAACCCTAATTGTGGACTCATTGCTTAGAAGGAGATTTGACCAATCAACTCTTGAGTAGCTTTGAGCAAATGGGGACCTCATGAAAATGTCTTGAAGAAAATGGGAGGATAAATTTTGGGATACAACAATCATAAATATGTTATCCACACATTCGAGTATCCATATTTAAAAGTTTGAATGTTCACTCCGTGTTGGTTTTGAGCCAGAAGGGCCAACCTGGCCGACTAACTGATTTAACTCTGACTTGCTCTATTGAAATGATTATAATTCAAAGCGGACTCTTTTGACTATATATCCCGGTCCACTTTTGGGGTGTGTGTTCCTCCCTTAATCCTCCATTAACCCGAAAATAAATCTATTACACAAGATAAATCTGTTAAACAGTTAAATATTATATTAGTGTAAATTTGACAATCAAATTCTTATTTTTTTAATTAAAATAAAATAAATAGTTACCAAACAACGAATAGTTTAAAATAAATCAAAATCATATTTTAAAACAAATTGATCATGTATCATTGTATGGCCTTATATAAGATAACAGAATAAACTAAATCAATTCATATTTAGAAGAATGACACAACTGATTCAAGAACACCCTTTTATTCTTTGTGTCTCTGCCACACAAAAAATGTATATCAAATCTTTTTTCTTTTCCCAATACTTCTAATAACTATGTTTTTCAAATGTCACTATTACGAAAAACATATATGACAACGGTTGTGAAATACATATAAGGATATTTGTATGTCTATTGCTAGGTAGCGTGTGAGTGCAAGTATGCTTCTTTCTACCACATGCGTGTGATTGTGGTAATAATGTAGGTAGTGCGCTACCTGTCACAATAGTTATCTTAAATAACCATTATATATATATATATATATATATATATATATATATATATATATGTGTGTGTGTGTGTGTGTGTGTGTGTGTGTGTGTGTGTGTGTGTGTGTGTGTGTGTGTGTGTGTGTGTGTGTGTGTGTGTGTGTGTGTGTGTGTGTGTGTGTGTGTGTGTGTGTGTGTGTGTGTGTGTGTGTGTGTGTGTGTGTGTGTGTGTGTGTGTGTGTGTGTGTGTGTGTGTGTGTGTGTGTGTGTGTGTGTGTGTGTGTGTGTGTGTGTGTGTGTGTGTGTGTGTGTGTGTGTGTGTGTGTGTGTGTGTGTGTGTGTGTGTGTGTGTGTGTGTGTGTGTGTGTGTGTGTGTGTGTGTGTGTGTGTGTGTGTGTGTGTGTGTGTGTGTGTGTGTGTGTGTGTGTGTGTGTGTGTGTGTGTGTGTGTGTGTGTGTGTGTGTGTGTGTGTGTGTGTGTGTGTGTGTGTGTGTGTGTGTGTGTGTGTGTGTGTGTGTGTGTGTGTGTGTGTGTGTGTGTGTGTGTGTGTGTGTGTGTGTGTGTGTGTGTGTGTGTGTGTGTGTGTGTGTGTGTGTGTGTGTGTGTGTGTGTGTGTGTGTGTGTGTGTGTGTGTGTGTATGTCACATGTTCGAAACCCAGCATCAGCAATTTAATTATAATAAAATTAATATTTCACTAAGGTTATACAAGACAACTATTGTGGTATGTATACATGAGTTTAATATAAAATATGTGGATTACTTGTTTTCCTCTATCCCTCACTAAATATAGACAATCATTTAACTTGATGTAGTAGATAATAATATGATAAATTTAGTTATTTTGGAAAAACAATTTAAATGAACCACTGTTTTTTGAATTACATGCATCTCGTAATTCATCTCTCACTCTTTAACATATAGAAAATGATTCAATGACCTAAGTTATTCATAGCAATAGTGCATTATCTTCTAGTTTATTTTGAAAAGAACCAATCTATTGACTAATTTGGATTCATCGTCATCATTATCTTCTTCATCATTATTTTAAATTATGTTTAAGATTATTATGAGTATTTTGGAAGTGAAGATGAAGAATTGATCTACTTGTCTCAGAATGAAGCTGAAGTTGATCTACTTTGTGCTGTTATGAAGAAAAACTACCAGAGAGATGCAACTTCCACAATAACTTTATCCTTCTTGTATTTATTCTCCATAGCAACCCAAATCATTTATGAACCACAATAATAGTATGCGCTTTCTTTAGTTATTTTTTTCATTCACATTTCCTACAAGTCAAAAAACACTATGCCAAATGTAAACAGATTTGGAAACATAAACTCTTGAACCAGATTTGAAAACATAAACTCTTGAACTAGATTTAGAAATATAATCAACTTTCAAAAAATACCATGCCAAATGTAAATCCTCTGTAACACCAAATGGAATGAATAGTTTGAGAAATGACATACGTTGAAATTTCTTCATTGGTGATGAAAATTAAAACCTATACAAAGAAAAATGGAAGAAAACCTATGAAAAAGAAGAGGAAAAAAATGAATAGATAGGGTTGAACTTGATTACTTTTTAGTATGAAGAAGAAGAATGACAGTTTCTGCATGTGGATTGTGGAATAAGTAAAAGAGAGAATAATGTAGGGTTTTTCTTTGAAATATATTGCACCTCACTACTATGAAAAACATATTTAACAATGGTTGGAAAAGTTATATAATCACACAGGTCCATGTGTTATTATGTAGAGTGTTGTTATAAATGTGTTACCTACTATAATACGGTGGGAGAACTGACTTGGTTTGTTTTGCATTTTATCGCAATTGTTGTGGATAGCAAGAGTCGCCACCGACTTTTCTTTTATCCAGTAAGGAAAGGTGAAAAGAACAGGAAAGACCTTTGATAGACTTTAAGTTTGAGGGGTAGATTATGAAAAGGGAAGGTGTTAGCACCCTTTTCATTTGTAGTTATCTACGGGCTCTTAATCGCTTGCTCACTTTTGAAATGCTTTGTGTGTGTTTGCTTAAAAATACTTTGAAAATGCCTAAGTACGGCAATTTTGTAATGATTCTTGTATCAGTTGAGAATGTATACAAAATGTTTTGTTTTGAAAGATATTTCAGAAAAGTGTTTGTGAAAAAAAAAATGTTTCCTTTTGTGTGAGCAAACGATTAACAGTATTCTACCCTTACTCAAAAGTCTTTCGCGTTATTTTCCTCTTCCTTTAGATAGTGCTATCCTACCATTAGTTAGTAGGAAGCCCTATCATTGGATGTTCGAGGGACAGGCGTAGGGTCGTCGTTATGGTCATTGAAGGCAACATGTAGGGATAACTTTAGCAATTTAAAGGGACTGTCATCATATATATTCGTAGGCAACATCGAGAGACAAGATCATATACCGTAGGAATCTTCGAGGGACATCAAGGGACTATGATCTTTATGATGATTTGTAACTGAGGGACTTTGCTAATGGCATCCCTATGTTCGAGGGACATGACCATTGTTTTTCCGAGGTAACGAGAGAGGATACCCTAGAGGTGAAGTGTGCAAAATATGCTTGATTCAATTCATTTATCTTGCAATTAGGGTTCTCTATCGTTCATTTTTATCTTTCCATACAAACCCTAATTACTAACAATGGCATAAAATATAGTAGCCTAAGGTAAAGACGGAAATGTAAACCTAGGCTATTACAGAGCTTCAGGGCAGTTACATAATAGTGAAGTTCGGAAAATAAAAACCTACAACTATTACATACTAGGAGCAGTTACATAATAGAAAAATGCGGAAAAATAAAGCTATGATATTACAGTTGAACGCACTTTATACACTTTATCTAGGAAAATAAATATAAAATGAAAATAGCAAAGAAAATGTTTTGGTGATTTTTTATGAAAAAAAATGATTTATGATAATTAATTAAATAAACCTAAAAAAACCTAATTAATCTTAATTAATAAAAAAAGGTTAATTTTGAAAATAAAAAAGTTAATTAAAAACCTAAAACCTAATTAATTTTAATTAAAAAAGGTTAATTTTGAAGAAAAAAAGTTAAATTAAAAAACACCTAAAACCTAATTAATTTTAATTAATAAAAAAGGTTTATGTTTAATGATAAATAAATAAAGAATTAAGTTTTCCAAAAAATAGATAGGGGAAGAAAGAACAATGGGAATATGGTTACAAACCAGAAAATATAAAAATGTCAGGGGTGGGTGTTGAATCCAAAATTAAATTAAAACCTAAAATTAAATTAAAAACCTAAAATTAAATTAAAACCTAAAATTAAATTAAAAACTAAAATTAATTATTTGAGCTTATTATGAAAAATCAAAGGTTTGTGAAAAATGTTAGGTTTTATGAAAAAGGTTTTGGTTATGTGTGACAATAGGGAAAAATGAGGAAAAGAGTGAGAAACATAGAATTGAAACAAGAAATAATCCAAAAGAATCTCAGAAATTTCCAGCAACATACTCACCACCATACCAAGCGTGCCTTGGTGTTAGGATCTGGTCTCAGCATATTTTGTAATAAACTTGCATGAGACCATTACGATGGTTCAAATCTGTAATGTTGAATATTATGAACACATTAAACAAATTAGTATACCATGAAATACAAAGAAAAAAATATGAAATTTTATAATGTTAAAACCGATATGGCATGTATGAATACTTCTACACCCTTTTGATCATGGAGATCGAACCAGTCTTACCCTACTGAGTTCCTGGAAGTGAATGATATGACTTGTTTGTAGTGAAAAGAGGGTTTGTAACAAGGATCTCAATATTTCTAGGGTTCTTGAAAGAACTTGATATTTTGACAACGTTGTGGCAAGGTTTTTTTTTGTATCCTTGTTTGTGTGAAAAGAATGAGATTATATAATGGAAATTAGAGAAAAGATATGGGCTTTGGATGTGCAATTGGGCCTCCAATAACCACAAGCAATAGTGCATATTTTTATTCACTTGAGTCTGACACGTTCCAGGCTAAATCGCAGGGACCTCGGTGCAATTTTTGAAGTTGAAATGTGAAAATAAAATGTATCTGACATCGAGAATAAACTCCTGTCTAAAAATAGGCTCATTCGGGTAAACGGTGAATTAGCTATGAATATTTGAAGTTTTGCCTCAGACAAACTTATTTTGGGCTCCAATGTCAACTCTGACATGTTCTTCAATAAAAAATTGGTATTGATCGGAGAAGAAAAAGGTCTCGAATGAAGAAAAGTTGTAGATATCTGAGTCAGTGACCTTGTTTAAAAAGATGGGCCCGATCAGATAAAAATTGACTGGGTTCTGATTTTTTGAATATGGAGCAGATAAACATATGTCACAATTTTCATGTACGAAAACACTTGATAAATCCATATTTTTGGAGACTTTCTGAATGAAATTGGCTTCCATCCATGAGAGATGAAAATTTAGATGACGCCAAGACGTAATTTTGGCCACCAGAACGGGTTCAAAACGATCCACGGTCTTCAAGTTATGAATTTTTTAGTGCGTAAAAACTGCACTTTCAGCACACTTTTTCACCATATTTCTTTGAGAAAACTCGCACATTTGGAGACATTCTTTAAATAATTGGCTCTTGATCCGAACCTGAATTTAAGAATATGTTATCAGGGATATCTTGGCGAAAGAACACCTGAATATGACGCACCGGGTTGGACTTATGAATCTTTGAACCCCGAATCATTGTGAAACGACGAACCGATCTTCAGCATAGAAAATATTCTGAGAACATCCATTGGCGAAATAAATGTCACTTATAACCTGACGAGGCTTGCTAAAGATACCTTGATCCCATAACCATAGAACCAATGATATACGTGTATGTAATGATGAAATATAAGCCAAAAAGGTCGAAATGAAGAGGGTGAATTTTGGGGTATAACAACTGCCCCTGTTTAATCTTTTTAAACCTGAAGAGTTAGATTGACATGTCCGTCATTTATGACTTGAAGGTAGAAGATTATTGAACACTTAATTGCCCAAAAATTTACACTCGTCTGTGTAAGAGGTAACGTTGTTGGTTAATTGTACCAGGAATGGGCTTATAGATGCCATTTGGAGAGGTGATGGAGAGTCGTCGGAGCTAGGCTTATAGATGCCATCCAAAGTAACTGTTGACTTTAAACTAGAAGAAGTATCAAAATAAGTCTATAGTCGATTTAATCTAAGCCAGGGGATATTTGTGCCCGACTTCGAATGGAAGAAGCATCAGAATAAATCTTTGGTTGATTTAATCTAATCCAGAAGAGGTCTCTTTGTCTTTAACTAGAAGAAGTATCAGAATAAATCTTTGGTCGATTTAATCTGAGCCAGAAAAAGATCTGCTGGAAGAAGTATCAAAATAAATATTTGGTTGATTTACCCTGAGCCAAAAGATATTTATGCTCGTTTTTATCTGGAAGAAGTATCAGACTTAAACATATACTCTGTTTTACATGAGCCGAAAAATGTCTTCAACTAGAAGAAGTATCAGAATAGATCTACACCTGATCTAAGCCGAGCCAGAAGAAATTCTACCGGAAGAAGTATCAGAATAGATCTATGCTTGATCTAAACTGAGCCAATAGATATTTATACTTGACTTTGACTGGAAGAAGTATCAGAATAAATCTTTGGTTGATTTAATCTGAGCCAGAAAAGGGTCTTCAACTGGAAGAGTATTAGAATAGATCTACGCTCGACCTAAGCTGAGCCCGAAGAATGTCTACTGGAAGAAGTATCAGAATAAAAATAATGGTTAATTTAAACTGAACCATAAGATATTTATGCTTGACTTAATCTGGAAGAAGTATCAGAATAAATCTTTGGTTGATTTAATCTGAGCCATAAAAGAGTCTTCAATTGGAAGAAGTATCTGAATAGATCTACGCTCGACCTAAGTTAAGCCAGAAGAATGTCTATTGGAAGAAGTATCAGAATAAAACTTATGGTTGATTTAAACTAAGCCAGCAGATATTTATGCTTGACTTAATCTAGAAGAAGTATCAGAATAAATCCATGCTTAATTTATTCTGAGCCAAAAAATGTCTACGGCCGTCTTCAACTGGAAGAAGTATCAGGATAAATCTTAGTGTGATTTAAACTGAGCCAGAATATATATGCACTCGCTTTCAACTGGGAGAAGTATCAGAATAGATCTTTGGTTGATGTAATCTGAGCCAGAAAAAGGTCTTCAACTGGAAGAAGTATCAGAGTAGATCTACGCTCGACCTAAGCTGAGCCAGAAGAAAGTCTACTGGAAGAAGTATCAGAATAAAACTTATGGTTAATTTAAACTGAGCCAGCCGATATTTATGCTTGACTTAATCTGGAAGAAGTATCAGAATAAATCCATGCTTGATTTAATCTGAACCAAAAAAATGTCTATGACCGTCTTCAACTGGAAGAAGTATCAGAATAAATCTTGGCATGATTTAAATTGATCCAGAAGATATCCGCGCTCGTTTTCAACTGGGAGAAGTATTAGAATAGATCTACTCTCGATCTAAGCTTAGCCAGAAGATGTTGTCTTTGAGAAGACTGTCTGGTGATACCAGTAGTTGATGGTGTTGGTTTGTCGATTGATATTTTCCTGAAAAGGTAAAGAGTTAGCTGTATTTAATGTCATGATGTATGAAATGCATTGCGGAATAATGTTCTCAAAATAAATGAGATTGTATTATATGTGTTTCAGTTATGCATATGCTATGATGTATTGTAAATGTTGTATGAATGTAATATGTGAGCGTATCAGTTACTCTTTGTGGTATCGTTGAACTGGGGGAAATAAATCCTTGACTATTGCTGGAGATGGAGAAATTAATTCCTCACTTTTTGTTGAAGTTAATTTTGCTGGGGATTCCTGCTTTCTGTCCGAGGATATTCTACTGGAGACTTTTGACTTCTGCTTGAGGATAGGAGCATTCAAGGAGAGTCGATAATCTATCGTGGCTTCTGAAACGGGTGGATTAGATGCATGCTGACTAGGGATGGAGGAACGAATATTCCTTTAATGCGAGTAGCTACTCTTCTGGAGATGGTTATCCTGATTAATCCTGGAAGAGAAAAGAGTTATGTTGGAAGAATTTACCAATTTGGAGAAATAAACTCCGTTGGGGGATGGAATTCCGTAGCTAGAGAAATAAACTCTACTAGGGAATGAAGCTTCATAGACTGCTTGGGGATTTTATTAAACTCTATTGGGGAACCCAAGAAATCCACAGACCGTGCTGGGGAATTCTTCAAGATGATATGGAAATGATTGAACTTCCTTATCTGTTAAGAACTGTTGGAGAAGTTGAACTCATTAGGCTATATGCTGAAGATACGACGGTGAACTATAGGAAGATTCCCTTGTTTTTGTACCTACTAGGGAGTGTACCTTTGCTGAGGGTGAACTGGTGAAGATAGTCCTCTAGAGGTGGTTGCTCTGTGGGGATTTATGGATTATTTGAACATTATCTCCATTCCTAGAGTCTTTAGTAAATGCTTATCAGAATGATAACTCTTCTACTGACAGACAAGTGACGAGATGATAGGACATGGTTGTGCGCTTTAATCCCTAACTTTTGCCTGGACTGTATTTTCATATTTTCGGTCCACCGGGATACCCTTTTTTCCCAAGCCGCCTTTTCAGGTTTTCGACTTGCCAGGTGTATAGTTTTATTTATATATCCCTAATTTTTGCCCAAACTTTTTGTTTGTTGGGATGCCTTTATTTTTTCCTAGGTCAGTCAACCTAGAGGGTCTTTTTTCTTGCGTAATATTTTCCGACTATGTCCGTGTTCACAGGGTGTGGAGAATTTTCATTGATCACTTCCAAAAAATGTTTGCTTGATCGTACGTGATCCTCTGCTGGAACTTATGATCAATTCCCCGAGTGATTCAGATGGAAGTCTGCCCCTGGCTATTCGACACCTTTGAGAAATTCCTTGAATCTAGAATCGACTTCCCCCAGATCAGTTGGACACCATGCCATGCCCCTTGATTATGAAAGGCCTGTTGTTGGAAATGTATTTCCATCTGAGGTGATTTTATTCATTGAGAGGATTTTCGTTCATTGAGTATCCGTCCTGCAAATTTCTCTGTTGTCGAACAATTAGTCACATGCAAACAATGGCATTTAAAAATGAAAAGCTTATGTCTGTCTTGAAGTTTTTAAAAGTGCATTTTTAGTAAAACAAAATTTTCAAGAATATGATATTAACTCAGGATTTATAGCAAACCTTACAGGAGTCAGGATATCATTTTGTAACAGTATGCTTTTGAACTAACTCATGCTTCATCTAGGACTTTTAAGGGTTGTAGCATGGCCTAGTTCACGGTTTAAGAAACAAAGGATAAAGGCTAGAAATTCAGTTGTACCCAACCCGTTCTTCATGATGTTCTTCATTCCTATGCTCAATTAATTATGCGTTTAGATCCCAATTGAGTTTGAAATCTTTGCCCCTGATATTCCGGTGACGGTTCGGATACTGAAAGTTTATTTTGAGGAGGCAGTCATTTTTTATAATATTTTTGTTTTGTTGAGGATTTGTGGCGACCTCTTTTTTATTATCCCTACCTTTTTCCTGAACTGTTTCTTTTGTGATTACAGTCAGCGGGATGCCCCAGTTTTTTTCTTAAGTCTCTTTCATAGGTTTTAACTTAGCGGGCTTTTCTTTTCAGAGATAATGACTGCCTATTTTAATGATTACGCGAAACTTATCATTGTCTTTTGCTTTGGAAGGACGTCTTCGATACCATTGGCTATGTACAAAGTGAAAGATTGTGACTGAATGCGCATCTAAGTTAACTGAGAAACTACCCTGCCCCAAGTTAGGATTAAAGGTTTCAATTTGTGTGCAAGAGAAAACTACTACTTCTTAGGCTCAAAGGGGTTGACTAGAGATTATCTTCCTTATAACTCCATTGTTCAGGATTTAAAACAATGTCTGTACATCATCAGCAAGGTCTATTTAAAAGCATATTGTATGAGATTATGATATTGTTTTCGTCATCCTCCCTCCAAAAGCTTATAGATTTTTATTGAGAGTTGAATATCACAAAAAGGAAGTAAAAGCATGGTTCAGTAAAGTGAAAATGAATGGATTAATTCAATACAAACATATATTTTGTACCCCAAAAATTTCCCTCTCATTTATCAAGAATTTTCTCACAAGATCTCCTTGGACTCAAGACTGCATTAGGGTTTGACCAGCTCAAGACACCTCCTTAAACACTGATGACCAAAATTAGGGTTTGATATTGCACAGAAATATTTGAACTTCCAATACCCCATATGAATTTCATGGATCATTATGGAGCCCCAAGATTACTCATGTCAAGTTTCAAGCCTTTGATCACACTTTTGCTCAGTCAATTGAGCAGTTGACCTAAAAATAAACTATATTAGGGAAAAAGTCAACTATAGCTAATTCACAGTCAAACTTCATAATTTTTTATCCACATCAACATTTTAGACTCATATGTATCATTTGATCAAGTTTGGACCACAACTCCTCAATAAATTTGATCAAATCCCTAAAAGGGCAAAATAGTCAAAATTAGGGTTTTGACTGGGAAAGGGCAATTTCTGATTTTTGACCTAGAAAATGGTCAATTGGTTTAAGGCATGATCTCAAGAGTCCAATTGCATCAATTTTACCTAATTACATGTTTCAAAACATTTCAAGTCCATAGGATTGACAGATGAATTTTCCAGTCAACTGATCAAAAGTCAACTGTATACTGAAAAGTCAAACTTTGACTTTTTGGTCAAATTCAAGTGATAATGATCATAATTCATCAAAACATGTCAAAATATGAAACTTATTCATCAAGAAATCAAAAAGTCAAGATTTCATTTGAAAAGTCAAAATTTCTAAACTTAGAAATTTTTCTAAGTGTTGGAAATTTCATATTTTTTCACAACTTTGAACAATTTTTTCACCATGATGCAAAGTGATTAAAGAAAAAACTTCCAACATGAAAGTTATAGATCTCCATGAAATCTACAACTTTGCTTCACACAACTTCTTCCAAAAGTGCTTGGGTCTCAAGTTATAATTTTAAGAACATAGGGTCATGAAACAAAACATTTAGTGAAATTTTGCCCTAATTTGGTCAGGATTTTGACCCAACTTCATGGAACTTTTTCATATAGTTCCAAGGGGAATCTTCAAAATAAATTCAAATATTGGTTGTAGAGCACATTGCAAGATTTCCAAGATGTCCAATAACTCCTTGAGATCATTTTTTAGCAGGGAGAATCGAAGAGATGAAGTTAGGGTTTTATCACTTTAATTACATGTCATTTTAGTGATGAACAAAATTCAAATTCAAAGTTGTGCTGCATTAACTCTAATTTGCAGGCCTCAGACTTGTTAGGCACTCAATAATTAATGGTTTACACAGTTGTTAGAGGCCTCACTTCAAGCATTCAATGCATGGACATGTTTTTTATCCATTTTTGGAAGAAAGGTTACATTGCCATTTTGATAAAGCAACTTTTTGTACAAAACTTGTTCTTGAGCCTTGCACTTGTTCTCTTCTGATCAAACCAGTCCTATAACTCATGAGAAATGTTTCAAACACTAACAATCACTCATCCCATGCTTGTACCTCTCCTTGAAACTTGTTTCCCTCTTTACTTCAAAATCAAGTAACCTAGCCAAAAGCTAGAAACTTGTACTTCTGACTTGCCAATGCACTAAAACACTTTTGTTTATACATACACAAACCATTATACGCAAATACATGAATGCTCAAGCCTTGAAAGAACCTAGAACTCAGAATCACACTTCACACTTCCATTTTCATACAAATTGACCAAAATCTTGAAACTCAGAATCTACTCGTGTGTTTCTTGGCCTTTTGGTTTTCAAAGTTTCTAAACATCACATAGAGTCAATCAAACACCCTGTTTTATAACGGTAACACCATTAACACCATCCTCCATTTTCAAAAACTCAGCTCTGCACATTAACTTCTCCAGACCATTTCAGCCATCCACTTTTCGAGCCAATCATTGCATTAGCTTCCTAGGACCTCAAGGAAGCTAACCTGATCATCACTATCACTTGAAACAAGCTCAAACTCAAAACATGATTTCCAGTTTTGAGGTAAGTTTTCTCAACTTGGAACTCTTCATACAGGCATCATCAATAGTTTATTTATGAACAAAACATGTAGATATCATTGCCCTGAAGCTAACCATGTCCATAGTTTCCATTAAATTTGCTTGAGCTTAGAGAATTTTGAAACTGAAATTTCGAGATTTTTAGGGTTCAGATTAAGGCCATTAAAATTCATGATTATCTTTGATCTATAGTTTTAATGCTTTACATTTCTGAAACCGTGAGAAAATTTGCTACAAGTTCCATGTTTACAGTTTTTATTTTTGATGAGAAATGAGCAAGTTACAGTTGGTCTGGATGGAGGTTGGAGATGAAGTCATCAGGGCGCGTTTTGCCATACATATTTATTGATTTGCCTATGTTAACAGATGTATAGCCACTCCAGTGGTAGAAGCATGCGCTTGTAACCTATGGGACCTGGGTTCGAGCCCCAGTGGTACCCTTTTGCATTTTTCACATATTTTGCATTCTTGACTCCTTTTTTGAGGGCCTGGGCCTTATTGGGCTTTGTACTGTTTTTTTTAATTTTTGCTTACTAACCCCCTTTGCAGGCTATTAGCACCCCTGGACCAGTTTATTTTTATTTTCTTATTTTTATTTTCATTTATTTTCTTAATTTTTTTTACTAATGTTAAAAATCATAAAAAATATAAAAACATTAGATTTTTATTTTGACATAGTTTATTTATTTTTTCTCATAAAAATTATTTTTCTTTAATAAATATTTTATTCATTTCACTAAACATCTTGTAAATTTAATTAAAATAATATGTTTTATTTATTTTCTTTAACACCAATTAAAACATATTATTTTAATATAAAAAATGCCAAAAATACTTTATAATACTATAAATATTTTCAAGACATAAAAATACTAAAAAATACTTTTCTTAAACTTATTTTCTTTTGATTAATTAATATAACTAGAGTTTTATTCAAAATCTTTTCTTAAACAAATTCTTTTCATTAATTATTTTTCTTTAAATTAATTATATTAAGACAAAATCCCTTTTCTCTAAAAAATCAAACATATATCCATTTACTTCACATTTTGCATTTTTTGTACATTTATTCATTTTATACTTTGTATTTATTCAAATCTTTGTATAATTGATACCAATTCAATATGGTTGTAATAGACTAATTAGGTTTACATCCTTGCAATCCCCATTCAATTTGTACACCCTTCTCCCCACAAATGTTGTAATATCTTAGTAACTTTAAATTCCATAATTTATCGCTTTATATATAACATGCTAGTAATTAGGGTTTGTATGGAAAGACTAAAATCAATACTTAGAAAATCCTAATTCAATACAAAAACAAGCATGAAAATAATACACTTGCACACAAGCACCCCTAGGGTTATTCCACTTGGTTGCCTTATACAAGATGGTCATATTACGCATGTAAGGTATCTTAGCAAAAACAAGCAAATACAAGATCATAGTCCCTCGATGACGCTATCTAAGTTGCCTTTCAAATGATCTTAGTCTCTAAAAATAATGCTAAGATACTTTACAACATTGATAATCATGGTTATACGATGACCTATGTATGTCCCGTTTACATCCAAAGATAGGATTGCATACCAAATAAATGGTAAGACAACAATGTCAAAGGAAAAGAAAATGAACAAGAAAGACTTTTGAGTAGGTAGAATTCTCCTAATTACTTTCTCTATTTCAAACAAACATCCTTGCTATTTTCAAAAATAATCACTTACACTCTCAAACATCTTACAAAATTGAAAACATTTTCAAAAGATCAAACATCTTTGTATACATTCTTACAAACAAGAATCATTACAAAGATTGCCTAAGCAATAGCCTCTTTACAAAATACTTTCAAAAACCACACAAAGCACAATTTCAAACAAAATCAAGTGATCTAGCAAGTAACTAAGATCCCATGGAAAACCATGGATGAAAAGGGTGTTAATACCTTCCCTTTTCATAAACTACCCCCCGAACTCAAGAAACAATCTCAAAGGTCTTTCCTGTGCTTTTTTACCTTTCCTTTTGGATAAAAGAAAAGTCGGTGGCGACTCTTGCTAACCGCAACATTTGCAATCAAACGCAAAACCTTCAAGTCAGTTCTCCCACCGTATCACAGAACTGGTGACTCTGCTGGGGAGAATTTTAAAAGTGGGGTTACCTTAGGGTTAGATCACATTTACTTGCTTTCATTGTTTGACTTGTATGCTTTACATTATGGTTCTTTGTTTGGGTTTGAATCCTCTACCCGAATTTGGGATACCTTATAGGTAAGTAGCAATATGTTGTGGAAACTGTGCGGGGTATACCGACATGGTCTAAGTAATAGCTACGTTAGTGCGACATATTTGTGGGTACCGGTAGCCTTTGAGTTAATCAAAGAGAATATGGGGCCGCTGAGTGATGTCATGAAGCACTAATTAACTTATAGAACCTTTACTTGACCAACTTGGCCTTTAGGATGTAGTGAGATGACCGGCTTTGGTGAAGTCCGAAGTTGGTAGATACTCGATACTACACTCATTGAGGTTTGGTTTCTTGGGATATTTCGGTCGCCATTAAAGAGGCTTGTGCTTAAACAATGACCAAGGAAACAAACTAATGATATTGAGCTCCTTAGAACCCGGTTACTATTACTAGGACAGGTTTGAGCCAACTAAACTTCAAGAGGGTACTTACCTATGAAACTCCATGCGAGCCTAAACCTAAGGACTTGTTTGCTTTGTTTGTATATACATACTTGTACATAACATCATGAAAATCATAACATCATACATCCACTAACCATTTCAAGGATTTTGAGATTCATCTTTGTTCTTGTTTTGTAGGATATGGATTCTATTTGCAGGAAAACTATCCAAGTCAACCTTGCCAGGATCCCTCCACAACTTAAGGAGCTAGCTTCAAGGATTCCTGAAAACTCTCCATTCACCGAGAGACATGGTCGCCTACTCAACTTGGTCACCTCCAACACAGATGAGGACATGATGAAGGTGCTCTTTCAGTTCTTTGATCCTTTACACCATTGCTTCATATTTATCGACTATCAACTTGTGCCTACTTTGGAAGAATTCTTCCGACTCTTGAGGATTCCCATTCTCAACCAACTACCTTTCAACGGTACGGAAAGAGAACCAAAGCCAGAAGAGATTGCTCAAGCTCTACACTTGCACTCATCTGATGTCACAACTCATTGGGAAACAAGGAGTGGTGTCAAAGGTTTCCTATCAAAGTTCTTGTTTGAGAAAGCCCAAAACTGTTGGAATTCTTTGGACCTGCAAGCTTTTGAGGAAATTGTGGCTCTCCTCATGAAATTGATATGAAATTGACCTAGAAATCAGCTGTATTGGGGAAAAAGTCAACTGTGGCCAATTTACAGTCAAACCTCATGAATTTTGACCCACATAAACATTATGAACTCATATGAACCATTTGATCAAATTTGGACCACAATTCCACAAGAAATTTGATCAGATCACCAAAAGGGCAAAATGGTCATTTTTAGGGTTTTGACTGTACAAAGGCAATTTTTGACTGTTTGACCTAGACAATGGCAAATTAAGCTCAACCATGGACTCAAGGACTCAATTACATTATCTTGACACATTCAACAAGTTCAAAAGGTCTCAAATGCATAGGATTGACAGATGAATTTTTCAATCAACTGATCAAAATTTGACTGTACACTGAAAAGTCAAACTTTGACTTTTTGGTCAAAATCAAGTGCCAAGGGTCATTTTTCATCAAGATATGTCAAATTATGAAACTTTTTCATCATGAAACCCAAAATTGCAAATTAGGGTTTGAAATTGAAAATTTTCATAACTTAGAAATTTTCCAAGTTATGAAATTTTCTTAATTTTTCCTAAGTTTGTCCCATATTTTCACCAAGACGCAAATGGATTCAAACAAAACTTACAACATTAAAGTTATAGTCCTCCATAAAGTCTACAACTTTTATTCACAAAGTTTTCTCAAAAGAAGCTTGGATCTCAAGTTATGATTTTTAGTACAAGGGTCCCTAAAACTTTTAACTTAGAGAAATTTTGCCCTAGTTTAGGCAGGATTTTAACCCATCTTCTTGGCCATTTTTAACATAGTTCCATTTGTAGTATCAAGTTGCATTTCAAAGATTGATTATAGTACATGTTGCAAGCTTTCCAAATTGTCTAAGAACTCCTCAAACACATTTGTGGTTAGGGAGAATCGAATACTTGAAGTTGGCAAAAACTCACTTTGTAACCATGGCCAATACATGTTCATACAATTTGCAAAATCTGACCAAACTAGCTTTGTACTTGATTACAGGTCTCTAAACCAATTTACACTCAAAAATTGAATGCAAATACATTGGTTAGAGGCATTGTTCTGATCAAGGGAGCATTATACAATGAACAATTCCATTTTGGGCATAAAGATAACACTTCCATTTACATAAAGCATGCTTTATGTCAAGTTTCATTTCTTGAGCCATACACCAAGTCTTTTGCTACAAACAAGGCTCCCTAATGTCAGGCAAAGCTCAACCACTTTGTGCAGCTATGTTACAAGCCAGTACAGCCCTTGCATTGTCCACACCCACAATTTTTGCTTCAAAACCAAGTCATGGTGCTAAAAGGACATAGCTTGCATATCTGATAGAATCAACTTAAGCCAACATTTAAAACAAGTTTTACACATCCTTGTAAGCCAAAAACACGAGCCAACCATCCCTCAAACACCCTTGAACACCAAAACACCAAAAACTTGCAAAACAGGGCAGTTGCTGCAACTTGAGTGTCATAGCTCATTTTGCTCGTGCGTTTTGCTCCTTTCCACTTCAAACACCTTCCATTCAACTCACTCAAGTTGTCCCAAACCTCCATTAACAATTGTAACTCCATTTACAGTGTTCACCATTTCTGTTTCAAGCTTATGCAGGTTGACTTCTAGAGGTTGATTCAGGCCATTTCAAAACAAACTAAGCATTGGGAAAGGTTCAGGGAACATCAAGCAAGCTCAAAAGAACCTCAGGCCTCACTGAAAGTTGCTGCATTGTCCAACTCGAATCCAACTGAAACAGGTTTTTCATGAACTTCTATCTCTCTATTTAGGAACATTTAGCCTTAGGTTTGTGAATGAAATATGTAGTACTCATTGCCCTGAAACCAAACATATGCTCAGTTTTCATTTATATTAAACGTGCTAAGAGAATTTCATCCATGAACTTTCTGAAAAAACTAGGTTAGAAATTAGGGCCAGAGAAATTCTCTATGGTCTTTGAGAGTTAGATTAAGTTTTTTATATGGTTGGAATCGTGTGATTATGCTCTATAATTTTCATGTTACAAGTTTTTGTTTTTAAGCACTGAAACAGGAGATACGAGTTTGAACTGAGCACGTGCGTGTTTCTGTTGGACGAAGGTTGAAGATGAAGTAGTTGGGTTGGGCCTGGCTATTTCCTACTTTTGGCACCCCCATTTTCAGTTTCACAATCTCTGGCCCATTTTCTTGTATTTTGATATTTTTGCATTTTTATTTTCTTTTCTGACTTTGATATTTTATTTTCAAATATAAAAAATACTCCAAAAATATTTTTATAATTTTTTACATTTATTTGGGATTTTATTTCATTTTTTCTAATATAGAAAACAATTTAAATACTTTATATTATTTGTTAAAATTGAAAATAATGTAAATAATACTTTTATTTTTAGTTCTTATTTTTATTCACACCAAAAATATTTTCTTGAATATATTTTATTTTTGTAAATATTTTATTTTATTTTATACATACTTAATATATTTAATATATATATATATACATATATACTTTATTTTATTAAAAACATGAAATAAAAATACAAAAAAATAGTACATTTTATTTTTATACTAAAAAACACTTTTTTTAATATATTTTTATTTTTGTATATATTAATATATTTTTGTAGACTATCGGGATTTAAACAGGGATAGCCCTAAAGACGACTTTCCACTACCACACATCGACATCTTAGTTGACAACACAGCTCAACACAAGGTATTTTCCTTCATAGATGGATTCTCGGGATACAACCAGATCAAAATGGCCCCCGAAGACATGGAGAAAACTACTTTTGTCACGCAATGGGGTACCTTCTGCTATAAAGTGATGCCATTCGAACTGAAGAATGTCGGGGCAACCTATCAACGCGCCATGGTAGCTTTGTTTCATGATATGATACATCATGAGATCGAAGTCTACGTAGACGACATGATTGCCCGGTCACAGACAGAAGAAGAGCATCTTGATCATCTGCAAAAGATGTTTGCCAGGTTGAAGGAGTATAAGCTAAGACTGAACCCAAGCAAGTGCACTTTTGGAGTTAGGTCTGGTAAACTTTTGGGATTTATCGTCAGCAACAAAGGCATTGAGGTTGATCCTGATAAAGTCAAAGTTATACAAGAAATGCCTGCCCCCCGCACTGAAAAGGAGGTTAGAGGATTCTTGGGACGCTTAAACTATATCGCAAGGTTCATCTCTCACCTGACGTCTACCTGTGAGCCAATCTTCAAACTGTTGAAGAAAGATCGGCTAGTTGAATGGAACAATGATTGTCAAGTTGCTTTTGATAAAATCAAGGAGTATTTACTAGAACCTCCTATCTTGATGCCACCCTTCGAAGGAAGACCGTTAATCATGTATCTTACTATTTTAGATAACTCAATGGGGTGCGTACTGGGCCAACATGATAAGTCTGGCCGAAAAGAGCATGCCATTTATTACCTTAGCAAAAAGTTTACCGACTGTGAGACTCGCTACTCACTTCTCGAGAAAAATTGTTGCGCTTTGGTATGGGCTGCTCGCCGGCTAAGGCAGTATATGTTGACTCATACCACTTTGTTGATTTCCAAGATGGACCCGATTAAGTATATCTTTGAGAAGCCTGCTTTATCCGGAAGAATCGCTAGATGGCAAATGATCCTGACTGAGTATGATATCCATTATACTACCTAAAAAGCTATAAAGGGGAGTGTACTAGCTGATCATCTAGCTCATCAAGCCGTCGAAGATTACCAATCTATGAGATTCGACTTCCTTGACGAGGACATCATGACATTGGACAACATTGAAGGTAACAGACCGTATAACGGACCTGAACAAGGATCCCGATGGACCCTGTACTTTGATAGTGCTTCAAATGCACTTGGCAACGGTATCGGTGCGGTACTCATTTCTCCGGAAGGTTGCCATACACCCTTCACCGCCCGACTTTGCTTCAGCTGTACCAACAACATGGCTGAATATGAAGCTTGCATCTTTGGTCTCAAGGCTGCTATAGACTTGGGAATCAAATCTTTGGTCGTATTTGGGGACTCGGCTTTGGTTATCAGTCAAGTCAAAGGAGAGTGGGACACTAAACATCCTAATCTTATCCCATACAAAGAACATGTCCTGACATTGTTGCCTCATTTCGAGCAGATTACTTTCGAGCACTTCCCGCGAGAAGAAAATCAGCTAGCAGATGCTCTGGCTACAATGTCTTCCATGTTTAAACTCAACTGGGATAACGAGGCTCCCCAAATCACCATCGAGCGAATGGACGAACCTGTGCACTGTCACGAGATTAATACCGAAGAAGTAGTGGAACAACCCTGGTTTCATGAAATCAAAAGGTATCTCCAGACTCGAGAATACCCTGAAGGAGCTTCCGTCAATGACAAAAAGTTCTTAAGGAGATTTGCTGCCAAGTTCTTCCTAAGCAATGGCATCCTTTATAAGCGCAGCCATGATTGTGTTCTACTTCGTTGTGTGGACAAGGTTGAAGCAGAGTTGATCATGACTGAAATACATAGTGGCACGTTTGGCACCCACTTAAGCGGACACATGATGGCTAAGAAGATTCTAAGGGCAGGCTACTACTGGTCTACCATGGAAGCTGATTGTCATCAACATTCCCGTACTTGCCACAAATGCCAAGTCTATGCTGACAAGGTACATATTCCTCCTGTTCCTTTCAACATTCTGACAGCTCCTTGGCCATTCGCAATGTGGGGCATTGACATGATTGGAGAAATCAAGCCTACGGCATCCAATGGACATCGCTTCATCCTGGTGGCTATTGATTATTTTACCAAGTGGGTCGAAGCAGCTTCCTACGCCTCTGTTACAAAGAATGTGGTTGCCCTCTTCATCAAGCAGAACCTCATATGCCGGTATGGTATCCCCGACAGGATCATCACAAACAATGGTACAAATTTGAACAACACTATGATCACCGCTCTGTGCGAGCAGTTCAAGATTTATCATCACAATTCATCTCCATATCGGTCGAAGATGAACGGTGTTGTTGAAGCCGCGAACAAAAATATCAAGAAGATCATTCAAAAGATGACAGTCACCTACAAGGACTGGCATGAGATGTTACCATTTGCTCTGCATGGATATCGTACCACGGCGCGTACTTCAACAGGGGAAACCCCTTTCTCTTTGGTATATGGCATGGAAGTTGTTTTACATATGGAAGTTCAGATTCCTTTCTTGAGGATTATGAAGGATGCCGGTTTGAGTGAAGACGATTGGATTCAGACCCGGCTTGATCAACTTAACTTGATCGACAAAAAACGACTTACTGCTGTTTGTCATGGTCAGACGTACCAAAAACGGATGATCAAGGGTTTCAACAAGAAAGTCAGGCGTCAAGTATATCAAGTCGGAGATCTTGTAATCAAGCGGATCATCTCGCCGCAAAGTGATCCCAGGGGCAAGTGGACTCCTACTTACAAAGGACCATTTGTGATAAAGAGCATTTTTTCTGGTGGGGAAATGATTCTGACCACCATGGACGGCGATGATTTGCCGCACCCTGCGAACGCATATATAGTCAAAAGATACTACGCATAAAACGACCCGACAAGTTGAAAACCTGAAAGGGCGACTTGGGCAAAAATGGGCATCCCGGTGAACCGAAAACCCGAAAGGGCGGTTCAGGCAAAAATTAGGGATAAACAAAAATCTGTACACCCGGCAAGTTGAAAACCCGAAAGGGCGACTTGGGCAAAAAAGGGTTTCCCGGTGGATCGAAAACCCGAAAGGGCGGTCCAGGCAAAAGTTAGGGAATTAAAGCGTATGACTATGTCTCGTCGGATCACTTTAAGAACAATTTTTTCACCAACAAGCTCCAAGCTTCTGATCAATCCAATCATCGACGGACGAAGCAGCGAATGGACAAGATATTCAGAGTTGTGAAGGCTATAGCAGAATGGGAATCCCATGGAATTGTTACACATAGCCATCTTTCTTTTTGTATAAAATTTTTCAATTTTTATGACAACATTCTCTTACTAGGATGTCTGTTTCCTTTGTACAAAGATACTTACGAAAGTTAATACAAAAATACTTCAAAGTGCAGAAATTTGTTTTCCTTTCCTTTCTTTTTACACTTGTGTTTTATTTGAAAACGTCCAAAGTTTTGTTAAATAGGCATATGCATTTGAATATAATCACTGCTTACAAATAAAATGAAATTGAGAAAGGATAATTACTGATAGGTTGAAGGTGTAGGAAGATATCCTTGTGCTATTCCAGAAGAAATCCCCTACAGTACATCATTCAGATCCTCAACAAAGCTAAAAACTTGGAGTATATTTCCCCAGCGGAGTAAAATTTCAAGATCCCCAGTGGAGCCCGAAAATTTTGAAATACGCATCCCCAGCGGAGTTCATATCCCCAGCGGAGCTAGAATAGTCTGAACCTTCTTCCCCAGCGAAGTCAAGTTTCCAGCTATCAATCCCCAGTGAGAACCATTCAGTGTTCCCCAACTTCCCCAGTAGATTGGCGTACAACCCAAGCTCCTGATTTCAACGGCTAAGTAAACATTCTCCCCACAGAGTTATTTCCCAGCAGATCGAAGATTCTCGGTCTCATTTCTCCGGCAGAAGCCTCCCAGGTTTTAATTCCCCAGTAGAAATTTTCAGAGTTTTCCTTATTTCCCAGGAAAGTCATGGAGGATTCTCATTCCCCGCAGATGTTGTCAAAGCTTTTGTTAAATCCCCACCAGTCACCAAAGATCTTTAATCCCCAGGAAGTCAGCAAGGATTTCTCATCTTCAACAATCAAAGATTTTTTAATCCTCATCATCGGTCAGGAATTTATTTTCGCCGGCAGCAGTTAAAGATTTATTTATCTCTAGTTATCAAGGATTTATTTTCCTCAGCAAGACGGCTACTCAGCTTACATGCACATCCATTACATTCATATATCATAAACATTGATGAAACACAGTTCATTGCATCATACATATCATGCAACATAACTTTGTGTTTTAGCTAACATCTTACCCTTTTCAGGATAAGATAAAAAGGCTATCGTTAACAGTTATTCAGATACAGTACGGATACACTCCAGACACGACGGTCATTCTGTTACTCATTCAGAATTTTAAGTCAAAATACAGTACGGATATACCCCAGACGCGGCGGTCATTCTACTACTCATTCAGACTTCAGCAATCCGATACAGACTAGATACGCCCCAGGCACGGTGGCCATTCTATCTCTCATTCAGATTCAATTATCAACTTCAAGTTCAAATATGCTCCAAACACGGATGCCATTCTAGCCCTTACACCAAGAGTTTGATTCTCCCCAGTGCAGTCGCCACGGAAGTCATTATGTCACTTATTCAGATCCCCGTTACAGTCTCAGATACACTCCAGACACGGAATTCATTCTGCCACTCATACAGATCTCAACATCAGATATAGTCCAGATACGCTCTAGACACGGTTTCCATTCTGTCACTTATTTGGAATTTATCCCTAGCACACAGTTGCTCCATACACAGATTTTTCTCTGTTACCCATCCAGAATACAGATACACTCCAGACACGGCGGTCATTCTGATATTCATTCAAAAATCAAATACAGATACAACTCAGATACGCTCCAGACACGGACGCCATTCCTTTGCTCATACAGACTCAGTCTCCAGATACAATTCAAATGCATTCCAGACATGGATACCATTTTGATGCTCATTCTTCTGACCTACAACATCGAAGTTCAACAAACATTCTTGGATGGAGTCTTTAAGCCCATCTCCAGCAAGATTCTACCATCTCCAAATGGCATCTTTAAGCCCATTCCCTCAATAATATTTTGACGAGTGCAAATTTACGGGCACTCTAGTGTCCAATCTTCTTTTACCTTCGGGTCACGAAAGGAAAACTTGCCAATCTAACTCTTCAGGTTCAAGAAGATTGAACAGGGGCAACTGTTGTACCCCAAAATTTTCCCTCTCATTTTATCAACATTTCTCATCACAAGACTCTTGGAACTCAAGACCAAGCTAGGGTTTACTCTACTCAAAACACATCATTGCATTGTTGACCTAAATTAGGGTTTGAGTTTGCACAGGGATATTTTCACCTACAATGCCCGGAGTGACTTTCATACTTCATGTTGGACTCATAAGTTTGTCCATACCAAGTTTCAAGCCTTGAATCAAATTTTTGCCCAGTCAACTGGACAGTTGACCTAGAAATCAGTTGTATTGGGGAAAAAGTCAATTGTGGCCAATTTACAGTCAAACCTCATGAATTTTGACCCAAATCAACATTATGAACTCATATGAACCATTTGATTAAGTTTGGACCACAATTCCACAAGAAATTTGATCAGATCACTAAAAGGGCAAAATGGTCATTTTTAGGGTTTTGACTGTACAAAGGCAATTTTTGACTGTTTGACCTAGCCAATGGCTAATTAAGCTCAACCATGGACTCAAGGACTCAATGACATTATCTTAACCCATTCAACAAGTTCAAAAGGTCTCAAATGCATAAGATTGACAGATGAATTTTTCAGTCAACTGATCAAAATTTGACTGTACACTAAAAAGTCAAACTTTGACTTTTTGGTCAAAATCAAGTGCCAAGGGTCATTTTTCATCCAGATATGTCAAACTATGAAACTTGTTCATCAAGAAACCCAAAATTGCAAATTAGGGTTTGAAATTGAAAATTTTCATAACTTGGAAATTTTCTAAGTTATGAAATTTTCTTAATTTTTTCTAACTTTGTCCCATATTTTCACCAAGATGCAAATGGATTCAAACAAAACTTACAACATGAAAGTTGTAGTCCTCCAAAAAGTCTACAACTTTTATTCACAAAGTTTTCTCAAAAGAAGCTTATATCTCAAGTTATGATATTTGGAACAAGGGTCCCTAAAACTTTTAACTTAGAGAAGTTTTGCCCTAGTTTAGGCAGGATTTTGACCCATCTTCTTGGCCATTTTTCACATAGTTCCACTTGTATTATCAAGTTTCATTTCAAAGATGGATTATATTACATGTTGCAAGCTTTCCAAATTGTCCAAGAACTCCTCAAACACATTTGTGGTTAGGGAGAATCGAATGCTTGAAGTTGGCAAAAACTCACTTTGTAACCATGGCCAATACATGTTCATACAAGTTGCAAAATCTGACCAAACTAGCTTTGTACTTGATTACAGGTCTCTAAACCAATTTACACTCAAAAATTGAATGCAAATACATTGGTTAGAGGCATTGTTCTGATCAAGGGAGCATTATACAATGAACAATTCCATTTTAGGCATAAAGATAACACTTCCATTTACATAAAGCATGCTTTATGTCAAGTTTCATTTCTTGAGCCATACACCAAGCCTTTTGCTGCAAACAAGGCTCCCTAATGTCAGGCAAAGCTCAACCACTTTGTGCAGCTAGGTTACAAGCCAGTACAGCCCTTGCATTGTCAACTCCCACTTTTTGCTTCAAAACCAAGTCATGGTGCTAAAAGGACATAACTTGCATATCTGATAGAATCAACTTAAGCCAACATTTAAAACAAGTTTTACACATCCTTGTAAGCCAAAAGCACGATCCAACCATCCCTCAAACACCCTTGAACACCAAATCACCAAAAACTTGCAAAACAGGGCAGTTGCTGCAACTTGAGTGCCATAGCTCATTTTGCTCGTGCGTTTTGCTCCTTTCCACTTCAAACATCTTCCATTCAACTCACTCAAGTTGTCCCAAACCTCCATTACCAACTGTAACTCCATTTACAGTGTTCACCATTTATGTTTCAAGCTTATGCAGGTTGACTTCTAGAGGTTGATTCAGGTCATTTCAAAACAAACTAAGCATTGGGAAAGGTCCAGGGAACATCAAGCAAGCTCAAAAGAACCTCAGGCCTCACTGAAAGTTGCTGCATTGTCCAACTCGAATCCAACTGAAATAGGTTTTTCATGAACTTCTATCTCTCTATTTAGGAATATTTAGCCTTAGGTTTGTGAATGAAAGATGTAGTACTCATTGCCCTGAAACCATACATATGCTCAGTTTTCATTTATATTAAACGTGCTAAGAGAATTTCATCCATGAACTTTCTGAAAAAACTAGGTTAGAAATTAGAGCCAGAGAAATTCTCTATGGTCTTTGAGAGTTAGATTAAGTTTTTCATATGGTTGGAATCGTGTGATTATGCTCTACAATTTTCATGTTACAAGTTTTTGTTTTTAAGCACTGAAACAGGAGATACGAGTTTGAACTGAGCACGCGCGTGTTTCTGTTGGACGAAGGTTGAAGATGAAGTAGCTGGGTTGGGCCTGGCTATTTGCTACTTTTGGCACCCCCCATTTTCAGTTTCACACCCCCTGGCCCATTTTTTTGTATTTTGACATTTTTGCATTTTTATTTTCTATTCTGACTTTGATATTTTATTTTCAAATATAAAAAATACTCCAAAAATATTTTTATAATTTTTTACATTTATTTGGCATTTTATTTCATTTTTTCTAATAGAGAAAACAATTTAAATACTTTATATTATTTGTTAAAACTTTAAAATAATGTAAATAATACTTTTATTTTTAGTTCTTATTTTTATTCACACCAAAAATATTTTCTTCAATATATTTTATTTTTGTAAATATTTTATTTTATTTTATACATACTTAATATATTATATATATATATATATATATATATATATATATATATATATATATATATATATATATATATATATATATATATATATATATATATATATATATATATATATATATATATATATATATATATATATATATATATATATATATATATATATATATATATATATATATATATATATATATATATATATATATATATATATATATATATATATATATATATATATATATATATATATATATATATACTTTATTTTATTAAAAACATGAAATAAAAATACAAAAAAATAGTACATTTTATTTTTATACTAAAAAACACTTTTTTTAATATATTTTTATTTTTATACATATTAATATATTTTTGTATATAAATAATATATAATATTAGTTTCTTTAAGGAAAATTAGGGTTTACACCTTTATTAAATAAAATCAACTTTTTTTATTTATTTTAATTTCTTCACACCTTTTCTTTACATTAAAAAATAATTTACATACATAAAAACTCCTTTTTTACATAATACATTTTTATTTAATATTTATTTATTTTGTTTAAATATTGTACATTTAAATATTATGCATTATAAATTCAATTTGGTTGTAATAATTTAGTGTTTTAATTTCTTGCAAAATAATCCCCTATTCAAAATTGTACCCCCCTCCCTATATCAAAGTTGTAATAGCTTAGATTTATTTTTACGCACTTAATGCTTTCAATTATGCAATGATTAGAGAATTAGGGTTTGTATGCAAAATCAAAACCAACAAATAGTTTGACCTAATCAAAGATGAAAATGCATGAAAAACAAACACAATGCACACTTGGACCCCTAGGGTTACAATCCACTTGTTGCCTTCAAAAATGGGCCATGGTATGCATGTTAAGTACTCTGGCAAAACAAAAACAAAACAAAAGATCATAGTCCCTCGATGACGCTATCTGAGTTGCCTAAACAAAATGATCAAGTCCCTCATGAAAATTGCCAAAAATACTTGACACAATTCCTATCATGGTCTATACGATGACCCGCGCCTGTCCCGTTTAACATCCTAACAAAAGGTTATCCACCAAATACAATGGTGAAACAACACTGTTAAAAGGGTTAAAAATATAAGAAAGATCTTTGAGTAAAATAGGGTAGATATCTCTTAGTTACTTGATCAAAAGCTTGCAAAAACATCCTTGCTATTTTCAAACACACTTCACAACACAATTTCAAAATCCTACTTTCAAACATTGGAAACTTTTCAAAAGATAAAAACACCTTTGTATACATTCAAACAAGAATCATTACAAAGGTTGCCACAACGATGGCCGCTTTTCAAAATATCTTTCCAAATCACACACAAAGCACCATTTCAAACAATTGAAAAGCAAAGCAAGTGATCTAAACAAGTAACTAAGAGCCCATGGATAACCATGGATAGAAAGGGTGATAATACCTTCCCTTTCTATAATCTACTCCCCGAACCCAAGAAAACGTCTCAAAGGTCTTTCCTGTGCTTTTTGACCTTTCCTTAGGATAAAATAAAAAGTCGGCGGCGACTCTTGCTAAACCGAAACATTTGCGAACACAAACGCAAAATCCCAAGTCAGTTCTCCCACCGTATCACAGAACTGGCGACTCTGCTGGGGACAATTTTAAAAGTGGAGTAACCTTAGGGCTTAGATCACATTTGCATGCTTATCTTGATTGCTTTGATTGCTTTACATTTGGTTCTCTTGTTTGGGCTTGAAATCCTCTACCCGGATTTGGGAAACATTCATAGGTAAATAGCAATACGTTCTGGATACTGTGCAGGGTATACCGACATGGTTGAAGCAATAGCTATATTAGTGTGACATATTTGTGAGTATTGGTAGCCTTTGAGTCAATCAAAGAGAATACGGGGCCTATGAGTGATGTCATGAAGCACTAATGAACTCTTAGAACCTTACTTGACCATCTTGGCCTTTTTTAGGGGTAGTGAGATGACCGGCTTTGGTGCAGTCCGAAGTTGGTAGATACTCGATACTACACTCATTGAGGGTTATTTTCTTGGAATATTTTGGTCACCAGTTAAGTGGCTAAACCAAAACAATGAACACATAAAATAATCCAGTGATTTTGAGCTCCTTAGAACCCGGTTACTATTTATAGGACAGGTTGAGCCAACTAAACTCAAGAGGGTACTTACCTATGAAACCTCATGCAAGCCTGAAACTAGGATCTTGTGTGACTTGTTTATACATGTGCTTGTGCATACATCATGAACATCATAAAGCATCATATGCATCCACTAACCATTTCAAGGGTTTGGATCTTCATCTCTGTTCTTGTTTTGTAGGTCATGGAATCTCTTCGCAGGAAAACAGTTCAAGTCAACCTTGTGAGAATCCCTCCTCAACTCAAGGAGCTTACTTCCAAGATTCCAGAGAATTCTCTCTTCAGTGAAAGACATGGTAGACTTCTCAACTTGGTTAACTCCAACATTGAAGAAGACATGGTGAAATTTCTCTTCCAGTTCTTTGACCCCCTACACCACTGTTTCACATTCCCTGGTTACCAACTAGTACCTACTTTGGAGGAATTTTCTCAACTCTTGAGAATTCCTATTCTTCATCAACTACCCTACAACGGTACGAAAAAAGAACTAAAGCCTGAAGATGTTTCTCAAGCATTACACTTGCAACTATCTGACATCAAAGGACATTGGGAAACCAGAAGTGGTGTCAAGGGTTTCTTGGCAAAGTTTCTGTTTGCGAAGGCACAAGACTGCTGGAATTCTCTAGATCTACAAGCCTTTGAGGAGATTGTAGCACTACTCATCTATGGGTTGGTCTTGTTCCAAAACCCTGATCAGCTTATAGATTTGAATGTTGTCAAGATTTTCATATCTCGGAATCGTGTACCTACACTGCTTGGGGACATCCAACACTCATTTTACACACGAACAATGAGGAAAAGAGGTGTTCTCATGTATTGTACTCCTCTTCTAGCAAGGTGGTTTATTTCTCACCTTCCCCAGTCAGTTTTGAAGAATGAGCAGGGTTTAAGGTGGTCACAACGATTGATGACCTTAACACATTCTGATGTTCATTGGTGCTCTCGGTCCAGAGAAAATGTCATCATCATTGATTGTTGTGGGGAATTCCCTAATGTCCCACTACTTGGAATTAGGGGAGGCATTACCTATAACCCTTGTTTAGCTCTAATACATTTTGGATATGCTCGGAGGGATGGCCCTCATGACATGTTGATTCCTGACTTGGTTTTTGACTTCGACAATGATGCGCAAGGACTTCGACAAAGATTCATCAGAGCTTGGAGGATACCCAACAAGGTGGATAGTAAGACATTGGGGCACAAGAATTCCATCCCCCTTGAGCCTTATCTTAAGTGGGTACGAACCCGCGCCCAGAATGAGAAAAACAGGTGTTCTTATGTGTTGTACTCCTCTCTTGGAAAGATGGTTTATTTCGCATCTTCCCCAATCTGTATTGAAGAATGAGCAAGGTTTAAGATGGTCAAAAGGTTGATGACGCTCAAACATTCAGACATCCATTGGTGTTCCTGATCTATAGAGAATGTTACTATTATCGACCGTTGTGGAGAATTTCCTAATGTCCCTTTACTTGGAATTAGGGGAGGCATCACCTACAACCCTTACTTAGCCTTAAGACAGCTTTGTTACACCCGAAGGGATGGCCTGCACGAGATGCTAGTTCAAGGTTTGGTATTTTACTACAATAATGACGATCAAGGTCTTCGCCAGAGATTTATTCGAGCTTGGGGGATGTTGAACAAGGTGGATAGCAAGACTTTGGGGCATAAAAATCCCATCCCTCTTGAGCCTTACCTCAAATGGGTATGAACTCGTGCTCAGAGTCTTATGATGCTTTATCCCTCCATCCTCCCGGTAATCATTGAGCCCGTCATGGAAGGAGATGTTCCATACAATATCCTACATCTTGACATGTCTACCTCTCTTAAAGACCTACAAAGAGATTGGATACAACTCAAGGGGGAGAGAGATACTTTCGAAGCCCAATTCTACGCAAGAGAGAAGAAGGTTTTGGAACTCACTAGACTACTTCATGAGGAGCAGACTCTGAATGCCTACATTTCACCAAAGAGGATGCGTACTACTTTTTTATCTTAGATTTTTTTGTATTATTTTTCCCAAGAAGGCATTGATGTACTCAAACTTTAATATAACGTGTGTTTCCTTTTTGTCTAAAACAAATTTGATCCTTAAGATCCTTGAAATCATTGCATATGCATTTATCATTCATCATAACATAAGCAGGTTTCTTGCAACAAGTCTCCTCATCTCTCTACTATTTATTTTGTTAAGATGGATATCGAGAAAACGGTGAAGGACATCCAAGCTCAGAATGCACAGTTTTAACATTTGAACTTAACTCTGGCCAAAGGAAAAGAAGAGTTGAAGACCTTGCTGGTTGAGGAGAAGAAAAAGAAGACGAAGAAAATAACTGAAATTCTGAACATAGGAAGAAGATTCCAAGGGCAGACAAGAAGGGCCTTAGGCTTTGCAACGACATCCAGTGAGAAAGACAATCAAGACGAGAAAGGCAAGGAAACAGTTGTTCAGTCTGATTCAGAAGAGGAAGAGGAATAAGAAGACTATTCTGAAGAATAATACCCTCTAGCCGATGACAAGTATAAGCATCTAGAAGAACGATTGAGTGCAATGGAAATCCAAAAAGTGCCTGGATTGGCCTTTGAAGAGTTGGGTCTGGTATCAGGAATTGTCATTCCTCCAAAATTCAAAGCACCTGTTTTCGCCAAATATGATGGATTTTCATGCCTGAAAATGAATCTCCGGTCCTATGTGAGGAAAATCCAGCCCCATACCGCTGACAAAGATTTATGGGTACACTTCTTCCAAGAGAGTCTGTCTGGAACTCAACTTGATTCGTTTTATTAGTTAGAAAGAGACAATGTTCATAACTGGGAGGATCTTACTATATCCTTTTACAAACAATACCAATACAATGCTGATCTTGCGCCTACCCGTACTCAACTCCAGAGTATGGCCATGGTTTCAAGTGAGGGCTTCAAGGACTACGCGTAAAAGTGGAGGCATTTAGCCAGAACAGTTCAACCTCCCCTATCGGAAAGAGAGTTGGTATACATGTTTTTGGGCACCCTGTCTGGTCCCTTCTTTAATCACTTAATTGGGAGTTCATCGGCAGGTTTTACTGAATTGATATTGATCGGAGAAAGGGTAGAAGTTGGGATAAAGAATGGAAATATTCAAAAAGATACATCCTCCGCTGCTGTAAGGAAGCCATTCATCAGAAAGAAAGAATTGGTTGTTGTATATCCTCAGAGAAATCAAGATAGGGCTAAACACCGTCCAATGGTGGGGGCTGTCATGATTCCTAAACCTACACCTGATCAACAAAGAAATAACCAGCCTAGAATGGAAAGACCATTCAGACAATTCACCCAAATTAATATCATGTTATCTCAAGTATTGCCACATCTGTTAAGATCCAATCTAGTGACCTTGAAAGAAGCTCCAAAGAACCCTAACACAACATCTCCTCACTATCAGCCTAATGCTCGTTGTGCATACCACTCTAAGATTCCCGACCATGACACTAATAATTGTTGGGCTCTGAAAAACAAAGTACAAGACCTCCTTGAAGCCAAGGAATTTGAATTCGATGCGCCAGAAAAGCCCAATGTCATTTCTGCCCCTATGCCCAAACATGGCCATAATGCCAACGCTATTGAGGAAGATATGTTTGTTACTTCAGTTGATGAACTTATGACCCCACTCCTGACTATCAAAAAGAACTTATTGAATGTCGGTGTAGTCCCAGGCTGTGATGAAGGATGTTATTCATGTTTGACCTCACCAACTAGCTGTCCTTTGTTGAAAGCGTGCGTTCAGTGCCTAATAGACAACAAAGACATTTTGTTCGAAAAGACTTATGTTCCAACTGTTTCTTATAATGATGTTTCCATCGTGACCATTTCTGACAATTCTTCCAGGGTCTCCACCAAAAGACCCATTAGAATTACATCAATTCCAAAAGTAGCTCCTTTGATAATTACAAAGCCTGGACCAGTCCCGTATTCGCCAGACAAAACCGTACCATGGAATTATGGAGGGGATGTCTACTACCACGGTATCAAGCAAGATTGGGCAGCTGCCAAAGATTCAAGTTCTGAGAAGGATGATTCCAATATCAGTAATATTGCAGGGACTAGCAAGATTACCCGAAGTGGAAGGATATTATCTCCAAAAATTGCTCCCTCAAAAGCAGTTTCTGGACCTGTAATCATTCATGTTGTTGTTTCTCCTCCAAAGGCTGTTCCCAGTCCTACAATCATCTCTGCTAGTACTCCAACTGAAAAAGCTGATACAACCCCTGTTATTACTTCTACTGACATTCCTGCTGCTGAGTCAACTGAAACTCGAGGTAAAAGTATTCTGATTGAGCCTGTCTAGACGAAGGCACAATCATTGGCTATCCCTGAGACCTCCCGGAAAGAGATGGAGGAAATTATAAAGATCATAAAAAGAAGCGACTATGATGTAGTTGAGCAACTGGGGCAAACTCCATCTAAAATTTCCATGCTGGCTTTACTACTATGTTGCGAGGCACATGCAAAGGCCTTGGTAAAATTCCTGAAAACTGCCCATGTACCCCAAGAAACATCTGCCGATCAGTTCCAAGGCTGCATAGCCAGCTTGACTGCAGATAATGGCTTAGGTTTTTCAGATGCTGATTTAACATCAAGAGGGAGGAAATATAATGAGGCATTACATGTCTCAGTGGAATGTAGGGGCACAACCTTAGCTCATGTTTTGGTGGACACTGGTTCGTCTCTGAATGTATTGCCTAAAAAGGCTCTTGATAGGCTTGACTGTGAGGGATTGACTTTGAAACCAAGCAACATAGTAGTGAGAGCCTTTGACGGCTCAAAAAGGATGGTGCATGGGGAAGTGGATATCCCCATAAAGGTTGGAACCCAAACATTTGATTCAACTTTTTATGTAATGGATATTCGCCCTTCACATTCCTGCTTGCTAGGCCGACCGTGGATTCATAATGTTTGCGTTGTCACTTCTACGCTGCACCAAATGTTGAAATATCCCATCCAAGGGATGATTATCACTGTTCATGGAGAAGAAGAGTATATGATCAACCATCTCAATTCCTTCAGATATGTGGAATTAGATGGTGAATTTATTGAAACTCCATTTTAGCACTTTGAAGAAGTCCTGTAAGATATGGCGGTGACCAAGGTTGTGTCTCAAGTTCCCAAGATCACAAGGCCTCCGCTCAAGATGTCGTCTTTGAAGGATGCCAAGGCAGTGATAGAAGAAGGTGGGTGTACTATTTGGGGATAACTCCCAGATATCCCATACAAATCTGACAAGTTTGGCCTGGGTTTCACTCCAGGTGCCCAGAAGGTTGTATGTCGCGCTCGTGCCATAGGACCACCCTTGAGGATCAGCAACCGTGAAGTCAATGCGGTGGAAAATGATGAAGACAGCTACAACTTGGAGGATTGGATTTTCCCAACTGTCAGTGGAGGGCTCAGCAATTAGGAGGCGGAGATTTCGTCCCGATCACTTTTATCCCACAGTAATTTGTCTTTACATTTTGTTGGATCTGTAATATTAAAATAATTCAGACTCTTAAAACCTTGTGTCTTACCCGAGGCACAATGGTCCATTTGTAAGGGTTATCATCTCATTTCCATATGACATCAATGAATCATGGACATTTTTGCATACAAACTTTGTGCTCATTCACTACAACATTTGTTGTCTCTGGCAACACTTTTTTAGGTAACAGGTAGAAATTGTTGCCTTAAATTCATATAGGCAACGATTTACGATTGTTGTCAAAAATATGTTTGCAACCCTTGATAATCATCGCCTAAAATACTTTTGGGGACGTTTATGGAGCGATACTCTTTTATTTTTTTGCCAACAGTTGTTAATTGTGCCCTTAACTGCTTTTAGGGACGATTTTAGAGCGTTAAAATATTATTTCTTTAGCAATGTTTGACAATTGTCCCCTAAAATATTTTTGGGGACATTTTTAGATTGTTACATTAGTTTTAATAAAAGGCTACATTTCTGAAATGTTGTATAAATTTTTTTAGAATTATCAAATTTTTGGTGGCAATCTTCCCTCCAAAACTTATACACTAAAAAACAAATATTTTTCTCTAAACATTATTAATATATATAAAAAAAATATTTTTCTAACACAGGAATTTAAAAATAAAAAATTTCAATTAAACAGAAAATAAAAAATTATATATATATATATATATATATATATATATATATATATATATATATATATATATATATATATATATATATATATATATATATATATATATATATATATATATATATATATATATATATATATATATATATATATATATATATATATATATATATATATATATATATATATATATATATATATATATATATATATATATATATATATATATATATATATATATATATATATATATATATATATTAGTCTAAAACTTATATATATTTCAATTAAATAGGAATTTTTCTATTTTTAATAGAATCTTTTTTCTTTGTTATCACACAACAAGAACCCACAACTGAGTAACCCACACCAATCTCCCTCTTCTCTCTTCCTAACACCCAATCAACAAAAACAGTAACCACCCCTCTTCTTAATCATTTCTCTTCTTCTACACAACAAACAATAACAACACATCATACCATTACTCCCCATCAAAACCCAACACGAATCAACATACTCCCTTTCGTTTCCCCTTCTACTCACAGCGTCGTTACCCTTCACACATCACTGTAACCCACTTTATTCTATCTTCCGCTCACGAATCCCTCCACCCTCGATTTCCACCCTTACGAACAATTGCAACAAACAACAATCTACCATCGTTAAGGAACCGGTTGGGATTGTATATTCAGAGAACTCTTCAAACAGTAATAATTTGCTTCGAGGTATATTCTCGATTCTTCCTTTGGTTTGATTATTTTTGTTAGAAAGAGTAAAGAAATAATAAACGGAAATAATGAACAACCAATGAGCCATACTCGATAATTTTCCCCTACCATTTTCTTTCGGGGTTCTGTTTGTTGCTTTTTAATTACTGTCTATTCTAATTGTTTGGTTGACCTAGATTTGTACTTTGTGAAAACAGGGGAACGTGTAGTATCCAGGGTATTGTCAGCTACGAATGAGGAAGGTCGAGTTAAAGGGGAGAACTCCATCGAACATGTCACATATGAGGAAGTTTGCTATATGGAGGAAGGTGAATCTTCTGCGTCTTGTCTACTTGGAAGTTGCAATGATCTATGAAATATCGCTGCAGCTTCTCTTTCATTTACTTCATGGTGATAGATGGTTAACCTGGACAGTCTTTCTTATTTCTGCCTTGTACTTATTAAATGTTTTTAGATTATTTTGCATGCTGAGGCATTTCCCAATTGAATCTAAAGGGAGAAGAAAGAAACTTCATGAGGTATGAGCTCTTTCTTCTCAGTGTGTCTATTTGATAGAAAGGGGCTTAATTTCTTGCATTTGTAGTAAGTCCAAAATCACTTCCAGTTAACTCAAAATGAAAGATAGCTACTTAACTGTCTGTTGAGACCGTGAACGAGAAGACCACTATCTAAATTCGCCAATCCCATAACATGTTTCTCTCTTGCCTTTGTTCATCGTCATACTTATAGGATAAACCATGTGAACCCTTTACCTCCGTTACCCGTTTCTTTATCTCATGTCTAGTTTTTCCTATGTGAAATTCAAAATATGACTCACTGCTGAATCTTCAAGCAAATGATGGGCAGGAATGAGTCATGCATTTGTGTAATCAGCTTTGTCTAGCCTGCCCGTTTTCTGATTAGCAACTCTATATTAAATGTTGTAGTTTGGGTCTATAACCCCTTTCTACTTTTTCATCTTCTGTTATGTTACAAACATATACCAAAATGCATTGTCATTTCAATATTACTTGTTTTTACGGAACACGGGATGTGTATTACAGGTCGGATCTGTTACAACCATCTGTTTCACCTACTTTCTAATAAGATGTGTTATGGTAATTTCTTTGCCTTTGTTATGATAGCTATCTTTTTAGTGTTTCATTAAACATTTTTTAAGCTTGTATGCGTATGTCATTGAATATAGATAATTGTTTTAGTTATTTTAATCGAGAAGCTTTGATGAGTTAGAAACCACAAGCAAATACAGTATTATTTTAATCATCTAATGCTTTTGATAAAGCTTTGATAATTGTAGTACTTTGTTCATTAAGGGTACAAAAGTTTTCTCAGGTTTCTGATCATGCTAGGAAAGTTATGCATGTTTATTTATACGAGTGGGTTGTGCATCATTTATCAAATACAGTATTTAGTATACTTTCTTTGATTGGTTTTCCTATTATGAGTTTAAAATCTGGCAGTGTAAATAAATACAACACATGCATGCTTCAATCTTTTCTTCCATCTCCTTCTTTGTTTTGACTTTGATTAATATGTATTTTATATTTTCTCAAGTTAGAATTTGAGTTTGAAACAATAAAAAAGAATAGAAGTTATATCTAGCTATCAATTAATAAATTTTATATTTTCTTTTATTGGAACTCTATCTATGGTCACGGTTTTAGGACCGTACATGTATTAACTTCAATCATTTCCTTTCATACCTGGCTAGCTCCGTTAATTTGGAAAAAAAACAAATGAGTGTTGCAATCAACACTCATTTTTTTCCATATATGTCTGAAAATTACATTAATGCAATGAAGAAAAACCAACCATAGTGCTTACTGAAATTTTTTTCTTTAAATTTGGTGTATCTTCTTTCAGCTTACTATGCAAGGGAAACAACATATTGAATCTTCTAGCAAAGTAAACAATATCAAGCATCATGACGAAACACCGCCTAATGTTCGAGTACGGAAACTAAAGGATCAGCTCATCCAAGCTAAAGTTCATCTTTCCCTTCAGGCAGTTAGGAACATTCCCCATCTCACTCGGGAACTTCGGCTACGGGTAAAGGAAGTTTCACGAACAATTGGAGAGGCAAGCAAAGATTCTGACTTGCCAAGGAAGTAAGTGAGTTTTTAAGAATGTATTTTTTGTACTTGTCACCAGGTTTTCCTATTTTTATATAGCTATTACGTTAGTTATTTCATATTTAGCTTTATTGGGAAGTAGCATACAAATATGCTGAATAGTTCAGGTCTTCATGATCTACATTTTATTCAGTTTGAACTTATATTTGTAATTCTACTAATGCAGTGCAAATGTGAGAATGAAGGAAATAGAGCAATCATTGATGAAAGCAAGGCAAATTCAAGATGATTGTGCCACATCCGTGAAGAAGCTTAGGGCTATGCTCCACTCATCATAGGACCAGCTTCGCGTGCACAAGAAACAGACCTTATTCTTAACACAGTTGACAGCTAAAACACTGCCTAAAGGTCTCCATTGTCTTCCGTTGCGCCTTACAACTGAATACTATAACTTGAACTCTTCTCAGCAACAATTCCCCAATCAAGAGAAGTTAGAAGACCCTGGACTATACCATTATGCAATATTCTCAGATAACATATTGGCCACAGCTGTTGTTGTGAATTCTACTGCTGCCCATGCTAAGGTAAGTTATTTTCACGTGGAGATTTCCTGAGTTGTTTTTATTCGCCAGGATTATGAAACTGAACACCAAATAAAATAATCTGTTATAGTATCTCTCTGCAGTTAAATTACTATTCTCTCAATGTTTTAACAAACTAATATGTTTTCATTTTATTTGTGCCTAGAGGTAGTGATGGATAAAAAATGAAAACAAAAACCTTATCTGTTACAATATAATGGTGGTATTTTTCTTTCTGATCAGCATAATAATAATGTAGTTTTAATAAATTTTCAGGATTCCTCCAAACATGTTTTCCACATTGTAACTGATAGGCTCAATTATGCGGCAATGAGGATGTGGTTTTTGGCCAATCCACCTGGAAAGGCGGCAGTTCAAGTTCAAAACATTGAAGATTTTGCATGGTTGAACTCGAGTTACAGTCCAGTTCTTAAGCAGCTAAGTTCTCCTTCAATGATAGATTATTACTTTAAGGCTCACCGTGCTTCTTCTGATTCGAACCTCAAGTTTCAGAATCCTAAGTATTTATCTATATTGAACCATCTCCGCTTCTACTTGCCCGAAATATTTCCAAACCTCAAGAAAGTGCTGTTTTTGGATGACGATGTAATTATGCAGAAGGATCTTACTGGTCTTTGGTCAATTAACTTGAAGGGAAATGTAAATGGTGCTGTCGAAACTTGTACAGAAAGTTTTCATCGGTTTGATCGTTACCTCAACTTCTCAAATCCTCTTATTGCAAAGAATTTCGACCCCCGTGCTTGTGGATGGGCATATGGTATGAATGTTTTTGATCTGGTCGAATGGAAGAAACAAAACATCACAGAGGTAACCATATATACCAATATTATTGATTTATATTTTTCTAATTATGTTATAGTATCAAAATGGTTATTAATGTATGCAAAAATTTGCAAGTAGTGACAACACCTAGAATAAAGTAAGTGGTTGAAATTGTTTAAGTAGTGACAACACCTAGAAGTGGCTGAAACTGTTTTATTTGTGCGAGCTTTCATTGATATTTCACAAACATACTTGCCTGGGATAAGATTATGGGACCCCCTTGTTTGATAACACTCACTATGTATGCTGTAAATTTATCCATATGATACTGAACACCAAAGAAGATACAACAAGTAAGAGTGTTCATCAAAGTTCATTTACTCCAAAAAATAAACATAAAAGGATAGCACAAGTTATACATACATACATACATACAGTTAAAGGCTATTGTAAGTCCTGAATAGTGAGCCAAAAACAGAATGGTTTTCATAATTGATTTATTTGCTAGTAAGTTCATGTCACCTATTACAGTTTAGAACGAAAATTCACATCCATTAAAAACCTTCATAATTAATTCACATCCATGAGATGTGAAGAATATAAACAATGTGTTTTGCTCATTGGTTTAGTTTTTATTTGTGCGAGGTTTAATTCTTGTTGATGTCTTAATTGTTCTTTGGACCAAAAATACTTATGGTTAATGTGTTTTATTTTATTTTCTTATGCAGCAATGTATCAATGAAGATGTTGAAAAGGACGATATAAATGATGAAATTCAAGAGGACGACATAAATGATAAAATTCAAGAGGACGACCTAAATGATAAAATTCAAGAGGACGACGTAGATGACGAATTTCAAGAGGACGGCATAGATCTAGATGATGAATTTCAAGAGGAGGATATAGATGGTGAATTTCAAGAGGACGACGTAGATGAAGAATTTATGGAGGATGACATATCTAACGAATTTCAAGAGGATGATCTGGATGCTTTACTCCTAGAAGACAAACTTGAATGACTTGGATGATGTCTTTTTTTTGGCTTGTAGTTGAAAGCATTAAACTTGAAATATGATTTTTGTTCTTTTGCTGAACTATGTTTTTAGTTATTTTACTAGGGTCATACTTCAAAGTATTAAAAGTAATATTGTTACGTTAGGAATTTTGTGTACTCTATATACTATATCTTGAATTAAAGTTTGAACTCGATTTTATTATATTACAACTTTTATGGATGTATGGTTTAAGTTATATAATCAATATTATTTTTAAAGCCAATTATTATTGACTATATTATTTTGATAATAATTGCAAAATTGTATATTTTATGTGGACACTATAAAACAACAACCTATAAGTTATGGCTACACTTCAAAAACGATCTTCCTGATTCAGGTTTAAGGCAACGATTGTTAATTGTAGCCGAATTTGGCAACGTAACGCTTAAAAAATGTTGTCTCAGAGGTCGTAAATAATCGTCCCCCATTCCTTTACTATAGGCGACGTTTTTCAAAAGCGTTCCCAAAAAACATTAAAAAAACGTCGCCTCAAACAATAGGCAACGCTCGCACAGGAGACGCCTAGAAAACGTCCCCTATTGTTTTAGGCAACGATTTTCAGAGTTCTGGCAATGTTTTTCAATTGTTGCTGGAGAGCCTAAATGTTGTAGTGATTGTTTTTTTTTTCTTTTTACATTTTCATTTCTTTTAAAGATAGTTATACTCTTACACACACTCATACTCACAATGTAGGTCTACATCCATTCAGGATCCCATGGGTAACGGTTCTGCTATGGCCTTCTGTGACTCTGAAAATCTAATCTACCAAGCCGAAGACGAAGGTGAGGAAGATTGTGAAGTACCATGAGAACTTTCCAAGTTACTACTACAAGAAGAGAGAACCATTCAGCCTCACCAGGAACCAGTGGATACAATCATCCTAGGTACCGAAGAAGACAAAAAAGAGGTCAATGTGGGTGCTAATCTGGAACCCAGTGTCAAAGAGCGTCTGATTCAGTTGCTACACGAATATGTTAAGGTCTTTGCATGGTCGTATGAAGACATGTTAGGACTTGATGCAGATATTGTGGTACATCGTCTACCTACAAAAGAGGACTACCCACCAGTAAAACAAAAGGTCCATTGAATGCGACCAGATATGTCAGAGAATATTAAAGCTGAAGTTGTGAAGAAATTCAACGCTGGATTCTTGGCTGTCACCTCTTACCCACAGTGGGTTGCCAATGTTGTTCTCGTGCCCAAAAAAGATGGCAAAGTACGAATGTGTGTGGACTACAGAGATTTGAATAGGGTAAGCCATAAGGATGATTTCCCACTCCCCCAGGATCAATTCAATCATCTTCATACGAGGCAATAAATAGACAAGATGCTTAGAGATACGAAGGCTATAGCAGAATGGGAACCCCATGGGATTATTGCACATAGCTATCTTTTCTTTGTATCAAAATTTTCATTTTTTTTACCATGGAATTTTCTTACTAGAATGTTTGTCTCATTGTACAAAAATACTTACTCAAAGTCAATACAAATATACCCCTTTAAAAGTGCAAAACTATCTGTTTTTCTTTACTTTTGTTGTTTTGTTTACAAAAATGTCCAAATGATTCATTTTTGAACATATGCATTTGAACATAATTACTGTTTACAAATAAACAAAATAGAAAGACAATCATTGATGGCTTTAAGAGGTGGGGAAATCTCTCTATGCTATTTCCATAAATCCCCCGCAGTGTGCAGTTTAGTCCCCAGCGGAACAAAGCTTCCAGTTATCAATCCCCAGTAGAAGTCACCAAATTTCTCCGGGTTCCCCAAGCAGGATTTTTTTCAAAGCAGTACATGGCATTTCCCTTACAATAGAGTTTATTTCTCCAAGCATAAATTCATCAACACTTATACTTCACAACATGAAGACTTACACTCCATATCCTCAACAGCAGCCAGGGATTTATTTTCCCCAGTTTAACAGCAGTGCAGTAGATTAGCTCACATACGCATACATCGCATCCATATATCATAAACATTGATAACATGAATACATTACACTCTGCATTTCATACAACACGACATTGCATATTAACTAACATTTTACCCTTTTCAGGATAAGGTTAATCAACGGCTACCAGTAACAGTGTTCAGAGATTTCTCAGATACAGTACAGATATCCTCCAGACACAGATGCCATTTTGATACTCATTCAGATTCAACCTTCAGATACAGTACAGATACACTCCAAACACTGATGCCTTTCTGATACTCATTCAGACTCAACCTTCAGATACAGTACAGATACGCTCCAGACACGGATTCCATTCTGATACTCATTCAGATTCAACCTTCAGATACAGTTCAGATACACTCCAAACATGGATGCCATTCTGATACTCATTCAGATTCAACATTCAGATACAGTTCAGATACGCTCCAGACACGGATGCTATTCTGATACTCATTCAGATTCAACTTCCAGATACAATTCGGATACGCTCCAGACACAGATGCCATTCTAACACTTTTTCAGATACAGTTCAGATACGCTCCAGACACGGACGCCATTCTGATGCTCATTCAAGTTCAGCTTATAGATACTGTTAAGTAATCATTTCTGGATGGCATCTACAAGACCATGTCCAACAACTTTCTATCACTTCTCCAAATGGCATTTTTAGGCCCATTCCCTCTACCATCACATCACCAAGTGCAAATTTCTGGGCACTCTGGTGTCCAATCATCTTCCACCTTCGAGTCACGAATGGAAAAACTCACCAATCTAACTCTTCAGGCTTAAGAAGATTGAATATGGGCAGTTGTTGTGCCCTAAAATTTTCCCTCTCATTTATCAATAATTTTCTCACAAGATCTCCTTGGACTCAAGACTGCATTAAGGTTTGATCAGCTCAAGACACCTCCTTAAACACTGATGACCAAAATTAGGGTTTGAGATTGCACAAAGATATTTGAACTTCCAATACACCATATGACTTTCATGTATCATTATGGACCCCCAAGATTACTCATATGAAGTTTCAAGCCTTGGATCACACTTTTGCTCAGTCAATTGAGCAGTTGACCTAAAAATCAGCTGTATTAGGGAAGCAGTCAACTATGGCTAATTCACAGTCAAACTTCATAATTTTTTATCCACATCAACATTTTAGACTCATATGTATCAATTGGTCAAGTTTGGACCACAACTCCTCAAGAAATTTGATCAAATCCCCTAAAGGGCAAAATGGTCAAAATTAGGGTTTTGATTGAGAAAGGGCAATTTCTGATTTTTGACCTAGAAAATGGTTAATTGGTTTAAGGAATGATCTCAAGATTCAAATCGCATCATTTTGAACTAATTACATGGTTCAAAACATTGCAAGTCCATTGGATTGACAAATGAATTTTTCAATCAACTGATCAAAAGTCAACTGTATATTGAAAAATCAAACTTTGACTTTTTGGTCAAATTCAAGTGTCAAAGATCATAATTCATCAAACCATGTCAAAATATTAAACTTATTCATCAATAAATCAAAAAGTCAAGATTTCATTTTGAAAAGTCAAAATTTCTAAACTTAGAAAAAAAATTCTGTTGGAAATTTCATAATTTTTCACAAATTTGAAAAACAATTTCACCATGATGCAAAGTGATTCAAGAGAAACTTCCAACATGAAAGTTGTAGATCTCCATGAAATATACAACTTTTCTTCACACAACTTCTTCCAAAAATGCTTGGATCTCAAGTTATAATTTTAAGAACATAGGGTCATGAAACAAAATACTTAGTGAAATTTTGCCCTAATTTGGTCAGGATTTTGACCCAACTTCATGGAACTTTTTCATATAGTTCCAAGGGGAATATTTAAAATAAATTCAAATATGTGTTATAGAGTACATTGCAAGCTTTCCAAAATGTCCAAGAACTCCTTGAGATCATTTTTGAGTAGGGAGAATCGAAGAGATGAAGTTAGGGTTTTATCACTTTAATTACAAGTCATTTTAGTGATGAACAAAATTCAAATTCAAAGTTGTGTTGCATTAACTCTACTTTACAGGCCTCAAACTTGTTAGGAACTTTATAATTAATGGTTTACACAGCTGTTAGAGGCCTCACTTCAAGCATTCAATGCATGGACATGCTTTTTATCCATTTTTGGAAGAAAGGTTACATTGCCATTTTGATAAAGCAACTTTTTGTACAAAACTTGTTCTTGAGCCTTGCACTTGTTCTCTTCTGATCAAACCATTCCTATAACTCATGAGAAATGTTTCAAACACTTACAATCACTCATCCCATGCTTGTACCTCTCCTTTAAACTTGTTTCCCTCTTTTCTTCAAAATCAAGTAACCTAGCCAAAAGCTAGAAACTTGTACTTCTGACTTGCCAATGCACTCAAACACTTTTGTTTATACATACACAAACCATTATACACAAATACACGAATGCTCAAGCCTTGAAAGAACCTAAAACTCAGAATCACACTTCACACTTCCATTTTCATACAAACTGACCAAAAACTTGAAACTCAGAATCTACTCGTGCGTTTCTTGGCCTTTTGGTTTCCAAAGTTTCTAAACATCACATAGAGTCAATCACACACCCTGTTTTAGAACTGTAACACCATTAACACCATCCTCCATTTTCAAAAACTCAGCTCTTCACATTGACTTCTCCAGACCATTTCAGCCATGTATTATTCAAGCCAATCATTGTATTAACTTCCTAGGACCTCAAGGAAGCTAACCTGTTCATCACCATCACTTGAAACAAGCTCAAACTCAAAACATGATTTCTATTTTTGAGGTAAGTTTTCTCAACTTGGAACTCTTCATACAGGCATCATCAATAGTTTATTTGTGAATAAAACATGTAGATATCATTTCCCTGAAGCTAAACATGTCCATAGTTTCTATTAATTTTGCTTGAGCTTAGAGAATTTTGAAACTGAAATTTTTGAGATTTTTAGGGTTTAGATTAGGGCCATTAAAATTCATGCATATATTTGATCTATAGTTTTAATGCTTTAAATTTCTGAAACCGTGAGAAAATTTGCTACAAGTTTCATGTTTACAGTTTTTATTTTTGATGAGAAATGAGCAAGTTACAGTTGGTCTGGCTGGAGTCATCAGGGTGCATTTTGTCTTACATATTTATTGATTTGCCTATGTTAATGGGTGTATAGTCACCCCAGTGGTAGAAGCACGCACCTGTAACCTATGGGACCTGGGTTCGAGCCCCCAGTGGTACCCTTTTGCATTTTTCACATATTCTGCATTCCTGACTCCTTTTTTGAGCGCTTGGGCCTTATTGGGCTTTATACTGTTTTTTTATTTTTGCTTACTAACCCCCTTTGCAGGATATTAGCACCCCTGGCCCAGTTTATTTTTATTTTCTTATTTTTATTTTCATTTGTTTTCTTAATTACTTTTTTTATTACTAATGTTAAAAATCATAAAAAAAATATAAAAACGTTAGATTTTCATTTTGACATAGTTTATTTATTTTTTCTCATAAAAATTATTTTTCTTTAATAAATATTTTATTCATTTCACTAAACATATTGTAAATTTAATTAAAATAATAGGTTTTATTTATTTTCTTTTACACCAATTAAAACATATTATTTTAATATAAAAAAGGCCAAAAATACTTTATAATACTATAAATATTTTCAAAACATAAAAATACTAAAAAATGTTTTTCTTAAACTTATTTTCTTTTGATTAATTAATAGAACTAGAGTTTTGTTCAAAATCTTTTCTTAAACAAATTCTTTTCATTAATTATTTTTCTTTAAATTAATTATATTAAGACAAAATCCCTTTTCTCTAAAAAAGTAAACATATATCAGTTTACTTCACATTTTGCATTTTTGTACATTTATTCATTTTATACTTTGTATTTATTCAAATCTTTGTATAATTGATACCAATTCAATATGGTTGTAATAGACTAATTAGGTTTACATCCTTACAATCCCCATTCAATTTGTACACCCATCTCCCCACAAATGTTGTAATAGCTTAGTAACTTTAAATTCTGCAATTTATCGCTTTATATATAACATGCTAGTAATTAGGGTTTGTATGGAAAGACTAAAACCAATACTTAGAAAACCCTAATTCAAGACAAAAACAGGCATGAAAACAATACACTTGCACACAAACACCCCTAGGGTTATTCCACTTGGTTTCCTTATACAAAATGGCCATATTACGCATGTAAGGTATCTTAGCAAAAACAAGCAAATACAAGATCATAGTCCCTCGATGACGCTATCTAAGTTGCCTTTCAAATGATCTTAGTCCATAAAAAGAATGCTAAGATACTTTACAATATTGCTAATCATGGTTATACGATGGACCCACGCTCGTCCCGTTTACATCCAAAGATAGGGTTGTTTACCAAATCAATGGTAAGACAACAATGTCAAAGGAAAAGAAAATGAACAAGAAAGACTTTTGAGTAGGTAGAATGCTCCTAATTACTTGCTCTATTTCAAACAAACATCCTTGCTATTTTCAAAAACAATCACTTACACTCTCAAACATCTTACAAAATTGAAAAGATTTTCAAAAGATCAAACATATTTGTATACATTCTTACAAACAAAAATCATTACAAAGATTACCTAAACAATGGCCTCTTTACAAAATACTTTCAAAAACCACACAAAGCACAATTTCAAACAAAAGCAAGTGATCTAGCAAGTAACTAAGAGCCCGTGGAAAACCATGGATGAAAAGGGTGCTAATACATTTCCTTTTCATAAACTATCCCCCGAACTCAAGAAACAATCTCAAAGGTCTTTCCTGTGCTTTTTTACCTTTCCTTTTAGATAAAAGAAAAGTTGGTGGCAACTCTTGCTAACCGCAATATTTGTGATCAAACACAAAACTTTCAAGTCAGTTCTCCCACCGTATCAGAATATGCAATACATTAATGGAATAACAAAGTTTGAAATAAAATAAGTGTTCGAAATAATCAAAAGAAATTACAATTTGAAAATTCTAATGAACAAAAAGTCTCTCTATCTAAACTTGTCACTTCAGATGGTGTGCCTTTGAGGGATGGCAAAAGAATTCAATCAGACCATCTTGTGTGAATTCTAGCACTCCTTCGTCGATCAAGTCTTGAATCTTATTTTTCAATGCCCAACAGCTATTAGTGTCATACCCTAGACTATTGGAATTACAAGAGCATCTCACATTAGGATTGTACCAAGGAGAGGTGGTGTTGGGATTCTCAGAAGGACCCTTCAATGTTATCAACTCCATCATTAACATGTGTTACAATACTTGAGCCGAGGACATATTGATTTTGGTGAATTGCCTTTTGGGCGTGTCTTGATTACGCTGATTGCCTTGTCATTATTGTTGCATCGACGCTGGATTAGAGATTCGCACTACCCCCACAGATTGGTTGAGATCACTCTTATTATGACCTTTCTGGTCGTACACGGTATTGGACTCCTTCTTTCCATTGTATGATCTCTTCTGAGTACTCGAAGATGCAGTCCCCTGAATTTCACTACTCCTGAGTTTATTTTTAACATGTTCCCGGATGAACATGTCACCCAATTCCCTATCTTCCAAGAGAGGTTGATCATTGATTAGGCCCCAAGCTCTAGCAGTTTGCCCCAGATGGTCATATTTGTCTTGATGGAGCTTATTGATGAGAATCCTCGACTCTTCTTGTCCCCAAGCTAAACTTTGGACAAGAGTCATCTGACTACTCATCTAGATTCTCATCATTTCCATCTCGGTTTGCAATTGTTACAACTGGTCATCCTTGTTATCTTCAGGATTTTTCTTGGTCGTGTTCCCAGCGATGAGTGCTTTCAATTCTTCTTGTCCCTTGGATAGATTCAGGAACATTTCCTTGAACTGAGTATCTTGAGTTTAGAGATATCTCTCGTTCTGTTCGAGAGCCATTTTCCTTGCTGAAATAAACAACGAGAAAATGAGAAACATATCTTGAGAATACCTGTTATGTAATGATATGCATGCAATGTTTTCAAGGATCTCGTGAGGTAAACACAAGAAGATGTTTGAATTGAATTTATCAACAAAATTGATTGAAGAACTTCGTCTCGTTGAATGTCCTTCTACGAGAATCAAGCTCACCATGTCGAGTGGGTCATATCCATTAAGTCAAGACATCGTGCTTTGACGGCATTGGCTAAAGGAAAATAAATCCCTTTGCCCCTTGCTAGACGTCTGGTTCATTTACTTTTATGGTCTTTGGTTATTGGAAAATAAATCTGCATGCCCCTTGCTAGGCGTCTAGTTCATGATAACCTGCATCACAGGCCCTTGAGTTCCTTGAAATGGTTAATGACATGCTATAGTATGATGTTATGATGTTTATGATGTCATGTTTATGCTTAAAACAAAATAGCACACACAAACAAGTCACACAAAAACCTTAGGTTTAAAGGCTTGCATGAGGTCTATAGGTAAGTACCCTTTTAAAGTTTAGTTGGCTCAACCTTTCCTAGTAATAGTAATCTGGTTCTAGGGATCTCATATCATTGATCTTTCTATCAGGAATTGTTTCAGATCAAGCATCTGAATTGCGGCTGAAATATCCCAAAAGTCCAATCTCAGTGAGTGTAGTATTGAGTATCAATCAACTTCAGTCTGCACCAAAGCCGTCCATCTCACTACTTTCTAATGGCTAAGATAAGTCAATTTAAGCCTCTAAAGGTCAGTTAGTGCTTAATAACACTATGTGGAAGCTTAATGTTATCATGACTGATTCAAGGAACATTAGTACAAGCCAAAGCATCACACTAACGCAACTATCATATCATCCATATCGGTCTACACCGTACAACCTCCATGATTTATTTCTACTTACCTAATGGTGTTCCCCGATTCAGGTGTAGGATCTTTGCAAGAGAATACCCAAACAAAACCCTCAAATGTAAAGCAATCAAAGCAAATAGTTTAAAGCAAGTAAATGTGACCTAAGATCTTAAGGTAACTTCTCTTTTTAGGTATTTGTCCCCAGCAGAGTCTCCAGTTCTGTAATACGGTGGGAGAACTGACTTAGTTTATTTTGCATCTTATCGCAATTATTGCGGATAGCAAGAGTCACCACTGACTTTTCTTTTATCCAATAAGGAAAGGTGAAAAGAACGGGAAAGACCTTTGATATTCTTTGAGTTCGGGGGGTAGATTATGAAAAGGGAAGGTGTTAGCACCTTTTTCATCTGTAGTTATCTACGGGCTCTTAATCGCTTGCTCACTTTTGAAATGCTTTGTGTGTGTTTGCTTGAAATTACTTTGAAAATGCCTAAGTACGACAATTTTTTAATGATTCTCGTATCAGTTGAGAATGTATACAAAATGTTTTGTTTTGAAAGATATTTCAGAAAAGTGTTTGTGAAAAAATGTTTTCTTTTGTGTGAGCAAGAGATTAACAATATTCTACCCTTACTCAAAAGTCTTTCGCGCTATTTTCCTCTTCCTTTAGATAGTGCTATCCTACCATTAGTTAGTAGGAAGCCCTATCATTGGATATTCGAGGGACAGGCGTAGGGTCGTCGTTATGGTCATTGAAGGCAACATGTAGGGATACCTTTAGCAATTTTAAGGGACTGACATCATATATATTTGTAGGAAACATCGAGGGACAAGATCATATACCATAGGCAACTTCGAGGGACATCAAGGGACTATGATCTTTATGATGATTTGCAAATGAGGGACTTTGATAATGGTATCCCTATGTTCAAGGGACATGACCATTGTTTTTCCGAGGCAACGAGAGAGGTTACCCTAGAGGTGAAGTGTGCAAAGTGTGCTTGATTCAATTCATTTATCTTGCAATTAGGGTTTTCTATCGTTCATTTTTATCTTTCCATACAAACCCTAATTCTAACAATTGCATAAAATATAGTAGCTGAAAATAAAAACCTACAACTAATAGTGAAGTGCGGAAATTTTAGGTTACCCTAGGCTATTACAGAGCTTCGAGGCAATATAATAGTGAAGTGCAGAAATTAAAAACCTATAACTATTACATACTAGGAGCAATTACATAATAGAAAAATGTGTTAAAATAAAGCTACGTTATTACAGTTGAACGCGCGCTATACACTTTATCTAGGAAAATAAAAATAAGATGAAAATAGCAAAGAAAAGGTTTTGGTGATTTTTTATGGAAAAAAAATGATTTATGATAATTAATTAAATAAACCTAAAAAAACCTAATTAATCTTAATTAATAAAAAAGGTTAATTTTGAAAGAAAAAAAGTTAATTAAAAACCTAATTAATTTTAATTTTAAAAAAAGGTTAATTTTGAAGAAAAAAAGTTAAATTAAAAAAACATAAAACCTAATTAATTTTAATCAATAAAAAAAGGTTTATGTTTAATGATAAATAAATAAGGAATTAAGTTTTCCAAAAAAATATATAGGGGAAGAAAAACCAATAGGAATAGGGTTACAAACCAGAAAATATAAAAATGACAGGGGTGGGTGTTGAGTCCAAAATTAAATTAAAACCTAAAATTAAATTAAAAACCTAAAATTAAATTAAAACCTAAAATTCATTATTTGAGCTTACTATGAAAAATCAAAGGTTTGCGAAAAATATTAGGTTTTAAGGAAAAAGTTTTGGTTATGTGTGACAATAGGGGAAAAGGAGGAAAAGAGATTGAGTTGAAACAAGAAATAACCCAAAAGAATCTCAAGACTTTCCAGCAACATGCTTACCACCAGGCCAAGCGTGCCTTGGTGTTAGGATCTGGTCTCAGCACGTTTTGTAATAAACCTACATGGGACCATTATGATGGTTCAAACCTGTAATATTAAATCTCATGAACACATTAAACAAATTAGTATACCATGAAATACAAAGAAAAAAATATATGAAATTTTATAATGTTAAAACCGATATGGCATGTATGAATTCTTCTACATCCTTTTGATCATGGAGATCGAACCATCCTTACCCTATTGAGTTCCTGGAAGTGAATGATATGGCTTGTTTGTAGTGAAAATGGGGTTTGTAACAATGATATCAAGATTTCTAGGGTTCTTGAAAGAACTTGATATTTTGACAAGGTTATGGGAAGGGTTTTTTCGTGTCCTTGTTTGTGTGAAAAGAATGAGATTATATAATGGAAATTAGACAAAGATATGGGCTTTGGATGTGCAATTGGGCCTCCAATAACCACAAGCAATAGTGCATATTTTTATTCACTTGAGTCTGACACGTTCCAGGCTAAATCGCATAGACCTCGGTGCAATTTTTAAAGTTGAAATATGAAAAAAAAATGTATCTGACATCGAGAACAAATTCCTGTCCAAAAATGGGCTCAATCGGATAAACGGTGAATTAGTTATGAATTTTTGAAGTTTTGCCTCAGACAAACTTATTTTGGGCTCCAATGTCAACTCTGATACGTTCTTCAATAAAAAACTGGTATTGACCAGAGTAGAATATAGTCTCGACTTTAAAATAAAAGTTTAAGATCTCTGAGTCAGAGGCCTTGTGTAAAAAGAAGGCTCGATCAGATAAAAATTGACTGAGTTATGATTTTTTGAATACGGAGAAGATAAACATATGTCACAATTTTCTTGTGCGAAAATACTTGATAAATCCATATTTTCATATACTTTCTTAATGAAATTGGCTTCCGGCCGTGAGAGATGAAAACGTATATGACGTCAAGACGGAATTTTGGCCACCGGAACATGTTCAAAACGAGCCACGGTCTTCAAGTTATGAATTTTTTAGTGCGTAAAAACTGCATTTTCGGCACACTTTTTCACTACATTTCTTTGAGAAAACTCGCACATTCGGAGACCTTCTTTAAAGAATTGTCTCTCGAGCCGAACCTAAATTTGAGAATATGTTACCAGGGATATCTTGGCGAAAGAACACCTGAATATGACGCGCCGGGTTGGACTTGTGAATCTTTAAACCCCGAATCATTGCGAAACAGTGAACCGGTCTTCAGCACAGAAAATACTCAGAGAACATCCATTGGCGAAAAAAACGTCACTTGTAACCTGGCGAGGCTTGCTAAAGATACCTTGATCTCATAACTATAGAACCAATGATATGCGTGTATGTAATGATGAAATATAAGCCAAAAAGGTCGAAATAAAGAGGGTAAATTTTGAGGTATAACACCTACATTCACGGTTCAGAGACCGTTGTAGTATACTCGAAATCGTGTGCGATATCACAACGGTTAGTTAATTCAATCGTTGTGATAGAAATAAAGCTCTTAGTTTTGATTCTCAGCATCAATATTTTAGAACATAAATTATAATTCATCATGGTTACTACGGATAACCGTTGTAGAAAGAACACATATTTTATTACATAATACATAGAATGTTTGTTTTTTCCATACACCTCTTTAAAGAAATACAATCATTCAAATTGATAAAGAAGTATATAATCTGAAAATTAAACTATTCTTGAAAATTAACTTATTCAACCACTATTTTCCAAATTACGTGTCTCTCATCATTCATTTTCTGCTCTTTAACACATAAAATGTGGTTCAATAGTATTATTCCTTCAATATATATATATATATATATATATATATATATATATATATATATATATATATATATATATATATATATATATATATATATATATATATATATATATATATATATATATATATATATATATATATATATATATATATATATTATTGTAGTTTAATTTTAATAATATCAATTTATTGACTAATTCTACCTTATCATCGTTGATTATCATCATGATTGTAATAATGACCTATCATCATAACAATCATGATCATAACAATCACGATGATAAGTGACAACAATGAGCTAGAATTAGCCAATAAATTGATGTTATTAAAATTAAACTACAATAGAAGATATAGATGTGTTGAAGGAATCAGGTCATTGAACCATATTCTATATGTTAAGGAGCATGAAATGAATGATGAGATGCATACAATTTGGGAAACATTGATTAATATAGATTGGTTTTTAAATACATCTTAATTTTCATATTATACGTTTCTATGGCAATTTAATTGAATGTATTTTTGTTAAAAGGTTAGTGAAACAAATAATCTATATAGCATATAATAAACTTAACTTCATCTACGGTTAACCTGTATAAGAATTTAAAGAACAAAATATTGTTAAGTCACAAGAAATACATACAACAAAATAAAAAATATATACATTTTAGCAATAAAACACTAATAGTATACAACATTATAAGATATATTAAATTGTTTCAAGAACGCACCTTTTATTGAAAATAATCGTGGAATTGTAACAAATTATGAAGTTGATCTAGTTTGTGATGCAATGAATAAGAAATACAAGGTGGATGAAGTTTCCACAATAGCATCATTGCATCACAAATCATATGTTCTTCATCATACTACACGCTTGCTACTATCATCAGCACCATGTATCATCCCCTTAACCATCTAACACCATAGTCTGCAAGGAAACACAACAAACATAAACCATGAGCATCATCATAATACAACCACACATTGCAATGGATCTATAAAGTAACCTACTGACTCATTGAAATGGATCTACCATTTTCCTATGGTTACGCTGCTGAAGTTGAAACCAAACCCTAAAATCATAATGCTAACGTCCACTACAAAAAATCACGTAAAATGCAGTGGTTTAGTTATGGAGTTTATTGAAAATTGTCGCTATTTAAGATAGATTATGGCAGTTTTAGCAACCTACATAATAGAAAGGCCATTATTTACTTAATCTTTAAAAACATTCCTAAAAGTTATGCGCTTTAAGTTTCACACACTTCTTTCTTTTATTTTCACAACAAATAAATTAAAAAACTAAATAAATATAAATTAATAAATTATATTTTGTATTTATATGAATGAAAATGAAATAAGCCTAGTTCCCTTTCATCTCCTTCCGCACAATCCTATCACAGTTCTCTCTTTCTTTTCACGATTTCAATTTTCATTTGATGCTTCACTCTTATTATTTTGATTTTGATTAAGGGTTCATCACCATCTCAATTGCATATTATTTTCTTCCTCGCAATCTAAGCCCTTCTCTACATCCTCAATCCCTTTTCTAAATCGAAGCCTAGCCCTAAAATCATTCAATATTAAACCCTAACAATGTTTTGAAGTTTGAATCACACGCAATCAACATCGATATTGATATTAAACCCTATGAATCAACCATAACAATAAATGGAACCTATATTTTCAATCAGGTCAGGTACTCTGTCGCTTCAATACTCTTCTTCTCATGCTAGTTTTAAGGTAAAATCATGGTTTCTCTTTTTTATATCATAATTTTCAACTATAATGAGTTTTTAGATTAGTATTGGGGTTTACTTAATTAAATTTTTAGATTAGTAAACTCTTATGATTTGTGTCTGCTCTGTATAAATTTTGTGAGATACATTAGACTTGAGTTTGAAAACCTTGCTTCAAAGATAAGGTTTTCCATTTCCTTCACTATAAAAGCATAAAATTTGTTGTGATTGTTGTTTAATATTTTATTTGTTTAGGTTGGGTTAGTTAATAAGATTTTAAGGTTTTAAGCCTCATGGTGGTTTCATGTCACATATGTAATGTAAACTCGATAACGCTAAGTGTAACTCCCGTTTATTTAATTAATTATTTAATTAAATTATTTCCGCGTTATTTGTTTAAGGTGTGAGATGTTGTGGATTGTTGGAATAAGTTGTTAGATTATTATTAATTAATTAATTAATTAGTTGATTAATAATAATAAGAATGTTGGAAGTATTAGTATTAGTTGTTGGGCTTATTTTGGGTGGTATGTAGTATTAAGGGGGTGTGAGACTTAGGCCCAATAGAAATAATAATACTATTGACTTTAGTTATAATAATAGAAAAATAGATTTTTGTCAAGAAGAATAAGATGAATAAGGGTTGGAAGAGAGAAAGAGAACGTAGAGGTTATAGAGCAAAGAAGAAAAGAGGAAAAGCGGGGTTCGATCGGAAATTGTAAAGCAACCTTCAATTCAATGTAAGGGTGGGGTTCTGACTCTATAATTGGGCATATGATTTATGTTACGTGGGAATTGAGTTGTGTGAAATTGTTGTTGTGTGTGATTGTTGTATGGATAAATTATTGTTTGGCATCTGTGATAATTATGCTAACGTTGCAGTGATTCAAGTGATGAATCGAGTGTTGGAAATTTGCATATATTGATGTGGGTAGAGTTGTTGTGTTGGTCTAAGATCATGGGATGGAAAGGAATTATTGATCGCAGGAAAATTTGGACGTAGTTGCAGAACTGCAACTGGAATTATGGACGTGTGTCGAGCGGCATATGTATGTTGATGGAGGGTGCCGACCGGCACCATGTTCTATGCTGAGGGGCATGATTTGCATGTCGAGGGGCATGAACCCAACGGCCAGAGTATCTTTAATTGGTTCCTGTGTTTCTTTTGTGTGTCTGTTACTTGGTATTTTGTTACAGTAAATGTATGCAGCAGGATTAGAAAAGAATGAATCACAGTAGAGTTTATCTATCAGTAACAGAAGTGATCAATTTGTAAATTAGCATAAGTATAGTAGGTAATATTAACGAGTAATAGCAGTCAGTAAAATGAATATTGTTGGTAGCAGTATTTTATGAAAGTAATAGCAGTAGAGATATTTTAAGTAGCAGGAAAATAATAGTTTCACTATTTTAACCAAAAACCATTAATAAGGCTTATCCGTAGAATAATTTAAAGGAAGTACTTTAGTAAGAACGTGTTAATAACATTATTGGCGTGTGTAAGTTGTTGTATTGTTGTTATCAATTATTGAAGTTGCAGGTGACAAACTTTGTTGTGTTGCCTCTATTGATTGGCAACTATTGAGTCGTAGGCCTATGGCCAACGATGATTTATGTTGAATTATTGTTAGTTGTCGTTTTTTCTTTAATTATGTTGTCGCATACATGGAATATCATGTTATAGCTGATGCTCGTTAAGTTGGCCTGGATTGGCAAAAATATTAAGTTGAAAGCTTATGCCTTGTTGATGCCTATATTAATTGGCAAGATTTCTAAGTTGGGAGTTTTGCTCCATTGGTACCACATGCATGTGCATAGTAATAAGTTGCATTCCACTTTTCATATTTGAGTTGTTGTGTTGATAAATTATTTGTTATGTTTCGGTGAAGTTTTATTGTGATTGACGTCGTTAAAGTTGTGAAGTGATGATTTGCATAAACTAATTCTATTGTAATATTTATCTTACATCCGATTATATTGTTCGATACCTCACCCCTTCTGTTTGAATGTTACCCCGATGTTGGTAACGTGTAGGTAATCCAAAGTGAAGGCGGTTTACCTTTAGTAGTTCGAGTCGGTGTTATTACTCTGATACGTAACACTCGGGGGGAATGAACGCTTGTTGTTTTATTGTTGTTATTATTTCAGTTGATTGAACTTTAAGTTGATGCTAGTTAAATACTTGTTATTTGAAGTTGTTTCAGTTGAATATTTGATTCCGCTGCGTAGTTATGATAGCTGCTGGTTTAAAAGATTAAACTATGTTAATGTTCGTTCATTCCAGTTTAATGTGTTATGTATCTGTAATAAATGTCGTTGTTTTAAGTTGTAATTGTAGCATCCTGATTCGGTTGTCGGAAATTTTATAACTCTTATTTTTATATTAATTGTCGGGTAGAATTGGGGTGTTACAAGTTGGTATTCGAGCAAGTCGTCCCTTCCGACCAAGTTGTCGAGTCGTAGTTGTCTAACAATCGAGTATTGTTACCTTGAGTTCTAACGGTTGTTTATGTTGTAGTGATAAGTTGAGATGGCTGGAAGGAATGATGATGCACTTGGTGCTTCTCTAGAAGCAATGGCGCATGCTATGGAGAATCAGCCGAACACTGACGGGAATGCTGGATATCATAGTTTGGCGACCTTCTAGAGGGAGAATCTTCCTACCTTCAAGGGTAAGTATGATCCTGATGGAGCGTTGGATTGGTTGAAAGAGATTGAGAGAATCTTCTGTGTGATGGATTTCACTCCAGCGTAAAAGGTTCCTTATGGTACTCATATGCTAGCAGTCAAAGCTGATGACTGGTGGCTAGAGACGTGTTAGAGGTTGGAAGATGCGGGTGAAAATGTCACTTGGGTTGTGTTCCGTAGGGAATTTCAGAGGAAGTATTTCCCTGAAAATGTTTGTCGCAAGAAGGAAATTGAATTTCTTGAGCTGAAGTAAGGGAGTATGTCGGTTGTTGAATATGCTGTAAAGTTTAATGAGTTGGCTAAGTTCTATCTGCATTATAGCGAGGCAAATGCTGAGTTTTCGAAGTGCATCAAGTTTGAGAATGGGTTGCACTCGGAGATCAAGAAGGTAGTTGGATACCAAAAGATTCATGTCTTTGATGATTTGGTTGATAGTTACATGATCTATGAAGAGGATAATAAGGCTCGTTATAAGATTATTAATGAGAAGAGGGGTAAGCACCAACAGAATCGTGGTAAGCTGTATGATGCCCCAGTTGGTAAAGGTAAACAGAAAATTGCTCACGGTCAGAGAACTAGTAGGGGAGATGCTCTTGCTGGTGTGGTTTGTTTCAAATGTGGAAAACCTGGGCATAAGAGCAATGCGTGTACTACTGAGGTAAAGAGGTGTTTCCGTTGTGGTAAGATTGGACATGTTGTATCTGAATGCAAGCATAAAGATATGATTTGTTTCAATTATGGTGAAGAAGGACACATTGGTAGTCAGTGTTAGAAGCCGAAGAAGGCACAAACTAGTGGTAAAGTGTTCGCGTTGGCTGAGAATCAGATAACTAATAAGGACAGACTCATCAAAGGTACATGTTTCATTAATAGTACTTCTTTAATTACTATTATTGATATCAGTGCTACTCATTGCTTTATTGTTGCTGAATGTGTTGAAAGATTGGGTCTTATGTTGTCTTCTATGAATGGAGATATGGTCATCGATACTCCAGCTAAGGGATCGGTGACTACTTCTCTTGTGTGTTTAAAGTATCCTTTGTCGATCTTCAATTGAGACTTTACTGTTGACTTGGTTTGTTTGCCTTTAAGTGGGTTAGATGTGATCTTAAGTATGAACTGGTTAGAGCATAACTATGTTCATATTAACTGTTATAACAAGTCGGTGAGGTTTTCTACTCCTGAAGAAGGGGAAGTTGGTCTGTTATCTGCTAAACAGTTGAGGCAGTTGATGCAAGAAGAGGCTCAAATGTTCCTGTTGATGGCATCGCTATCTGTCAAGAATCAAGCTATAATTGAGGAATTGCAAGTGGTGCGTGAACTTCCTGAAGTTTTCCCTGATGAAATTCCAGATGTATCGCCAAAAAGAGGTCGAATTTGCTATTGATCTTGTATCTGGTGCCAGACCTGTTTCTATGGCACCATACAGGATGTCTGCATCTGAATTGTTAGAATTAAAGAAGCAATTGGAAGAGTTACTTCAAAAGAAGTTTGTGAGACCGAGTGTATCGTCGTGGGAAGCTCTAGTGTTGCTAGTAAAGAAGAAAGATGGAAGTATGAGACTTTGTGTTGATTATAGGAAATTGAATAAAGTAACGATTAAGAACAAGTATCCGCTTCCAAGAATAGATGACTTGATGGATCAATAGGTGGGTGCTCGAGTGTTTAGTAAGATTGATTTGAGGTCAGGTTATCATCAGATTAAAGTGAAGAATGAAGGTATCCAGAAGACGGTTTTTAGAATGCGGTATGGACATTATGAGTATTCGGTGATGCCTTTCGGTGTTACTAATGCGCCGAGAGTATTTATGGAATACATGAATTGTATCTCTCATACTTATTTAGACCGGTTTGTAGTAGTGTTCATTGATGACATTTTTATTTACTCTAAATCGGAAGAAGAGCATGCTGAACACTTGAGGATAGTATTACAAGTCTTGAAAGAGAATAAGTTGTATGCAAAGTTGTCTAAGTGTGAATTTTTGTTAAAGGAGGTTAGTTTTCTTGGTCATGTAATCTCAGGTAGTGGCATTGTTGTAGATCTATCTAAAGTAGATGTTGTGTTGCAATGGGAAACTCTGAAGTCGGTTACCGAGATTAGAAGCTTTTTGGGATTATCCAGTTATTATAGGAGGTTTATCGAAGGTTTTTCTAAGTTGGCACTTTTGTTGACTAAGTTGACTTGTAAAGGTGGAGCTTTTGTATGGGACATTCAATGTGAAGAAAGTTTTGCGGAATTGAAGAAGAGATTGACGTCGGCTCCGACTTTGACATTACCCAATCTAGGAGAACCTTTTGTGGTATATTGTGATGCTTCCAAGATGGGCTTAGGAGGTGTGCTTATGCAGAATGAAAAGGTAGTTGCTTATGCATCAGGGCAGTTGAGGGCTCATGAAAAGAACTATCATACGCATGATTTAGAGCTTGCTGCAGTTATTTTTATGTTGAAGATTTTGAGGCATTATCTTTATGGTTCTAGATTTGAAGTATTTAGCGACCATAAGAGTTTAAAGTATTTATTTGATCAGAAAGAATTGAATATGATACAATGAAGATGGTTGGAGTTGTTAAAGGATTACGATTTCGGTTTGAATTATTATCTAGGAAAGGCGAATGTGGTGGTTGATGTGTTAAGTCGAAAGACTTTACATATGTCAGCATTGATGGTTAAAGAGTTGGAATTAATTGAACAGTTCAGAGATATGAGCTTAGTTTGCGAGGTGACACCGCAGAGTGTTATGTTGGGGATGTTGAAGATTAATAATGAATTTTTGGAAGTATCAGAGAAACTCAGAAGTTTGATGTAAAACCGATAGATTCGATGGTTGGGATCGATCAGTCTGAGAATAAAGATTTCAAGTTAGATGCACAAGGTGTGTTGAGGTTCTATAATCGAATTTGTATTTCTCATGATGCGGAGATGATGAAAGTGATTCTCGAGGAAAGTCATAAAAGCAAGTTGAGCATTCATCCGGGAGCTATAAAAATGTATCAGGATTTGAAGAATTTGTTTTGGTGGCCTAGAATGAAGAGTTATGTGGCTCGGTTTGTGTATTCATATTTAACTTGTCAGAAGTCGAAAGTTGAACATCAGAAGCCTGCAGGATTGATGCAATCGTTAGAAGTTCTATAGTGGAAATGGGATAGCATTTCGATGGACTTTGTAACAGGATTACCTAATACTCCAAGAGGATATGATTCGATTTGGGTGATTGTTGATAGGCTTACGATGTTGGCTCATTTCATTCCTATTAACATCAGTTTTCCAGTATCAAAGTTGGCAGAGATTTACACTAGTGTAATTGTGAAGCTGCATGGTGTTCCTTTGTGTATCGTGTCAGATAGATATATGAGTTTTACTTCAAATTTTTGGAAGAATTTTCAAGAGGCGTTGGTTTCTAAGTTAAGGTTGAGTTTGGCGTATCATCCTCAGACGAATGGTCAAACTGAAAGGACTATTCAGTCGTTAGAGAATTTTTTCAGAGCATGTGTTCTTGAGTAGGGAGGTTTGTGGGACACTTATCTTCCATTAATAGAGTTCACTTATAATAACAGTTACCATTCTAGTATTGGAATGGCACCTTTTGAAGCGTTATATGGTCGAAGATGTAGAACTCCTTTATGTTGGCATGATATGGAGAAAGTGTAGTGCTTGGGCCTGAAATTGTTCGAGAGACTACCAAGAAGGTGAAGTTGATTTGAGAAAAAATGAAAGCTTCCCAAAGTAGACAGAAGAGTCATCATGACAAGAGAAGGAAAGATTTAGAATTTCAAGCAGGTGACCATGTGTTTTTGAGAGTTACACCTGTGACTGGTGTTGGGCGAGCGTTGAAGTCTAAGAAGCTCACTTCTTGTTTTATTGATCCGTACCAGATTTCAGACAGAGTTGGGAATGTTGCTTATAGAGTGGCTTTACTGCCTAATCTTTCGAATTTGTGTGATGTGTTCCATGTGTCACAACTCCGGAAGTATGTTTCAGATCCATCTCATGTGATTCATGTGGATGATGTGCAGGTATGGGATAATCTTAATGTGGAGACAATGCCTGTACAAATCGCGGATCGTGAGATAAAGACTCTAGGAGGAAAAGAGATTACTTTAGTGAAAGTAGTCTGGATAGGGGCTGTTGAAGAAAGCATTACTTAGGAGTTGGAAATCAAGATGTGGGACTCCTATCATGAGTTATTCGAACAAGGTAAATTTTCGAGGACGAAAATATTCTAAGTGGGGGAGATTTGTAACGCCCGTTTATTTAATTAATTATTTAATTAAATTATTTCCGAGTTATTTGTTGAAGTTGTGAGATGTTGTGGATTATTGGCATAAGTTGTTAGATTATTATTAATTAATTAATTAGTTGATTAATAATAATAATGTTGGAATTATTAGTATTAGTTGTTGGGCTTGTTTTGGGTGGTATGTAGTATTAAGGGGGTGTGAGAATTAGGCCCAATAAAAATAATAATACTATTGAGTTTAGTTATAATAATAGAAAAATAGGTTTTTGTCAAGAAGACGGGGAATAAGGGTTGGAAGAGAGAAAGAGAACGTAGAGGTTGCAGAGCAAAAAAGAAAAGAGGAAAAGCAGGGTTCGATCGGAAATTATAGAGCAACCTTCAATCCAAGGTAAGGGTGGGGTTCTGACTCTATAATTGGGCATATGATACATATTACGTGGAAATTGGGTTGTGTGAAATTGTTGATGTGTGTGATTGTTGTATGGATAAATTGTTGTTTGGCATCTGTGATAATTATGCTAATGTTGCAGTGATTCAATTGATAAATCGAGTGTTGGAAATTTGCATATATTGATGTGGATATAGTTGTTATGTTGGTCTGAGATCATGGGAAGGAAAGGAATTACAGATCACAGAAAAATTTGGATGTAGTTGCAAAACTACAACTGGAATTATGGACGTGTGTCGAGCGGCATATGTATGTTGATGGAGGGTCTCAACCGGCACCATATTCTATGTCGAGGGGCACGGTTTTCATGCCGAGGGGCATGTACCCAACAGCCAGAGTTTCTTTAATTGGTTCTTGTGTTTCTTGTGCGTGTCTGTTACTTGGTATTTTATTACAGTAAATGTATGCAGCAGGATTGAAAAAGAATGAATCACAGTAGAGTTTATCTATTAGTAACCGAAGTGATCAATTTGTAAATTAGCATAAGTATAGCAGGTAATATTAATGAGCAATAGCAGTCAGTAAAATGAAGATTATTGGTAGTAGTAGTTTATGAATGTAATAGCAGTAGAGATATTTTAAGTAGCAGGAAAATAATAGTTTCACTAATTTAACCAAAAACCATTAATAGGGCTTATCCGCGGAATAATTCAAAGGAAGTACTTTAGTAGGAACATGTTAATAACATTATTGGCGTGTGTAAGTTGTTGTATTGTTGTTATCATTTATTGAAGTTGCAGGTGATGAATTTTGTTATGTTGCCTCTATTGATTGGCAATTATTGAGTCGTAGGCATATGGCCAACATTGATTTATGCTGAATTGTTGTTAGTTGTCGTTGTTGCTTTAATCATGTTGTCACATATGGCATATCATGTTGGAACTGATGCTCATTAAGTTGGCCTGAATTGGCAAAAATATTAAGTTGAAGACTTATGTCTTGTTGATGCCTCCATTAATTGGCAAGATTTCTAAGTTGGGAGTTTTGTTCCATTGGTACCACATGCATGTGCATAGGGGTGTTCAAAATCAAACCGGCCCAATAGAAAATCGCAAAACCGAATCGAACCGAACTGAAACCGCAAAAAATCGTATTTGGTTCAGATGTGTTTGGGTAATTTTCTAACGGAACCGCGCGGTTCGGTTCAGTTTGCGGTTTGTATATTGCAAACCAAACCAAACCGCATTATGTTATAAAATCTAACTAACCAATATATACTTATTTAATTCTTTAGAGAAATCAACATGTATTATGTATATATTTTATCATATTCTTTGTATGATATTTATTTTAATTTATAAATTATAAAAAATAAAATATTATTCATTTATAAATACTATTTTCATAAAATATATTTATCGTATTCTTTGTATAATATTTATTTAAGAATGCAATCTTATGTATATCATTATTTAGATTTAGATAAAATTATAATACACAATTTTATGTATTAAATTATAAATTTATTTTGACACTTATAAATTTTTTTTATGGTAATGTATTAACGATTAAATATAAAATTATATTTTTCTCTACATGTGCATGTATGGCTCAATAATTCTTTTGTAAAAATCTGAACCAACCGAACCAATCCAAACCGCATTTGTTTGGTTTTGTTTGGTTTGGTTTGGTTTTATTTTTAAAAGACAACCGAACCAAACCGAATCGCATGTTTTTTCTCTTGCGGTTCAGGTGATTTTTTGCTTCAAAACCGCCCAAACCGCACCGCGAACATCCCTACATGTGCATAGTAATAAGTTGCATTCCACGTTGCATATTTGAGTTGTTGTGTTGATAAATTATTTGTTATGTTCCGTTGAAGTTTTGTTGTGATTCATGTCGTTAAAGTTGCGAAGTGGTGATTTGCATAGACTAATTCTATTGTAATATTTATCTTACATCCGATTATATTGTTCGATATCTCACTCCTTCTGTTTGAATGTTACCCTGATGTTGGTAACATGCAAATAATCCAGAGTGAAGGTAGTTTACCTTCAGTAGTTCGAGTCGGTGTCATTATTCTGATACGTAACACTCGGGGAGAATGAACACTTGTTGTTTTATTGTTGTTATTATTTCAGTTAATTGAACTTTAAGTTGATGTTCGTTAAATACTTGTTATTTGAAGTTGTTTCAGTTGAATATTTGATTCTGCTGCGTAGTTATGACAGCTGCACGTTTAAAAGATTAAACTATGTTACTGTTGGTTCATTTCAGTTTAATGTGTTATGTATCTGTAATGAATGTCGTTGTTTTAAGTTGTAATTGTAGCGTCTTAATTCGGTTGTCGAAAATTTTATAACTTTGATTTTATATTAATTGTCGGGTAGAATTGAGGTGTTACACGAAACAAGTTGAACATATTTGCTTGTTTATGTTTTATGTCAAATTCTCTCTCTCTCTCTTGTATAGAAGGTTTATATGGTTATGATTCACTAACAATTTTTCTATAAGCATGAAGCAAAGATACATCTGAGTCGAAATTCTTCAAAAATCTGCACATTTATAAGGTTAGATCTATGTTGTCCAATAACCCAGTATATCAATATGATTATAGTATGTCTTTTTTATATGCAGGTCTATCTTGAAGGAACACATATTATGATCCCGTGGTTTGAGAGGCCTGTGAGCTATGATCTATGATGTTCGTGCACGACCTCATTTAGTGGAGAGCACTTCATGAAGTTGAGATCTCCAAATGGTAAATTGTTTTGTTTGTCCTGCTCTTTTTCTTCCTTTTTTCTAGTTCACATGATACGATCATGTGATGTAGTGTGCCTACGTATTGGCTGCAAGGAGTCAAAAGGTTTTTTTTGTTACAGTAACTTGTATTTTTAGTTTGAAATTAGATTAAGGTAAACATTTCTTGTTTACCAAAAAACAGAAGGGTTATAGTAAATGTTTGATAGGGCTTTTTAGTTTATTGAAGCAATTTAGTTTTACAGTTACTTATAGTAGTATAGTGTTATTCCTAGATTGTATGTAAATCATGCTTTCTATGCAAGCCGTTGACATTGTAGGATTATGTTTCACATTAATATTTATCTCTATTAACCTGATATCTTTCTATTTAATAAATCTCTTAACTTGTGTATGAACTAAACCACCAATTCTCAACTCACAACTTATTAAGTAATTTCATTTAAACCTAAACCCCTCACACTGTTTAGAGTAGAAAACCATAAATGCCTCGTTGAGAGGACATTCATTGATATTTGTCTAAATATACAGTAACCACTGGACACAAAACTCCCTCTTAGGAAGTCTAAGCATAAAAGATAAAGATCATGTTAGAGGTACGCGTAGCTTATATACATCATCATAATACTACTTTCAAATTGTTGAGGTGTGATAACCACACTAGTACTTATGTTTTGGTCTCGTGAGTTAACATTTATGCACACATAAATTAGGTGTTATCTTCTATCATATAGTATTTCAGTATGGTAATATTGTTGCTGCAATGACATTGATTACAGACAAAATGACATTTTCCTAAAAAGGTAAAAATACATGTATTTATGTTGAATTATTGAAAGTTGGTTGCTTCAAATGACACTTCAGTACGTAGCTCTATGGAATACATATGTTTCAAGTTGCATGACATCTTCAACTTTATACATATATGTGTTAAATAATAAATTAAAAATAAAGTAACATGTACTGATGTACATGTACATGAAGATATCAAATTAGTGATGCGGAGAAACACTTGCAATGTTTATGAGTCATGTAAAATAAAAATCATACATCCTCATGCCATCTTACATTAACTATAGGCTAATTTATTTTAAAAGAATAATTACTCACCATTTTTATCTAAGCGAGAATTATTGTTAGTTTGTTTCTTCTTTGAAAGGAAAAACTTTGCTTTATGTTATCTTAAACACTAAGTAGGATGATTTAACTCAAATTTATGTGAGGTTATTATGGTTATAGTTATAGCTTTCAAACCCTTCTTAATTCAGATTAGTTCAGGCTGCTTCATGCTAATTAATACTCGAGTTGATTTTTCTATAGATTTAAAATGTTGGGTCTGTTTTGTCTTAGAAGTTTTTTTGTATTTATTTTTGTTTAGGTTCTAAATTGAGTTACAAAATTGATTACTTAATTTTGAAATAAGGTTTGTTTAGTGTATGGCTCTTATGTTTACTGATTTGAATAGCAAATATTTTACTCTATTTTGATTTGACCACTTTTAGAGTTCTGCATGCTATTTATGAGCCCAGATTGATAGCAAATACTTTGAAATTATTCTTGTTTAAAGTCTATAGGTTAAAAAAAGTCCACAGGTTTGAATTGTTCTTTATACCATAGTCTTTATTAGTTATTAATTTTTTAAATTGGTTTCGCTATTGTTTTTTCCCAGTAAGGTTACATGCATCATGTGTCTGCTGCTATAACTCTTGTTCTTTTTAAGGTTTATTTGGTGAGTTCAATCATCTTTCCTCCTATTAGTTTTTATAAAAACTTGTTGAGTTTCAATTATTTTTGTCTTCTTACATGAATTCTACAAAAGTCATTTACACCTTGAATTTGATATCTAGGTTGTGAGCTTTCTAGATAAGCACGATATTGGCTGAAGTTGACAATAAATACAGGATTGCATGCAGTGCAAAAGGAATAAGAATTGTTACGGAAAATGATGAGGGGACCGCTATGCCAAAAATTTTAGCTTTTAACAGCGTTTAAAAGCGATGTCTAAAGCAGCGCTGCTAAAAGTAAAGACAGTGTTTTTTTCAATGTAAAAGCGCTATTTTATGTCCACTTTAGGCAGCGTTTTTACATTAAAAGCGCTTTCTTAAGCACCTCTTTTAGACAGCATTTTTAAAATAGACAGAGCTTTTTTATATATCCATT